>CM057741.1:10000000-10602045 GCA_030064425.1 Trapa bicornis | reverse complement strand
ATAAGATATCGAAGCTTTCTCTCTCTAGATTGAATTTTCTAATGAAGCTCCATTTGAGTTCATTTCTGAGCTAAATCAAGCGGTTCAAAGCTCAAAATGACGAGGGAGACATAGGGGGATGGTTCAAATCATCAATTGAGAAATTAACCATGTTTTGGGGCTCAATTGAATGAAATTGTGATTTAGGGACCAAATTGCAATTTTTGAGAAATTGGGCAATTTGGGGATTTTTGAAAAATTGGGGGTCGAATTGTAATTTAAGGAAAATTGGGGCATTTTCATGAAATTAACATCCAATTGGGGCCTAATTGGGCAATTGGATTAAATGGAGGGCCAATTGGTAATTTTTGAAAGTTCAAGGACCAAATTGTAATTTTTGGAAAATTAAAGACCAATTGGTAATTTTGGAAAAATTGAGAACCAATTGGTAAATTTGGAAAAGTTAGGGACTCATGAAGGGTAATTGGAAGTCTTTGGGACTTAATGGTGATTTAATGAAAATTGGGGACCTAAATGCAATTAAGACATATCATGAGGACCTATGCGTAAATACCTGAAATTAGTAAGTCCCTTATGTCAATTCTCCTAATAAGGGTACTCGAACCATGCAGGAGCTGATTGGTCGCATACCGATGCAAGGAGGCGCACCACAAGTTAGGATCTCACCGGGACGGCTACTCACTATTATCGGGTGAGTGAGAATCGCTATGATGTCAATTTTGATTGGGATGATGGTTCAAATTTGAAAACTATTTTCTCAGAATTAGCCTCCCCTGACTGGGTGAATTTGCTTTAAACATTTGAAAGCTAATTCCAAGCTTAGGCTTGAGATGCCAGTAGGCCCAAGGCCGATGGATACGGGTGTGGACCCATCTAGAATGGATATTTGATATATGATGCTAAAAGACCTGAATGATGGAAACATTGTGTGATTCCCATCAAGCTAGGCTGAGTTGTCAAGCTAGTTGGGCCGAACCGTTACTTTGCCGAAGCTAGGTCATCGAACCTGTTTGGTTAGTATGCATGGGCCGAAGCCAAGCTGACAGACCGTTGTGCTAGAGGGTCAAAGAGAAAGGTTATAATTTAAGTGATACCTATCGAGCCAAGCCGAGTTGTCGGGCTTGTTGGGCCAAACCACTACTGTGCCGAAGCTAGGTTGTCAAACCTATTGGGCCAGTACACGCGAGTGAGAGCCAAGCCGATAAACCGTTGTGCTAGAGGGCCAAAGATAAATATTATAATTTGAAAAGACTGTTGATTGTGCATGCACTATAATGTTCAGGCCATCAAGACACCTAACATGAGGTAGTGATGGAGCCCAAGGACTACTGGATGGCTAAGGGTGCATAAGGGCAGTTTTGTCGTTCAGTAGGTCGTGATGCCTAGGAGCTTCCTGCACATGGAGACCGAGGTAGTAGGGGAAATGAGGTCTCATCCCACTGAGTAGACATGGTGAAGTAATTGGGGTTTGATGTGTCAGACTATTGATGTCTACTCAAACCCCAGGTAGAGGTAGTATCCCTTTATCAGGGTGGACAGTAAAGGCGCTCCAGTCCATAAGTGGCACAGTCGAGGACCGTTCTGTGAATGTGTGATCCCTCCTATGATAGGAGGGTGGTTATTGTTGTGAGTTAAAAAACCTAAGAAGAAACTGCTGAAATATCTAATAATTAAAATTGCTAAATTGGAACTTTCATAAAAGATTTTCCCCACTCTCTGAGTTGTCGAACTCATCCCCTCCCATTAACTTTTTTAAGGAGAAATACCTTGCCATGACGAGTCTAGGCTGGAAAAGAGGCCAATGGTATCACCATCAGGTAATTTTTATATTTTGTGAACTTTGTTATGGAAAATAGGTACTTCAACGCCTTCACATTCCTTAGACTATTAGTACAAGGAAGGGTGGTGGGTTAATCATAGAACCCCGATCAAACCTGGTTGAGGTGTGATAACTTAAGTGGTATCAGAGCAAGGTTTTCCAAATAGAGTTTCAAAACAAAAAGCCCTAGAACACTATCTCTCCGGTAAACTTCTGTCAATAGATATGACCACCCCTAGAGAAACTGAACGAACCCATGTTGGCGCAGCCACCCTCGAACCAGGCAGAAACCCTGCCCCACGTGAGGGAATTAACTTGGGAGCACAAGAGCTTAGCAGGATCTGATCCATGAGACTAGGAATGTCTCTTAAGCCAAGGTGTAAACCCCGCCCTTTTGAGCTAAGGAAAACTGGGAAAAGAACCGGTCAAATTGAGTGAGAAAACTGAACCGGTTCACAAACCCGATCATTTGTGAACGGGAAATTTGAGAATTTACAACTTCTGGGTGATCCAAAGGGTTCATAATACCATGGAAAAGAACCTTAGGACAAATTGGAAGAGAAAAACCAGACCAGTTTGGATGAACTAGATCCAACTAGATTGAACCGATTTATGAACCGATTCTATTCATGAACCGGAATAGATAGAGAATGGGCAAATCAGTGAAATTCAACTCCCTTGTACTCCAAAGAAATTTATAAACCTTGGGAAGGAACCTTAGAACAAAGTGGGAGAGAAAAACCAGATCGATTCGGGTGAACCGGACCCGAATCAGATTGAACCTGTTTAAGGACCGAGTCGGTTTATGAACTAGAATCGATAAAAAGATGGTAAACCGGGAATTTTATGGACCCTAAGTGACCCAAGGAGTCACAAAAGACATGGAAATGGACTTGTGAAGGAATTAGGGATGAAAACCAAACCGGTTCAGGTGAATCGGATCCGAACCGGTTTGGACCAATTTGACCACTATTGAATTAGATACTAAATTCATTTTTCTAGGTGGCTTAAATAATTCAAATTTGAGATTTGAAGCCACCATTGGATAGAAAATGAATTTAGAAATTTTTAGATTTCCAAAACTCGGTCGAATGAGGGGTGAATCGGCTAGTTAAAACTTCGAACCCGGTTCGAACTGGTCTAGTCCGGTTCGGAACAGTGTCATCTTCTTCCTCAGGATGACAACACTGTTCACATGCCAGAAAATCAAAGCAGCATCGGCGAAGAAGAAACACTTTTGTTCGGTACATTTCAGGTCTTCAATGCCTGTCATAACGGTGCCAAACGAACGGCCAATGGGTCCCCGAGCTCCCAATATAAAGAGTCCCTCCCTATTCATCCTCTCCACACCTGAAAACTCCATTCTCTTTTAACTGCTCTATTTTCCGGCAAAGATTGAACTAGAGCTCCGATATGGGGTCTTTTTTGAGCCAAATAAGGTGAGGTCAGGTTCTTTAGAACCTGGGAGAAGTCAGCTACACGCCTGTAGTCACCGTTTGCTCCGAGGGTAGCCAGAGAAGTACCAGCGTGATGGAATAGTGAAGCAGCTCCAGCGGACCGAAGTTGCCCTATTTCGGTCGAGCTGAAATAGGCCATTTCGAGCCCTCCTCAAGTCAAACCAAGCCCTTCCAACACTTCCTCAGCCCTCCCACGACCGGATTAGGACTAAAATAAGCCAATTTGGCTCCCCTCTACAATTTCCTGTTGGTGCTAGAGAGAGAACCGACAGAATTTCAATGATAAAATTCTAACTCAATTTGGCATCAATTGATGCGATTCTTGATTCCAGGATGAACCTGAGGATGAGAACTATCTTCCCAGATCGAAAGCTCGGACCGCCGTTCCCTCACTGGTGAGTAATCGAAGCTTTTTCTCTCTACAACCTATTTTACGACAAAGCTTCATTTGAGCTCGTTCTGGCGTTAAAACTCACGATTCAAAGTTCTATGGAATCGTATGAACATGGAGAAACTCAATTTCAACTTCAATTTCAACAATTAGAGGTGTTTGATTAGTCAATTTGATGAAATAAAATTCGGCTGTGTTAAAGAGTTTGAATTGGGGAAAAATTGGGGGAAATTGGGAATTTTTGAAAATTCGAAGGATCGAAATGCAATTTCCTAAAATTGAGGGTCAAATGGGAATGATAAAAATGTTAGACGGCCAATTGAGAAATTTTAGAATTTTTGGGGTAAAATTTACCATTTTTGTAAAGGAAGGGCAAAATGGTAATTTTGGAAAAGTTGGGGGACCAAATGGGAAATTTGGAAATTTAAACCCCTTTTTGTGAAATGGAATAAATTGAGGTCCTATGATAAATTTTAAAAGTTTCGGGACTCAATTTGAGGAAAAACTAGCATTAGGGACTTAAAGTTAAAGAGAAATAACTTTAGGGACCTAATTTCAAATAAATAAAAGTTTGACTTTCTCTTTCATTTGGAATGAATGAAGGCTATTAGGCCGAAGGATAATGAACTGAGATGTTCATATCATGTAGGAACATGAAGTACCGGGAATGCCAACAAGGACAAGCTCGTGTGAATACAACGAACCGGTCTAGTGGAATTCACTACATTAAAGAGTGAGTGGGTTTACTAACGTCATACCCGGTTGGGTTGATGAGCACAACTTAAAGTTAAAAACCACTTACTAGTTGTGAGTGGGATTTTATATCATACCCGGTTGTGGATGATAAGTACCTCGAAATGAAAACCCACTAACATGTGGTATTTTAAACCTCACAACTTAGAGGAGTGATGTGAAAATCATGCGGAAAAACTACTTACCGGTTGTAAGTAAATCATGCCTATGATGAAACTTCCTCGAAGGAAATTGAAAACCCATTCATCGGTTATGAGCGGAGATGTGCTTATACCCGGTCAGTATAATGGACAGTTGAAAATATAATTTTGTCGGAAGTGCTCTCCTCTCAATGTGTGCCAATACTTAAACTATTTGGGATATCTTCTTGATGGGAGCTCAAATAGCTCTTATAGGCCGGGGCCTCAGTTTTGGAACTTGGGGGCAAATATGCTCAGTTTTGAAAATCTTGTACAGTGGGCCATAGGCCAATGGGCATGAACAGGATCTCATAAATGAATATGATATATGTGCCATAAAACTTTAATAAGTAAATTGTATGGTGATGGTACCAAGGTTGGTCCGACATTATCAGTCAACTAGCAGCAGTGTGACATGCCCGATCTCCGGACTAGTAAAGACAAACAACTGCAGGTTGAGTTGAAGGTCTGGACCGTTGGACTAATGACACCACAGATTACATGGCATAATTAGAAAACATTTTTTGTGCTTGCACTATGAGTACGGGATCATCAAGATGCCCATGAGGGGTAGTGATGCGTCCTAAGGGCCCTGGACGACCTAGTGAGTATAAGGGCAGTTCGTCGTTCCAAGTGACTGTGCGAAATTTGGAGTAGCACCATGTGCATGAGACCGGGGTGGGGACGGGATAAGGTCTCTGTCCTCATACGGACATGAATAATCGATTTCAGGATTGAGGGTTGGATGTCACGAACAACCACTCATTCTCAAGGTAGAAGTTGACGTACTTGTATCTAGGTAGTCGGTAAAGTCGCACCAAAGCCACAAGTGGGTTCAGTGGACGGGTTGGCCTACGAATGTGTGTTTAACCTTCATGATGAAAGATATGTGTTGAGTGATGACACACCGTGATTTTATAAGGAAATGGTGATAAAACCCGAGATTTCAAATGAAATGGTTTTGAAAGAAAGGAGTCTAGCACACTCCAAAATGTAAATGTTTTTCTTGAAAGTCAAAAGATTTGAAAACCCTTTCACTGAGTAGTCATACTCACCCCCTCCCTTATATCCCTTTTAGGAGATTTCAGAAAACCTATCCTTAAAGACCATCAACTAAGACACCTGTGAGACATGCATGATAAATCCAAATTATTATGCAGTTTTGATTTATGTTATTCTAGGAAAAGGTGCGAGTTAAAGGACGCCTTACTCTTTACGGTTTATAATAAGGGAAAACCCTTTAATAAACCGATAGAGTGGTGGGTTGATCAAGGGGATCCGACCAAACTGGGTCAGGGCATGACACAAGGAGACTTTATGAAGAATCCATCAAGGTATTTGGGGAACCTTGCTTCACGCTTAGGAACGTGGACCGTTCTGTAGGGAGTATGCAAACAGGGATGGTGACACGTGGAAGCCCCCAACAAGCACCGATAAAAACTTCCCAAAGCCCAAGATGGAGAAAAAGTTATAATGACCCATTCAGGGAAGTAACTTGCTACAATTGTGGACAGAGGGAATACTACGCATAGGAGTGCCCAATACCACTAAGGAATTGTGGACCGATCTAGTTTGATCGGGTTCAATTGTGAAAATCATCCGGTTTAAGCCCTATTCGACTGGTTTTCTCAAATATAAAAATTTCTAAATTCATCTAAATTAATTTCCTATCCAATGGTGGCTTCAATTTCCCAATTTTACCACTTTAAGCCACCACGAAAAATGAATTTAGAATTCGGTTCATGTATGGTTCAAACCGGTTTAACCTGGTTCTAGTCTGGTTCACCCTGAACTGGTCTGGTTTTCTCTTCCCATTTGTTCGAAGGTTCTTTCCCCTGATTTTTATGACTATTTGAGTCACTTGGGATTGGTCAATTCCCCATTTTACCCTTTCTTTACCAGTTTGGGTTTGTTAAACAGCTCGATTTTCTCTTTTAAATTGTCCGGTTCTTTTCCCGTTTTTCTTATCTTTAAAGGACGGGGTTTACAACTCTCCCCTCCTTTTGGGGTTTTTTCCCCAAAACTAAGTCTGCAATCCTTTGCATCAAGAGTAATTTTTCCTTAATGTCCTCATGGGGTTTGCTTGACATGTTGCCACTTTGGTGGTTCCTTCACCTTGCCCTTTTAAACCACGTGCCTAAGAAATTCTTTTCCTTTCTATTGTTTACTCACTCCAGGGAGTTTATCATCATTAGGCATGTCTTACCCACTGGTCCAAAGGCACATCCTTAGGTCTGCTTCTTACTCTACTTAGGGTAAGACTCTTCTTCTTAAGGGTTCTTATCCATGTCACTGGGTTGGATGTTTCATAAACGTCCGATCTTCCTCGTTTCCATTTATTTCATTGGTCGTTGATACTATTTAGCTTAGCATCCTTTTAAACTCTTCGTCTTTAACCCCGTGGGTTCTGATGTGATTCCCTTTTTACCTTATTTTCGTCCTTCCTCCATTTTTTTGTTTTTTTTTTGTTATTTTACAACTCCGGTCCAAGTTTTATGTTTGACCTTGTCATGATTAACTGACTGACTCTTTCTTACTTGAGTCACATTTTCTTGGGACTGTTGGACCTACATGTCCCTTATAGCATGACATGTTCTAGAACTTATATTTGTCCATTATAATTCTAGAACATTTCCTTGATGGTTGTTCTCGACTTTTCCAACCTTTCGAGGATCGTATCATTTCATCCTTTCTTTTCATTTGGTAGTATTGCTCGACGACATTCACTATTATCCAATTATCCCTTTTCCTTTGGCATCATATCTTTTATAATGGTGTCAGTTTTCCTTATCTATTCATTCCCGATGACTTACCGACACGTTGGGATTCTTCCCTTCTTATGTCCTTCCTTATTTGAGAAACTGTGGCATCCTTTACTCAAGGACTTTCCTTTTACTCAATCCACTCTTACTTGCTCAGGACCATTTCACGATTCTTTATTTCGAGTTGATCCCTTTTAGTCTACATGTCGATTGCTTTGTTTGGAGAGTTCCCTTTTTATGGTTTCATTCTCTACTATGTTCTTTAAAGTAGAGATTTCCACCTTAGGAGCTATACGTTCAACCTTCTTACCATTTCTTGAATGTTTCCTTTCTTCATTTCCTTACACCCCTTTCTATATTGGGGCATTTGCCCGCTTTTAATCCTTCACCATCTTAAAATTTCCATTTCATCCCTTATTCCTTATATGAGAAACTTCCGATTGTCGATTTTATTTCGTGTACTCCACCCTAGGCCCAGTCGTCCTTTCTTTAGGCTCCATTGAGCGAGTGTGAACCACAACTAGTCTTGATGTCAGTGGTTGTTTCCCCTTAACCACTTGTAAATTGGAGGGCTTACTTCTCCGAGGTTTCTCAAACATTTTTTTCCTTTATTTCCTTATTACGGGTAGTCCACCTGTTCCTTAGTTGTACGACATCTTTTGATGTAATCTTCCTACTTACCCGTTCCTTGGGTTTAACTTACTCTTTGGGCCCTCATGAGTACTTTTCCTTTGTACTTGATCTTTCCATCTCAACCAGCATTTCATTGGTGAGCTTATCTTCTTTTCCACTTCAGTTGGTTCCATTACCTCTTAGTTGGGATATGTATGCCTTTCTAGGGCTTCCTTCCTTAGTAGGATTCTTCCCCTTTCTCCCGGAATTCCTTTTTCATTCATCCTTGGAAGGATCTAACCTTAAATGACATCCTTTGATGTTGTCCTTCCCGTGTAACCTTCCTTAGAAATTTGGTAGTACGTCCTTGTACCCTTTCCTTAATTCTACTTGTATCACGTACAAGTTTTCTTCCTTGGGAAGGGTTTAGACACTGTTTGTTCCAAGACCTCTTTGTGCAAGTATTAATCCTCATCATGGCTTGAGTATGGTCCCCATTCCGTTTTCGACCATAGATTTCTTTAAGGATTTCCTTCATCCTTCTTTCCCAACATTTGGCGTTTCCACTTCTCCCTTCTTCATTGGGTTTAAATCCATAATTCCTACGAGGGTCAGTTCGTTAACTACCTCGTCCCTACTACTTTCCTTATTTACTTGTCTTGGTACAGTTGCCCATCGAGTTCACTCGTCCTTGGTGCTTATCCCATCGCCCCTTTTTTAGTGTTGTCTTTACTAGTTTCTAGTCCTTCCTAGGGCGTCTCCTCCCACAGTTACTAGTTACATCTTTTCGCTAGGTTCGTCTTAGCTCTTTTACTCTTCCAAAGCATGTTACTTTGTGCTATCCCGAGACATCCTATTTGTCTTTCAACATTCGGGGCTTGTCTTCTCTAGTGGAGATGCTTCCTTTTTTGCTCCTAGATGACTTGTAACTCTCTTTAAGGGAAAATTCCCTTCATCTATATTATGTTCCGTTTGCGGTTTCTCAAGGTCCTACCTTCGGTACTTCCTACCTTCTGTGACTTTGGATTTTTGGTAGTCAATGTGGTTCTTAGGAGGTATTGCCCTAAATCCATGGGGGTGTGGGACAGTCCTTCATTACCTGTCCTATTCCCCTACACATATAATATGTTATCTTAGTACCTGTCCTTAGTAGGGTTGGACACTTTTTCACGTAGTGTCCCTATCATCCATACTTGTAACAGATTATTTACTTATGTGAACCTAAGTGGTTCCTCCTAGCATCTTTCTAGGGGATTGCTGGTGGTTCGGTGCTTCATCGTCCTTGGGTCTGGACACCTTGAGAGTTTTCTTGTGTAGTCTTCTTTGACAAATGGTCACTCTAAAAGTCCTCCTAGATTTCTTAATTCCCTAATTCAGTTTCCTTAGCTGGGATGGGATTCTCCCTACTTCCTATGGTGGTTAGGGTAGCGTGGGTTTATTTGGCTACTTTTCTTGGGGTCATCTTCCTATGCAAGATCGCATCATTTTAGAGCCAGGGTTTTAGGAATTTGGAGCACTTCATTAATAGATGAGTATAGTATGATGAGGTTTTAGCCCTTTAAAAATTGGTCACAGAATAGATAGGGAGCTACAAAGTTCTTGATAAGCGTTCTCCTTGGTAAGGTTATATGCCCTTACTGGCATTCCTGGCTTCAGGTGTCATGCCCTGACCCTATTTGGTCGGATCCCCATGATCAACTCGCCACTCTCCCAGTTTATTAAAGGGTTTCGCCTTATTATAAACTGTAAAGAGTAAGGTGTCCTTTAAACCTGCACCTTTTCCTGGAATAGCATAATCAAAACTGCATAACATTTTAACTTCACCCACAGGCTTCTTAGTTGATGGTCTTTAAGGGTAGGCTTTCTGAGATTTCTTGAAAGGGATATAAGGGAGGGGGTGAGTACTACTACTCAATGAATGGGTTTTCAAAACTTTTATATTTTAGGAAAAAGAATTGTATTAGAGTGTGCCAGACTCCTTTCTTTTAAAAATCATTTTATTCAAAATCTCGAGTTTTATTACCATTTCCTTATTTAATCACGGTGTGTTATCACCCAATACACATCCTTCATCATGAAGGTTAAACACACATTCGTAGGTCAGTACGTCCACTGAACCCACTGGTGGCTTCGGAGCGACTTTACCGGCCACCCAAATAGAAGTATTTCCACTTCTACCTTGAGAATGAGTGGATGTTCGCGACATCTAACCTCATCCCGTCCCCACCCAGGTCTCATGCGCTTGGTGCTACTCCAAATTTTGCACGGTCACCTGGAATGATGAACTGCCCTTATACTCACCGGGTCGTCCAGGGCCCTTAGGACGTATCACTACCCCTCATGGGCGTCTTGATGATCCAGTACTCATAGTGTATGCACAAACAATGTTTTCTTATTATACCATGTAATCTGTGGTGTCATTAGTCTAACGATCCCAACCATCAACTCAACCTGTAGCTGTTTGTCTTGACCGGTCCGGAGACCGGTTATGTTGCACTGCTGCCAGTTGATTGAGAATGTCGGACCAGCCTTGGTACCATGACCATACAATTTACTTATTAAAGTTTTATGGCACATATATCATGTTCGTTTACGAGCTTTTGCTCGTGCCCATTGGCTTATGGCCCACTGTGCGAGATTTTCAAAACTGGGCATATTAGCCCCCAAGTTTCAAAACCGAGGCCCCCGACCTTTAAGAGCTATTCGAGCTTCCATCGAGAAGGTCTCCCAAATTGTTTAAGCATTGGAACATAGTCACAGGAGAACACTTTCGACAAAAGTATGTTTTCATTGTCCATTATACCGACCCGATATAAGAACATCTCCATTTATAACCGATGGACGGGTTTTCAACTTCCTTCAAGGAAATTTCATCATACCAACCGGGTATGATCTACTTACAACTGGTAAGTAGTTTTTCCGCATGGTTTTCACATCAATATTCTAAGTCGTGATGTTTAAAATACCACATAGTAGTGGGTTTTCATTTTGATGAGCTTATCATCCCCAATCATATATGACATAAAATCTCACTCACAACCGATAAGTGGTTTTTTAACATTAAGTTGTGCTCATCATCCCAACCGGGCATGATGTTAGTAAACCCACTCACTTGTTAATGTCGTGAATTTCACTAGACTGGTTCTTTGTATTCACGCGAGCTTGTCCTTGCTTGCATTCCCGGTACTTCATGTTCCTACATGATATGAACATCTCGATTTATTATCCTTTGGCCTAATAGCCTTCATTCATTCCAAATGAATGAAAAAGTCATACTTTCATTTATTTGCAATTAGGTCCCTAAAGTTATTTCTCTTTAAGTACCAAATGCCAGTTTTTCCTCAAATTGTGTCCCGAAACTTTTAAAATTTATCATAGGACCTCAATTTATTCCATTTCACAAAAAGGGGAATAATTTCCTAAATTTCCAATTTGGTCCCCCAACTTTTCCAAAATTACCATTTTGCCCTTCCTTTACAAAATGGTAAGTTTCACCCCAAAAATTCTAAAATTCCTCAATTGGCCTTCTAACATTTTTATCATGCCCAATTGACCCTCAATTTTAGGAAATTGCATTTCGGTCCCTCGAATTTTTGAAAATCCCTAATTTTCCCCCAATTCCAACTCTTTAACACAGTCGAATTTGATTTCATAAAATTGACCGATCAAACACCTCTAATTGTTGAAATTGAAGTTGAAATCGAGTTTCTCCATGTTCATACAATTCCATAGAACTTTGAATCACGAGTTTGAACACTGGAACGAGCTCAAATGGAGCTTTATCGGAAAACAAACTGTAGAAGAGAGAAAGCTTCGATTACTCACCGGTGAGGGCATGACGGTCCGAGCTTTTGATCTGGGTAAATAGCTCTCATCTTGAGGTTCATCCTAGAATCAAGAATTGCATGAATTGATGCCGAATTGAGTTAGAATTTCATCCTTGAAATTTTGCCGATTCTCTCTCTAGCACCGGCCGAAAATTGCAGAGGGGAGTCGAATTGGCTTACCTTTCAGGGCTGAGGAAGTGTTAGGAAGGCTTGGTTTGGCCTGAGGAGGTCTCAAATTGGCCAATTTCAGCTCGGCCGAAACAGGGTAGCTTCGGTCCGTTGGAGTTGCTTCACTGTTCCATCACGCCGGCGTTTCTCCGACGACCCTCGGAGCAAATAGAGACTATAGGCATGTAGCTAACTTCTCCCCGATTCTAAAGAACCCAACCTCACCTTGTTTGGCTCAGCCCATGTCAGAGCTCTGGTATGAGCTTCACCAGAAAATGGAGCAGTTGAGATAGAATGGAGTTTTCAGGTGTGGAAAGGATGAATGGGGAGGGGATCTTTATATAGGGAGCTCGGGGACCCGTTGGCCGTCCGTTTAACACCTTTATAACAGCCATTGATGGCCTGAAATGTACCGAACGGAAATGTTTCTTCTTCATCAGCGCTACTTTGATTTCCCGGTGAGTGAACAGTGCTGTCATCTTGAGGAAGAAGATGACACTTTTCCGAACCGGGTTTAAAGCATAAACCTGCCGGTCCACCCCCCATTCGACCGAGTTTTTCAAATCTAAAAATTTCTAAATTAATCTAAATTTATTTTCTATCTAATGGTGGTCTCAAATCTCAAATTTGAAAATTTTAAGCGTCCTAGAAAAATGAGTTTAGCATCCGGTTCAATAGTGATTCAAACTAGTCCAAACCGATTCGAATCCGGTTCACATGAGCTGGTTTGGTTTTCATCTCCAATTCCTTCACAAGTCCATTTCCATCACTTTTGTGACTCCTTAGGTCACTTAGGGTCCATAAAATTCCTGGTTTACCATCTCTTTATCGATTCTGGTTCGTAAACCAACTCGGTTCTTAAACTGGTTTAATCCAGTTCGGGTCCGGTTCACCCGAACCGGTCTCATTTTTCTCTCCCACTTTGTTTTAAGGTTCCTTCCCAAGGTTTGTGAATTTCTTTAGAGCACAAGGGAGTTGAATTTCTTTGCTTGATCTCTATCGGTTTCGGTTCATGAACCGGTTCGATCTAGTTGGATTTAGTTCAACCAAACCGGTTTTGTTTTTCTCTTCCAATTCGTCCTATGGTTCTTTTTCTTAGTATTATAAGCCCTTTGGATCACCCCGGAGTTGTAAATTCCCAAATTGCCCATTCACAAATGATCGAATTTATGAACCGGTTTGGTTTTCTCACTTGGTTTGACCGGTTCTTTTCCCGATTTTCCTTAGCTCAAAAGGGCGGGGTTTACATTAGGCTTGGCTCCCTTTGTACTCAGAACTGAGATGATAGCATATCCTAGCACCCTACTCCTTGTTGGTTCTAGACACTTCCCCATATGATCCATTGGGACTTCTACTATGCCTTGGGCATTGGAGAGCTTCTAGGGTTGTCTTCTTACGAGGACAGAGTGTTGGGTTGTGATGTTAGTCCTAGTTTTCCTGGTTCCTCTCTCGGGAGCCATCTGAAAATTTTAAAACTTATTTCTCTTAGTTGCTATGTTATATAGTCTTGATAATGTATTCGAGAAAACAAGCTCTGATACCACTCAAGTTGTCACCCTCGACTTAGTTTGGTCGGATCCCTATGAGCAACCCGCCACTCTCTTTGGTCCATGAAGGGTTTCACTCCTTTTTAAACCACGAGGAGTAAGGCGACCTTTTTCCTGTCTTTACTAGTGTAGCATTATACAAAACTGAATATTTTAAAACAGACATACCTGTCTTACAGTTCCAATATAGGAGGATCTTTTCCTCGGTTACCTGAAAGGGGTAAAAGGTAGGGGTTGAGTTCGACAACATAGTGAGTGGGTGTTGGGAGTTAGTTTTCAAAATAGCTTTAGTTTATCTAGACCATGCCAAGTTGTCATTTCCTTTCAAAAAGTGTTTTCCTTAAACTCAGGTTTCCAAAACCTTTTTCCATGGTTTACCATTTCTTTTTCCAAGGCTTCTTATATCTCGAAATCTTTTCCCATTTCCATATTAGGTGTGTTTAGCTTTCTTAGTCCATCCCCTTACCTCGAGAGGCATTTAGCAAACAAACACATGCCCTTCATCAGGAAGGGTACACACATTTGCAAGTGCAACTTGTCCACTACATCCACTTGTGGATCAGAGCGTCTTTACCATCCACCAAGATAGAAGCCCGCCCACTTCTACCATGGGTCTAAGTGGATGTCCTAGACATCCGACCTTCAAACCCGAATGCCACTCCATGTTTGTATGAGTATAAAGACCTTATCATGACCCCACCTCGGACTCATGCACAAGATGCTTACAGAGCTTTAAGACTGATTGGCACATCGAATTGCCCTTATCTCTACCATGTCATCCAGTAGCCCTTAGGACCCATCACAACCCCTTAGGTCATCTTGATGGTCCCATACCACAAGTACATGTACAAACAAGACTTTTTCACATATGGCCATCATCGTTGGTGCCAATGGTCCAACGGCCCTGACGCTCAACCCGACATGTAGCTGTTTGTCTAGGCCGGTCCGTCGACCTCGGCTTGACGCACTCCCTCAAGTCCATCGCGCACTGTTAGTCCTAACTCGATATTGTGGTGAAATCTCACAATCAATTTCATTATAAATTTTCATGGCTCTTCTTAATCAAGTTTGTTTACGAGCTTCTGCTTGTGCCCATTGGCCTTGGGCCCACTACACGTGTTTTTCCAAAACTGGGCATTTAGCCCCATGAGTTCAAAAACTGAGGCCGCTAGCCTATCTGAGCTGTTCTAGCTCTCGTCCAGAAGGTCTCCCAAATTTTTTAAGCATTGGCGCAAAGTCATGGGAGAACACTTCTGAAAAAAAATTATTTTTTACTCATCGCACCAATCGGGTGTGGTGATATCTCCACTTACAACCCATAGACAGGTTTCTACTTTCCTTAGGGAAACTCATCATACCAACCGAGTATGATGTGAAATAATCCCATTCACAAGTGGTTTTTCATTTCTAAAATGCTCACTATCCCAACCGGGTATGATGTATAATTAAGCCCACTCATGGTAGCTTCCAATTTAGAAAAGGGTACTCATCATCCCAACCGAGTATGAAGTATAAAAGTCCCCACTCCCCCGATGACTGTGACGTGTTCGTCCCCAGTTAGTTTTCCAAGTCCACACTAGCTCTTTTGCTTGTGTTTTGGTCACACGTGTCCCTATAGGATTTGGGTGTCATCGTCAATGAGTGTTCGACATATTTGCCTTCATTTTCTCACGTATGGATGACTAGGCCCAAATTATTTATTGCACTTAGGTCCCTAAAGTTCATACCTTTTGAATTTAGGTCCCTAGTGTTAAATTTTCCTCAAATTAAGTCCCAAGGTTCCAATATTCCCTTTGGATCCTCAAATTTCTCAAAATTCTATAAGGGGCTCAAGTTTTCTAAATTTCCAATTTGTTCCCCAATTTTTCAAAAATGACAATTTTGCCCCTACTTTCCAAAAATAGCAATTTGGCCCCAAATGTTTCAAAAATTAACCAATTGGTCATGCATCATCTTTCCCATTGCCAATTGGCCTTCAATTTTGAGAAATTGCATGAAGGTCCCTCGATTTTTTGAAATCCTCAATTTCCCCCAAATTCTCCCTTTCAAACTGACCGAATTTGATTTCTTCAAATTGGCCATTAAATCGGGGTTAATTGCTCCAATTGATGGTATGGATCAGTTCCTACACTTTCATATGATCAAATTAAGCTTTGAACCTCAACATTTGGGTCCGAAATGAGCTTAAATGGAGCTTCGCTGGAGAATTGTTTGTAGAGAGAGAAAGCTTCGAAAGCTTTTAGGATTAAGAATTGCTAGAATTAAAGTCTAAATGAAGGTGAATTTTATCTATGAAATTCAACACATTCTCTCTCTAACACCGATTAACAACGATAGGGGAGGGCCGAATTGGCTAACCATTCAGCTTTGTTGAGGCCGTGTGAGGGTCGTGGGGGTGTCAGAGAGGCTTGGTTTGGCTGGAGGAGGTATGAATTTGTCTGAATTCAGCTTGGCCAAAATAGGGCAGCTTCGGTCCATCGGAGGTGCTTAACTGTTTGAGTTTTCCGGTGCTTCTCCAACAATTCTTTGGTTGAAAGGAGGTTGCTGTTAGGTAGCTGACTTCCCCCGGAGTCTGTAGGACATGACCTTGCCTTTTGAGGCTAAGAAAACTACCCAAGTTAGAGCTCTAGTTTGTGCTTCATAGGAAAATGGAGCAGTTGAGAGAAATTGGCGATTTGAGGTGTGTGGAGGATGAATGGAGAGGAGCTCTTTATATAGGGAGCTTGGGGGCCTTGTGCCCGAGCACTTTCCATTTTGGTCAAGCTTATCCTCGGCCGAAAATGGCCTAATTGGAGTGGTTACACCTTCGCTGAAGAAGGAAAGTTTCTGCATTGATGAAGAGTGCTATCATCCAAAGGAAGAAGACAACATGTTCCAAACCGGACCGGTTTGGTCCGACCGGGTTCAATGGTGAAAATTGACTAGTTCAGGCCCGATTCGACGAGTTTTCTCAAATCTAAAAATTTCTAAATTCATGTAAATTCATTTTCTATTCAATGGTGGCTTCAATTTCCCAATTTGAACACTTTAAGCCACCACATGAAACAAATTTAGAATTCAGTTCATGTATGATTCAAACCGGTTCGATCCAGTTCAGGTTCGGTTTACCCAAAACTAGTCTGGTTTTCTCTTCCCATATTTTCTATGGTTCTTTTCCATGATTTTTATGACTCTTTGAGTCACTTGGGATTGGCCAATTTCCCATTTTACCCTTTCTTTACCGGTTTGGATTTATTAACTGACTCAATTTTCTCTTTTGAATTGACCAGTTCTTTTCCCAGTTTTCTTATCTTTAAAGGATGGGGTTTACACCTTGAGTCATACCTAACCTTTGGAGACTCAAGACCTACATGCCCCTAGTAACCTGAGATGTTCTAGACCTGTCCTCGTCCATGATACTTCTGGAACATTCCTTCCGTGATCCTCTAATTTATTTGGGATCATGGGGCTCCTCCCTACTTTATCACCTGGTAGCATTCCTTCACTACCTTGGGGTCATCCAGTTACCTAATGCATACATCCATGATTTGAACATTTCTCCCTTACCCGTAGGTGTTAGTTTTCTTGAAATTCAAGTTCTTCAGCATCAAATCCTTACCATTTCTTCCATTAGAGGGTATCCTCCTCAGCTTTCCTCCTCACGGGGTAGAATACCATTCCTGCCTTGTTTCTTCTAGCGTGTTCTTCTTGATTATTGAATTTCTCATCATTGCCTCCCTTATATCACACCTTATCCAAGCTCTATCACAGGCTCCACACTTGTTCACCCAATTCTCCCCGTCGTTTTACTTTTCTCAATTCCTATTGCCAAGGTTCCTTATCACTTCACTACTAGCTTAACTCACCTTTCCCTTTTTCGTTTGGTTGGATGTTTCATTGCCATTTCATGATTATCCTGGCTGTCACTAACTAGGGTTCCTTTGGGGTGGGGAAGCCTCCTTTCGATTTGTCCTCAAGAGGTCTTTGGCCTGCCCTAGTTTCTACTCGTGTATCCTTGGCTGAGACTTCCACCTTCATGACTAGACACTTACCCTATTGTTACCCTTGGCCAGTGTCCTCCCCTCATATCTTAACACCCTCTTTTGGGGCCACCTCCTTAGATCCCACCATTGGCTCCTTGATTTCTACTTGGTTCGCTGATCGTACCTTACCCTTCCTTTGGACGACCACGTTCCTACATAGGGTCCTCATCCTTCAGTACATCATTTGCTCGTTTGGGATCCTCTCATGGCACATTATTTTAGCTAATCCCATACAATTTCCCTTATAACTTTCTAGACCCACTAGGGGGTTTACTCCATTGGTTCCTTTATCCTTGGGACCAAACCTCCCTTGCCCCTCTCGGGGTTTACTTCAAGGTTCTCTTGCCCCATCCCTAGCCTATTCTAGGGGTTTCCAGTTCCGATGTCTTCCTTTGGGGCAGTTGGTACCAACTTTGGGAAGCTAGGCGGCTAATCTTCCATGAGTTTCTTTCTTGAGTAGGGTTCATTACTTATCTTTGCCTCCTAAGGTTTCTTGACACCCCATGCCTCTTTTACATGGGAATCTATTCGCTTTTGCAAGTATTTTCTTCCTACTTTCGGTGTCCCTATAATTCTAGGGTTTCCTAGTCCACGAGGGCTCGGTGAGCTAAGAATCTTCCAGTCCTTTCATAGGGTACTTTTAACTTTCTGAGGGTCTCTCGGCTGGGGGTCACTTCCATCCTTCATATTTGTTGTTGCACGAGATTGAAGTCAAATGGAACCTTTTTATTCATTAACCAGTGAAGCCCCGGTTATGGCTTATTACAGTAATCGATTTCAAGGAAGTTATTGTCTCGTTCCTAACCTCTCATGTGAATCGACCTAGAGTTTAACATGGGTGGGTTGCGAGACTTAGCGTCAGTTGTCCTGATGCGTCTCCTCCTCTTAGGTGGATAATCGTCTCCATGGTACCTCCCACATTGGGGGCATGAGTTCATGCTGGGCTCTTCAAACTTTGAGGAAGTCAACGTGCTGGGAGCCGTCCTAACTTGTACCTCAAGTGTGATCTCCATTCCATACATGCTCAGGACCGCGACCTCATATGCGTAGGCATGCTACATAGGGTTTGCCATACACATGCCACTGTGTATTAGGGGATGTCAGTGAAATACCCCCACATAGTTAGCGTAGGCTTGGTAGAAGTTTCTTTCAACCTCTTCTCGGATGTAGGCTTGATCTGGTTCTTGGGGTGGAGAGGTCTCATCTTCCACTGAGTAGGGAGGGGTCCTCTCCCGAGGTGCTCTCTATGCGATGGGCTCTTCTAGCTCCTCTATCCTTTGCTCCATGGCATGTTTCCAGGGAATGTACTCTTCGTTTGCGTTTCCATTCATGTTTTTTTGCAAGGTTTTTGGGAGTTAGGATCTAGGGTTCATGAGGGTTTATTAGGAAAGTTATGCTCTAATACCACTAAAGTTGTCACACCCTGACCTGGTTTGGTTGAAGTCTTATGATCAACCCACCACCCTTCCATGAATCATCCTAGTATCCCTACCTTAATGATCCAAGGAAGGTAAAGGCGTACCTATGTTCATTCCCTTATGATAAGTTTGGGATGGGGAGCGTACCTTGAGAGTCTGAGCCTTTACTTGGAGCTTTACGTCTCCTTTGTCCCAATTCTTTCCAAGGTTCCTAAAAGGGTGAGAGGAGGGGAGTGAGTATATGTATACTAAGTGAGGGAAAATTTTCTATAATGATCGTTTCTTTTAATTAATTGCTTAATTCATTAGCTATCGTTCGCATAACATTCACTTATCAACCATCGTTCTATCATAAAGGGATCACACATTTGTAGAATAGTTCCCGACTGTTCCACTTGTGGACCAGAGCACCTTTACCATCCACAATGATAGAGGTTAACAGCCTTTACCCCGAGTTTGAGAGGACCTTGCTCATCCGACCCTCAAATCTCAATCATACTTCATGTCTGCTTTGTGGGACGAGACTTCCTTCCCCCTAATGCCTTGGTCTCGGTGCATAGAAAGCTCCTAGAGCTTCCCAACATACTGGACAACAGACTGCCATTATGCTCCCTGGGTCATCCAACAGCCCTTGGAACCACCACTACTTCGTACCTAGTTGATGGTCCCGCATCACATTTCATGCACAATCAAGAGTCTTATTCATTTATAGCCATCATCTTTGGCCCTCCAGCTCAAGGGTTTGTTGGCTTGGCTTCGGCCTATGCGCACCAGCCCAACGGGTTCAACGACCCGGCTTCGGCTTAGCAACTATTTGGCCTAACAAGCCCAACATCCCAACCTTGGCTTGGTGGGTATCACACAACATTATCCATTATTAGGACTTTTAGCGTTCATAACATGCTTATTCTTAACGGGTCCATACCTGTGCCTGTTGGCCTTGGCTCCACTTCTATCACCGAGCCTAAGCCCCGAAATTAGCTTCCAAATATTTTAAGTAAAGTTACCCAGTCAGGAGAGGCTAGTTCTAAGAAAATAATTTTTTTAGGCAATGCCATCGTCCCAATTGGAATCGATGTTGTAGATTTCCCACTCACCTGGTAACAGTAGTGTGTCCGTCCTAGTGAGATCTCGACTAGTGGTGCGTTCCTCGCATAGGTACTTGGGCAACCGAATCCTACCTGTTTGAAGCATTCATATAAGGAAAATTGATGTTAGGGACCTTGTATTTCTCACGTACTAGCGCATAGTACTCACATTATGCCTTAATTGTATTTAGGTCCCAAAAGTTTATAATTTTACATTTAGGTCCATAATCATCCTTTAATTTCAATTAAGTCCCTAGGATTTCCAATTATAGTTCATGGGTCCCTAATTTTTCCAAAATCACCAATTGACCCTCAATTTTTCCAAAATTTCCAATTGGCCCTCCATTTCATCCAATTTGCCCAATTGAACCTCAATTGGGTGTTAATTTCATGAAAATCCCCCAATTTTCCCAAAATTCCCAAATTGCCCAATTTTTCAAAAATTATAATTTGGTCCCTAAAACTTTGTTTTGTTAAATTGATCATCAAAACTTAGTCAATTGTCCCATTCATGATATGAATCATCTTCCCTATGTCTTCCTCTTCATTTGGCTTAGAAATGACCTCAAACGAAGCTTTGCCATAAAACTAAATGTAGAGAGAGAAATGTTCAATATCTTACCGACGAGGGTCCAACGACTGGAGCTTTTGCTTTCTCTGAATTGCCCACCTCCTAGGGATCCTTCCTGGATCAAACCACGCCTTAATTGGTAGCTTGAGCAGTGTGAATTTTGTAGTTTAAAATTTTGCATAAATGTACTATGAACAGTATTTTTTGCACAAAGGGCGGCAGAGAGGACTTACCGTCATAGCTCAGGGGAGGTTGAGGCACCTTTAGGTATGGTCTAGGGAGCTTGGTTTGGCCAGAATTGGCATGGGGAAGGCTCGATTTGTGCTTGAGCAGCTCGGGTTGCTGACTGTTGGGGAGCGGCGGTACAGTGCGAGCCTTCCCGCTCTTCTCTGGTGGTCTTCGAATTGAAAGGAGGGTACAGCTGAGTCGAGGACATCCTTCCAGTTCTAAAGTTACCGAATGCAGCTTCTGAGGTTGAGAAAAGTCGTAATGTTGGAGTTCTAGTTTGCTGCTCACCGAAAAATTGAGTACTTCACCTTCTTCACTTGTTTGTGGGATGCTAAGAATGAATGGAGGGGTGCTCTTTATATAAGGTGCTCAGCAACTGACCAGGCTACCACCTGCATAGGAGTCCACCGCCAACGGTCATACCAGAGCTCTTCCCGAGTCCCAGAGGAATCGCCCTCCCTCTCTCTCAATCCTTTCTGTTACTTGACTAAGGAAGATGACAATGATGTGGTGGGCGTGCCATGTGTTGTGCTTTGATTGGTCAATTTTTCTAACATGGCAGTCCCACTCAGCCCCCACGTCAATCGTTGACCGTTTCACTAGACACGTGGCTGTCTCCCATTGGCTGCTCATGTATGTGTAGCAAGCAGACCGGGCATCCATTGAATATTGACTAGACTTGTGGAAGACTCCAATTGGCTGCACATGTCTGCATAATTGCTAATTAGACACCCACTGACCGATCTGTTCCAACCGAGTTCAGTGACCCAAATTCAAAAATCGGCCGGTTCAGGTCCGATTCGACTGGTTTTCTAAAAATTAAAATTTTTTAAATTCATCTAAATTCATTTTCTACACAATGGTGGCTTCAATTTTCCAATTTGACATTTTTAAGCTACCTAGAAAAATGAATCATAGAACTGGTTCACCATGGTTCAATCTGGTTCAGGTCTGGTTTATCCTGAACCGGTCCAATTTTTCCATCCAATTCACTTCACCATTCTTCCTCATGATTTTTATGAGTTTTTGGTCGCTTGGGATTTTCCAATTTTAACCCTTCTTTACTACTTTTTGGTTCATTAATTAGATCGGTTTTCTCATGGAAATTGGCCAGTTCCTTTCCTAATTTCCTTGGTCAAAGATGACGAGTTTCACATTGGATTAGTTAGAGCAGCAACATTGTGCAGGTTTGTCGGTACTCCTCCAATGTTCCTCAATTCAAACCGAGGGTGTAGTTGAGTGGAGAACTTCCTCCCAGTTCCAACGACATTGATAAGAGCTTTAGAGGTTGAGGAAAGACCTGACGTCGGAGAACTAGATTATGCCTCACCGAAAAATTAAGTACCTCTCCTTTTTTCACTCGCTAGTGGGATGAGGAAGGCGAGAGGAGGGGTGATCTTTATATAGGGAGCTTGGCAACTGACCGATGAACCATCTACCTAAGACTAGACCCTTAAATCAACATTTGACGATCATACTAGAGCATTCTTCGGTCACTGGAGATCGAAGAGCTCGCCTCTACCTCCTCTCTACTAGCTTTTAGAGGTTGACAATGACATTATGCCATGTGTGTGAGCTTTGCACGTGGCACTCTATGTTTGGTTGGCTTTGCTCATGCTGCATCCTACACAATAGCCTAGTCAGCCATTGACTCATTGACCGGACACGTGGCGACCTTTCATTGGCTGTTCGTTCCAACGTGGTTGTAGACTGTATATCTGTCGACCATTAATCCTGGCATCCTCTGATTGGCCCATTTAAATACATCAAATTTCCCCACCCCCTAATGCACAGTGCCATGACCACATGTTAGCCTTTGATTGGCTAAGACCACGTGGCTCTACCACGTGTCGATCTTTGATTGGTTGATCATTTCTCTGACATCCTTGTTAGATGCTGACATGACACCCTTGCCATGTGTTAGCTCCTCATTGGCTAGCCTTACTGATGAGGCTTCTCCTAGTTGACCATTGACTTAGAACATGTGTCACTCTCCTATTGGTTGGTCGTCGCTGATGTTGATATTCTTTCTTTGACCGTTGATCAAGTACAAGTGTCACCCTCTGATTGGCCAGCACTTCCAGGCATTGATTGGGCACGCTTTGCCATGTGTCGTCCACTAATTGGTCGCACCTGTTGACTGAGCACTGACCTGGCAGCAGTTTGTTGATGGTTAGACCGTTAACCAGTCCCATCCGATTGGGTTCAGTGACCTGAATTCGAAAATAGGTCGGTTCAAGCCTGATTCGACCGATTTTCTAAAAATTAAATATTTCTAAATTTGCCTAAATTCATTTTCTATCTAATGGTGTTTTGAATTTTCCAAATTGATGTATTTAAGCCACCTAGAAAAATGAATCTTTGAACTGGTTCCTATGGTTTATCCCAGTTCAAGTTCGGTTCACCTTGAACTGGTGTGGTTCTCACACCCAATTTCATACATGGTTCCCGTCCATGAGTTTGGGTATTTATTGGCCACTTGGGAGTTTTCAATTTCTTGGGTTTGCTTTAATTTATGACTTCTGGTTCATTTTAGCCTTGGTTTCCCCTCAAAATTTTCTTGTTCTCATTCCTGATTTTCCTTTATTAAAGAAAAAGGTTTATAGTTGCTATCACCTACGGATCTTGTGGGTCGTGCATGCCAATGCCATTGTCAGGCGCATATAACCATCTTCAAAACTTCTCTGGGACTCCTCACACACCATCATAGCCTGTCACGCCCCAACCCGGTTTTGTCGGAACCTTGTGAGCAACCCACCACCTTTCCTTGTGATATCCGGGTATTCCTATTGAGGTAGAACAAGAAAAGTAAAGGCGTATGACAAGCTAGTTTTCCAAAACAAGGTAATCAAAACAAATATGGGAAAGTTTTCATACCTTATGTGCCAGGCCCCGACCCGGTTTGGTTAGAACCCCATGATCAAGTCACCACTTTCCTTGACATCGGGGAGATGCTCCTCCCCTAGATCATGAAGAGTCAAGCGTATTTCCTGCCACATTTCCTAGAATGACATTATACAAAACTGAAAACATAATTCATGCTTGGGTTCGTGACTTGGCGAGGAAAACTCTTGGGTGGTCTTTTACTTCCTGAAAAATGTTAAGGAGAGGGGGATGAGTTTCACAACTCAGTGAATGGGGAATTCTTAAAGATGTTCTTATCTATGTGTTCATTATATTCATGGTATTCCTTTATCTACCCCTTCTTGGGTTGGCACACAATCACACGCCCTTTTTATCATAAAAAAGGATCACACGTTTGTAGATTGCCCCAATTGTTCCACTTATGGATCGGAATGCCTTTATCGTCCACCTGATAGAGGTTCGTGGCCTCTACCCAGAGTTCGAGTAGACATCAATTGTCCAACCCTCAAACCCTAGTCATACTTCATGTTCGTTTTGTGGGATGAGACCTCTTTCCCCCTCCTGCCTCGGTCTCCATGTGTATGATGCTCCCAGAGCTTCTTGACATACTGGATGACGGACCGCTCTTATGCTCTCTAGGTCGTCCAACAAACCCTTGGAACCATAACTACCCCATACCAGGCGTCTCGATGGCTTCGCATCTCATGCATGCAAAATCAACATTTCTTATTTATTATAGCCATCATCTTTAGTATTACTAGCCCAACGGACTGACAACCCAACTTTACTATATAACTACTAGCCCAACGAGCTTAATGACCTAACTTCGGCTTAGCAGCTACTAACCCAATGAGTTCATCTATCCGTCTTTGGTTTTGTAACCAATACACACACAATTCATTGATTCTTGTGAGAATTTTTCTAGCACATTCACCTCATCTTGTCTACAGGTCTATGCATGTGCCTATTGGCCTTGGGCCCACTCGAACAACATCATTCGTCGTTTACATGTCCCATGCAATATCAGGATAGCCACCCAAAAGTTTTAAGCTTGTTCAATCAATCAAGGGAGGGCAGTCCTGGAAAAACCCTTTTTAAATTTGGGAATGCAATAATTATCAGCCCAACCGGGCATGATGCTAAACCCATCGGGGGTCCTGGCTGGACTTCCAATCTTGGATGTGCTTCCTTGCACACGATCCAGTCCAACATGTTCCTATAGTGTTCGGTCATGAAATTGAGGAAAATTTATGGCATGAAAGACCTCGTAAAAATTTGAAAGTTTTCACTTAAGTCCCCATAATTTGTAACTGTCATGCTCCAACTCGGTTTGGTTGGATCCCCGTGAACAACCCGCCGCTCTTTCTCGGTTCAAGAGGAGTTTCCCCCTTCTTTTACTCGAGAAGAGCCAAGAGAAATTTCAACCTTGTTCCCTGGAAGACATATATCAAATAAAATGCAAGCTTAAAGAAAAATTAAGCATACCTGATAAAGGGTAAGGCTCAGTGTTACTTCTAGTCATTTTCTCTTTTCCTGAAAAGGGGAAGAAAAGAGGGGTGAGTTTCTACAATTCAGTGAAGAGGTTTTTCAAAGGTCTACTTTTATCTTTTAAGAAAAACAATTATATTGGAGTGTGCCAGACTCCTCACTTTTCAAAAATCATCATTTCATTTAAAATCTCGAGTTTTTCCACATTTCTTCTTATCACGGTGTGTCATCACCCAACACACATCCTTCATCATGAAGGTTACACACATTTGAAGGCTAGCATGACTGCTGAACCCACTTGTGGCTTCAGAGCGACTTTACCGGCTATCCGGATAGAAGTACGTCCACTTCTACCATGAGAATGAGTGGATGTTCGCGACATCCGACTCTCATTCTCGGAATGGATTCTTCGTGTCCATATGAGGATTAAGACCTCATCTTGTCCCCACCTCGGTGTCATGCGCTTGGTGCTACTCCAAATTTTGCACGGTCACCTGGAACGACGAACTGCCCTTATACTCGTCGGGTCGTCCAGGGCCCTTAGGACGCATCACTACCCCTCATGGGTGTCTTGGTGATCCCGTACTCATAGTGCATGCACAAATAATGTTTTCTTATTATGCCATGTAATCTGTGGTGTCATTAGGCCAACGGTCTCGACTTTCAACTCAACCTGCAGCTGTTTGTCTT
This sequence comes from Trapa bicornis, assembly GCA_030064425.1. Classification (NCBI taxonomy): domain Eukaryota; kingdom Viridiplantae; phylum Streptophyta; class Magnoliopsida; order Myrtales; family Lythraceae; genus Trapa; species Trapa bicornis. The sequence continues at coordinate 10,576,160 of CM057741.1, read as the reverse complement.
AACTGGTCCAGAGACCGGTCATGTCACACTACTGCTAGTTGATTAAGGATGTCAGACCAGCCTTGGTACTATGACCATACAATTCTCTTATTAAAGATTTATGGCATATATATTATGTTCATTTACAAGCTCTTGCTCGGGCCCATTGGCCTATGGCCCACTGTTCGAGATTTAAAAAAAATGGGCATAATAGCCCCTACGTTTCGAAAACCGAGGCCCCTAGCCTATTAGAGCTATTCGAGCTCCCGTTGAAAAGGTCTCCCAAATTGTTTAAGCATTGGCACACAGTCATGAGAGAACATTTCCAACAAAAATAAGTTTTCACTATCCATTATACTGGCACAATATAAGGACATCTCCATTCATAACCGATGAACGGGTTTTCAACTTCCTTCGAGGAAGTTTCATCATACCAACGGGGTATGATCTACTTACCACCAATAAGTAGTTTTTCCGTATGGTTTTCACATCACTACTCTAAGTTGTGATGTTTAAAATATCACGTAGTAATGGGTTTTTAATTCAATGTGCTTATCATCACCAACTGGGCATGATAAAATTCCCACTCACCCAATCGTGCAGTGAAATTCCACTTAGTTGAATTCCGTCCCTTACACGCTGGACCTCAACTGGCGTTCCCGATGTCTCATTCTCCTACATGAAATGAACATGGTTGTTCATTATTCTTTATCCTAATAGCCCTCATTCATTCCAATGAATGAGAAAACCCAACTTTATATATATTTGTGATTAGGTCCCTAAAGTTATTTTCTTTAACTCTAAGTCCCTATTGCCGAGTTTTTCCTCAAACTGAGTCCCAAAACTTTTAAAGTTTATCTTAGGACCTCAATTTATTAAATTATGCAAAAAGGGGTTTAAATTCCCAAATTTTCAATTTGGTTCCTCAATTTTCCCAAAATTACCATTTTGCCTTTCCTTTACAAAAATGGTGAATTTTGCCCCAAAAATTCTAAAATTTCTCAATTGGTCCTCTAATATTCTTATCATGACCAATTGACCCTCAATTTTTAAAAATTACAATTTGGTCCTTCAAATTTTTGAAAATCCCCAAATTTTCCCAATTTTCCCCCAATTTCAACTCTTTAACACAGCCGAATTTGATTTTATCAAATTGATCGATCAAACACTTCTATTCATTGATATTGAAGTTGAAATTGAGTTTCTATATGTTCATATGATTCTAAGGAACTTTGAATCACAGATTTTAACGTCGGAATGAGCTCAAACGGATCTTCGTCGAAAAATAGATTGTAGAGAGAGAAAGCTTCGATTTCTCACCGGTGAGGGTGCGACGGTCCCAGCTTTCTATCTGGGTAGGTAGCTCTCCTCTAGAGGTTGTTCCTAGGATCAAGAGTGACATCAATTGATGTCGAATTGGATTAGACTTTCATCATTGAAATTCGGCTGACTCTCTCTCTAACACTGATTGGAAATTATATAGAGGAGCCGAATTAGCTTACATTTTGGTCCTAATTCGGCCGTGGAAGGGCTGAGGAGGTGTCGAGAGTTCTTGGTTTGGCCTGAGGAGGTGTCGAGAGTTCAACTCGGCCAAAACAGGGCAGCTTCGGTCTGCCGGAGGTGCTTCACTGTTTGATCACGCCGGCACTTCTCCGGTGACTCTCAGGATGAACGGATGTCACCACCGTGCAGCTGACTTCTCCCCGACTCTAATGAACCTGACCTCACCTTCTTTGGCTCAGAATTGACCCTATATTGGAGCTCTGGTTCGATTTTTGCCAGAAAACTAAGCAACTAAGAGAGAGAGAGATTTTCAGGTGTGAAGAGGACGAATGGAGAGGGGCTCTTTATATAGGGGGCATGGGGACCCATTAACTGTTCATTTGGCATCTTTATGACAGGCATTGAAGACCAGAAATGTACCGAACGGAAACATTTTTTTTTCACCGGTGCTGCTTTGATTTTTCGGCGAGTGAACAATGCTGTCATCTTGAGGAAGAAAATGACACTGTTCCAAACCGGACCTGACTAGTTCGAACCGGGTTCAAAGCTTAAACCGCCCGAGTCACCCCTCATTCGACCGAGTTTTTCAAATCTAAAAATTTCTAAATTCATCTAAATTCATTCTCTATCCAATGGTGGCCTCAAATCTCTAATTTGAATTATTTAAGCCACCTAGAAAAATGAATTTAGGATTTGGTTCAATAGTGATTCAAACTGGTCCGAACTGGTTCGGATTCGGTTCACCTGAATCGATTTGGTTTTCATCCCTAATTCCTTCACAAGTCCATTTCCATGTCTTTTGTGACTCCTTGGTCTCTTAGGGTCCATAAAATTCCTAGTTTACCACCTCTTAATCGATTTCGGTTCATAAACCGACTCGGTTCTTAAATTGGTTTAATTCGGTTCGGGTCTAGTTCACCCGAACCGAACTGGTTTTTCTCTTCCACATTGTTCTAAGGTTCCTTCCCAAGGATTACAAATCACAAGTAATCCATAAACTTTTTGGTTAACTCATTCTCTATCAGTTCCAGTTCATGAATCAACTTGGTTCATAAATCGGTTCTATCCGGTTCAGACCCAGTTCTCTTGAACTGCTTTGGTCTTTCCTCTTTATTTTGTCCTAGGGTCCTTTTCCAAAGTTTATGAACCTTTTTGAGTCACATGGGAGTTAGAATTTTTTTTTTCAATTTTGCTCATCCCCCAACAATTGAGCTTGTGGACCAATTCGGTTTAAAGATTCAAATTTATCGGTTCTTTCCCCGATTTTCTCATTACTAAAGGACGGGGTTTACACCAACTATCCCTCGTGGTCCTTAATTTTTCAAAAATAATCGATTGTCCTCAATTTTTCCAAAATTGCCAATTAGTCCTTGAACTTCCAAGAATGGCCATTTGGTCCTCATTTTCATCAAATTGGACCTCAATTGGGAGTTAATTTCGCAAAAATCCTCCAATTTTTCATAAATTTCAATTTGGCCCTCACTTTTTCTAAAATTCCCGATTTTCCCGATTTTCCCGATTTCCCCAAAAATTGGCATTTGACTTAGAAAACTTGTTTCCTTAAATTGAACACCCAAATGTGATTAATTGCTCCCATTCATGATCGGGATCACTTTCCCCATGCCCCCCTTGTCATGTCAAGCTTTGAAACACTTCATTTGGCTTAGAAATGAGCTCAAATGACACTTCATCAAAAAAGTTTCATAGAGAGAGGGAACTTGATTCTCTTACCTGTGAAGGGGCGGTGGTCCGAGTTTGATCAGGGGTGGCTAATGCTCATTGAGGGGAGCCTCCTAGGATAAACCTTGCCTCAATTGGATGCCTAAGCATAAAGAATTTGAATAGAGGTTTTTTAGTGTTTTATTTTCTGCAACTTCACTGTTTCAGCAAAATGGGGCAGAATTGGCTTTCCTTGAAGGTTCCTAGAAATCAAGGTTGGTCGTGGGGAGATGAGGAAGCTTAGCCCCATCACCTGAGGTCAAAGGTGGTCAAAATTTAGCTTGAGTTTTTTTGTCATTTCGGGGTCGTCAGAGTGACGATACTATACCGACTTCGTATCGCTTCTCTAAGGATTCTTGGTCTGAACGGAGGTAGGGGCGATGTCACACCTCGACACAATTAGGTCGGATCCCCGTGAGCAACCCACCACTCCCTTTGGTTCAAGAGGGTTTCACCCCCTTCTAAACTGCAAGGAGTAAGGCGTCCTTTTACCCTATTTTTCCCGGAATAACATTATACAAAACTTAATATATTAAGAATTTACATGCCTGTATTATGATTTAATTGCGGGGATGTCTTTGAGGTTGGTTTTCCCTTTTCTTGAAAAGGGTTTAAGGGAGAGGGTGAGTTTCTACAACTCAGTGAGTGGGTGTTGGGAGTGAGGTTTCAAAACACACAGTTTATCAAAACCATTTCCAAGGTTTACTATTCCTTTTTCAAGGATTTTTCTCAAGTCTCAAATCTCAAGACTTTTTCCCATTTTCATATTAGGTGTTTTTAGATTTCTTAGCCCATTCCCTTGCCTCAGGAGGTGTTTAGCAAATAAACATACACCCTTCATCAGGAAGGGTACAAACATTCGCAAGGCAGACCCAAACTACACCCACTTGTGGATCAAGGCGACTTTGCTGTCCGCCTAGATAGAAGTCCTGGACTTCTACCTTGAGTCTAAGTGGACATCCGAGACGTCCGACCCTCAGACCAAAACTCCACATCATGTCCATATGAGGACAGAGATCTCAACCTGACCCCACCTCGGTATCATGCACAAGAAGCTCGTAGAGCTTCATGACTAACTGGCACGATGAACTGCCCTTATCTCCACCATGTCGACTAGCAGCCCTTGGAAACCATCACTACCCCATAGGGTGTCTTGATGGTCCCATACCATGAGTGCATGCACAAACAAGTATTGTTTTCATGATTAAGCCATTCTCTTTGGTACCAATGGTCCAACGGCCCTGACACTCAACCCGACCTACAACTGTTTGTCTAGGTCGGTCCGTCGAACTAACCCTGACGCATTACCGCCACCCCATCGAGTATTTTCGGACCTAACTTGATACTGTGGCAAATCACACAATCAATTTTCCATTTTAAATAGTACTTTTCATGGCTCTTCCTAATCATGTTTGTTTACAGGCTCTAGCCCATGCCCATTAGCCTTGGGCCCACTACATGTATTTTTCCAAAATTGGGCCTTGAGCCCTATGAGTTCAAAAACCAAGGCCCCTAACCTGTTAGAGTTGTTCTAGCTCTTGCAAGGTCTCTCAAATTGTTTAAGCAGTTGGTACACAGTCAGTGGAGAACACTTCTAACAAAATTTCTCTTTCAATTCATCACACCAAACGGGTATGATTATGGATCCGCTTACCACTAGTATCTGGGTTTTTTCTTACCTTAAGGAGACTCATTATACCAACTGGGTAGTATGTTTGTTTGATCCTACTCACAACCGATAAGTAGGTTTTTAGCCTTTAAAATAGTGCTCATCATCACAATTGGTATGATGTATAAAAGTTCCCACTCACAAGTGGTTTTTCTTTTCAATTAAAACATGTTCATCTCTTTAAGCAGTTGGTACACAGTCAGTGGAGAACACTTCTAACAAAATTTCTCTTTCAATTCATCACACCAAACGGGTATGATTATGGATCCGCTTACCACTAGTATGCAGGTTTTTTCTTACCTTAAGGAGACTCATTATACCAACTGGGTAGTATGTTTGTTTGATCCTACTCACAACCGATAAGTAGGTTTTTAGCCTTTAAAATAGTGCTCATCATCACAATTGGTATGATGTATAAAAGTTCCCACTCACAAGTGGTTTTTCTTTTCAATTAAAACATGTTCATCTCCTTAATCGGGTATGACGTTAATACTCCCACTCATGGTAGCTTCGAATTTATAAAAGGTGTTCATCATCCCAACCGGGTATGAAGTGTAAATTAGCCCACTCACTACCGACAAGTAGGTTTTCAACTTAATAAAATTGTGCTTATCACCCCAATCAGGAATGACATTTAAAATGTCCCACTCATCTGATTACTGTGACATGTTCATCCCTAGTCAATTTCCAAGTCCATGCAAGTTCTTTCTTGTTGGCGTTCTGGTCCTAAGTGTCCCTATACGGTTTGGGTATCATTATTAGTGAGGGTTCATCATGGCAACCTATGTTTTCTCACGTATGAGCGACTATGCCAAAATCCTTGGTTTCTTGCACTTAGGTCCCTAAAGTTCATGCTTCTTGACTTTAGGTCCCTAATGCTAACTTTTCCCTAAATTGAGTCCCAAGGCTTCCAATATTCTCTTTGGGTCATCAATTTTACTTAAAATTTGGTAAGGGGCTCAAGTTTTCCAAATGTCATGCCCGGCCCGGTTTGGTCGGATCCCCGTGAGCAACTCGCCACTCGCCTGGTTTATTAAGTGTTTTCGCTTTCTTTAAACCATGAGGAACAAGGCATCATTTAAACTTGTACCTTTCCTAGAATAACATAAATCAAAACTGCATAAAATTTAAACTTACATACCTATCTTGTAGGTTTAGCTATCTGAAGGTCTTTGGGTAGGTTTTCCCTTGGTTACCTGAAAAGGGGTAAAGGGAGTGGGTCAGTTCAACAACTCAATGAATGGGTGTTTGATACATGAGTTCCTGAAAAACAGTTTGAATTGGAGTGTGCCATACTCCTTATTTTCTTTAAAAAAATTATTTTCTCAAGTTCTGGTTTTCAAAACCTTTTTCCAAAGTTTACCAATTCATTTCCAAGGATTCTCAAATCCTTTCCAATGTTATCATAACCTTTTTCCCATTTCCATATTAGGTGTGTCTCACAAACAACACACACCCTTCATCAGGAAGGGTTCACACACATTCGCGAGATATAGTTATGCTGACTGCACCCAATTGTGGATTGAAGCATGTTTACCATCCACCTTGATAGAAGTTCTTGACTTCTACTTGGAGTCTGAGTGAATATTTTAGATGTTCAACCCTCAGACCCAAAATACTTTGTGTCCATATGAGGATGGAGACCTCATCTCGACCCCACCCCGGTCACATGTGCATGAAGCTATGACAAGCTTTCCTGACTGTTGGCACGACAAACTACCCTTATCTCCACCATGTGGTCCAGTAGCCCCTAGGATGCATCACTACCCCTCTTGGGTGACTTGATGGTCCCAAACCTCAGTGCATGCACAAAACACATAGATAGGGGAGAGCACTTCTGACAAAAATAAACTTTTAGCCATCCATCACACCAACTGGATATGAGGACATCTCCACTTGTAACCGATAAGCGGGTTTTCTACTTCCTTCTAGTAAGTTCATCATACCAACTGGGTATGATCTACTTACAATCGTTAAGTAGTTTTCCGCGTAATTTCCACATCACTACCTATAGGTGTGAGGGTTAAAATACCACTTAGTAGTGGGTTTTCATTTCCAAGATGCTTATCATCCCAACCGAGAATGATATAAAAATCCCACACACTCGATCTTGAAGTGAATTTCTCTTATTTGGCTCTTCGCTTCCATGTGAGCTTGTATTTGATGGCATTCCTAGTACTTCATTTTCCTACACGATATGAATATCCTTGTTCATTATCCTTTGGCCTATAAGCCTTCATTCACCACGAATGAATAAAATACTCAAACTTTTTATTTATTGCAATTAGGTCCCTAAAGTACTTTTTCTTTAACTTTAGGTCCCTAATGCCGATTTTCCCCCAAATTGAGTCTTGAAACCACAAATTTCCCCTTAGGACCTCAATTTGTTCAAAATCACAAAAGGGGTTCAAGTTTCCCAAAATTCCAATTTGGTCCCCAACTTTTTCAAAATTACCATTTTGCCCTTACTTTACAAAAATGGTAAGTTTTGCCCCAAAAATTCCAAAATTTGTCCAATTGGTCCTGCAACATCTTTATCATGCCCAATTGGCCCTCAATTTTATTAAATTGTACTTTAGTCCCTCAAATTTTCGAAATCCCCAAATTTTCCCTAATGTTTCCCCAAATTTCAACCTTACAACTCAACTGAATTTGATTTCAACAAATTGTTCGATTAAATGAGTTTAATTTTAAAATTGAAGTTAGATTGTAGTTGCTACATCTTCATATGATTCAATTGCACTTTGAATCGCACGATTTGACGCCAGAACGAACTCAAATGGAGGTTAACCGAAAAACTAAACTTAGAGAGAGAAAGCATCGAAAGCTTACTGTCGGGGGCACAACGATCCGAGCTTTCGATCTAGGTAGATATCTCTTGTCCTGCGGTTCATCCAAGGTTCAAGAATCGAATCAATTGATGCCGAATTGAGGGGGAATTAGGTCAATGAAGTTTTGCCAGTTCTCTCTCTAGCACTAATAAGAAATTATAGTGGTGAACCAAATTGATTTACTTTTTGCTCTAATTCAGCTGTAAGAGGGCTGTGGAAGTGCTGAGAGGGCTTGGTTTGGCTTGAGAAGGGCTCGCATTGGCTGATTTCGGCTCGGCTGAAATAGGGCAGCTTTAGTCTGCCAGAGCTGCTTCACTGTTATATCATGTCGGCGTTTCTCCAGCGACTCTTGGAGGAAATGGAGACTACAGGCGTGTAGTTGAATTCTCTTCAAATCCAAAGAACTCGAGCATGCCTTCTTTGGCTTACAAAAATGCCCAAGTCGGAGCTCTGGTTTGAGCTTCAAAGGAAAATGGAGCAGTAGGGAGAGAGTGAAGTTTTTAGGTGTGAGGAGGATGAATGAGGAGGGGCTCTTTATATAGGAAGCTCGGGGACTTCTTGGCCATCTGATTGGCACTTTAATGGCGGTCATTCATTGCCTGAAACTCCCAGGCCGGAGACTTTTCATCTTCACCAGTGCTACTCGATTTTTCAGCGAGTGAACAGTGTTATCATCTGAAGGAAGAAGACGACAATGTTCCAAACCGGTGCAAACCGGCTTCAAAGCTTAAATCGGCCGGTTCAGGCCCGATTCAACTGAATTTTTCAAAATTAAAAATTTCTAAATTCATTCTCTATCCAATGGTGGCCTCAATTCTCTAATTTGAATTTTCTATGCCACCTAGAAAAATGAATTTACCATCCGATTCAATAGTGGTTCAAACGGTTCCAAACTGGTGTAATCTGGTTTAGATCTGGTTCACCTGACTCGGTTTGGTTTTCACCTCTAATTCATCCTAAAGTCCTTTTTCATGACTTTTGTGACTCTTTAGATCACTTGGGATCCATAAATTTCCTGGTTTGCCCTTTCTCTATGGGTTTTGGTTTTTAAACCGACTTGGTTTTCTCTTTGGAAATGACCGGTTCTTTCCCCAATTTTTCTTGTTATCAAAGGACGAGTTTACAACTCTCCCCTCCTTTTACGGGTTTTGTCCCCAAATCAATTACATGTCAAATAATTGAGCGTAACTGTCCCTCATCACACTTTTAGTTTCCCATGTCTCTTCCTACACGAGTCCATTCTGCCATAGAACCTTAACCATAAGAATCTTCTTATTCCTTAAGTTCTTATCCCTCTGGTCGATGATTCGTACCGGTTCCGTTTGATAGGCTAGGTTCTCTTCTAGCTCCAGTGGAGGTCGGTCCAATACATGGCTAAGATTAGGCTGATACTTCCGAAGCATAGAGATATGGAATACTTCATGTATTCTCTATAGGTCTAGAGGTAGTTCCAATTTATAGGCCACCGGTCCTATCCTTGGAATGATGGGATATCGGACAATATACCTCGGTTTCAACTTTCCCCTTTACTAAAACCTAAGTATTCTCCTCCATGAGGACACTTTGAGAAATACTTGATCTCCCACCTCAAACTCTAGATGTTTCCTTCGATGATCCGCATAACTCTTTTGCATGTCCTATGCAGTCTTAAGGCGACTCCTGATTAGTGTTATTTTCTCCGTGGCATCCTCAATTAGTTCTGCCCTTTCTAGCTTTCTTTCCCCCACTTCTTCCCAAAATAGAGAGGTATGTCATGGTTGTCCATAAAGGGCTTCATAAGGAGCCATCTAAATACTGGCCTAATAGCTATTATTCTTCACAAATTCTATTAGGCAGAAGTATTCTTCCCAACCTTTATTCATGGTGAGTACACACACTCTTAACATATCCTCTGAATGATTCACTCAAACTGCCCATCGATCTGAGGATGAAAAGTCGTGCTCATGTGGAGCTTGGTTCCCATGGCACTTTGTAATCTTGCCCAGAACCTTTAAGTAAATCTTGGATCTCTATCTGATACTATACTCGTTGGAACGCCATGGAGTCACTATTTCCCTCATATATAAGATGACCAGTTGTTCCACTTTATCTGTCACTCTTGTAGAAAGAAAATGGGATAATTTGGACAATCTATCCACGATGACCCAAATTGCATCTCGACCCTTTCTTGTCATAGGTAGTCCTATGACAAAGTCCATGGTGATGTGCTCCATTTTCCATTTTGAAATTGGTAAGGGTTGCAATAGTCTTGACAATTTCTGATACTCCGCTTTTATCTGTGGATAGGACAAGCATCGGGCTACATATTCCGCAATGTCCCTCTTCATGCCTTTCCATCAATATCCTTGTTTAATGGTCCGATCCATCTTAGTACTGCTCGGATGCATTGCATACACTGAATCGTGTGCCTCTTCCAGAATTAGCCTCTTCAGTTCTTTAATTTGTGGTACACATACCCTACCCTTGTTGGTCAGGACTCCATCACTTCACAGGTCGTAGTCCATTTTTGTTTCTCTATTAACCGGATCCAAATAGGATTGAAGTTCCTTATTCACTTTTTGTTGAGCTTGGATCTGCTCAGTTAGACTAGGCCTCACTACCACGTTAGCCATAAGGCATCTTTCTTGCTTGTCCATCTTTATGTCCACCTCCATCCTTCCCAATTGTTGCTACAAGGATATGTAACTCGTCTTTACTTGTGTCGCCTCAGTTTGGTACTTGCGACTTAAGGCATATACTACCACATTTTCCTTTCCAGGGTGATATTCTATCACAAGGTCATAGTCCTTAGCCAATTCTAGCCATCTCCTCTAGTGGAGATTTAACTCCTTCTAAGTTAGAAAGTAATTAAGACTCTTGTGATTTGTGTATATGCTACACTTAACACCGTAAAGGTAGTGTCACTAAATCTTTAGGGTAAACACTATCACAGCTAATTCCAGATCATGAGTTGGGTAGTTTCTTTCATGTACCTTAAGTTGTTGCGAGACATAAGCGATAACCTTCCCTTTTTGCATCAATACACATCCAAGTCCTTGTTCGGATGCATCACTATAGACGGTGTATTCTCACGCATTCGAGTTAGGTAGGGAGAGTACTGGTGCAATTGTCAATTGATCCTTTAACTCCAAGAAAGACTTCTCACAGCTTTCATCCCACTTATACTCAACTTCTTTCCTGGTGAACCAAGTTAGAGAAGCTGCTATCTTAGAAAAGTCTTGCACAAACCGTCTGTAGTATCCCGCTAGACCTAAGAAACTCCGTATCTCTGAAGGATTCCTTGGAGCCTTCCAATCTAATATGGCTTTCACTTTAGCTGGATCTACGTTGACTCCATCCTTGGACACTATATGTCCTAAAAATCCTACCTCCTACAGCCAGAACTCACACTTGGAGAATTTTGCATATAAGTGGTTTTCCTTCAATATTTACAAGATGATTGCCAAATGTTCTTCGTGCTCCAACCTAGTTTGTTATTATATGAGAATATCATCTATGAATACTATCAAAAACCTGTCCAAATGAGGTTGGAACACACATTTCATTAAATCCATGAAGGTTGCAGGGGCATTCGTTAATATGAATGGCATCATTCTTAAATCATAATGTCCATATTAGGATCAGAATGCCATCTTGGGAATATCCTCCTCTTGGATCCTAAGTTGGTGATAGCCTGACCGAAGGTCTATTTTGGAGAAGTAAGCTGCTCCTTTCAATTGGTCGAATAGGTCATCAATCTGCAGAAGTGGGTATCTATTCTTGATGGTTATCTGGTTCAATTTCCTATAGTCTATACACAGTCTCATGCGTCCATCCTTTTTCTTTATGAATAGGATGAGTGCACCCCATGGAGACTGGCTAGGACGTATGAAATCCTTCTCCAATAATTCATCCAATTGCTCCTTTAATTCCTTCAATTTTGCCAGAGCCATACTATATGGGGCTTGGGATATGGGGTTTGTTCCAAGGATTATTTCTATGGTAAATTCCACTTACCGACTTGGAGGTAGTCTGGGTGGTTCTTCTGGAAATACTTTTAGATAGGGCTTAACTACCGGAATGCCTTCATGTCTCTTCTCTTCGTACTCTTCGTTGATGACCATGGCTAGGAAAGCCATACAACCTTTCTGTATCATCTTTTGGGCTTTCAGATGGGACACCATCTGTACTTTACTTTTTCTTCGATCTCCTTGGAACTTTAATCCATTCTTCTCAAGAGTGTGGAAGGTCACCGTCTTCTTTCCACAATCCATCCTAGCCAGATGGTTACTTAACCAATCCATCCAAAGGATTACTTATACTTCCTTTAAGGGTATTGGAATCAAATCCGCTTCAAGTTTGTTTCCTCCAATCTTTATCTCAAATCCTTTTAATTGCTTATTCCTATTTAATCCTTCTCCTAAGGGTGTGAGAATGTTGAGGCTTTGTTCTAGTGGAGTAAGTTCTAGGGGTACACTTGAAATCAAGTCTTCCTTGATGAAGGATCTCTCTGCTCTTGAGTCGAAGAGGGCATAGACTTGTTGTCCCCATAATTGTATATACCCTGATTTGAAGAAACGTGTATTTTAGAGGAAAGGCTTTTCTTTATTGAATAAAATTTTCTATTACAAGATTCTCTTGAACTAGTTGGGAGGGTTTTGGGATGTACCCACTACAGTGCTAGGGTCTCTTCTAACCTCTTCCTGGGTGAGATTGTATACCCTAGCTAGTACTCGTGCGGTAGCATCTGGCCTGGGGTTCTTAGGGTTCCCTTGAGGTGGTCCAAGGGTATTCATCTACTTGTTCTCTCTGAAAGTGGGACATTCCTTTACAAAGTGCCCCACTTGTCTGCATGTAAAGCAGGTCAAGCATGCTCCCTCATGGTTCCTTTGACACCTTGGACAGCGAGGGTTTCCTTGAGGAAAGGTGGGGACTACTCTCTGGGGAGGTGGTGGCATGTCCTTTCTCCTTTGAAATGCCATTCTATTTCCCCATTTTGAACCATTATGCTCTTTCCGTCCTCCTTGACAATTTTGACCCTTATCCTCCTTCCGGGTCATTTGCTCCATCTGACGACGTCAGGTCTATACCAATAGCTCACACTCATGAGCCATACTGATTACCGCTGCCAGATCCATGGGGCATCCTAATACTCCCATACGGTCTCGTATATTCATGTTGAGACCATCCATGAACTGTTGGAATATGTCTGCCAGCCTAGCTAGGTCGGGAGTGAAGGGTCTTAACTCGTTGAATCTTGTTTCATATTTCGATATGGAGTTAAGCCCTTGCCAAAGTCTGATGAACTCTTGCTTCTTCTCATTAATTAAATGAGGCACCAAGTACTCCTCTTAGTACCTCTCTTCAAATTATTCCTAGGTGAGAGTGGAGGTATGTAGGTTTCAGACATTGTCCCACCACCGTTTGGCACTTCCCTCAAGGAAGAATTCTATCAGGATCACCATGTCCTCTAGTGGTATCCATATGATTCCCATCAACTTCTTAATATTTTCCAGCCAATCCATGGTGTCACCAGCATCTTTCTCTCCGAGGAAGGGCTTACACCCTAGTTGACGGACAATCTTGAGATTTCTGGGTATGTCTACTGGAGGGGGATGGTTAACAGGGGGAAGATGGGATTGTACTTCCTCTGGTTCAACCTGAGAATTGGTGTCTGCCTCTAGGATGAGGTTAGGTTGCCCAAATACACGGGTGAACTCCTGGTACAACCTCTAGTGTTCCGTGATAAGTCTAGGAGGGGTTGTCTAGGCTCCTCTGGGAATTTCCATAAGTAGAGGTGGTTGGGTAGTATTGAATAGTGCACCTCTAGTTCTCTTAGTTCCTTTCTTGGGAGCCATTCTGTAAATTTTAAGATCAATTCTATTAGTTACTATATTTTATAATCCTAATTATGTATTCTCGGAAATAGGCTCTAATACCACTCAACTTGTCACGCCTCGACGCGGTTTGGTCGGATCCCTATGAGCAACCTGCCACTCTCCCGGTTTATTTAGGGTTTCCCCTTTCTTTAACCTGAGAGGAGTAAGGCGTCCTTTAAACCTGCACCGTTCCTAGAATAACATAAATTAAAACTTCATAAAATTTAAACTTATCATACCTGACTCACATGTATAGTTTAACTCGTAGTCTTAGGGTAGGTTTTTTCCTGGTTACCTGAAAGTGATATAAGGGAGGGGATGAGTTCAACAACTCAGTGAATGGGTGTTTAAAGTATGACATTTAGAAAATAATTTGAATTGAAGTGTGCAAGACTCCTTATTTTCCTTTAAAACATTTCATCCTCAAATCTCGATTTTTATAGCCATTTCCCATCACAATGGTGTGTTTATCACTCAACACATGCCCTTTGTCATAAAGGGAACACACATTCGTAGGACAGCACATCCACTGCATCCACTTGTGGCGTTGGAGCAACTTTTACCGGCCACCTAAATAGAAACATTTCCACTTCTACCTTGAGAATGAGTGGATGTACACGACCTCTGAACCTCAATCCCATAAACAAAACTCCGTGTTTGTATGAGGATGGAGACCTCATCCCGACTCCACCCCGGTCTCATGCGCATGAAGCTACGTCGAGCTTCGAAGACTATTGGCATGACTAATTGCCCTTATCTCCACCATGTCATCCAGTAGCCCTAGGACACATCACTACCCCTCTTGGGCAACTTGAAGCTCCCGTAACTTAGTGTATGCACAAAACAACAATTTTCCACATAAGCCATTTAATCTGTGGTGCCACCGGTCCAACGGCCCCGACCCTCAACTCGACCTGTAGCTGTTTGTCTCGACTGGTCCGTCGACCTATCGTGTCGCATCGCCGCCAGTCCATCGAGTCTGTCGGTCCTATCTTGGTACCATGGCCAAACAAATCGCTCATTTAATGTTTTAATGGCTTAACTCATGGTTTTCTACTTCCTTCCAGGATGTTCATCATACCAACTAGGTATGATCTACTTACAATTGGGTGCATATCATCCTAACCTGGTATGATATAAAAATCCCACTCACCTAATTGTGCAGCGAATTCCTATTATTTGGCTATTTGCCTGCACATGAGCTTGTACTTGTTGGCGTTCCTAGTACTTTGTGTTCATAAACGATATGAAAATCCTTGTTCATTATCATTTGGCCTATTAGAGCCTTCATTAACTACGAATGAATAAAGTTCTTTAACTTTTTGATTTATTGCAATTAGATCCCTAAAGTTCTTTTTCTTTAACTTTAGGTCCCTAATGTCGATTTTCCCCCAAATTGAGTCCCAAAACCTCAAATTTCACCTTAGAACCTCAATTTATTCAAAATCACAAAAAGACTTCAAGTTTCCAAAATTTCCAATAAGGTCCCCAACTTTTCCAAAATTACCATTTTGCCCCTACTTTAGAAAAATGGTAAGTTTTGCCCCAAAAATTCTAAAATTTGCCCAATTAGTCCTTTAACATCTTTATCATGCCCAATTGGCTCTCAATTTTATGAAATTGCACTTTAGTCCCTCAAATTTCTGAAATCTCCAAAATTTCCCCCAATTTCAACCTTCCAACTTAGCCGAATTTGATTTTATCAAATTGACATATCAAATGAGTTTAATTATTGAAATTGAAGTTAGATTGGAGTTCCTACATCTTCATATGATTTATTTGCACTTTGAATCACATGATTTGATGCCAGAACGAGCTCAAACGGAGCTTCGCCGAAAAATTGAACTCAGGGAGAGAAAGCTTCGAAAGCTTACCATCTGAGGCGCGACAGTCTAAGCTTTTCAATCTGGGAAAATAGCTCTTGTCTTGAGGTTACTCCTAGGATCAAGAATTGTATCAATTGATGTCGAATGGAGGAAGAATTTGGTCAGTGAAGTTCAGGCAGTTCTCTTTCTAGCACTAATCTGAAATTATAGAGGGGAGACAAATTAGTTTGCCTTTCAGCTTTAATTCAGCTATAGTAGGGTTTGATTTGGCCTGAGAAGGGCTCAAATTGGCAGATTTAGGCTCGGCTGAAATAGGGCAGCTTCGGTCCACTGGAGCTGCTTCACTGTTCTATCATGCATGCGTTTCTTCGACGACCGTCGAAGCAAATGGAGACAACATGCGTGTAGCTGACTTCTCCCCGAATCCAAAGAACCCAACCATGCCTTCTTTGGCTCAGAAAAATCCTAAGTCAGAGCTCTAGTTCAAGCTTCACTGAAAAATGAAGCAATAAGGAGATAGTGGAGTTTTCAGGTATGGGATCTTTATATAGGAAGCTCGTGGACTTCTTAGCCATCCGATTGGCACCTTCATGGTAGTCATTCATTGCCTGAAACTCCCTGTCCAGAGACTTTTCATCTTTGTCAGTGCTGCTCGATTTTCTGGCGAGTGAACAGTGATGTCATTTGAAGGAAGAAGACGACACTGTTTGGATCTGGACCGGACCGGTCCGAACTGGATTCAAAGCTTAAACTGGCCGGTTCAAACCCGATTCGACTGAAATTTTCAAAATTAAAAATTTCTAAATTTATCAAAATTTATTCTCTATCCAAAGGTGGCCTTAATTCTCTAATTTTAATTTTCTAAGCCACCTAGAAAAATGAATTTAGCATTCGGTTCAATAGTGGTTCAAACCGGTCCAATTTGGTTCAATCTAGTTCGGATCCGGTTCACATGAACCAATTTGGTTTTCACCTCCAATTCAATCTAATGTCCTTTTTCATGACTTTTGTGACTATTTAGATCACTCGGTATCCATAAATTTCCCGATTTGCATTTTCTCTATCTGTTCTGATTTTTAAGCCGACTCGGTTTTCTCTTTGGAAATGACCATTTCTTTCCCCAGTTTTTCTTATTATCAAAGGATAGGGTTTATAGAATAGATAGGGAGCTATAGGGTTCTTGGTAAGCATCCTCCTTGGTAAGGTTTTACACCTGTGCTAGCGTTCTTGGCTTTAGGCTTGGCTTCCTAAATTTTACACTTTAGTCCCCTAAATTTTACTCCAATTTCAACCTTTTAACCTGACTAGATTTGATTTCATCAAATTGACCAATTAATCGAAGTTAATTGTTGAAATTGAAGGTGGATTTGAGTTCCTACACATCCATACGATTCAATTACACTATAAATCGCATGAATTGACGCTGAAATGAGCTCAAACGGAGTTCCGCCGAAAACCTGGACATAGAGAGAGAAAGCTTCGAAAGCTTACTATCGGGGGCGTGGTGGTCCAAGCTTTCAATATGGACAGATAGCTCTTGTCATGAGGTTCCTCCTAGGATCAAGAATCGCATCAATTCATGTCAAATTGATGGAGAATTTGGTCTGTAAATATCTGTCGGTTCTCTCTCTAGCACCGATCAGAATTCACAGAGGGGAGCCAAATTGGCTTACCTTTCCACTTTAATTTGGTAGTATGACGGCTGTGGAAGTGTTGGGAGAGCTTGATTTGGCATGAGAAGGGCACGAATTGGCAATTTTCAGCTTGGTTGAAACAGGGCAGCTTTGGTCCGTTGAAGCTGCTTCACTATTTTATCACGCCGACATTTCTCTAGCGATCTTCAGAGCAAATGGAGACTACAATCGTGTAGCTGACTTCTCCCTAAATCTAAAGAAATCGACTGCACCTTCTTTGGCTTAGAAAAATACCCAAGTCGGAGCTCTAGTTTGAGCTTCACCCGAAAATGGAGTAGTAGAGAGAGAAAGAGACAGGAGTTTTCACGTGTAAGGAAGATGAATGGGGAGAGGCTCTTTATATAAGAAGCTCGGGGACTTCTTGGCCGTCCGATTGGTGCCTTTATGGTGGTCATTCATTACTTGAAACTCCCTTGCTGGATACATTTCATCTTCACCAGCGCGACTCGATTTTCCAGCAAGTGAACAGTGCTATCATCTGAAGGAAGAAGACGACACTATTCTAAACTAGACTGGACTGGTCCGAACCTGGTTCAATGTTTAAACCGGTCGATTTAGGCCCGATACGACTGAGTTTTTCAAAATAAAAAATTTGTAAATTCATCAAAATTCATTCTCTATTCAATGGTGGCTTTAATTCTCCAATTTGAATTTTCTAAGCCACCTAGAAAAATGAATTTAGAAAATTGTTCAATAGTGGTTCAAATTGGTTCAATCCAGTTCAGGTCCGCTTCACCTGAACCGGTCTGATTTTCTCTTCCAAATTGTCCTAAAGTCCTTTTCCAAGGTTTTTATAACTCTATGGGTCACTCGAGAGTTGTAAATTTCACAAATTTTCCGTTCTCTAATGGTTGGGGTTCATGAACTGGTTCGGTTTTCTCACTTGGGTTGATCGGTTCTTTCCTGGTCCCAATTTGGTCCCAAATTTTTCAAAAATTATAGTTTTGCCCCAACTTTCCAAAAATAGCCAATTGACCTCAATTCCTTCGAAAATTCACCAATTGGTCCCTCAACATCATTCTCGTTGCCAATTTACCTTCAATTTTAAGAAATTGCATGGAGGTCCCTCAATTTTTTGAAATCCCCAAATTTCCCCCAAAATGTCCCCCTATTTCTATCCCATTTTATGACTGAATTTGATTTCTTTAAATTGGTCATTCAATTAGGGTTAATTGCCCCAATTGATGGCATGGATTGATTTCTAAACTTCCATTTGATTAAATGGAGCTTTAAATTGCAGAATTTGCGTCCGAAACGAGCTAAAATGGAGCTTCGCCAAAAAACTATGCGTAGAGAGAGAAAGCTTCAAAAGTTTACCATTGGAGGTGTGGCTCTTGATCTGGGGAGGTAGCTCTCGTCCTTAGGATCCTCCTAGGATCAAGAATTGCTACAATTAAAGTCCATAGGAAGGGGAATTTCGTTTGTGAAATTTGAGACTTTCTATCTCTAGCACCGATATGCAACAACCGAGGAGAACCAAATTGGCTTATGTTTCACCTTTATGGAGGTCGTGTGAGGTTCATGGGGACTTTAGGGAGGCTTGGTTTGGCCGGAGGAGGTCTGAATTTGGCCGAATTCAGCTTGGCCAAAATAGGGCAACTTCAGTCCGTCGAAGCTGCTTCACTGTTTTATTCTGCCATTGCTTCTCCAGGAGTCCTCGGGTCAAAGGGAGATTGCCGTCATGTGGCTGACTTCCCCCAGAGTTTGTAGGACCTAACCTTGCCTTCTGAGGCTAAGAAAAGTGCCCAAGTTGAAGCTCTAGTTTGGGCTTCACTGGAAAATGGATCACTTTGGATGATGAGAGGATTTGAGGTGTGTGGAGGATGAATGGAGGGGAGCTCTTTATATACAGAGCTTGGAAACACTCTACCCAACTAATTTCCATTATGGTTGAGCTTATCCTCGCTCGAAAATGCCCTGATCAGAGAAATATACTTCTTGCTAGAAATGGAAAGTTTTTGAATCAATGTATAGTGTTGTCATCCCAAGGAAGAAGACGACACTGTTCCGAACCAGATTGGTATGGTTCAATCGGGTTCAATGGCAAAAATTGGTCGGTTCAGGCCTGATTTAACCAGTTTCTCAAATCTAAAAATTTCTAAATATGTCTAAATTTATTTCTCATCCAATGGTTGCCTCAATTTTCCAATTTGATCATTTTAAGCCACTAAGAAAAATGAATTTAGAGACCGGTTCATCTATAGTTCAAACCTATTCAATCTGGTTCAATCCGGTTCACCCTAAACCGGTCGGGTTTTCCCTTTCAATTAGTTTCATGGTTCTTCCCCATGATTTTAATGACCCTTGTAGTCACTTGAGATTTTCCAATTTTCCATTTTACCCTTCTTTACCGATTTCAGTTTGTTAAATGGCTCAGTTTTCTCATTTCATTTACCGGTTCTTTCTCGGTTTTCCTTGATTCGAGGTGATGGGTTTCCCAACTCTCCCCTCCTTTTAGGAGTTTTGTCCCCGAAACTAAATTACCTATCTGTTACATTGGGAATAATTTCCCTTGATGTCATCTTGGGTTTTGCCTTGACATGCTACCACTTTGGGTACTCCTTTCACTTAATCCCGCATGCAAGATACTTGACGACTTCCTCCCCTTTTGATCATTTATTTACTCCATTGGAATTAGTCCCTTTGGTTTGTCTTACCCCCGTGTCCAAGTACTTTCTTAGATCCAATGCTTCTTGTCGTTTAGCGGTAAGATCCTTACTCTTGAGAGTTTCTGTCAAAAATTCCAAGATTGGGAGTTCCAAAATTCCCAATTGTTCCCATGTCCAGTTATTCTCTTGATCATGGAAACCCTTGGCTCGGTGTCCTTTCTAGCATTTCGTACTTGTTTTTCATGGGTTTCGGTGCTATCCCCTTTTCGTCCTATACTAGTCCTTCCACCATCCTTGATTTACAATTCTGGTCCAAATATTTATGTTTGATTTTTGTCATGTTTAACTAACTGACTCTTTATTACTTGAGTCACATTTTCCTAGGACTGTTGGACCTACATGTCCCTTACAGCATGACATGTTCTAGACTACCTTTCAGGGATCGTATAATTCTAGAACATTATAACCGACTCTTTGTCCATTATAATTCTAAAACATTTTATTGTTGATTGTTCTTGACTTTCCAACCTTTCGAGGATCATATAATTTTGTCCCTTCCTTTCATCGAGTAGTATTACTCGACTACCTTTATCATTATCCCATCATCCATTCTACTTTTGACATTGTATCTTTCATAAGTGTGTCAATTTTCTGTATCTATTTGTCCCTTCCCAACTTCGTCATTGGGTTTTCCTAGTTCCAACCATTGGTTTCCCGCTTTCTTATTGACTTACCGACATGCTTGGGATTTTTCCACTCTTATGTCCTTCCTCATTTCCAATCGCGTCCTTTACTCAAGGACTTTCCATTCTTCAATCCACTCTTACTTGCTCGTGACCATTTCACGATTCTTTATTCCAAATTGATCCCTTTCGGTCTACGTGTTAACTCCTTTGTTTGGGGAGTTCCCTTTTTGATGGTTTCATTCTCTACTATGTCCTTCAAAGTAGAGACTTCCACCTTAGGAGTTACACTTTCAACCTCCTTACCATGCCTTGAAGGTTTTCTTTCTTCATCTCATTACACCATTTTTATATTGGCATTTGCCCACTTTTAATCCTTTATTGTCTTAAAATTCCCATTTTATCCACACTATGCCCAACTTTCCAATCTTTAGGCTCCATTAAGCGAGTGTAGACCACAACTAGTCTTGATGTTTGTGGTTGTTTCCCTTAATCACTTCTTCATTGAAGGGCTTACTTCTCCAAGGTTTCTCAAATGTACTTTCCTTTATTTCCTTATTATGGGTATTCCACACATTCTTACTTGTTACGACATCTTTTGATGATAACTTCAATTAGATCCATTACCTCTTAGTTGGGATATGTATGCCTCTCCAAGGCATCCTTCCTTGGTATGATTCTTCCCCTTTCTCCCGAAATTCTTTTTTCATTCGTCCTCGAGAGTATCTAACCTTAGAAAGACATCCTTTGATGATGTCCTCTCGTGCTTATCCTTACTTTTGAAATCTTATGGGCACGTCTTTTGTACCCTATCCTCATTCCCTCTTGTATCCTAGTACCAGTTTATTTCTTTAGGGAGGGGTTCAAATCCTCCTTGTTTCAAGGTCTCTTGAACAACTAGCAAGAGGCTTACTTAATCCTTCTCGTGGCTTGATTTTGGTCGTTAATCCGTTTTCGATCATTGATTTCTTTAAGTCCATGGTTCTTACGAGGGTTAGTTCGATAACTGCCTCGTCCCTATTATTCTTTTTGTTCAACTATCCGAGGGCAGTTGTCTCTCGAGTTCACTTGCCCTTGAGGCCCATCCTATCATCCCATTTTTTTTAATGTAGTCATTAATTCACCATCCTTCTTAGGGCATCGCTTATCCTTCTTGATCACTCCATGGTTACAAGTTCACTTCCCATTGCTAGGTTCGTCTGTAGTCTTACTTGGCTCCTCCGTCCTTCCAAGGTAGGTCACACTTTGCTATCTCGTGACATTTCATTAGCATCCAACATTTGAGTCTTCTGTTGTGGAGGTGTTTCCTTGCCCTCAAATAGCTTGTAACTCCCCTTATGGAAAATTTCCTTTCATTTCCATTTACGATTTTTCTCTAGGCCCTACCTTCGGTCCTTCTTGCATTCTATGACTCCTCCTCATGAAGCACAAGATTATCTAAGAGGCAAGGTTTTAGAAAATATGTTTGGGCTTTGTCCCCAAGGAGGGAGAAAATTACAATGAACAGTAAGTACTATCTACTACGTTGAGGTCTTGACGATCCTTCTCCTTGGTGAGGTTGGAATCTCTAATTGAGGCTGTGGTTCTTGGGGTGGTCTTTCGCCTTCCATCCCTTTGGACTCTAGTAGTTGACGTGGTTCTTAGGAGGTATTGCCCTAAATCCATGGGGTGTGGGACAATCTGTCATCTTATGTTCTATTCCTATAACAGGTTAAACCTGTTATCATGCCCCGACTCGATTTGGTCAAATCCCCGTGATCAACCCACCACTCTCCCGATTTATTAAGGGTTTCCCCTTCTTTAAACTGTGAGCAGTAAGACATCCTTTATACCTATGCCTTTCCTAGAATAAAATTAATCAAAACTGCATGAAATTTAAACTTTTCATACCTGTCTTGTAGGTGCAGTTAACTGGAAGTCATTGGGTAGGTTTTCCCTTAGTTACCTGAAAGTGGTATAAGGGAGGGGTGAGTTCGACAACTCAGTGAATGGGGGTTTAAGACTTGATTTTCAAAAAGAATATTTTGAATTGGAGTGTGCCAGACTTCTTATTTTCCTTTAAAACATTTCATTCTCAAATCTTGGTTTTCATAGACATTTCTCATTACCACGGTGTGTTTATCAACTAACACACGCCCTTCATCATGAAGTGAATATACATTTGCATAGCTGCATGTCCATTGCACCCACTTGTGGCGTCAGAGCAACTTTATTGATTACCTATATAGAATCACGTCCACTTCTACCCTGAGAATGAGTGGATGTAGGTGACATCCGAACTCCAAACCTAAAAAATAACTCTGTATCTGTATGAGGACAAAGACCATATCCCGGTCTCGTGTGCATGAAACTCAAACGCAGTAGCTACTCGAAGCCCCAAACATAGTAGCCTCATGGAGTTCAAACACAGTAACTCCGTGGAGTCCAAACACAATAACTTCGTGACTAACTGGTACGACGAGAAACTCGAACACAATAGCTTCTCTTTCCCTTATCACCACCATGTTGTCCAATAGTCCTTAGGACGCATTACTACCCCTCTTAGGTGTCTTAACAATCCTGAACCTCAAGTGCATGCACAAATAAAGTTTTTCTCAAAAGCCATTTAATCTTTGGTGCCACTAGTCCAACAACCCCAACCATCAACTCGACCTGCAGCTATTCCTTAAATGAAATTCATCATACCAACCGGGTATGATTTACTTACAACTAGTAAATAGTTTTTTCCGCATAATTTCCACATCACTTCATTCGGGTGCGATGTTTAAAATTCCACTTAGTAGTGGGTTTTCATTTTCCAGGTGCTTATCATCCCAACCGGGTATAATATAAAAATCCCACTCACCTGTGAATGCTATGAATTGCTCTCAATTAACTTTTTGCCTCTACGTGAGCTTGTTTTGGCTAGTGTTCCTGGTACTTCATGTTCATACACAATATGAACATCCTTGTTCATTAAATTTTGGCACAATAGCCTTCATTCTTTACGAATGAATAACATACCTAAACTTTTCAATTAGGTCCCTGAAGTTCTTTTTCTTTAACTTTAGGTCCCTAAGGCCGATTTTTCCCAAAATTGAGTCCCGAAACTTCTAAAATTCACCTTGGAACCTCAATTTATTTTAAATCACAAAAAGGGGTTCAAGTTTCCCAAATTTTCAATTTGGTCCCCAACTTTTCCAAAATTACCATTTTGCCCCTACTTTACAAAAATGGTAAATTTCACCCCAAAAATTCAAAAATTGACCAATTGGTCTTCAAACATCTTTTGCATGCCCAATTGGATCTCAATTTTAGTAAATTGCACTTTAGTCCGTCGAAATTTTTTAAATCCCCAATATTTCCCCAATATTTCCCTCAATTTCAACATTCTAACTCGACCAAATTTGATTTAATCAAATTGATCGATCAAATGGGTTTAATTATTGAAATTGAAGTTTGATTTAAGTTTCTACACTCCATACAATTCAATTGCACTTTGAATCGCACGATTTGACGTCTGAATGAGCTCAAACGGAGCTTTGCTGGAAAACTGGATTTAGAGAGAGAAAGCTTTGAAAGCTTATCACTAGGGAAGCGATGGTCCAAGTTTTCGATCTGGGCAAATAGCACTTGTTCTGATGTTCCTTCTAGGATCAAGAATCGCATCAAGTGATGTCGAATTGAGGGAGAATTTGATTAGTGAATTTTCACCGGTTCTCTCTTTCTAGCACTGATCAGAAATTACAGAGGGAAGCCAAATTGGCTTACCTTTCAACTCTAATTCAACTATATAAGGGCTATGTAAGTGTTGATAGGGCTTGGTTTAGCCTGAGAAGGGCTTGAATTGACCATTTTTAGCTCGATTGAAATATGGCAGCTTTGGTCCGTTAGAGTTGCTTTACTGTTCTATCATGCCTGCATTTCTCCGACGACCCTCGGAGCTAATGGAAGCTACCATTGTGTAGCTAACTTCTCCTCGAATCTAAAGAATTCGACCTCACCTTATTTGGCTTAGAAAAGTGCCCAAGTTGGAGCTCTGGTTCGAATTGAGAGAGTATGGAGTTTTCAGCTGTGAGGAGGATGAATGAGTAGGGTCTCTTTATATAGGAAGCTCGGGGACTTATTGACCGTTCGATTGGTGCTTTAATGGTAGTCATTTATTGCCTAAAACTCTCTGACTAGAGGCTTTTCATCTTCGCCAGCGCTGCTCGATTTTCCAACGAGTGAACAGTGCTGCCATTTGAAGGAAGAAGACGACACTATTCTGAACCGGACCGGACTGGTCCGAACCAGGTTTAACACTTAAACCAACCAGTTCAAGCCCGATTCGACCGATTTTTTCAAAATTAAAAATTTGTAAATTCATTCTTTATCCAATGGTGGCATCAATTCTCCAATTTGAATTGTCTAAGCCACCTAGAAAAAATGAATTTTGCAACTGGTTCAATGGTGGTTCAAACCGATCCAAACCAGTTCAATCTAGTTCACCTGAACCGGTCTGGTTTTCTTTCCCAAATTGTCCTAAAGTCCCTTTCCAAGGTTTTTATGACTCATTGGGTCACTCATGAGTTGTAAATTTCCTGATTTGCCTATTCTCTATTGGCTGGGATTCGTGAACCAGTTTGGTTTTTCTCACTTGGTTTGACCAGTTCTTTTCCCGATTTTTCCTTAACTCCAAAGGGTGGGGTTTACAACGCCCCCTCCTTTTAGGAGTTTTGTCCCCAAAACTTATCCAACATCCTTCATAGTGGAAAGGACTTCCCTTGATATCAACTTGTTGTTTGTTGATATACAACCTTCTCGGTTATTTCCCTTTAGTCTCGATATAACACACCGTTATAAATTTCTCTTCCTTCTCATTATCCATTCCATGGAGCTCACTTAAGCTAGGCATACTTTACTTGAGGGTTTAAGGCTATATCCTTAAATTCACATCCCTCTATCCTTAAAGCATAATCTTTTCTCTTTAGCTTCTTTACATAGAATTTCAGGATTGGGAGTTCCAAGATACCCAATCGTTCATGTGTGTAATCATTTTCTTCATTGTTGAAACCCTTAGCTCAATGTCCCGTCGAACGCTACGTACTCATTTTCATAGATTTCAAAGTTAGTTTCTTTTCATCCAGTTTTGATCCTTCTCATACCCTTCCTCATTCCCAATGGCATCTTTTACCCTAGAACTTTTCTTTTTTTTTCCTTCATCCACTCTTACTTTCTCGCAACCATTTCGTGATTATTTCTACCGAGTTGATCCCTTTCAGTCTACGTCCCAATGGCTGTGTTTGGGGTGTCTCTTTTTTACAGTTTCATTCTCTACTATATCCTTCAAAGTAGAGACTTTCACCTTAGGAGCTATATGCTCAACCCTTTTTCCATTCCTTCCTTTCTTCATACCCATTATCCTTAACTTGAGGCACTTTCAATTCTTGGTCTTATTCCTTATATGCCACACTAAGTCTAGTCATCTTCTCTTTAGGCTCCATCAATTGTCTGTGGACCATAACTAGCCTTGATGTTAGTGGTTGTTCCATTTAACTACTTTTTAATTGGAGGGCTTAATTCTATAGGGTTTCTTGGACGTTCCTTCCTTTATTTCCTTATTATGGATAGTCCATCCATTCTTACTTGTCACAACATCTTTTAATGCTATCTTCCTACTTACTTGTTCATTGGGTTTATCTTACTTCCTTGGGTCATCTTAGTATACCTCCCTCGATTCTCCCACCTCAGCATGTACTTCCTTTGCAAGCTTACCTCCTTATGCCTCATCACTTAATTAGGACACGTATGCTTCTCCTTCCTTAGGTGTATTCTTCCCCCTTTTCCCCAAAATTCTATGCGTCTTTGAGGGCATCTAATCTCAAATCCACTTCATGACATCCTTAGATGCCATTCTTTCCCATTTGAAATTTGGTGAGTATGTCCTTTGTATTTTCTCCTAGTTGTATCACAAGTTTATCTTTGTAGGAATATAACTTTCATTTATTATGATGATAACGAATTAGAGTCTTTAGCTATATTTATTCAAGGGAACTTTGGTAAGTACTAACTATGGTACTAGGGTCCTTCCGTGTTTCCTCTTGGGTGAGGTTGTATACTCTAGTTGGGACCCTCGATGTAGTGACGATGTCTTGCCCTCTGTCTAGTGCCCTTGGGTTTCCTTGAAGTGGTAGGTGGGTACTTCGTTGTGTATTGCCCTGAAAGGCTGGGCAATTCTTCGCAAAGTGGTCAGGCTGTCTACATTCGAAGCATATTTGACATGGTCCTTCATTGTTTTTCTAGCACTTGGAACAATAGGGGCTTCTCCTTAGTGGGGCTGTATTTATCTCCTTTTTTTGTATGATAACCTTCCATTTTCCTAGGGAACCCCATTCTTGTTCCCCATTTCTATCCACCTGGCTCCTTTTGTCTTCCTCGGTTGTCCAGGCCTCCTTCCTCTTTCCTACCGGTCTGTTTTACTCGGTAGCGTCTCATTTGTACCAGACGCTCACATTCATGGGCCATGCTGATGACATCAGCCAAATATGTGGGGCATCCTAGTACTCTCATTCGGTCCAGTATGTCCATATTAAGACCGTCCACAAATCATTGGCAAACATCCGCAGGTCCGCTAGGTTGGGGGCAAAGGGTCTTAACTCGTTAAACTTGGTTTCATACTCCGAGATAGAGTTAAGCCCTTGTCGGAGTCAAAGGAAGGATTGTTTCTTCTCGTTGATTAGATGTGGAGCTAGGTATTCCTCCGTATATCTTTCCTCGAATTGTTCCCATGTAGGGGTGGTGGCATGCAAGCTTCTGACGTTATCCAACCACCTGTTCGCACTAGCTTCCAAGAAAAACTCCGTTAGGATCACCATATCCTCTAGTGAAATTTTGATTATCCCCATGAGTTTCTTGATGCTAGCTAGCCAATCCATAGTAGCCCATGCATCCTAATTGTCAGAGGGTTTTGAGGTATTTAGGAATATCCATTGGAGAAGGAACGTTAGGAGGAGGGGGATGAGATTGTACTTCCTTAGGCTCAGCTCGAAGGTTGGTGTCCACCTCAGGAGTGAGGTTAGGCTGTCCAAACACTCGGGTGAACTCTTCATACATTCTCTAATGTTCTAAGCTTAATCCAGGTGGGGTTGTCTAGGCTCCTCGGGGAGTTTCCATTAGAAGGGTTGGTAGGGCAGTGTCAGAGACTTCGTCCTCTCTTGGGAGCCATCTGAAAATTTTTAAAATTGTTCCTATTAGTTACTATGTTCTCTAGACTTAAAAATGTATTCGAGAAAACAGACTTTGATACTACTCAAGTTGTCACACCCCGACCTGGTTTGGTCAATCCCCGTGATCAACCTGCCACTCTCCCGGTTTATTAAGGGTTTCCCCTTCTTTAAATCGTGAATAGTAAGGCCTTTCCTTGAATAACATTAATCAAAACTGCATAAAATTTAAACTTTCCATACATGTCTTACAACTGTAGTTAACTGGAAGTCCTTGGGTAGGTTTTCCCTTGGTTAACAGAAAGGGGTATAAGGGAGGGGGTGAGTTCAACAACTTAGTGAATGAGGGTTTAAGACTTGATTTTCAAAAAGAATATTTTGAATTGGAGTTTGCCAAACTCCTAATTTTCCTTTAAAATATTTCATTCTCAAATCTTGGTTTTCATAGCCATTTCTCATTACCACTGTGTGTTTATCAACCAACACATGCCCTTCATCATGAAGGGAAAATACATTCGTAGGGCAACACGTCCACTGCACCCACTTGTGGCGTTGGGGCGACTTTATCAGCCACCTAAATAGAAGCACATCCATTTCTACCCTGAGAATGAGTGGATGTACACGACAACCAACCCCCAAACCCGAAAAACAACTCCGTGTCCGTATGAGGACAGAGACCATATCCCAGACTTGTGGGCATGAAACTCAAATGCAATAGCTTCAAGAAGCCCCAAACACAGTAGCCTTCTGGAGTTCAAACACAGTAACAACGTGGAGTCCAAACATAGTAACTCTATGACTAACTGGTACGACGAGAAACTCAAAAACAGTAACTTCTCTTTCCCTTATCACCACCATGTCGTCCAACAGTCCTTATGACGCATCACTACATTTCTTAGACATCTTAATGGTCCTGAACCTCTAGTGCATGCACAAAAAAAGTTTTCCTCAAAAGCCATTTAATCTTTGGTGACACTAGTCCAACGGCCCCAACCCTCAACTCGACTGGTCCGTCAACTTGTCATGTCGCATTGCCACCAGTTCATCGAGTATGTCGATCCTGTCATGGTACCATGCCCAAACATATCATTTATTTAAAGTTTTCGTGGCTTAAACTCATGTTTGTTTACGAGCTCCTGCTCGTGCCAACATGCCTTGGGCCTATTGTACGAGATTTTCAAAATCGGGCATATTAACTCCCAAGTTTCAAATCTGAGGCCTCCAGCCTATCTGAGCTATTCGAGGTCCCATCAAGAAGGTCTTCGAAAAAGTTTAAGCAATAGCACATAGTTAGGGGAGAGCACTTCCGACAAAAATAACCTTCCAGCTGTCCATCATACCAACCGGGTGTGAGGACATCTCCGCTTATAATTGATAAGCGGGTTTTCTACTTCCTTGCAAGAAGTTCATCATACCAATCGGGTATGATCTACTTACAACCGATAATTAGTTTTTTCCCCATAATTTCAACATCACACCATTCAGGTGCAATGTTTAAAATTCCACTTAGTAGTGGGTTTTCATTTCTGAGATGCTTATCATCCCAACCAGGTATGATTTAAAAATTCCACTCACCTGTGAATATCATGAATTCCTCTCGGTCGACTTTTTGCCTCTACACGAGCTTATCTTAGCTAGCATTCTCGGTGCTTCATGTTCCTATACGATATGAACATCCTTGTTCATTAACTTTTGGCCTAATAGCCTTCTTTCATTACAAATGAAGAATATACCAAAACTTTTCAATTATTTGCAATTAGGTCCCTAAAGTTCTTTTTCTTTAACTTTCGGTCCCTATTGTCGATTTTCCCCCAAATTGAGTCCTAAAACTTCTAAATTTCACCTTTGAACCTCATTTTATTTCAAATTACAAAAAGGGGTTCAAGTTTCCTAAATTTCCAATTTGGTCCCCAACTTTTCCAAAATTACCATTTTGCCCCTACTTTACAAAAATGGTCAATTTCACCCAAAAATTCCACAAATCGACCAATTGGCCTTCCAACATCTTTTCCATGCCCAATTGGCCCTCAATTTTGAGAAATTACACTTTAGACCCTCGAATTTTTGAAATCCCAAAATTTTTCCCAATCCCACCCCCATTTTCAACCTTCTAACTCGGCCAAATTTGATTTCATCAAATGGACCAATCAAATGAGTTTAATTGTTGAAATTGAAGTTATATTTAAGTTTCTACACCTCCATATGATTCAATTGCATTTTGAATCGCACGATTTGACGCGGGAATAAGCTCAAACAGAGCTTCGCCGGAAAATTGAACCTAGAGAGAGAATGCTTCGAAATCTTACCGTCAGGGCACGGCAGTCCGAGCTTTTGATTTGGGCAGATAGCTCTTGTCTTGAGGTTACTCCTAGGATCAAGAATTGCATCAATTGATGTCAAAATAAGGGTGAATTTTATCAGTGAATTTTCATCGGTTCTCTATCTAGCACTAATTGAAAATTATAGAGTGTAGCCAAGTTGGCTTACTTTTCAGCTCTAATTCAACTGTATAAGGGTTGCGAAAGTGTTGAGAGGGCTTGGTTTGGCTTGAGAAGGGCTTGAATTGACCGTTTTCAGCACGATTGAAATAGGGCAGCTTCGGTTCGCTGGAGCTGCTTCACTATTCTATCAGGACGGCATTTCTCCGACGACCCTCCGAGCAAATGGAGGCTACCGTCGTGTAGCTGACTTCTCCCCAAATCTAAAGAACCTGACCTCGCCTTATTTGGCTTAGAAAAGTGCCCAAGTCAGAGCTCTGGTTTGAGCTATCACCAAAAAATGGAGGAGTTGAGAGAGCATGGAGTTTTCAAGGGTGAAGAGGATGAATCAGGAGGGGCTCTTTATATAGGAAGCTCGGGGACTACTTGGTTGTCCAATTGGCACCTTAATGGCAGTCACTCATTGCTTGAAATTCCCTGTCCGGAGACTTTTCAACTTCATTGGTACTGCTCAATTTTCCGACGAGTGAACAATACTATCATTTGAAGGAAGAAGATGAAACTATTTTGAGTTGGACCGGATCGGTCTGAACCGGGATCAATGCTTAAATCAATCTGTTCAGGACCGATTTGACCAGGTTTTTTGAAATTAAAAACTTGTAAATTCATCTAAATTCATTCTCTATCCAATGGTGACCTCAATTCTCCAATTTGAATTTTCTAAGCTACCTAGAAAAATGAATTTAGCATCTGGTTCAATGGTAGTTCAAACCGGTTCAAACCAATTCACTTGAATTGGTCTGGTTTTCTTTCTCAAATTGTCCTAAATTCCCTTTCCAAGGTTTTTATGACTCTTTGGGTCACTCAGGAGTTTTAAATTTCCTGATTTTCCCATTCTCTATTGGTTGGGATTCGTGAACCGGTTCGGTTTTCTCACTTAGTTTGACTGGTTCTTTTACTGGTTTTTTCGTAACTCCAAATGGTAAGGTTTACACCTATCCTCAGTAATGTGGTCACTTTCTTACTTAGTGTGCCCATTGTCCACACCTATAGCAAGTCATTTTCTTGCATGGTCCTTTGTGGTTCCTCCAATACTTTGAGCACTATGAAGCCTTTCTAGGGGATTGCTGGTAGTTTTGTGCTCTGTCATCCTTGAGTCCGATTACCATGATGGTTTTCTTTGTCACCTTCTTTGCCCAATAATTCCCCTAAGAGTTTTCCTTGACTTCTTAGTCACCCAGTCCGTTTTCCTTATTTGTGACAGGGTTCTCCCCGGTCTCCGTGTTGTCTTGGGTAACGCAAGTTTGTTTGGTTACTTTTCTTGGAGCAATCTTCCTACAATTAAGGCTCAAGATCACATCATTTTTTAGATAGGATTTTAGGAATTTGGAGTTCTTCATTAATGGAGGAGTACTATATGTTGGGGGGTTTTAGCCCTATTACAAAAAGGTGGTCACCAAGTGGATTAGGAGCTACTGGTTTCTTGATAAGCATCTTCCTTAGTAAGGTTATAAGTCCTTGCTGGCGTTCTTGGCTTTAGACTTGGCTCCCTTCATATTCGGTGATGTAACCCCAATAGGTCCTGGCACCATACTCCTTAGTGGTACTAGATACTTCCCCATTGGGTCCTTTGGGACTTCTACTATGCCTCGTGCATTAGAGAGATTCTAGGGTTGTCTTCCTCTAAGGACAGAGTGTTAAGTGGTATTGGTGACGTTAGTTCTAGTTTTCTTGGTTCCTCTCTTAGGAGCCATCTGAAACTTTTAAATATTTTCTCTTCATTCTTATGTTATATAGTCTTGATAATGTATTCGAGGAAATAGGCTTTGATACAACTAAAGTTGTCACACCCCCACCCGATTTGGTCGGATCCCCATGAGCAACCTACCACTCCCTTTGGCCCGAAAGGGTTTCACCCCCTTCTAAACTGCAAGCAGTCAAACATCCTTTTACCCTGTTTTTTCTAGAATAACATTATACAAAACTCAATATATTAAGAATTTACATACCTGTATTATGATTTAACTACGGGGGTGTCTTTGAGGTTGGTTTTCCATTTTCCTGAAAAGGGTTAAAGTGAGAGAGTGAGTTTCTACAACTCAGTCAGCAAGTGTTGGGATTGAGTTTTCAAAACACGCTTAGTTTATCAAAACCATTGCCAAGGTTTACCATTCCTTTTTCAAGGATTTTTCTCAAGTCTCAAATCTCAAGAATTTTTCTCTTTTTCATATTAGGTGTGTTTAGCTCTCTTAGCCCATCCCCTTGCCTCAGGAGGCATTTAGCAAACAAACACACGTCCTTCATCAGGAAGGGTACAAACATTTGCAGGGTAGTCCCAGACTGCACCCACCTGGGGATTAGCACGACTTTGTTATCCACCCAGATGGAAGTTTGAGTCTTCTACCCCGAGTCTGAGTGGACATCCCAGATGTCCAACCCTCAGACCTAAATTCCACTTCATGTCCGTATGAGGATGGAGACCTCATCCTAACCCCATCCCGGTCTCATGCACAAGAAGCTCCCAAAGCTTCATGACTAACTGGCATGATGAACTGCCCTTATCTCCACCATGTCATCCAATAGCCCTTGGAACCCATCACTACCCCCTAGGGCACCTTAATGGTTCCGTAACATGAGTGCATGCACAAACAAGTATTTTTTTTCGTGATTAAGCCATTCGCTTTTGTGCCAATGGTCCAACAGCCTTGACACTCAACCCGACATGCAGTTGTTTGTCTAGGTCAGTCAGTCGACCTAGCCCTAACGTAATGCTGCTAACCCATTGAGTATTGTCGGTCCTGACTCGATACCATGGTGAATCACACATACAATTTTCCATTTTAAATAGTAGTTTTTATGGCTTTTCCTAATCATGTTTGTTTACGGGATCCAGCCTGTGCCCACTGGCCTTGGGCCTTGAGCCCTATGAATTCAAAAACCAAGGCCCCTAACCTCTATGAGTTAAAAAATCGAGGCACTTGGCCTAATAGAGCTATTCTAGCTCCCGTCAAGATGATATCCCAAATTGTTTAAGCAGCTGGTACACAGTCAGGGGAGAACACTTCTAACAAAATTTCTCTTTCAATTCATCACATCAACCAAGTGTGATTATGGATCTGCTTACCACCAGTGTGTGGGTTTTTTCTTCCATTAAGGAAACTCATCATACCAACCGGTATGATATATTTTTATCCTACTCACAACCGGTAAGTAGGTTTTTAGCCTTTAAAATAGTGTTCATTGTCCCAACCGGTATGATATATAAAAGTTCCCACTCACAAGTGGTTTTTCTTTTCAATTAAAACATGCTCATCACCCCAATCGGGTATGACATTAATAATCCCACTCACGGTGGCTTCCAATTTATAAAAGGTGCTCATCATCCCAATTGGGTATGAAGTGTAAATTAACTCACTCACTACCGGCACGTAGATTTTCAACTTAATAAAAGTGTGCTCATCACCCCAACCGGGAATGACATTTAAAATGTCCCACTCACCAGTTGATTGTGATGTGTTCGTCCCTAGTCAGTTTCCAAGTCCATGCTAACTTTTCCCCAAATCGAGTCCCAAAGCTTCCAATATTCTCTTTGAGTCCTCAATTTTACTTAAAATTGTGTAAGGGGCTCAAGTTTTCCAAATTCCAAATTTGGTCCCCAATTTTTCAAAAATTACAAATTTGCCCCTACTTTCCAAAAATAGCCAATTGACCCCAATTCCTTCAAAAATTGACCAATTGGTGCCCCAACATCTTTTGCATTGCCAATTGACCTTCAATTTTGAGAAATTGCATGGAGGTCTATCAATTTTTTGAAATCCCTAATTTATACCCCTTTTACTAACTAAATTGGATTTCTTTAAATTGGTCATTCAATTGGGGTTAATTGCACCAATTGATGCATAGATCGGTTTCTACACCTCCACATGATCTAATGGAGTATTGAATTACAGAATGTTGGTCTGAAATGAGCTCAAACGGAGCTTCACTGGAAAACTATGCTTAGAGAGAGAAAGTTTCGAAAGCTTCGAAAGCTTATCGTCGGAGGTGCGGCGGTCTGAGCTCTTGATCCGGGGAGGTATCTCTCGTTCTTGGTCCTCCTAGCATCAATAACCGGTACAATTGAATTCCATAGGAAGGGGAATTTCGTTAGTGAAATTCGAAAATTTCTCTCTCTGACACCGATCTACAACGACGGAGTAGGGTCAAATTAGCTTACCTTTCACCTTTGTGGAGGTCGTGTGAGGGCTATGGAGACTTTGAGGAGGCTTGGTTTAGCTGGAGAAGGTCTGAATTTGGCAGAATTCAGCTCAGCTAAAATAGGGTAGCTACGAACCGACGGAACTGCTTCACTGTTTGATTCCGCTAGCGCTTCTTCAAAGATCCTCATGTCGAAGGAAGGTTGTTGTCAGGTAGTTGACTTCCCCCGGAGTCTATAGAACACGACCTTATCCTCGCCCAAAAAATGGAGCACTTTAGATAAGTGCCCAAGTCAAAGCTCTAGTTTGAGCTTCACCGAAAAATGGAGCACTTTAGAGGAGGAGAGGATTTGAGGTGTGTGGAGGATGAATGGAGGGGAGCTCTTTATATAGGGAGCTTGAGGACACTCTGCCTAACTATTTTTCATTCTGGTTGAGCTTATCCTCGCCCAAAAATGCCTTGATTGGAGGAATACTCCTCTCGCCTGAAATGGATAGTTTTTGAATTGATGAACAGTATTATCATCCCAAGGAATAAGGTGACACTGTTCTAGATCAGACCGGTCTGGTCTGACCAAGTTCAATGGTGAAAATCAGTCACTTCAGGTTCGATTCGACCGGATTTCTCAAATCTAAAAATTTCTAAATTCATCTAAATTCATTTACTATCTAATGGTGGCCTCAATTTCCTAATTTGATCATTTTAATCCATCAAGAAAAATGAATTTAGACATTGATTCATGTATAGCTCAAACCGGTTTAGGTACGATTCACCCTGAACTGATCTGGTTTTCCCTTTCAATTGGTTTCATGGTTCTTCCCCATTATTTCCATGACCCTTTTAGTTACTTGAGATTTTCCAATTTCCTATTTTATCCTTCTTTACCAATTTCAGTTCGTTAAATGACTTGATTTTCTCTTTTAATTGATCGGTTCTTTCCCAAGTTTCCTTGATCCTAGGTGATGTGTTTCACAGGCGAGGTAAGGGACTTCTTTCTAGTCCTAGAGAGCTCGAAAGCACCTCTTGAGACTGGAGAATGGGCACTTTTTGGAGCTTTGGTCTGCAACTCATCGAAAAATAGACGTCTTCAGGTTCTTCGATGGCTGGTGGGATGAGAAATGTGAGGAGAGGGGTGTTCCTTATATAGAGAGCTCAACAACTATCCTGCTCCCTATCGGCATAAGACTCGGGCCCCATCTAGCTCGTCAGCGACCAGATCAAAGCTTTTTCGGAGTCGCCGAAAACTTTCTCTTTCCCCTTATCCTTTTCTTCCTATCAGCCATTTGAGGAAGACGATACTGTGGCATGCATGTGAGATTTGCACGTGTCTGCTTACCACGTAGCGCATTGTGATTGGTTGGTTTTGCTGACATAACATCCCCATCAGCAACCAATTCAGCCTTTTCCTTCCTGATCGGACACGTGGCAGCCTCCCATTGGCGGATCCTTCCTACATATCTGCTAACTGGTCCTAGTTGACCTTTGACTATGACACGTGGTGCTCTCGGATTGTCAATTTTAAATGTGTCAAATTTCCCATCTAACGCATAGTGCTAATGCCACATGTCAGCTTCTGATTGGTCGAGGTCATTCGATATAGCACGACCATGTGTCAACCTCTGATTGGTCAGTTGTTCAAACGCTGATGTGGTACTTTTGCCACGTGTCATCTCTCCATTGGTCAGCCTTTGCTAACGGGGCTTTGTCTTACATTGACCATTGATCGAGACATGTGTCACTCTCTAATTGGCCCACACTTCAAGGCACTGACTAAGCAGATGACTAGGCATGCCTCACCATGTGTCGTGCGTTGATTGGTTGCTCATGCTGACTAGGCGTTGACCTAGCAGTGGTCCATTAACCGGTCTGATCCGACCGTGTTCAATGACCCAAAATCGTAAATTGGTTGGTTCAAGCCCGATTCGAATAATTTTCTATAAATTAAAATTTTCTAAATTCATTATCTATTTAATGGTTGCTTTAATTTTCTAATTTGACATTTTTAAGCTACCTAGCAAAATGCATCTTTGAACTGATTATTCACGGTTCAACCCAATTCGCTCTGGTTCACTCTGATTCGAATCTGGTTCACCTTGAACCAGTCTAGTTTTTACATTCTATCCACTTCATTTTTCTCATTCATGACTCTTGTGATCGATTGACCACTTGGGATATCAAAAGCTTTGTCTTAAATCTTTATTTTTTTACCCCTTTTTTGTCCTGATAGACACCCGGTTTGTCCTTTGGATGTATTTGGGGTTTTTCCAGAGTTTAGTTCTTTATTTCATAGAGACGGGGTTTACATTATGAGCGTAGGCTTTCTACTTTGGCCTCTCCCCCTCCTTGATGTAAGTGCTTCCCTGAAAGGGGTATGAGAGGAAGTGATTTTTCATAACTCCGTAAGTGGTTAAGCTATCAACGTACTTAAACATTTAAAAACATTTACTTAGTTTGCCAGTTTGATTATCACACAATTAACTGCCCTTAATAATCAAAGGGTTCACATGTTCGTAGAGCAGTCCTCAACTGCCCCACTTGTGGACCGGAGCGTCTTTACCATCCACCCTAGTAGAAGTTCAAAACTTCTACAAAAAGTCTGGGTGGGCATCAATTGCTCGACCCCAGACCCAAGTTTGTACTTCGTGTCCATAAATATGGGACGAGACCTCTCCTCCTCCGACCTTGGTCTCAGTGCGCATGAAGACATAGTATATGACAAAGCTTCCCTTATACTCCTTGGGTTGTCTAGTAGCCTTTAGAACCACCACTACCCCATATCGAACGCCTCGATGGTTCGGTAACAGGGCATGCACTATCATTAGTTTTATATTTATTGACCAGTATCTTTGGTGCTACCTGCCCAACGAGTTCGACAACTCGGTACCTAGTTCACACAATCAATTGATAATGAAAATAGCACATAGATTTTAACTTGTTTATGGGCCTAAGCCCGTGCCCATTGGCCTTGGACCCATTCGAGCAAGTCTAGCTCTAATATTGCATGATTCATGCCCTCTTTAGAAAAGTCTCCCAAAAAGTTTAAGTTGATTCAAGCAGTCAAGGGAGATCATTTCTAGAAAAACGGTTTTAAATTTCGGAAAATGCGTCCATCCGTCCAACCGGATGTGATGCTAAAAACCCACTCACCTGATATCTCGTGACTCATTTCCAGCCGGATCTCGGCCGGCTACATGATCCTCTGCACAAGTCCTTGGATTGCCGATCTTACACGGACCAAGCGTTCACATTAGTAAAATTGGCATGGAGGACCTCATACTTGCACGTATTGGCACCTAGGACTTTAATTATGCATTAATCGCCATTAGGTCCCTAAAGTTCATAATTTTACATTTAGGTCCCTAATGCTCAATTTATCTTCAATTAGGCCGCTAAGATTCCCAATTTCCTTCTTAGGTCCCTAATTTACTCTTATTTTCACCCAAGTTCTCAATTTTTCCTTAATTACAATTAAAATCCCAAGTTTAAATTTAATTTCAATTAACTCACTAATTTCTCTAAAATCACCAATTGGCCCTTAATTTCTTTAAAATTACTAATCGGCCCCCAATTTTCCTCAAAATCACCAATTGACCCTCAATTTTTCTAAATTTCCAATTGGTCCTTAATTGAAAATTTATTTCACAAGAGTCCCCCAAATTTCGCACAAACTCCCCCAAATCATTCATTTTGGTCCTGAAATCACATTTACTCAAATTGAACCTACAAACTCAATTAATTGATCCCTAGCATACTATTAATCAACTTCCCCAGCTTCTCATGATCTCTTCATGCTTCGAATCATCTTAATTGACCCCAAATTAAGTTCAAACGGAGCTTCACCGAAAAACTGAACTTAGAAAGAGAGCTTCGAAATCTTATCGACGAGTGTGCGGTTGTTGGAGCTATGGATTTGGGAAGTTATAACTCATTAGGACAGTCCTTCGAGGATTGAGAATCACACCCATTAATGTTCTGGGTAAGGAGAATTCAATTAGTATACTTCTGCCACTTTCTCTCTCTAAATTTTTACTATTTTGATGAGTGGAGGCAGAATGGACTTATGTGAAAACTCCGGGGAGGTTGAGGGTCCGCCATGAGGAGTTGTGGGAGGGTCGGTTTAGCTGTAGGAGGTCTGGAGTGGCTGGAATTCAGTTCGATAGAGCTTCGTCACTTTAGGTCTGTTGGAGTAGCGGTACTGTGAAAGCTCACTGGCCCTCCTTCGGTGGTCCTTGGATCAAACATAGGGCAATACTGAATTGTTAACTTGACATCACGATGTCAAATACCTGCTCATTGGTTTTCGAACGCATTCCCCTCCAAATACCCCTTTCAAGCAAGGGTGGTGATAAAGGTCACGTGCTCAATAGTAAAGTCTTCCAAAATCAAAGGTATGTTTTACAGTACTTGATCCCGATATGGTTTATGAAACTTATTTTCTAAATATTTAAATGATTTTTTTTAGAAATAAATTGAGTGTTTTATTTGACGCCTTACACCCTATCTGATTTACAATGATGAGGTGCCCATTGTTGTAAAGCTGGAAAGATATGGCGGGTTTTCTACAGGTCCGAACGAGGAAATCGGGTCGGGTGTGACAATATCATCATCACTAGCTCCGCCCCTACCCTGATATCTTCTATTTTTTTGCTCTAAAACAAGAGTTTTCCATGAAGGATCTTGGTCTTGTGCATCACTTTATGGGTATCTAGGTACACCTGACTTCTTATGGGTTAGTGCTCACTCAACACAAGTATATTTGTGATCTCCTCACTCGAGCTAGCATGGATACTTGCAAATCCTTATCCACACATGTTGCCGTTGGACCCCATCTCTATCTTCATGATGGGCCCCCCTTATTTGATCCCTAAATCTACCGTCACATCATTGTCTCTCTTCAGTACCTGACCATGATTCATTCATGCGTAGAGGTAGAACTATGCCACGTGTCCATTCAACGATCAACAGTCAACAGTCAACCGGTCAACCTACCACGTAGACATGAGCAGCCAATGGAAGGCTACCATGTGTTCGGTCAACTGATCAATGGCTGATGCTATGGCTGAGTTGGAATGCCACGTTAGAAAAACCAGCCAATCACAGCGTGCCACATGGCATGCCCACCACATCATCATCATCTTCCTCAGTCATCTAACATAAGGGTTAGAGAGAGAGGGAGGTCGAGTCCTATGCCAACCGGTAGACTGGTCAATTGTCGAGCTCCCTATATAAAGAGCACCCCTCCATTCGTTCTTAGCATCCCATAATCGAGCAAAAAAGGTGAAGCATCCAAGTTTTCAGCAAGTAGCAAACCAGAGCTCCAATAGCGGGACTTTTCTCAACCTCCGAAGCCACATTCGGTGTCATTAGAACTAAGAGGAAGTCCTCTACCCAGTTGCACCCTCCTTTTAGCCCAAGGACCACCATGGAAGAGTGAGGAAGCTCAAATAGTGCCGCTGCTCCTTGGCTGTTAGCAGCTCGAGCTACTCAAGCTCAAGTCGAGCCATCCCCAGGCCAATTCGGGCCAAGCCGAGCTCCCCAAACTCCACCTATATGTGCCCCAACCTTTCCCCAAGAAAAGATGGTAAGTCTTGGACTAGGTGAGTGGGATTTTCAGCATCATACCTAGTTGGAGTGATGAAAACCGTTTTGAGTTTGAAAAATCATTTTTTTCAGGAATGGTCTCCCCTGGCTACGTGAAACTGCTTAAACATTTTGGGAGACGTTCTTGATGGGAGCTAGAATTTCTCTAACATGCTCGAGGCCTCGGATTTGAAAATAATAGGGCTAAAGGCCTAGTTTTGAAAAACTCATGAAGTAGGCCTAATGCTAGTGTGCACGGGTTGGAACCTGTAGACAAACATGATTATAATAAACATGAAAAATCTCATAAAATTGGAAATGTTGTGTGACTTGTCATGGGGCCAAGATAGGACTGACAAGGCTCAATGGGCAAGTGGTAGTGCGCCATGACTAAGTCGACGGGTCGATCAATCGAAACAACTGCAGTCTAGGTCAAGTGTCGGGGTCATTGGGCCGTTAGCACCAAAGATCATGGCTAATGATTCAAAACTATTGTTATGCATGGATGAGGATCTAGGACCATCTAGACGCCCGAGAGGGGTAGTCGATGGGTCCCAAGGGCTGTTAGGTGACCTGAATGTAATAAGGGTGGGTTTGTCGTGCGAGTTAGTCGTGAAGCCCGGGGAGCTTCCTATGCACTAAGATCGACGTAGCAGGGGAAATGTGGTATCATTCCACAAAGTAGACACAAACTACGATTTGGGGTTTGAGGGTCGGACAAGTAAGGTCCACCAAAACATAGGGTAGAAGTCTGAGACTTCTAATCGAGTGGACAGTAAGGTTGCACCGAAACATAAGTGGAACAGTCAGGGACTGTTCTATGAACGTGTGATCCCTTTCTATGATAGAAAGGGCCTGTGAATGTTTGCTAAAATGCCTCCCGA
This sequence comes from Trapa bicornis, assembly GCA_030064425.1. Taxonomy (NCBI): domain Eukaryota; kingdom Viridiplantae; phylum Streptophyta; class Magnoliopsida; order Myrtales; family Lythraceae; genus Trapa; species Trapa bicornis. Next base: position 10,535,506 of record CM057741.1, on the reverse strand, counting down.
GCAAGGAGGAGTGATAAAGAAGAGATGAACTCACATTACAATGAACTAAAAGTATAAAATGCTTTGATAAACTATTTGTTTTGAAAACTCATTTCTGAACCCCCACTCACTAAGTTGTAGAAACTCACCCCCTCTTATTAAAACTTTTTCATGAGAACCATCTCGTCAAGAAGAGTAAAAGCTAGGGGAGCAAGTGAAAGGCACCACGAACAGGTAAACCATTATTTAATTGTTTTGTAAATTTTGTTATGAAAAACATGTATATTTCGACGCCTTTACCTTCCTCGGTCTATTTGGTAGAAATGCTAAGTTAGAGCGAGGAAGGGTGGCGGGTTGATCACAGGACTCTAACTGAACTAGCTTAGGGTATGACATTTATCCTCATTGACACTTGCATATTCCCCAATTGAACCCATGGTATTACTAATCAGTTACTTAACTTGTGGTGGGCATTCTAGGAATAGAGTTATATTTTGTTTCCCCCATATTGCCCAAGATGTTGCAAATTTGCTCTTCATTGGTTCTCTCTCATCATTTCCTTATTTTAGATTAAATAACCAAGATTCAATTAAGGAAAAATCAGAAAACTTCCCAATTCTTACCCCACATGATGCAAATCATATTAATATAGTCCATGTGCATTTAACTAGTAAATGATGTCGACTTCACCACATATGAGATATGCATTTGAAGATATGAATTTTCTCAAAAATAAGTTGTCATGAAGAGGCAAAGCATTTGATATTACTCTCCAGAGAAAGTTCCTAATCTTAGAAATACAATCTATATGCCAAAGTGTTATTTGCATATTTTTGCTTATAACTAAGAAGAAGGAAGAAACTGATATAGACTCGCCATGTTTCCAATCTAACAGGAAAGTATAGGCAAACCTTACCGTGACCTTACTAGTACGTTCCCAAGACCATATCAACCTGTCTTCCTGGGTATGAGAAAGGAATGGGATAGTCATGATGACTTCATTTTCCCCTCGAACAAGGTATTTTTCAATAATATCTAACCGCCATGTACAAGCACTTCTATCAATAAGGGTACTTACTCGAGCTTGATTGGCTTTCTCATTATTTAGATGATGCTACAAATGTCCATTTAGGAGGGTAGGAATCTAGTTGTCCTTCCAAACATGAGCTTGATTCCCTTTGCCTATTTGCCAATGCAGACCTTCACACAGTTGTTATTTACCTGCATATAAACTCGTACACAACTAGGAGGGACATTTACCTAGACCAGTTGAGACAATATCATTATGTCTATAATACTTACTTTTGAGTAGCTGAGAGAGAAAAGTATCAAGTTGGTTATGGATGCTTCATACGTTCTTCATTAGCAATGCAAAATTGAATGCATGGAGATCTTTAATTCCTATCCATCCCATTTCCTTGATATTGGTAAGTTTGGCCCACTTAACCTAGGGGATCTTCTTTTAGTTACTGGAGTTACTCGACCAAAATTGTGATAGTAGCGAGTTCATCTCTGAACATCAATGTAAACCACGTACTTTAAAGATAAGAAAACTGAGAAAAGAATGGGTCAATTCAAATGAGAAAATCGAGCTTGTTAACAAACCCAAATCGGTAAAGAAAGGGTAAAAGGGGAAATTGGAAAATCCCAAGTGACTCAAAGAGTTATAAAATCATGGAAAAGAACCATGGAACAAACTGAAAGAGAAAATCGGACCAGTTCAGGGTGAACGAATCTGAACTAGTTTGAACCACACATGAACCAATTTCTAAGTTTAATTTCCTTGGTGGCTTAAAATTATCAATTTGGAAAATTGAGGATAGCATTAGATAGAAAATGAATTTAGATTAATTTAGAAATTTTTAATTTTGAGAAAATTGGTCGAATCGAGCTTGAACTGGCCAATTTTCTCCAATGAATGCGGTCGGACCAGTTCGGTCCGATTCGGAATAGTGTCGTCTTCTTACTAAGGATGACAACACTATTCATCAGTTCAAAAACTTTCCTTCTCTAGCGAAGGAATATTCGCTCTGATTAGGGCATTTTTGGGTGAGGATAAGCTCGACCAAAATGGAAAGTGATCGAGGAGAGGGTCCTCGAACTCCCTATATAAAGAGCTCCTCCCCATTAATCCTCCACACACCTAAAATCACCATTCTCTCTCAAGTGCTCCATTTTTCGGTGAAGCTTGAACCAGAGCTCTGACTTGGGCACTTTTCTCAATCTGAGAAGGAAAGGTCAGGTCCTATAGACTGCGGGGGAAGTCAGCTATGTCACGCCCCGACCTGGTTTGGTCGGATCCCCATGATCAACTCGCCACTCTCCCGGTTTATTAAAGGATTTCCCCTTATTGTAAACCGTAAAGAGTAAGGCATCCTTTAATCTGCAACTTTTCTTGGAATAGCATAATCAAAACTGCATAAAATTTAAAACTTTACATACCTGTCTTACAGGCATCTTAGTTGACGGTCTTTAAGGAGAGGCTTTTCGGGATTTCCTGAAAGGGATATAAGGGAGGGGGTGAGTACGATTACTCAGTGAATGGGTTTTTAAAAGCTTTTGACTTTTAAGAAAAACATTTATATGGAGTGTGCCAGACTCCTTTGTTTTCAAAAATCCCTTCATTTAAAAATTCAAGTTTTTCCACCATTTCTTATTTACCACGGTGTGTCATCACCCAACACACATCCTTGATCATGAAGGTTACACACATTCGTAAGTCAATATCACTACTGAACTGGCTAGTGGCTTCAGAGCGACTTTTCCTGCCACCCGGATAGAAGTACGACCACTTCTACCCTAGGAATGAGTGGATGTATGCGACATCTGACCCACAATCCCAAAATCAGTCCTTCGTGTCTGTATGAAGACAGAGACCTCATCCCGTCTCCACCCTGGACTCATGCGCCTGGTGCAACTCCAAATTTCGCACAGACACCTAGAACGACGATCTGCCCTTATACTCACCGGGTCATCTAGGGCCCTTAGGACACATCACTACCCCTCATGTGCGTCTTGATGATCCTGTACTCATAGTGCATGCACAAACAATGTACTCATGGGCATCTTGGGCCCACTGTACGAGATTTTCAAAAAACTGGGCATTCTAGCCCGCAAGTTCCAAAATTGAGGCCTCCGGCCTATAAGAGCTATTCGAGCTCCTATCAAGAAGGTCTCCCAAATAGTTTAAGCATTGGCACACAGTCAGGGGAGAACACTTCTGTCAAAATAGGTTTTCACTATCCATTATACCAATCGGTATAAGGACATCTCCGTTCATAACCGATGAACGGGTTTTCAACTTCCTTCGAGGAAGTCTCATCATACCAACCGTGTATGATCTACTTACAACCGGTAAGTAGTTTTTCCGCATAATTTTCACATCACTTTCTCTAAGTGGTGATGATTAAAATACCACTAAATAGTGGGTTTTTATACCGAGGTACTTATCATTCCCTGCCGGGTATGATATAAAATTTCCACTCACAACGCGTAAGTGGTTTTTATCTTTAAGTTATGCTCATCATCCCAACCGGGTATGATGTTAGTAAACCCACTCACCCATTAATGCCGTGAATTCCACTAGACCGGTTCTTTGTATTCACGCTAGCTTGTCCTTGCTGGTGTTCCTGGTACTTCGTGTTCCTACACGATATGAACATCTTGGTTCATTATCCTTCGGCCTAATCGCCTTCATTCATTCCAAATGAATGAGCAAGTCAAACTTTCATTTATTTGCAATTAGGTTCCTAAAGTTATTTCTCTTTAACTTTAAGTCCCTAATGCCGGTTTTTTCCTCAAATTGAGTCCCAAAACTTCTAAAATTTATCATAGGACCTCAATTTATTCCATTTCACTAAAAGGGGATTAATTTCTCAAATTTCCAATTTGGTCCTCCAACTTTTCCAAAATTACCATTTTGCCATTCCTTTTACAAAAAGGGTAAGTTTTGCCCCAAAAATTCTAAAATTTCTCAATTGGTCCTCCAACATTATTTTCATGCCTAATTGGCCCTCAATTTCATGAAATCTCATTTTGGTCCTTCGAATTTCGAAAATCCCCAAATTTCCCCCAATTTCAACTCTCCAACACTACCGAATTTGATTTCATCAAATTGACCGATCAAACACCTCTAATTGTTGAAGTTGGAGTTGAAATTGAGTTCCTACATTTTCATATGATTCTAAGGAACTATGAAATCGTAGATTTTAACGCTGGAACGAGCTCAAACGGAGTTTCGCTGGAAAACAAATTGTAGAGAGAGAAAGCTTCGATTTCTCACCGAGGAGGGCACGGTGGTCTGAGCTGATCTGGGCAGATAACTCTCACCTTGAGGATCATCCTAGAATCAAGAATCACATCAATTGATGCCGAATTGAGTTAGAATTTCATCATTGAAATTCTACCGGTTCTCTCTCTAGCATCGGCCAAAAATTGTAGAGGGGAGCTGAATTGGCTTACCTTTTAGTCCTAATTTGGCCGTGGGAGGGCTGAGAAAGTGTTGGAAGGGCTTGGTTTGGTATGAGGAGGGCTTAAAATGGCCGATTTCAGATTCGCCGAAATAGGGCAGCTTCGGTCCGCCGAAGCTGCTTCACTGTTCCATCATGCCGGCGCTTCTCTAACGATTCTCGGATTGACTGTAGTTTACTATTAGATAGTTGTCTTCTACTCGGTTCTAAAGAGCTCAACCTCTCCTTCCGAGGTTAAGAAAAATGTTCAAGTCGAAACTCTGGTTCGAGATTCATCGAGAAATGGAGTAGTAAAGAGAGAGAGAGAAGTGTTCAGGTGTGAGGAGAATGAATGGGGATGACCTCTTTATATAGGTGTAAAAATCGTGTATTAAATAGGAAAGATTTATTACTAGTATTAATATTGCCATAAATTATTAATATTAATTCCAATAATTTAATTTAGGTATTAAATTTTTGGTATTAATTACAATAATTAAATATATATTAATTTATGGCCATTTATGATAAGGCACACGTTCACATAAAAAAAATTTTGACCAAAATTTCGGGTTACAAAAAGAACCGTCCTCACACTACTCTCGGGTAAGCACGCTTAACTTCACAGTTCTTATGGATTCTCGTTCATCTGAACCAATTTGGTTTTTCTCTTCTAATTTGTCTTAAGTTTTTTTTCCGAAGGTTTAATGAACTCTTTGGATCACTCAAAAGTTGTAAATTCCCAAATTGCCTGTTCAGAAATGATCAAGTTTGTGAACCGGTTTTGAATCCTCACTTGGTTTGACCAGTTCTTTTCCTGGTTTTCCTTAGCTTAAAAGGGCGGGTTTTACAAGCTACCTGACAGCAATCTCCCTTCGACCCGTGGATCGTTGGAGAAGCACTAGCAGAATCAAACAGTGAAGGAGCTTTGATAGACCGAAGTTGCCCTGTTTTGGCCAAAATGAATTTGGCCAAATTCAGACCCCCTCCAACTAAACCAAGCCTCCCTGACATCCCCACAACACTCACACAACCTCCACAGAAGTGAAAGGTAAGCCAATTCAGCCCTCCTTTGTCGTTGTAGATCAGTTTTAGAGAGAGAAAGTGTTGAATTTCACTGATAAAATTCATCCTCATATGGACTTCAATTGTAGCAATTCTTAATCCTAGAAGGAACCTAAGGATGAAAGCTACCTCCCCAGACCAAGAGCTCAAACTACTGCCCCTTTGACGGTAAGCTTTCGAAGCTTTCTCTCTCTATAAACAATTTTCTAGCGAAGCTCCGTTTGAGCTCGTTTCGAACACAAATGTTGTGATTCAAAGCTCAATGGTAAAGGTAGTCGAAGAATACTACTAAACAAAAAGAGGGATGAAGTTATACGATCCCTGAAAGGTTATAAAATTGTGAACAACCCTAAAAGAAGTGTTATAGAAATATAATGGACAGAGATAGATTCTAGAATATGTCATGTTGTAAGGGACATGTAAGCCCAACAATCCCAAGGAAAAATGTGACTCAAGTAAAGAAGAGTCAGTTAATAAGCATGATGAGGTCAAACGTAGTTTGAACCAAAGTTGTAATAAATAACTTATTGAGGAACGGTCGAAATAGAATAAAGAGGTGATAACACCGAAACTGTGAAAACAAGTATTTAACGCTCAAAAGAACACCGAGCTAAGGGTTTCAACGATCAAGAGGATAACTAGACATGGAAATGATTGGGTATTTTGGAACTCCCAATCCTAAAACCTTGGGCAAGAACCCTCAAGGTGAAGAATCTTGCCCTAAGTAGAGGAGGAAGTGAACCTAAGGATATCCCGTTGGACTTGTGGGTAAGATATGCCTAGTTGTAATAAACTCCAGGAAGTGAGTAAACAACGAAAAGGAAAAGACATTCCTTAAGTGCTTGATTTAGAGGGGCTAAGTGAAAGAACAATCAAAGTGATGGCACTGAGTTATGGGACCTTGAAGACGCCAAAGAGTGGTAGTGATGTGTCCTAGGGCTACTCAACGACATGGTTGAGATAAGCGTAGTTAGTTGTACCAGTAGTCTTAGAAGCTCAATGTAGCTTCATGCACATGAGATCGGGGCGGGGACAGCATGAGGTCTCTATCATTTTTTGAAATCCCCAATTTACCCCAATTTCAATCTTCCAACCTAACCAGATTTGTTTTCATCAATTTGGTTTATCAATTGAAGTTAATTGTTGAAATTGAAGGTGGATTTGAGTTCCTACACCTCCATACGATTCAATTTCACTTTGAATCACATGAATTAACGTCGGAATGAGCTCAAATAGAGCTTCATCAGAAAAACTGAACGTAGAGAGGGAAAGCTTTGAATGCTTACCATTGGGGGTGTGGCGGTCCGAGCTTTCAATCTAGGAAGATAGCTTTGGTCACACCCTAACCTGGATTGCATGGATCCCCGTGAACAACCCGCCGCTCTCTCGGTTTAAGAGGAGTTTCCTTTGACATTAACTCGAGATGAGTCAAGCGTAATTTCGACCTTGTTCCATAGAAGACATATATCCAATAAAATGAAAGCTTAAGGAAATTAAGCATACCTGATAGAGGGTAAAGCTCGGTATTATTCTTAGTCATTTTTGCTTTTCCGAAAAAAGGGATAGAATGGAGGGGGTGAGTATGTCTACTCAGTGAATGGGTTTTTCAAGAAAATATCTTTAAGGAAAAGAGTTGTATTGGAGTATGCCAACACATAACCTACATCATGAAGGTTAAACACACATTCGTGGGTCAACACGACCACTGAACCCACTTGTGGCTTCGGAGCGACTTTATCGGCCACCTAGATAGAAGTACATCCACTTCTATCTTGAGAACGAGCGGATGTACGTGACATCTGACCCTCAATCCCAAAATCAACTCTCAGTGTCGGTATGATGACAAAGACCTCACCTCGTCCCCACCCCGGTCTCATGCACTTAGTGCTACTCCAAATTTTGCACAGTCACCTGGTACGACAAACTACCCTTATATTCACCAGGTCATCCAGGGCCCTTAGGATGCATCACTACCCCTCATGGGCGTCTTGAAGATCCCTAACCATAGTGCATGCACAAACAGTATTTTTTTATCTAGCCATATAATTTGTGATGCCACTGGTCCAATGGCCCCAATTCTCAACTCAACCTGCAGTTATTTGTCTTGACTGGTCCGGACACTATCATGTCGCACTATCGCTAGTTGACTGAATATGTCAGTCCTATCATGGTACCATGGCCAAACAATTAATTTATTAAAGTTTTATGGCATATATCTCATGTTTGTTTACGAGCTACTCCTTGTGCCCATTGGCCTATGGCCTACTTGTTCGAAATTTTCAAAATCGGGCATAATAGCCCCCAAGTTCCAAAACTGAGGCACCTAGCCTATAAGAGCTATTCGAGCTCCCGTCAAGATCTCCCAAATAGTTTAAGCATTGGCACAAAATCTGGGGAGAGCACTTCCGACAAAAATATATTTTCAACTGTACATTATACCAACCGGGTATAAAGACATTTCTGCTCATAACTGATGAACGGGTTTTCAACTTCCTTCAAGAAAGTTTTATCATACCAAACGGGTATGATCTACTTACAACTGGTAAGTAGTTTTTCCGCATGATTTTCACATCACTCCTCTAAGTTGTGATGTTTAAAATAACACTTGGTAGTAGGTTTTCATTTCGAGGTACTTATCATCCCTAACCGGTTATGATGTAAAATCTCGCTCACCCGTTAATGCCGTGAATTCCACTAGACCAATTCCTTCATTTAACGCAAGCTTGTGCTTGCTAGAATTTTTGGTGCTTCATGTTCCTACAAGATATGAACATCTTGGTTCATTATCTCTCGGCCTAATAGCCTTCATTTATTCCAAATGAATGAGAAAAATCAAACTTTCATTTATTTGCAATTAAGTTCCCAAAGTTATTTTTCTTTAACTTTAAGCCTCTAATGTCGGTTTTTCCTCAAATTGAGTCCTAAAACTTTTAAAATCCCTGTGTGACCTCAATTTATTCAATTTCATAAAAAAAGGGTTTATTTTCCCAAATTTCCAATTTGGTCCCCAAACTTTTCCAACATTACCATTTTGCCCTTCCTTTACAAAAATTGTAAATTTTACCCCAAAAATTCTAAAATTCCTCAATTGGCCCTCTAAAATTTTTCTTATGCCCAATTGACCCTCAATTTTAGAAAATTGCATTTTGGTCAATCAAATTTTTGAAATTTCCCAAATTTCCCCAATTTCCCCCAATTCCAACTTGTTAACACAGCCAAATTTGATTTCATCAAATTGACCGATCAAATATTTCCAATTTTTAAAATTGAAGTTGAAATTGAGTTTCTACATGTTCATACGATTCTTTAGCAAATTGAATCGCAAGTTTTAACGCTGAAATGAGCTCAAACGGAGCTTCGCCAAAAAATGTACTATAGAGAGAGAAAGCTTTGATTACTCACTGGTAAGGGCACGACGGTCTGAGCTTTCTATCCAGGCTGACGGCTCTCGTCCTGAGGTTAATCCTAGGATCAAGAATGACATCAATTGATGTTGAATTAGATTGGAATTTTGTCATTGAAATTCGGTCGACTCTCTCTCTAACACCGATCGGAAATTGTACAAGGGAGCCAAATTGGCTTACCTTTCCATCCTAATTTAGCTGTGGGAGGGTTGAGGAAGTGTTTGAAGAGTTTGGTTTGGCTTGAGGAGGGCTCGAATTGGCTAATTTCAACTCGGCCAAAACAGGGCAGCTTCAGTCCGCCGAAGCTACTTCATTGTTTGATCATGTCGGCGCTTCTCTGGCAACTCTCTAAATGAATTGAAGTCACCACCATGTAGCTAACTTCTCCCCGATTCTAATGAATCTGACCTCGCCTTCTTTGGCTAAAAAATGACCCTATATCGGAGCTTTGGTTTGAGCTTCACTGGAAAACTAAGCAAGTGAGAGAGAGTGAGATTTTCAAGTGTGCAGACGATAAATGGAAAGGGGCTCTTTATATAGGAAGCTCAAGGAGTCGTTGGTCGTCCATTTGGCACCTTTACAACAGTCATTGATGGCCTGAAATATATCGAACGGAAACATTTTTTTCTCCGCCGACATTGCTTCAATTTCTGACGAGTGAACAATGATGTCATCTAAAGATGACACTGTTCCGAACCGGACCGGACTAGTCCGAATTGGGTTCGAAGCTTAAATCGGTTGATTCACCCCTCAATCGACCGAGTTTTTCAAATCAAAAAATTTCTAAATTCATTTTATATCCAATGGTGACCTCAAATCTCAAATTTGAATTATTTAAGTCACCTAGAAAAATGAATTTAGGATCCAGTTAAATAGTGGTTCAAACCGGTCCAAACCAGTTCAGTTTTCATCCCCAAATCCTTAACAAGTCCATTTCCATGACTTTTGTGGCTCTTTAGGTCACTTAGGGTCCATGAAATTTCCAGTTTACCATCTCTTTATCGATTTCGGTTCATAAACTGACTCGGTCCTTAAACCGGTTCAATCCAGTTCAGGTCTGGTTCACACGAACTGATCTAGTTTTTCTTTCCCACTTTGTTCTAATGTTCCTTCCCAAGGTTTATAAATCTCCTTGGAATCACAAGGGATCCATAAATTTCTTGGTTGACCCATTCTCTATCGGTTCCGGTTCACAAATCAACTCGGTTCATAAACCGGTTCATACCCGGTTCTTTTGAACCGATCCAGTTTTTCTTCCCCATTTCATCCTAAGGTTCTTTTCCCAAGTTTATGGACCATTTGAGTCACATGGGAGTTGAAAATTCTCAAATTTGCCCATTTCCTAATAATCAAACTTGTAGACCAATTCGGTTTTAAAAAATTTGAAAGTGACCGGTTCTTTTCTCATTATCAAAGGACGGGGTTTACAACTCTCCCCTCCTTTTAGGAGTTTTGTCCCCAAAATAGTTACACGTTAAATAATTGAGGGTAACTATCCCTCAACATAGACTCGGCTTCCCATGTCTCCTCCTGCACGGGTCCATTCTACCATAAAACCTTGACCATAGGAATTTTTCTTGTTCCTTAAATTCTTGTCTCTCCGTTCGATGATTCATACCAATTTTGTCTGATAGGTCAAGTTCTTTTCCAATTCCATTGGAGGTCGGTCCAGTACGTGACTAGGGTCAAGCTGATATTTGCGAAGCACGGAGTTGTGGAATACATCATGTATTCTCTATAAATTAGGAGGTAGTTCCTATTTATAAGCCACCAGTCCTATCCTTTAAATGATGGGATATGGACAGATATATCTTGGTTTCAGCTTTCCTCTTTGCTAAACCTTAGTATTCCTCCCCATGGGGATACCTTGAGGAATATTTGATCTCCCACTTTAAACCCTAGACTTCGATTATCTGCGTAACTCTTTTGTCTGTCCTAGGTAGTCTTAAGATGACTCTTTATTAATTTTATCTTCTTTGTGGCATCCTCAATTATTTATGTCATTTCTAACTTCATTTCCCTCACTTCTTCCCAAAGTAGAGGGGTGTGGCAAGGTCGTCCATAAAGGGCTTCATAAGGAGCCATCTGAACAATGGCCTGATAATTATTATTGTAAGCAATTTCCATCCGGCACAAGTAATCCTCCCAGCTTTTATTCATGGTGATCTTGTACGCTCATAGTATGTCTTCCAAGGTTTGGATGGTATGCTCAGACTGACCATCTATCTGAGGGTGGAATGTCGTGCTCACAAGAAGTTTGGTCCCCAAGGCGTTTTGTAGACTCAGCCAGAACCTAGAAGTAAATCTCGGATATTTATCTGCCACTAAACTCACCGGGACACCATGGAGTCTCATGATTTCCTTCATGTATAGAACGGCCAGCTGTTCTACTGTGTCCATCACCTTTATAGGAAGGAAATGTGCTAATTTGGTCAATCTATCTATAACTACCAAAATTGCATCTCGACCTTTTCTGGTCACCTATAAGCTCGTGACGAAGTCCATGGTGATGTGCTCTCATTTCCACTCCAGAATTGGTAACGGTTTCAGATGCTTTGCTTTTATCCATTGACAAGACAAACATTGATATACACATTCCGTAATGTCCCTCTTCATGCCCTTCCACCGGTATCCTTGTTTGAGGGTGCGATACATCTTAGTACTGCCCAGATGCATAGCATATACTAAATCATGTGCCTCTTCTAGACTTAATATTTTCAACTCCTTATCTTGAGGCACACATACCCTACCATTATAAGTTAGTACTCCGTCACCTCACACGTCATAGTCTGGTTTCCTTTCTCTATTTAGCAGGTCCAAATAAGATTGGAGTTCTTTATCGGTCCTTTGTTGAGCCTTATTATGCTTGGTTAAACTAAGTCTTACTGCCACATTAGCCACCAAGTATTTCCTGCTTGTCTACCCTCAGATCTACCTCCATCCTTCCCAAATGTTGTAACAAGGGTAGGTAAATTGTCTTTACTTGTGTCATCTCAGTTTGATACTTGCGACTTAAGGCATCTACTACCATATTAGCCTTTTTGGGGTGATATTCTATTGCAAGATCACAATCCTTCACCAATTCTAACCATCTCCTCTAATTGAAATTTAACTACTTCTAAGTTAGGAAGTACTTAATGCTCTTCTGATCTATGTATATCATGCATTTAACTCCGTAAAGGTAGTGTCACAATATCTTTAGGGCAACACTATTGCAGCAAATTTTCACTCATGAGTCGGGTAATTTCTTCCTCCTTGTTACCTGATTCTTTCTTCTCATTATCATGTTCTTGAGGAATTTTCCTATTGCTTATTCCGTTTATTTCACTTTCTTTCCTTGGTACGCCAATGTCTTTCCAAGATTTCTTTCTCTGATGAGCTTTTCATTCTCTTTTCCCTCCATATTTCCTTGCAGATCTACTATTGAAATTCTTAAATTTTTGGAGTATATTTTGCTGATATTTTCGCCAACTTGTTCTTGCTCTTTGGATCCAGGAGTACCTTTTGTTGATCCTGCCTCATTTCCAATTGCTTCAGTGTTCGCCTATTCCTTCCCCATCTCTGGTTAGACTGCGTTTACTCCTGCAAATAATTTGGTCCAATAAGTTATTTCCTTATATAGGATTCTTTTAAAGTTCCTATTTGGAGTTTTCTAGGCCCTTTTAAAGTAGATCATGCCTAACTTCCCTATACTTTCACCTAACCACTCGTATTTTCTGGTGTTTGATCTCCCTATCCCTTGGAAACTTTCTCCTAGACTTAAGGACCCGGTATGCTTCATCTACTTGTCGTTTTTCTTCCTTCTTCGAGTCATACTTTACTTTCCACCTGTCCCTTATCCTTTGCAATTTCTAAGGAATTTGTATCTTAGTTCTTTAGTTTGCTACACCTAGGACTTTCTGTTGTTGTAATTTCTCTCCATCTTTTCGTGGTAGACTCTATACTAAATTTCTTTTCCTTATCGATCCGCTTCTGTTCTTGTGGTTTATTTTGGGATGTTCTTCTTGTCTCTTAAAAGCCACGTACTCTTGGATGGTTGCTCCTCTAACTCTTTTCCTTTTCATAGGATTTCCATTAGATGAATTTATCGTGTTTTCTAAGGAAAGTCTTAAGGGTTGAATGTAACTACCCATAACCCATTCTTCCTTAAGGGTTTCCCTTTTTATTTAGACTTACACTTAATTTTTCTCAAGGCAACTTAGGAGTTTTAATAAAATTCACTTTCATTTAGGAAATATCTTCATGCCAAAATTTGGCTTATTACAATAATTCTTTACCCCCTAATCCCTTGGGGTCATAGAGCTAGAGTTAACCCTAGAACAATTATGGGACTCTTGATCAGAAGGCTCTAAGGAACTGATTGGGGTCTTTTCGAACTCCATAATAGGATGAATTCCATGTATGGCCTCCAATCCGTACCGCCTTAGTACTTCCTCCTCGCACTCATAAGTCCACTTCACCCATTGAGACGGGTTGAAGTTAGGTTGAGTGGGTGGAGGTACTTGGTGGACCTTCATGAAGGTAGCATATGCATCCCAATAGTTATCCTAGGCCTCTTTCTTGGTGGGATTCCTCTTAAGTTGTTGTGGCATTAGAGAAGGAGGGATCAGACTTCTAGGAGGTGTTGTTGGTTCTTCTTGTCTGGGAGAAGGGTATATGATACCTTCTGGTTCTAATAGGGCTCCAACTATTTTCTGGTAGTCTTCTACCATGTCCTTGGGCACCCTCTTCTCACTCTTTAGAAACCTTTTGAACAGCTTCCTTCCTTGGGTTGGATGTCCTTTTCATGATTATAGGGGAAGGACTAGATTTCTCTGGGAATTTCCTAGGGACATTCCCTCCTACACGATAGTTTAGAGTTGGGTTAATATCATCAGGGCATAATATTGATAATGTTTCAAGGGAACTTGGCTTTGATACCACTCTAGTTGTCACACCCCAACCCGGTTTGGTTGTATCCCCGTGAACAACCTACCACTCTCTCAGTTCAAGAGGAGTTTCCTCTGACTTTAACTCGAGATGAGCCAAGCATAATTTTGACCTTGTCCCTGGAAGACAAATATCCAATAAAATGAAAGCTTAAGGAAATTTAAGCATACCTGACAGAGGTAAGGCTCGGTATTATTCTTAGTCATTTTTCCTTTTCTTGAAAAAGAGATAGGAAGGAGGGCTGAGTACGACTACTCAGTGAATGGGTTTTTCAAGAAAATATCTTTAAGTAAAATACTTGTATTGGAGTGTGCCAGACTCCTTTCTTTCAAAAATTATTTCATTTAAAATCTAGGGTTTTACCACCATTTTCTTATTTAATCATGGTGTGTCATCACCCAACACACAACCTTCATCATGAAGGTTAAATACACATTCGCAGGTCAGCCCGACCATTGAACCCACTTGTGGCTTCGGAACGACTTTACCAGCCACCTAGATAGAAGTACGTCCACTTCTACCTTGAGAATGAGTGGATGTATGTGACATCCGACCCTCAATTCCAAAATCAACTCTTAGTGTCTGTATGACGACAGAGACCTCATCCTGTCCCCACCCCGGTCTCATGCACTTAGTGCTACTCCAAATTTTGCACGGTCACTTAGTATGACAAACTACCCTTATATTCACCGGGTCATCCAGGGCCCTTAGGATGCATCACTACCCCTCATGGTCATCTTGAAGATCCCGTAATTATAGTGCATGCACAAATAGTATTTTCTTATCTAGCCATATAATTTGTGGTGCCACTGGTCTAATGGCCTCAATTCTCAACTCAACATGCAGTTTTTTGTCTTGACTCGTCCGAAGACTTGTCATGTCGCACTGCTGCTAGTTGACTGAATATATCGGTCTTGTCTTAGTACCATGGCCAAACAATTCATTTATTAAAGTTTTATGGAAAATATCTCATGTTTGTTTATGAGCTCTTGCTCATGCCCACTAGCTTATGGCCCACTTGTTCGAGATTTTCAAAACCGAGCATTATAGCCCCCAAGTTCCAAAATCGAAGCCCCCGTCCTATAAAAGCTATTCAACCTCTCGTCAAGAAGGTCTCCCAAATATTTTAAGAATTGGCATACAGTCAAGGAAGAGCACTTCCAACAAAAATATATTTTCAATTGTACATTATATTGATTGGGTATAAGGACATCTCCACTCATAACTAATGAACGGGTTTTCAACTTCCTTCGAGGAAGTTTTATCATAACAATTAGGTATGATCTACTTATAGCTGGTAAGTAGTTTTTTTGCATGATTTTCACATCACTCCTCTAAGTTGTGATGTTTAAAATACCACTTGGCAATGGGTTTTCATTTCGAGGTACTTATCACCCCCAACTGGGTATGATATAAAATCCCACTCACTCGTTAATGTCGTGAATTCCACTAGATCAGTTCCTTGATTTAACGCGAGCTTGTCCTTGCTGGCGTTCCTGGTTCTTCGTGTTCCTACATGATATGAACATTTTGGTTTATTATCTCTCGGCCTAATATCCTTCATTCCAAATGAATGAGAAAAACCAAATTTTTATTTATTTGCAATTAAGTTATAGAAGTTATTTTTCTTTAACTTTAAGTCTCTAATGCAGGTTTTTCCTCAAATTGAGTCCTAAAACTTTTAAAATCCCCCTTGGGACCTCAATTTATTCAATTTCACAAAAAGGGGTTTATTTTCCCAAATTTCCAATTTGGTCCCCCAACTTTTCCAAAATTACCATTTTGCCCTTCCTTTACAAAAATAGTAAATTTTACCCCAAAAATTCTAAAATTCCTCAATTGGCCCTCTAACATTTTTATAATGCCCAATTGACCCTCAATTTTAGAAAATTGCATTTTGGTCCTTCAAATTTTTTAAATTCCCCAAATTTTCCCAATTATTCCCCTAATTCCAACTTCTTAACACAACCGAATTTGATTTCATTAAATTGACCAATCAAACGTTTCCAATTATTAAAATTGAAGTTGAAATTGAGCTTCTACATGTTCATATGATTCTTTAGCAATTTGAATCGCAAGTTTTAACGCCGAAACGAGCTCAAACTGAGCTTCGCCGGAAAATGAAGTATAGAGAGAGAAAGCTTCGATTACTCACCTATGACGGCACGGTAGTCCGAGCTTTCTATCCGGGTAGGCGGCTCTTCTCCTGAGGCTCCTCCTAAGATCAAGAATGACATCAATTGATGTTGAATTGTATTAGAATTTTTTCATTGAAATTCGGCCGACTCTCTCTCTCTCATCGATTGGAAATTTGAGAGGGCAGCCGAATTGGCTTACCTTTCCATCCTAATTTGGCCGTGGGAGGGCTAAGTAAGTGTTAGGAGGGCTTGGTTTGGCCTGAGAGGGGCTCGAATTGGCCGATTTCAACACGGCTGAAGCAGGGCAACTACGGTCCGCTGGAGCTACTTCACTGTTCACTGGCACTTCTCCGGTGACTCTCGAAACGAATGGAAGTCACCACCGTGGAGCTGACTTCTCCCTAGTTCTAATGAACTTGACCTCACCTTCTTTGGCTCAGAAATGACCCTATATCGGAGCACTGGTTCAAGCTTCATCGGAAAACTAAGCAACTATGAGAGAGTGAGCTTTTCAGGTATGTAGACGATGAATGGAGAGGGGCTCTTTATATATCAAGCTCAGGGACTAGTTGGTCGTCCGTTTGGCACCTTTATGACAGACATTGATGGCCTGAAACGTATCAAACAAAAACATTTCATCTCCGCCGGTGCTACTTCGATTTTTCAGCCAATGAATGGTGCTATCATCTAAAGGAAGAAGATGACACTGTTCCGAAATGGACTAGATCGGTCCGAACCGAGTTTGAAGCTTAAATCGGTCGGTTCACCCCTCATTCGACCGAGTTTTTCAAATCTAAAAATTTTTAAATTCATCTAAATTCATTTTATATCCAATGGTGGCCTCAAATCTTAAATTTGAATTATTTAAGCCACCTAGAAAAATGAATTTAGGATCCGGTTCAATAGTGGTTGAAAACGGTCCAAACCTTCACAATTCACCTGAACTGGTTTGGTTTTCATCCCCAAATCCTCCATAATTCCATTTTCCTGACTTTTTTGACTCCTTAGGTCACTTAGGGTCCATAAAATTTCTGGTTTACCATCTTTTTATCGATTTCGGTTCATAAACTGACTCAGTCCTTAAACCAGTTCAATCTGGTTTGGGTCCGGTTCACCCGAATTGATCTAGTTTTTCTTTCCCACTTTGTTCTAATGTTCCTTCACAAGGGTTATAAATCTCCTTGGGATCACAATGGATCCATAAATTTCTTGTTTGACCCATTCTCTATCGGTTTCGGTTCATAAACCGATTCTATTTGGTTCGGACCCGGTTCTCTTGAACCGATCCGGTTTTTCTTCCCCATTTCATCCTAAGGTTCATTTCCCAAGTTTATGGACCATTTGAATAAAATGGGAGTTGAAAATTCTCAAATTTTCCCATTTCCTAATAATCGAACTTGTAGACCAATTCGGTTTTAAAAAATTTGAAAGTGCCGGTTCTTTTCCCAGTTTTCTCATTAGCTAAGGACAGGGTTTACAGCTTTCAATCTGGGCAGATAGAGAGGGAAAGCTTCAAAAGCTTACCATTGAGGGCACGGTGGTTCCAGCTTTCAATCTATGCAGATAGCTCTTGTCCTAAAGTTACTCCTAGAATCAAGAATCACCTTAATTCATGTCGAATTGAGGGAGAATTTGGTCAATAATAATCTATCAGTTTTCTCTCTAGCACTGGTCGAAATTCACAAAGGGGAGCCAAATTAGCTTAACTTTCCTCTCTATTTCAGTCGTATGAGGACTGAGAAAGTGTTGGGAGAGCTTGGTTTGGCCTCAGAAGGGCTCGAATTGGTCATTTTCAGCTTAACCAAAATAGGACAACTTTTTGGCTGTCCGATTGGCGCCTTAATGGCAGCCATTGATAGCCTGAAACTCCCTAGTTGGAGACTTATAATCTTCACTGGCATTGCTCAATTTTCCAACGAGTGAACAGTGTTGTCATCAAAATGAAGAAGACAATAGTGTTCCGAACTGGACCAGTCCAGTCCGAAACGTGTTCAACGCTTAAACCAACCAATTCAAGCCCTACTCCACCGAGTTTTTCATAATTAAAATTTTGTAAATTCATCTAAATTCATTCTCTATCAAATGGTGGCCTCAATTCTCAAATTTGAATTTTCTAAGCCACCTAGAAAAATGAATTTAGAAACTCATTCAAAAATTTTCCGATTTGCCCTTTCTCCTACAGTTGGGGTTCATGAACCGGTTCGGTTTTTCTAACCCGGGTTGACCAGTTCTTTCCCCGGTTTTCTTATCCCAAAGGGGTAGGGTTTACAATTCTCCCCTCCTTTTAGGAGTTTTATCGCCAAAACTTGATCAACATTTTTCACTCCGGGATAAACTTCCCTTAATGTCAACTTGGACATGTTAATACTTTGGTTGTTCTTTCACGTAGTCCACTTTATTTCACGCGCTTAAAGGAATTTCTTTTCCTTTACATTATTTACTACTTCCATGGAGTTTTTCATAACTAGTTTGTCTTGCTCACGAATCCAAAGGTATATCCCTAGGTTCATATATTCCTTTACTTTGGGCAAGACTCTTCCTTTTGAGGTTCTTACTCAAGATTTCAAGATTGGGAGTTCCAAGATGCCCAATCGTTCATGTGTCAAATTATTCTCTTCATCATTTAAACCCTTAGCTTGATGTTATTTCGAGCATTACGCACTTGCTTTCACAGATTTCGATGTTATTATCCCTTCTTCCTATTTTGACACTTCCTTCATCCGTCATTTATTTTAACTTCAGTCAAAATTATGTCTGACCACGTCATGCTTACCAACTGACTCTTCCTTACTGGAGTCAAATTTTTCCTCGGCACTGTTGGGTTTACATGCCCCTTACAACATGACATACTCTGGAACCTGTCTTTGACCATTCTAAAATTTTAGAACACTTTCATAATGGTTGTTCTCAACTTTCCAACCTTTCAAGGATCATATAACTTCATTTCTCTTGTTGTTTGGTAGTATTCCTTGATAATCTTTTTCGTTATCTAATAAGCTTACATAACCATGTCAGTTTTCCTTGCCCACTCGTCCTTTCTCAACTTCCTTATTGGGTATTTCTAGTTCCAATTATTGGGTTTCCAGATGATTTACCGACACGCTAGGATTCTTCCTTTATGAAGGTCATTCCTCATTCCCAATGACATCCTTTACTCAAGGATTTTCTTTGTCCTTAATCCACTCTTACTTGCTCGTGACCATTTCACGATTCATTATTTCGAGTTGATCCCTTTTTGGTCTGTGTTGATTGTTTTGTTTGGGGAGTTCCCTTCTTACGGTTTCATTCTCTACTATGTCCCTCAAAGTAGAGATTTTAACCTTAAAAGCTACATACTCAACCTTCTTACCATACTTTGGAGATTTCTTCCTTCATTTCCTTGCTCCTTCTTCTATGTTGAGGCATTTTCCCACTTTGAATCCTTCTTCATCTTAAAATTCTATTTCATCCTTTATTCCTTATATGAGGAATTTCTAATTATTGGTCTTATTTTGTGTACTCCACACTATGCCCATCCATCCATTCTTTAGGCTCCATTAAGTGAGCGTGGACCACGACCCATCTTGATGTCAGTGGTCATTTCCCAAATTCACTTCTTAATTGAGGGTTTACTTCTCCAAGATTCCTCATACGTTCTTTCTTTTATTCTCTTATTATTGTAGTCCACCCATTCCTACTTGTTAAGGAATCTTTTGATGTTACCATCCTATTTACCTATTCCTTGGGTTTAATTTACTTTTTAGGCCCTCATGAGTACTTTTCCTTGATAATTGATCTTTCCATCTCAACCAGAATTTCGTTGGTGAGCTTATCTTTCTTTCCACTTCGGTTCGTTCCATTTCCTCTTAGTTGGGATATATATGCCTTTCTGGGGCTTCCTTCCTTGGTAGAATTATTTCCCTTTCTCCCTAAATTCCTTTTTCCTTCATCCTTTGGAAGTATCAAATCATTAAATAACATCTTTTGATGTCGTCCTTCCCGTGCACCCTTAGAAATCTAGCAGTACATCCTTATACCATTTCCTTAATTCTACTTGTATTATGCACAAGTTTTCTTACTTGGGAAAGGTTCAGACACATTTTGTTTCAAGACCTCTTTGTGTAAGGCTTACTTAATCCTCCTCATGGCTTGAGTATGGTCCCCATTTCGTTTTCAACCATAATTTCCTTTAAGGAATTTCTTCATCTTTTTTTTTCCAACATTTGGCCTTTCCACTTCTCTCTTCCTTGCATGGGTTTAAATCCATAATTCCTACGAGGGTCAGTTCGTTAACTATCTCGTCCCTACTACTTTCCTTGTTTACATGTCTTGGGTTAGTTGCCCTTCGAGTCCACCTGTCCTTGGCGCTTATCCTATCGCCCTTTTTTTAGTGTAGTCTTTACTGCTCTCTGATCCTTCCTAGGGCTTCTCCTCCCTCAATTACTAGTTACATCAGTTCGCTAGATTCTTTTTGGCTCCTCTACTTTTCCATAGTAGGTTACTCCTTGCTATCCTGAGGCATCCTATTTGTCTCTCAACATTTGGGGCTTGTCTTCTCTGCTGGAGGTGCTTTCTTCTTTGCTCCTAGATAGCCTATAGCTCTCTTATAAGTGAATATTCCCTTCATCTATATTATACTCTGTTTGTGGTTTCTCAAGGTCCTACCTTCGATCCTTCCTGCCTTCCGTGGCATTGGATTTTTTTGTAGTCGACATGTTTCTTGGAGAGGTATTTCCCTACATCCATGGGGTTTAGGATAGTCTTCCATTACTTGTCCTATCCCCCTACAGGTTAACTTGATACCTGTCCTTAGAAGGGTTGGGCATTTCTTCACGTAGTGTCCATATCATTCATACTTGTAATTGTGTGGACCTAAGTGGTTCCTCATAGCATCCTTCTAGGGAATTACTGGTTTTGGTGCTTCACCGTCCTTAAGTCTAGATACCTTGAGAGTTTTCTTGTCATGCCTTCTTTGCCCAATAATTTCCTTGATTCATTCCTTTATTTGGGATGGGAATCTCCTTGGTGATGTCTTGGGTAACACGGGTTTGTATGGTTACTTTTCTTAGGCAAACTTCTTACAGCTGAGGCGCAAGGTCACATTATTTTGAGAGATATAGTTTTTAGGAACTTGGAGTTTTTTTATTAGTGGAGAAATAGGACAATGTTTTGGTGTCTTAGCCCTATTGCAAAAAGTGGTTACGAAATAGATGGGGAGCAACTAGTTCTTGACAAGCGTCCTCCTTGACAAGGTTATAAGCCCTTGATGCTATTCCTGGCCTTAGGCTTGGCTCCATTCATACTTAGGATGGTGACTTCAACAATTCCTGGCACCATCTTCTTGGATACTTCCCACTAATATCTCTTGGTTCTTTGGGACTTCTTGGGTACAGAAGAGCTTTTTAGGGTGATTTTCCTATAGGGAAAGGGTGTTGAGTAGAGTCAATCCTAGTTTTCTTGGTTCCTCTCCTCATAGCCATCTAAAAATTTTGAAACTTTCTCTTAGTTACTATGTTATATAGTCTTGATAATGTATTCAAGGAAACAGGCTCTAATACCACTCAAGTTATCACACCCCAACCTGGTTTGGTCAAATCCCCGTGATCAACTCACCACTCTCCCGATTTATTAAGGGTTTTCCTCTTCTTTTAAACCGTGAGGAGTAAGGCGTCCTTTAAATTTGCACATTTCCTAGAATAACATTAATCAAAACTACATGAGATTTAAACTTAACATACCTGTCTTACAGGTGTGGTTCACTTGAGGTCTTTGGGTAGGCTTTCCCTTGGTTACCTGAAAAGTGGTATAAGGGAGGGGGTGAGTTCAACGACTTAGTGAAAGGGTGTTTTAAAATTTTACTTTCAGAAAATAGTTTGAATTTGAGTGTGTCAGACTCCTTAGTTTCTTTAAAAAAATTCATCCTCAAACACTCGGTTTTCATAGCCATATCTCATCATTTACCACAACCGTTGTGTTTATCAATCAACGCACACCCTTAATCATGAAGAAACACACATTCGTTGGGCAGCACATGCACTACACCCACTCGTGACATCAGAGCAAATTTACTAGCAACCTAGATAGAAGCCCGTCCACTTCTACCCTGAGAATGAGAAAATGTATGCGACATTCGATCCTCAATCTCTTAAAAAAAAAACTCTGTGTCTATATGAGGATAGAGACCTCATCCCAACCCCACCCCGGTCTCATGCGCATGAAGCCATATCAAGCTTCCCTGACTGTTGGCACGACAATCTGCCCGTATCTTCACCATGTCATCCAATAGCCCCAAGGACACATCACTACCCCTCCTGGGCATCTTGAAGGTCTCATACCTCAGTGCATGCATAAAACAATAGTTTTCCTTATAAGCCATTTAATCTTTGGTGCCACTAGTCCAACGGCCCCGACCCTCAACTCGACCTGCAGCTATTTGTCTCAACTGGTCCATCAACATGTCATGTCGCATAGACGCCAGTCCATCGAGTATGTTGATCATGTCTTGGTACCATGGCCAAACATATCACTCATTTAAAGTTTTCATGGTTAAACTCATGTTTGTTTAAGAGCTCTTGCTCGTGCCAACTGGCCTTAGACCCACTGTACGACATTTTCAAAATCAAGCATTTTAGCCTCCAAGTTCCAAAATTGAGGCCTTTGGCCTATCAAAGCTATTCAAGCTCCCGTCAATAAGGTCTCCCAAAATGTTTAAGCAGTGGCACACAGTCAGGGGAGAGCACTTCTTACAAAATAATCTTTTCATCTGTCCATCACACCAACCAAATGTGATGACATCCCTGCTTATAATCGATAAGTGGGTTTTCTACTTCCTTCCAGAAAGTTCATCACACCAATCGGATATGATCTACTTACAACCAGTAAGTAATTTTCCACATAATTTTCACATCACTGCATTCAGATGTGATGGTTAAAATTTCACTTAGTAGTGGGTTTTCATTTTCGAGGTGCTTATCATCCCAATCGGGTATGATATAAAAATCCCACTCACCCGATAATGCAATGATTTGCTCTAACCGGTTCTTTTTCTTCACGCGAGCTTGTCCTTACTGGCATTCCGGTACTTTGTATTCCTAGACGATATGAACATACTTGTTCATTATCCCTCGATCTAATAGCCTTCATTCATCTCGAATGAATAACATACCCAAACTTTTCATTTATTTGTAATTAGGTCCCTAATGCCAATTTTCCCCCAACTTGAGTCCTGAAACTTCTAAAATTTACCCTGGTACCTCAATTTATTCAAAATAACAAAAAAGGGGTTTAAGTTACCAAATTCCCAATTTGGTCCCCAACTTTTCCAAAATTACTATTTTGTCCATACTTTACAAAAATGGTAAAATTTACCCCCAAAATCGACCAATTTGTCCACCAACATTTTTTCCATGTCTAATTGGCCCTCATATTTATGAAATTGCACTTTAGTCTCTCGAATTTTTGAAATCCCCAATGTTTCACCTAATTTCAACCTTCCAACCTGACCAGATTTGATTTCATCAAATTGGTCGATCAATTGAAGTTAATTGTTGAAATTGAAGGTTGATTTCAGTTCCTACACCTCTATACAATTCAATTGCACTTTGAATCGCATGAATTGACGTCGGAATGAGCTCAAATAGAGTTTCGCCGAAAAAACTAAACGTAGAGAGAGAAAGCTTCAAAAACTTACTGTCGAGGGCGCGGTGGTCCGAGCTTTTAATCTGGTCAGATAGCTCTTGTCGAGAGGTTCCTCCTAGGATCAAGAATCACCTTAATTCATGTCGAATTGAGGGAGAATTTGGTCAGTAAAGATCTGTCGGTTCTCTCTCTTGCACCGATCGGAAGTCACAGAGGGGAGCAAAATTGGCTTACCTTTCCTCTCTAATTCAGTCATATGAGGGTTGAGGAAGTGTTGGGAGAGCTTGGTTTGGTATGAGAAAGGCTTGAATTCACTGTTCTATCATGCCGGCGTTTCTCCGGCGACCCTTAGAGCAAATGGAGACTACCTTAGGTAGGTGACTTCTCCTCAGATCTAATGAACCCAACCTCTCCTTCTTTGGCTCAGAAAAATGTCCAAGTAGGAGCTTTGATTCGAGCTTCACTGAAAAATGGAGCAGTAGTGAGAGAGTGGAGTTTTCAAGTGTGAGGAGTGGTTATTTATATAGGAAGCTTCGGGACTACTTGGTCGTACAATTGGCACCTTAACAGTGGTCATTCATTGCCTGAAACTCCCTGGTCGGAGACTTTTCATCTTCGCTAGTGATGCTCAATTTTCTAGCGAGTGAACTGTGTTGTCATGTAAACTTCGTCCTTTAGTAATGAGAAAACCGGCAAAAGAACCGGTCAATTTGAATCGTTAAATCGAATTGGTCAAAAAACACAATTGTTAGGGGACGAGCAAATTTGAAAAATTTTAACTCCCTTATGACTCAAAAAGGTTCATAAAGTTGGGAAAAGAACCCTAGGATGGAATGAGGAAGAAAGACCGAAGCAGTTCAAGAGAACCGGGACTGAACCAGATAGAACCTGTTTATGAACCGACTTGATTCATGAACTAGAACCGATAGAGAATGGGTAAACCAAGATGCTTATGGATCCCTTATGATTCAAAGACATTTATAATCCTTGGGAAGGAACCTTAGAACAATGTGGGAGAGAAAAACCAGATCGGTTTGGGTGAACTGGGCCCGAACTGGATTAAACCGATTTAAGAACCGAGCCGGTTTATGAACCAAAATCGATTAAGGAATTTTATGGTTCCTAAGTGACCCAAGGAGTCACAAAAGACATGGAAATGGACTTGTGAAGGAATTGGGGATGAAAACCAAATCGGTTCAGGTGAACCGGATCCGAACCAGTTCGGACCGATTTGAACCACTATTGAACCAGATCATAAATTCATTTTTCTAGGTGGCTTAAATAATTCAAATTGGAGATTTGAGACCACCATTGGATATAAAATGAATTTTGAAATTTTTAGATTTAAAAAATCGGTCGAATGAGGAGTGAACCGGCCGGTTTAAGCTTTGAACCCAATTCAAACCGGTCCAGTCCAGTTCGGAACAGTGTTATCTTCTTCCTCAAGATGACAGCACTATTCACTTGTTAGAAAATCAAAGCAGCACCGGCAAAAAAGAAACATTTCCATTCGATACATTTCAGGTCTTCAATGCCTATCATAAAGGTGCCAAACGGACGGCCAATAGTCCCCGAGCTCCCTATATAAAGAGCCCCTCTCCATTTGTCTTCTCTACACCTTAAAAGCTCACTCTCTCTCAATTGCTTAGTTTTTCGGTGAAGCTCAAACTGAAGCTCCGATATAGGGTCAATTCTGAGCTAAAGAAGGCGAGGTCAGGTTCATTAGAACTACGGAGAAGTCAACTACACGGAGGTCACATCCGTTCGTTCCGAAGGTCGCCGGAGAAACACCGGAGTGATTGAACAGTGAAGCAGCTCCAACGGGCTGAAGCTGCCCTATTTCGGTCAATTGAAATTGGCCAATTCAAGCCCTCCTTAGGCCAAACCAAGCTCTCCCGACACCTCCTCAGCCCTTCCACGGCCGAATTAAGACTAAAAGTTAAGCCAATTCGGCTTCCCTTTACAATTTCCGATCAGTGTTAGAGAGAGAGTCAATTGAATTTCAATGATGAAATTCAAATCCAATTCGACATCAATTGATCGGGTGAGTGGGATTTTATATCATACTCGGTTGGGGATGATAAGAACATCGAAATAAAAATCCACTACTATGTAGTATTTTAAACATCACGACTTAGAGTAGTGATGTAAAAACCATGCGAAAAAACTACTTACCAGTGGTAAGTAGATCATACCCGGTTGGTATGATGAAACTTCCTCGAAGGAAGTTGAAAACCCGTTCATCGGTTATGAACGGAGATGTCCTTATATCAGGTCCATATAATGGATAGTGAAAATATATTTTTGTCGAAAGTGTTCTCCCCTGACTGTGTGCCAATTCTTAAACAATTTGGGAGACATTCTCGACATGAGCTCGAATAGCTCTTATAGGCCGAGGGCCTCGATTTTGGAACTTGGGGGCTAATATGGCCATTTTTTTGAAAATCTCGAATAGTGGGCCATAGGCCAATGGGTAAGAGCAGGAGCTCGTAAACGAACATAATATATGTGCCATAAAACTTTAATAAGTAAATTGTATGGTAATGGTACCAAGGCTGGTCCGACATTCTCAATCAACTAGCAACAGTGCGACATGACCGGTCTTCGGACCAGTCAAGACAAACAGCTGCAAGTTGAGTTGAAAGTCGAGATCGTTGGACTAATGACACCACAGATTACATAGCTTAATAAGAAAACATTGTTTGTGCATGCACTATGAGTACGGGATTATCAAGACGCCCATGAGGGGTAGTGATGCATAATAAGGGCCTTGGATCACTCAATGAGTATATGGGCAGTTTGTCGTTCCAATTGACTGTGCGAAATTTGGAGTAGCACCAAGCGCATGAGATCGGGGTGGGGACGGGATGAGGTCTCTATCCTCATACGGACATGAAGAATCAATTTCGGGATTGAGGGTTGGATGTCACGTACATCCACTCATTCTCAGAATAGAAGTGATCGTACTTCTATCTAGGTGGCCGGTATAGTCGCTCTAAAGCCACAAGTGGGTTCAGTGGTCATGCTGGCCTGTGAATGTGTGTAACCTTCATGATGAAGGATGTGTGTTAGGTGATGACACGTCGTGATAAAAAAATGGGGGGAAAACCTGAATTTTTAAGTGAAGGGATTTTTGAAAAGTGAGGAGTTTGGCACACTCCAATACAATTGTTTTCCTAAAAACACATTCACTGAGTAGTTGTACTCACCCCCTCCCTTATATCCCTTTTAGGAAGTCACGAGAAGCATGTCCTTAAAGACCTGCAAATTTAAATAAATGTAAGATAGGTATGATTATTTTAAATTTCTACACAATTTTGATTTATGTTATTCCTGGAAAAGGTGCAAAGAGCGTCTTACTCTTTACTGTTTATAATAAGGGGGAAACCCTTTAATAAACTGGGAGAGTGGTGGGTTGTTCACGAGAATCCGACCAAACCAGGTCGATGCGTGACAACTAGTGTGATATCAGAGCCTATTTCCTCGAATACATAGTCAAGACTAGAAAATATAGTAAATAATAGCACTATTTTAAGAATTTTTACAGAAATGGCTCCAAAGAAAGGAACCAAGAGAACTAGGGTTGCCGTCTCCAATACCGCCCAGCCACCCCTACCTGTAGAAACTCCTAGAGCAGCCCAGACGACTCCTCCTAGACTCAGCAGGGAGCATCAAAGATTGTATGAGGAGTTCACCCGTGTATTTGGCCAACCTAACCTTACTCCTAAGGTAGGCACCAACTCACGGGTTGAACCAGAGGAAGTGCATCCCACCCTCCCCCTACTAATCCAACCACTCCAACAGACATTCCTAGAAATCTCAAAACTAGGATGTAAACCTTTCCTCAGAGAAAAGGATGCTAGGACTGCCATGGATTGGTTGGCCAATATCAAGAAGTTAATGGGAATTGTTGGGATACTGCCAGAGGATAGGGTGATCCTGATGGAATTCTTCCTGGAAGGAAGCGCTAGACGGTGGTGGGACAATGTTCGAAACCTACATGCCACCGCCCCCACTTGGGAGCAATTTGAGGAAAGATACTCGAAGGAGTACCTGGCACCCCACCTAATAAATGAGAAGAAACAAGAGTTCATTCGGTTGTGGCAAGGGCTTAGTTCCATAGCAGAGTATGAAACAAAATTCAATGAGTTAAGACCCTTTGCTCCTGACCTAGATAGACCAGCTGACATATGCCAAAGGTTTGTGAACGGTCTCAACTTGGACATTAAAGATCGTATGGGAGTACTGGATTGCCCCACAGACCTAGCAGTTGTAATCAGTATGGCTCATGAATGCGAGCGACTAGTACAGACCCGACGTCATCGAATGGAGCAGACGACTAGAAAGGGGGATAAGGATTCAAACCATCAAGGAGGACGGAGAGAATATACCAGCCCAAGAAGAGGAAACAAAAAGGTATTCCAACTAAGAAGGAGCATGCCTCCACCCCCTCCCAGAGTAGACCCTACTTTACCCTAAGGGAACCCCCGCTGTCCAAAGTGTCAAAGAAACATGTGGACAAGTGGCACACTTTGTAAAGGATTGTCCTATCCTTAGGGTGAACAGACAGAAAAATACTCTTGGACCACCTCAAGGGAACTCCAGGAACCCCAGACCGAAAGCTACAGCAAGAGTACCGGCTAGATTATACAACCTCACTCGAGAAGAGGCTAGAGGAGACCCTAGCACTGTAGCAGGTACATCCCGAAACCCTACCAACTAGTCCAAAAGAGTCATGTAAATCAAACATCTTTTCATTTAATAAAGAGAATTCCTTCTAAAACATACGTTTCTTAAATCAGGGTATATACAACTGTGGGGACAGCTAGTTTATGCTTTTTTTACTTTAGAGCAGAGCGATCATTTATCAAGGAAGAGTTTATTTCTAAGATACCCTTTGAGCTCACTTCACTTGTATAAAGCCTTAACGTCCTTACACCCTTAGGAGAAGGTTTGAACAGAAATAAAAAGCTAAAGGGATGTGAGATAGAAATTGGAGGAATCAAACTTGAAGCTGACTTGATCTCGTTACCTCTATGAGAAGTTGAAGTAATTCTAGGGATGGACTGGCTGAGTAATCATCAAGCAAGGATGGACTGTAGGAGGAAGACAGTAACTTTCCATACTTCCAAGACTAAGGGACTAAAGTTTCAGGAAGATAAAAGGAAAAGTGAAGTACAATTTGTGTTCCACCAGAAGGTCCAAAAGATGATACAGAAAGAATGTACAATTTTTCTGGCAATGGTTGTAAATGAAGATTTTGAAGAAAAGAAAGTGGAAGACATTCCGGTAGTCGAACATTATTCAGAAGTTTTTCCAGAATAGCTACCTAGACTACCTCCAAGTTGTCAAGTGGAGTTTACTATAGAAATAACCTCAGGAACAAATCCCATATCCCAAGCCCCATATCGCATGGCTCCGGCAGAGCTGAAAAAACTAAAGGAACAACTAGACAAATTATTGGAAAAGGATTTCATATGTCCAAGTCAGTCTCCATGGGGTGCTCCTATTTTGTTTGTGAAGAAAAAGGACAGGAGTATGAGACTATGTATTGACTACATGAAGCTGAATCAGGACACCATCAAGAACCGATACCCACTCCCAAGGATAGATGATTTATTTGATCAGTTAAAAGGAGCAGCCTACTTCTCAAAAATAGATTTTCGATCAGGCTACCACCAATTAAGGATTAGAGAAAAGGACATCCCTAAGACGGCATTTCGATCTAGATATGGACACAATGAATTCAGAGTGATGCTGTTTGGATTGACGAATGCCCCTATAGCTTTCATGGACTTAATGAATCGCGTGTTCCAACCTTATCTATACAGGTTCATGATAGTATTTATAGATGATATCCTTATATACTCACAAACTAGGTCAGAACACGAAGAGCATCTGGCAATTACATTGGAAATCTTGAAAGAAAACCAATTATATGCAAAGTTTTCCAAGTGTGAATTCTAGTTGCAAGAAGTAGGATTCTTAGGGCACATCGTATCTAAGGACGAAGCTAAAGTGGATCCAGCCAAGGTAGAAGTTATATCAGAATGGAAGGTTTCAAGGAGTCCTACGGAAATTAGAAGTTTCTTAGGATTGGCAGGATACTATAGGCGGTTTGTGCAAGACATTTCTAAAATAGAAAATCCTCTAACTCGACTCACCAGGAAGGGAGTTGAGTATAAATGGGATGAGGATTGTAAAAAGTCTTTTCAGGAATTAAAGACTCGACTGACAACCGCACCAGTACTCTCCCTACCCGATCCTACTGCAGGAGAGTACACAGTCTATAGTGATGCCTCGGGACAAGGACTAGGATGTGTTTTAATGCAACAAGGAAAGGTTATCACGTACGCCTCGCGACAACTAAAGATGCATGAGAGAAATTACCCAATTCACAACTTTGAATTAGCTGCAATAGTGTTTGCCTTGAAGATATGGCGACACTACCTTTACGGGGTTAAGTGCAGGATATACACAGATCACAAGAGTCTTAAGTACTTCCTAACTCAAAAGGAGTTAAATCTTCGTCAGAGGAGATGGCTAGAATTGGTGAAGGACTATGATCTTGTGATAGAATACCACCTCGAAAAGAAAAATGTGGTAGCATATGCCTTAAGTCGCAAGTATCAAACTGAGGTGACACAAGTCAAGACAAGCTACTTACCTTTGTTGCAACAATTAGGAAGAATGGAAGGGAGTCTGAAGATGGACCGATAGGAAAAATGCCTGGTGGCGAATGTAGCGGTAAGACCCAGTCTAACCGAGAATATAAAGGCCCAACAAAAGATTGATAAAGAACTTCAGTCCTACTTGGATTCAACTAACGGAGAAAGAAAACTGGATTACGATGTGCGAGGTGACAGAGTACTGACTTATCAAGGTAGGGTATGTGTGCCTCAAGACAAGGAGTTACAGAGATTAATATTGGAAGAGGCACACGATTCTGTGTATGCTATGCATCCGGGCAGTACTAAAATGTACCGCACACTCAAACAAGGATACTGGTGGAAGGGTATGAAGAGGGAAATTGCAGAATATGTAGCTCGATGCTTATCCTGTCAACAGATAAAAGGAGAACATCAGAAGCCGTCAGGGCTATTACAACCCTTACCCATTCCGGAGTGGAAATGGGAACACATCACCATGGATTTCGTTATGGGCCTGCCGGTTACCAGAAAAGGTCGAGATGCAATTTGGGTAATTGTATATAGATTGACCAAATCAGCTCATTTTCTTCCTATAAGAGTAACGGACATAGTAGATCAGCTGGCCATCCTATACATGAAGGAAATAATAAGATTCAATCGTGTCCCAATGAGTATTGTTTCGGATAGAGATCCGAGATTTACTTCTAGGTTTTGGCCGAGTCTGCAAAACGCCATGGGAACCAAACTCGACATGAGTACGACATTTCACCCTCAGATAGATGGTCAGTTTGAGCAAACCATTCAAACTTTGGAAGACATGCTAAGGGCATGTGTACTCACCATGAATAAAAGTTGGGACGAATACTTATGTCTGATGGAATTTGCGTATAATAATAGTTATTAGGCCAGCATCCAAATGGCTCCCTATGAGGCCCTTTATGGATGAACCTGTCATACCCCTTTATTTTGGGAAGAAGTGGGCGAAAGGAAATTAGAGAAAATTGAAATAATAGAAGATGCTATAGAGAAATTAATAAGGAGTCGTCTTAAGACTGCACAGGATAGGCAAAAGAGTTATGTAGACAATCAAAGGAAGGATTTGGAGTTTGAAGTGGCCGATCAGTTATTCCTCAAAGTATCTCTATGGAGGGGAATACTTAGGGTTCAGCAAAGAGGGAAGTTGAAACCCAGATATATCGGTCCATATCCCATTATTCAAAGGATAGGATCAGTAGCTTATAAATTAGAACTGCCTACTGATCTGCAGAGAATACATGATGTATTCCACATTTTAGTACTTTGGAAATATCAACCTAATCCTAGTCACGTATTAGACCGACCTCCAATGGAACTTGAAGAGAACCTGACTTATCGACCGAAGAGACGAGAATTTGAGGAATAAGAAAATTCCTATGGTCAAGGTATTGTGGCAGAACGGACCCGTGCAGGAAGAGACATGGGAAATCGAGTCTATGGTGAGGAATAATTATCCTCAATTTTTTACGTGTAACTATTTTGATGACAAAACCCCTAAAAGGAGGGGAGATTTGTAAACCCCGTCCTTTAGTAATGAGAAAAACTAGGAAAGAACTAGTTAATGTGATATTTAAACCAAATTGGTCTGTAAACCCAACTAATTGGGACGAGCGAATTCAAAAATTTCTAACTCCCATGTGACTCAAAAATAATTATAAACTTGTAAAAAGAGCCCTAGGATGATATGAGGAAGAAAGGACAAAGCAGTTCAAGAGAACCAGGTCCAAACTTGATAGAATCGGTTTATGAACCAAGTTGGTTCATGAACCGAAACCGATAGAGAACGAGCAAAATAGAGAAATTCAACTCCCTTGTGCCCCAAAGAAATTTATAAACCTTGGGAAGAAACCTTGGAACCAAGTGGGAGAGAAAAACCAGATCGGTTCTGGTGAACCAGACCCGAACTGAATCAAACCGATTTAAGGACCAAGTCAGTTTATGAACCAGAATTGATAAAGAGATGGTAAACAGTGAATCTCATGGACCCTAAGTGACCCAAGGAGTCACAAAAGTCATCTAAATAGACTTGTGAAGAAATTGGAGGATGACAACCAAACCGGTTCAGGTGAACCGGATCTAAACAGGTTCGGACCGGTTTGAACCACTAATGAACCGAACCCTAAATTCATTTTTCTATTTGGCTTAAATAAATCAAATTGGAGATTTGAAGCCAGCATTGGATAGAGAATGAAATTAGAAATTTTTAGATTTGAAAAACTTCATCGAATGAGGGGTGAACCGACCGGTTTAAGCTTGGAACCTAGTTCGGACCGATCCGGTCCGGTTCGGAACAGTGTCACCTTCTTCCTCATGATGACAGCACTATTCACTCACCGGGAAACTGAAGAAATGCCGGCGAAGAAGAAACGCCTCTCTTGGGTATGTTTCATGTCATCAAATCCTATCATAACGGTGCCAAACGAACGGCCAACAGGTCCCCAAGCTCCCTATATAAAGAGCACCTCTCCATTTGTCCTCTCCACACCTAAAAAGCTCTCTCTCTCTCTGTTGCTTAGTTTTCCGGTGAAGCTCGAACCAGAGCTCTGATATAGGGTCAATTTTGAGCCAAAAAAGGCAAGGTTGGGTTTGTTAGAACTGGGGAGAACTCAGCTAAACGGTGGTAGCATCCATTCATTCCGAGAGTCGCCAAAGAAGCGTCGACGTGATCAAACAGTGAAGCAGCTCCGGCGCACCGAAGCTGCCCTATTTCGACTGAGTTGAAATCAGCCAATTCGAGCCCTCCTCAAGCCAAAGAAAGCTCTCCTGACACCTTCTCAGCCCTTCCACGGCCGAATTAGGACTGAAAGGTAAGCCAATTCGGCTCCCCTTTACAATTTCATATTGTAGTTAGAGAGAGAGTCAACCGAATTTCGATGGAGAAATTCTAATCCAATTTGGCATTAATTGATGTCATTCTTGATCCTAGGAAGAACCTCTAGAGGAGAGCTACCTGCCCAAATAGAGAGCTCTGACCATCGCGCCCTCACCGGTGAGAAATCGAAGCTTTCTCTCTCTATAGTCTATTTTCCGGCAAAGCTCCATTTAAGCTCGTTTCGACATTAAAATCTATGATTCAAAGTTCTTTAGAATCATATGAACATGTAGGAACTCAATTCCAACTCCAATTTTAACAATTAGAGGTGTTTGATCATTCAATTTGATGAAATCAAATTCGGCAGTGTTGAAGAGTTGGAATTGAGGCAAAAATTAGGGAAATTTGGGGATTTCTGAAAATTTGAAGGACAAAAATGTAATTTTCTAAAATTGAGGGTCAATTGGTCATGATAAGAATATTAAAGGGCCAATTAAGAAATTTTAGAATTATTGGGGCAAAATTTACCATTTTTCTAGCGAAAGGGTAAAATGGTAATTTTCGGAAAATTGAAGGACCAAATTGGAAAATTAAACCCCTTTGTGTGAAATCAAATGATTTGAGGTCCTAAGATAAATTTTAAAGGTTTCAGGACTCGAATTTAGGAAAAACCCAATAATAGGGACTTAAAGTTAAAGAAAAATAACTTTAGGGACCTAATTGCAAATATATGTAAAGTTGGGTTTTCTCATTCATTTGGAACGAATGAGGGCTATTAGGCCAAAGAAAAATTAACAATTAGGTTCATTTTGTGTAGGAGAATGAGACATCGGGAATGCCAGTCGTGGTCCAACTTGCTAAGGACGAAGCTCGACTAAGTGGAATTTCACTGCACTATCGGGTGAGTGGGATTATGTATCATACCCGGTTGGGGATGATAAGTACCTCGGTATGAAAACCCACAGCTTAGTGGTATTTTTAATCATCACTACTTAGAGAAAGTGATGTGAAAGTTATGCGAAAAAACTACTTACGAGTTGTAAGTAGATCATACCCGGTTGGTATGATGAGACTTCCTCGAAGGAAGTTGAAAACCCGTTCATCGGTTATGAATGGGGATGTCCTTTTACCGGTTGGTATAATGGACAGTAAAAAACTATTTTTGTCGGAAGTGTTCTCCCCTGACTGTGTGCCAATGCTTAAACTATTTGGTAGACCTTCTTGACAAGAGCTCGAATAGCTCTTATACGCCGGGGGCCTCAGTTTTGGAACTTGAGGGCTAAAATGCCAATTTTTTAAAAAACTCGAATAGTGGGCCATAGGCCAATGGACACAAGCAGGAGCTCGTAAAAGAACTTGATATATATATATATATATATATGTGTGTGTGTGTGTGTGTGCCATTAAAACTTAATAAGTGAATTATTTGGTCATGGTACCAAGGCAGGTCCGACATACTCAGTCAACTAGTAGCAGTGCGACATGACAAGTCTCCGGACCAGTCGAGACAAACAGTTACATGTTGACTTGAAGGTTAGGGCCATTGGAACAAATGGCACCACATATTATATGGCAAATGTAAGAAAACTTTGCTTGTGCATGCACCATGAGTACGGGATCATCAAGATGCATGACGGGTAGTGATGTGTCCTAAGGGTCCTGGACGACCCGATGAGTATAAGGGTAGATCGTCGTTCTAGATGTCTATGCAAAATCTGGAGTAGCACCAAGCGCATGAGACCGGGGTGGGGATAGGATGAGGTCTCTGTCCTCATACGGACATGAAGAAGTGATTTCAGGATTATGGGTCGGATGTCGCGTACATCTACTCATTCCCAGGGTAGAACTGGTCGTACTTCTATCCGGGTGGTAGGAAAAGTTGCTCCGAAGCCACTAGCGGGTTAAGTAGTGATACTGACTTGCGAATGTGTGTAACCTTTATGATGAAGGATGTATGTTGGGTGATGACACACCGGTAACTAAGAAATAATAGAAAAATCCAAATTTTTAAATGAAGTGATTGTTGAAAAGAAAGGAGTATGGCACACTCCATATAAATGTTTTTCTTGAAAGTGAAAAGATTTGGATCCCATTCACTGAGTAGTTGTACTCACCCCACCCCACCCCCTCCCTTATACCCCTTTCAGGAAGTCCCGGGAAGCCGAACCTTAAAAGATAAGCACAATTAAATGCCTGCAAGACAGGTACGATTAAATTAAATTACTATACAGTTTGATTTATGATATTCCTAGAAAAAGGTTCTGGTCTAAAGAACGCCTTACTCTTTACGGTTTATAATATAAGGAGAAACCCTTTTGTAAATAGGAAGAGTGGCGGGTTGATCACGGGGATCCGACCAAACCGAGTCGGGGCATGACAGTAGTGGGTTTTCATTTTGATGTGCATATCATCCTCAACCAGGTATGATATAAAATCTCACTCACAACCGGTAAGTGGTTTTTAACTTTAAGTTATGCTTATCATCCCAACCGGGTATGATGTTAGTAAACCCACTCACCCGTCAATGCTGTGAATTCCACTGGACCGGTTCTTTATATTCACGCAAGCTTGTCCTTGCTGGCATTCCCGGTACTTCATGTTCCTACACGATATGAACATCTCGGTTCATTATCCTTTGGCCTAATAGCCTTCATTTATTCTAAATGAAATAGAAAGTCAAACTTTCATTTATTTGCAATTAGGTCCATAAAGTTATTTCCTCAAATTGAGTCCTGAAACTTTTAAAATTTATCATAGGACCTCAATTTATTCCATTTCGCAAAAAGTGGATTAATTTCCCAAATTTTCAATTTGGTCCCCCAACTTTTCCAAAATTACCATTTTACCGTTCCTTTACAAAAATGGTAAGTTTCACCCCAAAAATTCTAAAATTCCTCAATTGACCCTCTCACATTTTTATCATGCCCAATTGACCCTTAATTATAGGAAATTACATTTCGGTCCTTCGAATTATTGAAAATCCCATATTTCTCCCAATTTTCCCCTAATTCCAACTCTTTAACATAGACAAATTTGATTTCATCAAATTGACCGATCAAACACCTCTAATTGTTGAAATTGAGTTTCTCCATGTTCATACAATTCCATAGAACTTTGAATCGCAAATTTTAACTCTAGAACGAGCTCAAACAGAGCTTCACCGGAAAACAGACTGTAAAGAGAGAAAGCTTCGATTACTCACTGGTGAGGGCACGGCAGTACTAGCTTTTGATCTGGGCAGATAGCTCTCACCCTGAAGTTCATCCTAGAATCAAGAATTACATCAATTGATGCTAAATTGAGTTAGAATTTCATCATTGAAATTCTGTCAGTTCTCTCTCTAGCACCAGCCGAAAATTGCAGAGGGGAGCCAAATTGGCTTACCTTTCAGTCCTAATTCGGTCGTGAGAGGGCTGATGAAGTGTTGGGAAGGCTTGGTTTGGTCTAAGGAGGGCTCGAAATGGTCAATTTTCCCTCGGCTAAAATAGGGCAGCTTGGGTCCGCCGGAGCTGATTCATTGTTTCATCACACCAGCATTTCTCCGGTGACCCTCAGAGCAAACGGAGACTATAGGCATGTAGCTGACTTCTCCCCGGTTCTAAAGAACCTGACCTCACCTTGTTTGGCTTAGAAAATACCCTATATTGGAGCTCTGGTTGAGCTTCACCAGAAAACTAAGCACTGAGAGAGAGTGAGCTTTTTAGTTGTGCGGAGGACGAATGCAGAGTGGCTCTTTATATAGAGAGGCAGGGGACCCGTTGGCCGTCTGTTTGGCACCGTTATGACAGGCATTGAAAACCTGAAACGTACCGAATGGAAGCGTTTCTTCTTCGCTAGTGCTGCTTTAATTTTTCGGCGATTGAATAGTGTTGTCATCCTGAGGAAGAAGATGACACAATTCTGAACCGGACCGGACCGGTTCGAAGCTTAAACTGGCCGGTTCATCTAAAAATTTATAAATTCATCTAAATTCATTCTCTATCCAATGGTGGCCTCAAACCTCTAGTTTGAATTATTTAAGAGACCTAGAAAAATAAATTTAGGATTCAGTTCAATAGTGGTTCAAACCGGTTCGAATCTGGTTCACATAAACCGGTTTGGTTTTCATCCCCAATTCCTTCACAAGTCCATTTCCATGACTTTTGTGACTCCTTAGATCACTTAGGGTCCATAAAATTCCTGGTTTACCATCTCTTTATCGATTCCAGTTCATAAACTGGCTCAGTTCTTAAACCGGTTTAATCCTGATGGATGGCCAATGGGTCCCCGAGCTCCCTATATAAAGATCCCCTCTCCATTCATCCTCTCCACACCTGAAAAGCTCACTCTCTCTCAATTGTTTAGTTTTCTGGCAAAGCTCAAATCAGAGCTCTGATATAGGGTCAATTCTGAGCCAAAGAAGGTGAGGTCAGGTTCATTAGAATCGGGGAGAAGTTAGCTACAAGTGGTCACATCGCTGGAGAAGCGCCAGAGTGATGAACAGTGAAGTAGCTTCGGCGAGCTGTAGCTGCCCTATTTTGGCTAAGTTGAAATCGGCCAATTCGACCCCTCCTTAGGCCAAAACAAGCTCTCTCAACACCTTCTCAGCCCATTCATAGCCAAATTAGGACCAAAAGGTAAGCCAATTCGGATCCCCTTTACAATTTTCTATCAGTGTTAGAGAGAGAGTCAGCCAAATTTCAATGATGAAATTTAAATCCAATTTGATATCAATTGATGTCATTCTTGATCTTAGGAAGAACCTCTGGAGGAGAGCTACCTGCCCAGAAAGAAAGCTCAGACCGTCGCGCCCTCACTGATGAGAAATCGAAGCTTTCTCTCTCTATAGTCAATTTTCCGGTGAAGCTCTGTTTGAGCTCATTCCAGCATTAAAATCTGCGATTTAAAGTTCCATAGAATCATATGAACATGTAGAAACTCATTTTCAACTTCAATTTCAATGAATAGAGGTGTTTGATCGGTTGATTTGATGGAATCAAATTCGATTGTGTTAAAGAGTTGAAATTGGGGAAATTTGAGGATTTTTAAAAATTCAAAGAACCAAATTGTAATTTTATAAAATTAAGGGTCAATTGGTGATGATAAGAATATTAGAGGGCCAATTGAGAAATTTTAGAATTTATGGGCCAAAATTTACCATTTTTGTAAAGGAAGGGCAAAATGTTAATTTTGGGGAAATTGAGAGACCAAATTGAAAATTTGGGAAATCAAACCCTAGTTTGTGAAATTTAATAAATTGAGGGCCTAAAATAAATTTTAAAAAGTTTCGAGACTCAATTTGATGAAAAAATCGACAATATGGAGTTAAATTTGAATAAACTTTAGAGACCTAATTGCAAATAATGTATAAAGTTAGGTTTTCTCATTCATTTGGAATGTATGAGGGCTATTAGGCCAAAGAATAATGAACAACTATGTTCATTTCGTCTGGGAGAATGAGACATCAGGAACGCCAGTCAAGGTCCAGCTTACTAGGGATGGAACTTGACCAAGTGGAATTTCACTGCACAATCGGGTGAGTGGGATTTTGTATCATACCCGGTTGGGGATGATAAGCACATCGAAATTAAAACACACTACTATGTGGTATTTTAAACATCACGACTTAGAGTAGTGATGTGAAAACCACGTGGAAAAACTACTTAAGTAGATCATACCCGGTTGGTATGATGAAACTTCCTCGAAGGAAGTTGAAAACTTGTTCATCGGTTATGAACGGAGATGTCCTTATATCGGGTCGGTATAATAGATAGTGAAAACATATTTTTGTCGGAAGTGTTCTCCCCAAAATGTCTGCCAATGCTTAAACAATTTGGGAGACCTTCTCTACGGGAGCTCGAATAGCTCTTACAGGCCAGGGGCCTCGGTTTTGGAACTTGGGGACTAATATGGTCGTTTTTTTTAAAATCTCGAACAGTGGGCCATAGGCCAATGGGCACGAGTAGGAGCTCGTAAATGAACATAATATATGTGCCATAAAACTTTAATAAGTAATTTTTATGGTCATGGTACCAAGGCTGGTCCGACATTCTCAATCAACTAGCAACAGTGCGACATGACCGGTCTCCGGACCAATCAAGACAAATAGTTGCAGGCTGAGTTGAAAGTCGGGACTGTTGGACTAATGACACCACAAATTACATGGCATAATAAGAAAACATTGTTTGTGCATGCACTATTAGTACGAGATCATCAAGATGCCCATGAGGGGTACTGATGCGTCCTAATGGCCCTAAACGACCTGGTGAGTATAAGGGCAGTTTTTCGTTCTAGGTGACCGTGCGAAATTTGGACTAGTACCAAACGCATGAGACTAGGGTGGGGACTGAATGAGGTCTCTATTCCCATACAGACATGAAGAATCGATTTTGGGATTGAGGGTCGGATGTCACATACATCCACTCATTCTCAGGATGGAAGTGGTCGTACTTCTATCTAGGTGGGTGGTAAAGTCGCTCCGAAGCCACAAGTGGGCTCAGTGGTCGTGCTGGCCTGCGAATGTGTGTAACATTCATGATGAAGGATGTGTGTTGGGTGATGGCACACCGTGATAAAAAAAATGGTGGAAAGACCTGAATTTTTAAGCGAAGGGATTTTTGAAAAGTGATGAGTCTGGCACACTCCAATACAATTGTTTTCCTAAAAGTTAAAAGTAAACTTTTGAAAAACCCATTCACTGAGTAGTTGTACTCACCCCTCCCTTATATCCCTTTCAGTAAGTCACGAGAAGCTTGTCCTTAAAGACCTACAAATTTAAATGCCTAGAAGACAGGTATGATTATTTTTAATTTTGATGTAGTTTTGATTTATGTTATTCCTGGAAAAGGTGCAAAGAACACCTTACTCTTTATGGTTTATAATAAGGGGGAAACCCTTTAATAAACTGGGAGAGTGGCGGGTTGGTCACGGGGATCTGACCAAACCGGGTTGGGGCATGACATGATATCTGAAGGAAGAAGATGACACTATTTTGAATCGGATTCAATGCTTAAATCGGCCGGTTCAGGCCTGGATCGACTGAGTTTTTTAAAATTAAAAATTTGTAAATTCATCAAAATTCATTCTCTATCAAATGGTTGCCTCAATTCTCAAATTTTAATTTTCTAAGCCACCTAGAAAAATAACTTTAGAAACTTATTCAATTCAATCTGGTTGAGGTCCGGTTCACCAGAACCAGTTTGGTTTTCATCTCTAATTCATCCTAAAGTCTTTTCTCATGGCTTTTGTGAATCATTAGGTCACTCAGGATCCATAATTTCCCGTTTTCCCTTTCACTAACAGTTGGGGTTCATGAACCGGTTCAGTTTTTCTCACCCGGGTTGACCAGTTCTTTCCCCAGTTTTCTTATCCCAAAGGGGTGGGGTTTACACCGTTCCTTAAAGATAAGTAAACTAGGAAAGAATCAGTCAACCCAAGGGAGAAAACTGAACAAGTTCATGAATCCCAACCATTAGAGAAATGGTAAATTGGAAAATTTACAAATCTCGGGTGACCCAAAGAGTCATGAAAAAAAACTTTTGGAAAAATTGGAAAGGAAAACCAGACCGGTTCAGGTGAATCGTACCTGAACTGGATTGAATCGGATTGAAACATCTTTGAACTAGTTACTGAATTCATTTTTCTAGGTGGCTTAAATTATTCAAATTGGCGAGTTAAAGCCACCATTGGATAGAGAATAAATTTAGATAAATTTAGAAATTTTTAATTTTTAAAAACTCGGTCAAATTAGGCCTAAACTAGACAGTGTAAGTAGTAAACCTAGTTCAGACCCGTCCAGTCTAGTTCAGAACAGTGTCATCTTCTTCCTCTAGATTACGACACTGTTCATTCACCGAAAGAACGGACAGTGACAACAAAGATGAATCACCTCTGTTTATGGTGTTTCAGGACATGAATGAGCACCAAAAAGAGAACAAATGGTTGGGCAGAGAGTCCCTGAGCTCCCTATATAAAGAGCTCTTCTCCATTCATCCTTCTCACACCTGAAAACTCCATTCTCTCTCAATTGCTCCATTTTATAGTAAAGCTCGAACTAGAGCTCTGACTTAGGCAGTTTTCTCAACCTCAGAAGGTGAGATCGAGTTCTTTAGACTTCAGGGGAAGTCGGCTATCTAATAGAAACTTCCGTTCAATCTGAGGACCACTGGTGAAGCGCTGGTGGAATCAAACAGTGAAAAAGTTATGGCAAACCGAAGCTGCCCTATTTCGGTTGAGCTGAATTCGGAAAAAGTCAGCCCTCCTCCATCCAAATCAAGCTCTCCCAACATCCCCACATCCCTCACATGACCATAACAAAGCTGAAAGGTAAGCCAATTCAACCCCCTCTATCATTTTCGGTCTGTGTTAGAGATAGAAATTGTAAAATTTCACAAACAAAAATTCTCCCTCAATTCAAGGTGAATTGTATCGATTCTTGATCCTAGGAAAAACCACAGGATGAAAGCTACCTGCCAGATAGAGAGCTTGAACTGCCGCCCCTCTGACAGTAAGCTTTCGAAGCTTTCTCTCTCTACGCTCAATTTTTCGGCGAAGCTCTATTTGAGCACAATTCGAACCCAAATGACACGATTCAAAGTTCAAATGAATCGTATGGAAGCATAGGAACTAATCCATACTTTCAATAGGAGCAATTATCCTTGAGTGAATGGTCAATTTGATCAAAATCAAATTTGGCATATTTGAAAGGGGAAAATTGGAAAAAAACATTTGGGGAATTTTGGGGATTTCGTAAAATTGAGGGACCATTTTGCAATTTCCCTAAATTGAGGGCCAATTGGCCATGGAAAATATATTGGAGGACCAATTGGTCAATTTTTGGAATATTTGGGGTCAAATTGCCATTTTTGCAAAGTATGGGAAAATGGTAATTTTTGAAAAATTGTGGGCCAAATTGGAAATTTGGAAAATTTGAGCCCTTATACATTTTTGAGTAAAATGAGGACTCAAAGGGAATTTTGGAAATTTTGGGAGTCAAATTGGGCAAAGGTTTGCATTAGGGACCTAAAGTCAAGAAAAATAAACTTTAGGGACCTAAATGCAATTTATCGATAAATTGTGAGCCTAGGCTTTTATGCCAAACTTTAAGTAAAAAGGCTACCCAATTCGTGTAGGCTTAAGTGTGATCGGAATGCCAGTAAGGGAAAGCTCGCGTCATCTTGTAAAACCAATCGAGGACGAACACGTCATGCTTAACGGGTGAGTGGGCTTACAAATGTCATACCTAGTTGGAGTGATGAGCACAGTTTAAAGTTAAAAATTACTTACCGATTATGAGTGGATTTATTCATATCATACCTGGTTGGAATAATGAGCACCTCAAAAATGAAAAATCACTTATATGTGGGATTTTAACATCACACCCAGTTGGAGTGGTGTGAGAACTAATTGGAAAAACTACTTACCGGTTGTAAGTAGAGAGATCATACCCGGTTGGTATGATTGACTTCCTGGAAGGAAGGAGAAAACCCATTTGTCGGTTGTAAGTGGAGATGCATCACACTCGGTTGGTGTGATGAATTAAAAGATGATTTTTGTCATAAGTATTCTCCCCTTACTATGTGCAAATGCTTAAAATTTTTGGGAGACCTTCTTGACGAGAGCTAGAACAGCTCAGATAGGCCAGTGGCCTCGGTTTTGGAACTTGTGGGGCTAAAATGCCAAATTTTGGAAAATCATGTACAGTGGGCCCAAGGCTAGTTGGCACGAGCAGGAGCTCATAAACAAACATAATATGTTAAAGCTATGAAAATTCTTAATGAATGGATTAAGTGATTTTGCCATGGTACCAAGAAAGGACCAACATTCTCAATGGACTAGTGCTAGTGCGTTAGGGCCAAGTCGACAGACTAACTTAGACAATCAACTACATGTCGAGTTGAGGGTTAGGGCCGTTGGACCAATGGCACCGAAGATAAATGGCTTTGTGGAAAAATTATTGTCTGTGCATGTACTTGAGGTTTGGGATCATCAAGACACCCAAGAGGGGTAGTAATGCATCCTAGAGGCTACTAGACGACATGGTGGAGATAAGGGTAGTTTGTCGTGCCAACAGTCAAGGAAGCTCGATATAGCTTCATGCGCATGAGACCGAGGTGGGGTCGGGATGAGGTCTACGTCCTCATATGGACACAAAATATTTTTTTGGGTCTGAGGGTTGAATGTCTAGGATGTTCACTTAGACTTCGGGTAGAAGTCGGGGACTTCTATCATGGTGGATGATAAAGACGCTCTAATCCACAAGTGGGTACAGTCGGCATAACTACATCTCGTGAATGTGTGTACCCTTCTTAATGAAGGGCGTGTGTTGATTGTGAAACATATCTAATATGGAAATGGGAAAAAGGTTTTGAAAACCTTGGAAAGGATTTGAGAATCCTTGGAAAATAATTGGTAAACTTTGGAAAAATGTTTTGAAAAACCAAAAATTTGAGGAAAGATCCTCTTAAAAGAAATAAAAATTTTGGCACACTTTGTTTAAAGCTGGATGTTTATGAAAACTCACTCCCAACACTCATTCACTAAGTTGTAGAACTCACCCCCTCCCTTTAGCCCTTTTTAGGTAACCAAGGGAAAATAAACCTAAAAGACCTTCATGTAGACGAACATGAAAGACATGTACGTAAGATTTAATATATTTAGTTTTGTTTAATGCTATTTTGGGAAAGATACGGGTGAAAGGATGTCTTACTCCTTGTGGTTTAGAAAAGGGGAAACTCTTAATAAATAGTGAGAGTGGCAGGTTACTCACGGGGGTTCGACCAAACCGGGTCGAGGCATGACAACTTGAGTGGTATCAGAGCTTGTTTCCTCGAATGCATTATCAAGACTATATAACATAGTAACTAAAAGGAATAAATCTTAAAATTTTAGATGGCTCCCAAGAGAGGAACTAAGAGAACAAGAGCTGCAATTTATGACACTACCCAACAATAAACTCCTAGAAAAGCCCCAACAGGTCCACCAAGACTAAGCTCGGAACATCAAAGATTATATGAAGACTTCACCCGAGTGTTAGGAAGGCCCAACCTCACTCTAGAAGTGAACACCAACTCCCAAGCTGAGCCCAAGAAAGTACAATCCCATCCCACTTCTATCAACATCCCTCCTATAATTGATATCCCTAAATAGCTCAAGACCCTCCGTCAATTAGGATGCAAGTTGTTCCCAAGAGAGAAGGATGCTGGAGCCACTATGGATTGGCTGGCCAGCATTAAGAAACTTATGGGAATAATCAGTATTTCACTAAAGGAGATGGTGATCCAGGAAGAATTCTTCCTAAAAGCTAGTGCGAAAAGGTGGTAGGACAATATCAGGAGCCTACATACCACCACACCCACTTAAGAGCAATTCAAGGAGAGGTATTTAGAGGAATACGTAGCTCTGGAGCTGATCAACAAGAAGAAACAAGAATTCTCCCGACTCCAACAAGGATCCCACACCATCTCGGAGTATGAGACTA
This sequence comes from Trapa bicornis, assembly GCA_030064425.1. NCBI lineage: Eukaryota > Viridiplantae > Streptophyta > Magnoliopsida > Myrtales > Lythraceae > Trapa > Trapa bicornis. Next base: position 10,490,970 of record CM057741.1, on the reverse strand, counting down.
GATTTAATGAGCTAAGACCTTTTGCTCCAAACTTAGTCGGACCTGCAGATATCTACCAACGGTTCGTGGATGGTCTCAACATGGACATACGAGACCGGATGGAAGTACTAGGACACCCCACGGATTTGGCTGCCATCATTAGCATAACCCATGAGTGTGAGTGTCTCATACAAACAAGACGCCGCCAAATAGAGCAAGCCAGCCAGAAGGAAGAGGGGGGACAAAATAGCCAGAGAGGTCAAAAGGAGCCTGGTGGGCAAAGATGGGGGACAAGAATGGGGCCCTTTAGGAGAAATGATGGTTATCATGCCAAAAGGGAGGCAAGTACAACCCCACAAAGGAGAAACCCCTATTGCCCAAGGTATCGAAAAAGCCATGAAGGGTCATGTCCAGCATGCTTCGAATGCGGACAGCTCAGACACTTTGCAAAGAGTTGTCCAGCCCTTCAAGGTAACACACAACGAAGTAACCATCAACCACCTCAAGGGAACCCAAGGGCACTAGACGGAGGACAAGACATAGCCACTACATCGAGGGTACCAATCCGAATATACAACCTCACCCAGGAGGAAGCACGGGATGATCCTAGTACCATAGCTAGTACTTACCATAGCTCCCCTAGACAAATATAACCAAAAGCCTGTAATTAATCATCATTATAATAAATAAAAGTTTCATTCCTTACAAAAATTAAACTTGTGATGTGATACAAGTAAATGGAAATCTTAAGGACGTACCTACCAAATCTCCAAAGAAAGGAGAAGCAGGAAGGATGGCATCCGAGGATGTCAAGAAAGTTAAGGTTAGATACCCTCAAGGCGAATAAAAAGGAATTCCGAGAAAGAAGAGGAAGGATTCTCCCAAAGAAGGAAACCCTGAAGGCATACATATCCTAACTAAGAAGTAATGGAACAAGTGATGAAGGATGAGGATATGAAGTGCATATTGAGGTGAAAGAACTAAGGGAAGCATACTAGGAGGAACCAAGGAGTAAGTTAAACCCAAGGAATATGTAAGTAGGAAGATAGCATCAGAAGACGTACAAGTAGGACAAGGGTGGACTACCCATAACAAAGGAGTAGAGGAAACAACACTTGAGAAACCTCGGAAAGGTAAGCCCTCCACTTTAGAAGTGAATAAGAGAAACGACCATCGACATCAAGACTGGTCGTGATCCACGATTTCCTAATAGAGTCCAAAAGAATGGACGGCTAAGCATAGGGTGGAGTACACGAAATAAGACCAACAATAAAAAATTTCTCAGATAAGGAATGTAATGGAATATTTTTGACGAGGAAGGATTCAAAGAGGGCAAATGCCCCAATATAGAAAGGGATGTAAAGAAATGAAGAAAGAAACCCTTAAAGGAATGATAAAAAGGTTGAGCATGTAGCTCCTAAGGTGGAAGTCTCTATTGTGAGGGACATAGTAGAGAATAAAACCGTAAGAAGGGAATGTCCTTGAGAAAAGGACGCCACTAGAAATGAGGAAGGACGTAAGAAGGGAAGAATTCCAATGTGTCAGTAAGTAATCTGGAAACTCAATGATTGAAATAGGAAAGACCAATAAAGAAGTTGGAAAAAGACAAGTAGGTAAGGAAAACCGATATAGTTATGTAAGATGTGACATCAAAGGCAAGATGGATGATTGGATAACAGTAAGGGTAGTCGAGAAATACTATCAGATGAAAAGAGGGACGAAGTTATACTATCCCTGAAAGATTGGAAGGTTGAGAACAACCATTATGGAAGTGTTCTAAAATTTTAAATGGTCAAATATATGTTCTAGAGTATGTCTAAGTGTAAGGGACATGTAAGCCCAACGGTCCCAAGGAAAAATATGACTCAAGTAAGGAAGAGTCAGTTAGTTAATCATGATAAGGTCAAACATTAAATTTAGACCGAAGTTTTAATAAACAACGAATGAGGGAAGGGTCAAAATTGGACAAAAATGTGATAACACCAAAACCTATGAAAGCAAGTACGTAGCGCTTGAAAGGAACACCAAGCTAAGGGTTTCAACAATAAAGAGAATGACTAGACACGGAAACAATTGGGCATCTTGGAACTCCCAATCCTAAAATCTTGAGTAAGAACCTCAAGTGGAAGAATCTTACCCTAAGTAAACAAAGATGTGAACCTAAGGATATACCCTTGAACTCGCATGTAAGACATGCTTAGCTAGGATAAACTCCAAGGAATGAGTAAGCAATGGAAATGAAAATGAAAGTCCTCAAGTGCATGTTATAAAGGGGCTAAGTGAAAATTACCGAAGTGTTAGCATGTCAGACATACTCCAAGTTGACATCAAGGGAGGTTATTTACTATGCAAAGGATGATGAATAAGTTTTGGGGACAAAATTCCTAAAAGGAGGGGAGAGTTGTAAACCCCATCCCTTAAAGATAAGGAAACTGGGGAAAGAACCGGTCAAACCAAGGGAGAAAATCGAACCGGTTCATGAACCTCAACCGTTAGAGAAAGGGCAAATTGGGAAATTTACAAATGCCGAATGACCCAAAGAGTCATAAAAAGTCATTGAAAAGGACTTTGGAACAAATTGGAAAGGAAAACCAGACCGGTTCAGTTGAACCAGACCTAAATTGATTTGAACCATCAATGAACCGATTTCTAAATTCATTTTTCTAGGTGGCTTAAAATTTTCAAATTAGGAAATTGAAGTCACCATTGGATAGAGAATGAATTTAGATGAATTTAGAAATTTTTAATTTTTAAAAACTCGATTGAATCGGGCCTGAACCAGGCGGTTTAAGCATTGAACCCAGTTTGGACCGGTCCGGTTCAGAATAGTGACGTCTTCTTCCTTCAGATGCCGACACTGTTCGTTTGCCGGAAGAATAGACAGTGTCGGTGAAGATGAATCGCCTCCATTTAGAGGGTTTCAGGTCATGAATGAGCACCATAAAGAGGTTGAACGGTAGGGCAAAGAGTCCCCAAGCTCCCTATATAAAGAGCTTCTCTTCATTCATCCTCCTTACACCAGAAAACTCCATTCTCTCTCAACTGCTCCATTTTCCAGAGAAGCTATGACTTGGATAGTTTTCTCAACCTCAGAAGGTGAGGTCAAGTTTTTTAAACTCCAGGGGAAGTCAGCTATCTAATAGCAACCTCCATTTGATCAGAGGACTACCAGAGAAGCACCGACGGAAACAAACACTAAAGCAGCCTTGGCGAACTAAAGTTGCCCTATTTCAGCCGAGCTGAATTTGGCCAAATTCAGCCCTCCTCCAGTCAAACCAAGCTCTCCCAACATCCCCACATCCCTCACACGACCATAATAGAGCTAAAAGGTAAGCAATTTGCCCCCCCTCTATCATTTCCGATCAGAATTAGAGAGAAACTATAAAACTTCACTAACAAAATTCTCCCTTAATTTGGGGTGAGTTGTATCGATTCTTGATCCTAAGAGGAACCTTAGTATAAGAGTTACCTGTCCTGATAGGGAGCTCAGACCACCGCCCCTCCAACGGTAAGCTTTCGAAGCTTTCTCTCTTTACGCTCAATTTTACGGCAAAGCTCCGTTTGAGCTTAATTCATACCCAAATGGCGTGGTTTAAAGCTCAATTGAATCATATGGAAGTTAAGAACTAATCCATACCTTCAATTGGAGCAATTAACCCCAATTGAATGGTCAATTTGATGAAATCAAATTTAGCTAGTTTGAAAGGGGGAAATTGGAAAAAAACATTTGGGGAAATTTGGGGATTTCGTAAAATTGAGGGACCATTTTGCAATTTCCCAAAATTAAGGACCAATTGGTTGATTTTTGCAACATTTGGGGTCAAATTGCCATTTTTGGAAAGTATGGGAAAATGGTAATTTTTGAAAAGTTGTGGGCCAAATTGGAAATTTAGAAAATTTGAGTCCTTATACATTTTTGAGTAAAATGAGGACTCAATTGTAATTTTGGAAACTTTGGGAGTCAAATTGGGCAAAGGTTTGCATTAGCAACCTGAAGTCAAGAAAAATAAATTTTAGGGACCTAAATGCAATTTATCGACAAATTGTTAGCCTAGGCTTTTATGCCAAACCTTAAGTAAAAAGGCTGCCCAATTCGTTAGGGACAAGTGTGATCAGAATGCTAACAAGAGAAAGCTCACGTCAACTTGGAAAACCAACCGAGGATGAACACGTCATGGTTAATAGGTGAGTGGGCTTACTAACGTCATACCCGATTGGGATGATGAGCACCTTGGAAATGAAAAACCACTTATATGTAGGATTTTAACATAACACCCGGTTGGAGTGATGTGAGAACTAAGCAAAAAAACTACTTACCGGTTGTAAGTAGAGAGATCATACCCGGTTGGTATGATTGACTTCCTAGAAGAAAGGAGAAAACTCGTTTGCTCGTTGTAAGGGAAGATGTCATCACACCCGGTTGCCCGTTGTAAGTGTTCTCCCCTGATTGTGTGCAAATGCTTAAAATTTTTGGGAGACCTTCTTGACGAGAGCTAGAACAGCTCAGATAGGCAAGAGGCCTCGGTTTTGGAACTTGTGGGGCTAAAATGCTCGATTTTGGAAAATCACGTACAGTGAGCCCAAGGCCAATTGGCACGAGTAGGAGCTCGTAAACAAACATAATATGTTAAAGCCATGAAAATTCTTAATGAATGGATTATGTGATTTCGCCATGGTACCAAGACAGGATCAGCATACTCGATGGCCTTGTGGCAGTGCATCAAGGCCAGGTCGACAGACCGGGTTAGACAAACAGCTATAGATCAAGTTGAGGGTCAGGGTCGTTGGACCAGTGACACCAAAGATAAATGGCTTTGTGGAAAAATTATTGTTTGTGTATGCACTTAAGGTTCAGGACCATCAAGATGCCTAAGAGGAGTAGTGATACGTCATAGGGGCTACTAGATGACATGGTGGAGATAAGGGCAGTTTGTTTTGCCAATAGTTAGGGAAGCTCAACATAGCTTCATGCACTTGAGACCGAGGTGTAAACCCTGCACATTTGAGTTAAGGAAAACCGGGAAAATAACCGGTCAAACCGAATAAGAAAACCAAACTGGTTTACATTTGGGAATAAGCAATATGAAAATTTACAACTTTCAGTTGATCCAAAGGATTTATTAAACATTGGAAAAGAAACTTAAGATAAACTAGAAAACAAAAACCAAATTGGTTCAGGTGAATTAGATTATATAAGAACTTCAAAGTTAATCGTGCTTACTTGAGAGTAGTGTGACGATGGGTGACCTCCTAAGAAGTATGATTTTTTGTAACCCGAAATTTCGGTCAAAAATTTTTATGCGAAAGTACGGCTTATCATAAATAGCCATCAATTAATATATATTTAATTATTGAAATTAATACCAATAATTTAATACCAAAATTAAATTATTGGAATTAATACCAATAATTTATGGTAATATTAATACTAGTAATAAATCTCAACCATTTAATACACGGGTTTTACGACTATATAAAGAGGTCATCTCCATTTCATTCTCCTCACACCTGAACACTTCTCTCTCTCCCTCACTACTGCTCCATTTCCCGGTAAAGCTTGAACTAGAGCTTCGACTTGAACAAAGGTCGGGCTCTTTAGAACCGAGGAGAAGACGGCTATCTGATAGCAAACTCCAGTCAATCCGAGAATTGTTGGAGAAGCGCCAGCGTGATATAATAGTGAAGTAGCTCCGGCGGACCGAAGCTGCCTATTTCGGCCAAGCTGAAATCAGCCATTTCAAGCCCTGCTCAGGCCAATCCATGCCCTCCCAACACTTCCTCAGCCTTTCCATGGCCGAATTAGGACCGAAAGGATGAACCTCAGGATGAGAGCTATATGTCCAAACCGAAAGGATGAACCTCAGGGTCGGGGCGTGACAACTAGAGTGGTATCAGAGCCTGTTTCCTCGAATACATAATCAAGACTATAAAATATTGTAACTAATAGGATTTATCCTAAAATTTTCAGATGGTTCCTAGGAGAGGAACCAAGTAAACTAGGAATGGCTCTACTCAACACCTTATCTTCGTAGGAAGACAACCCTAGAAGCTTCCCAAATGCCTAAAGCATGGCAGGAATCCCAAAAGAGCAAATGAGAAAGTATCCCAGAGAATGGTGACAGGACCTATTGAGGTCACAACTCTAAGTATAAAGGAAGCCAAGTGTGAAGCCATAAAATGGGGCATATAACCTTACATGGGAGGATGCTTATCAAGAATCTCGTAGCTCCCTAGTTATTTGGTGACCATTTTCTGTAATAGGGCCAAAATCCCCAACATACTATACTACTCTATTAATGAAGTACTCCAAATTCCTAAAAACCCTGTCCCTCAAATGATGTGATCTTCAAGGAAGACTCCAAAAAGAAAAAAAAACTCTCACGGTATCCAGACTTAAGGATGAAGGAGCACTAAAACTAACAATTTCCAAGAAAACGCCAGGAGGAACCACTTATGTTCATGTAATTACAAGCATGAATGATAGGGACACTGCGTGGAGAAGTGCCCAACCCTACAAAGGACAGGAATCAAGTTAACCTAGAGGGGAATAGGATACGAAAGTGAAAAACTGTCCTACATCGCCAGGAGTCAAGACAATATTTTCCAAGAATAAACACCCCACAACTATAGGAAATCCGAAAGGATACCATCCCAAGAAACATGACTCCATTTGCAACCACAAATAAGAAGAAACTCTTCAAAATCTTAGCAAAGTGGTAAGAAGGAAAAAGGGGTAAAGGTAGGACCTCAATAAAACCACAAACGGAACAAAGGATAGCTTAAGAGAATTCCCCCTTTAAGAAGAAAATCCAAACCATTTAGGAGCAAAGAAAGGAGTGCATCCACAAGAGAAGACAAGACGAACATTTGATGACAAACGGGACGTATTGGGATTACAGGAATAAATCACCTTGGAAAAAGCAACTATGTCAAATAGGAAGTTCGGACCAACAGGACAAGAGAAAGCAAATCGTTACAACAAGATAGTTAGAGGGAACAAATGACACCCTAAGGAAGATCGGGAAGTAGAAGGGACTACACCCTAAAAAGGTCAATGAGATGGATGTTAAGGATAGGAGGACTCGAGAAACAGCTGCTAAGAAACTTAGACCAAACAAATGGTGGAGGCAAAGCAGTTAACGAACAAATACTTGGGAAAGCCATAATGTAAGTTCCGACAAAGAAGAGAGAGGCAGAAAGGTCAAATACTTGGGAAAAGAAGGATACAAGAAATCCTTAAAAGGACCAAGGGCCAATTAACGACTAAACTCAAGCCAAGAAAGGAATAGGCAAGCCTCTCCCACAATGATCCTGAAACAAGGAAGATTTGTACGCTTCCTAAAGAAATAGACAGGTACTGGGTACAAATAAGGATGCAAATAAAGCATAAAAGATGTGCCTAAAAGATTTGAGTAAAGGTAAATAGGAGAAGACGACATCAAGGGATGTCATTTAAGGGTAGAAAACCCTAGAATGTTAGGGAAAAGGCAAAGAATCCTACCAAGGAAGGAAGCCCCGGAAAGACATGTGTATCCCAATTAAGAGGAAATGGAACCAACTCTTATTTAGGAAATGTTTTCCAAGGAAGGAAGTATTGTAATGGTCCATTATGACCTATTTGGAGAGAATAGGAGAACCATGTAGAAAGAGGAATACTAGTAACGGCAGACAGCCAAAGATAATGAACAAAACTGGATGGAGTGAACCTTCCCAAGCAAAGTAATCGACACATAGATCGAAAGCAATTATTGTAGAATGAAGAATCATGAAGTGATTTATGAGCAAGTAAAAGAGGATTAAGGAAAAAGGAAGTCATTGAATAAGGGATGTCACTAAAGAAGAGAAAGGACATAAGAAGGGAAAAAAAATCCTCGTATGTCAATAATCATCAGGAAACCCACCGATTGTAATTGAAAGGACCCAATAAAAACGTTTGGAAAGGATGAGTAGGTAAGAGAAATCCATGCGGTTATGTGAGACATAACTTCAAAGGCATGATGGATGAGAGGATAACGATAAAAAGGATAGTTGAGGAATGCCATCAAAAGAAAAGAGGGATGAAGTTATATGATCCCTGAAAGGTAAAAAAAAAAAAAAAAGCTAAGGGAGACCCTCAAGGAGATGCTCTAGAAATCTAATGGACAAAAACAGGTCCTAGAAAATGACATGCTATAAGGGGTATGTAAGCCTAACAATCTCGAGGAGAATATAACTCAAAGTAAGGAAGAGTTGGCTAATAAGCATGACGAGGTCGAATATAAAAATTTGGACTTAAGTTATAATAGACAACGAATGGAGGAAGGGTCAAAATGAGATGAAAAATTGAGAATAAAGAAAACTGTAGCAACCAGTACGTAACGCCCGAAAGAACATTGAGCTAAAGGTATCAATGACCACGGGGTTAACTAGACATGGGAATGGTTAGGTATCTTGGAATTTCCAATCTTAAGTACAGAACCTCAAAGGGAAGAATGTGCTCTAAACAAAGAAAGATATAAATCTAAGAATATACCCCGAAGTAAGGTATGTCTCGTTATGATAAACTCCATGGAGGGAGTAAATAATATAAAGGAAAAGAAATTCCTTAAGTGAAGGATGTGAAAAGGACTAATTAAAAGAACAAGAGAAGACTTTGCATGTTAAGCAAACACCAAAGGGGCATCAAAGGAAATGATTGCTCATGCAAGGATGTTAACTAAGTTTTGGGGACAAAACTCCTAAAAGGAGGGGAGAATTGTAAACCCCGCACATTTGAGTTAAGGAAAACCGAGAAAAGAACCGGTCAAACCGAATAAGAAAACCAAACCGGTTTACATTTGGGTATAAGCAATATGAAAATTTACAACTTTCGATTGATCCAAAGGATTTATTAAACATTGGAAAAGAAACTTAAGACAAATTAGAAAACAAAAACCAAATTGGTTCAGGTGAACTAGATTACATAAGAACTTCAAAGTTAAGTGTGCTTATCTGAGAGTAGTGTGACTTGGAATTAATACAAATAATTTAATACCGAAATTAAATTATTGGAATTAATACTGAAATTAAATTATTGAAATTAATACCAATAATTTATGACAATATTAATACTAGTAATAAATCTTGACCATTTAATACACGGGTTTTACAACTATATAAAGAGGTCATCTCCATTTCATTCTTCTCACACCTGAACACTTCTCTCTCTCCCTCACTACTGCTCCATTTTCCGATAAAGCTCGAACCAGAGCTTCGACTTGAACAAAGGTCGGGCTCTTTAGAACCGAGGAGAAGACGGCTATCTGATAGCAAACTCCAGTCAATCCGAGAATTATTGGAGAAGCGCCAGCGTGATATAATAGTGAAGTAGCTCCGGCGGACCGAAGCTACCCTATTTCGGCCAAGCTGAAATCAGCCATTTCAAGCCCTGCTCAAGCCAATCCAAGCCCTTCCAACACTTCATCAGCCTTCCACGGCCGAATTAGGACCGAAAGGATGAACGTTAGGATAAGAGCTATCTGTCCAAATCGAAAGCTCAAACTGTCGTGCCTTCACCGGAATGCGAAATACCGAGAACGCCAGCAAGGACAAGCTCGCGTGAATACAAAGAATCAGTCTAGTGGAATTCACGGCATTAACGGGTGAGTGGGTTTACTAACATCATACCCGGTTGGGGATGATAAGTGCCTCGATATAATAACCCACTGTTTAGTGGTATTTTAATCATCACCACTTAGAGAAAGTGATGTGAAAGTTATGCGAAAAAAACTACTTACGGGTTGTAAGTAGATCATATCCGGTTGGTATGATGAGACTTCCTCGAAGGAAGTTGAAAACCTGTTCATCGGTTATGAACAGAGATGTCCTTATACCGGTCGGTATGATGGACAGTAAAAACCTATTTTGTCAAAAGTGTTCTCCCCTCACTGTGTGCTAATGCTTAAACTATTTGGGAGACCTTCTCGACGGGAGCTCGAATAGCTTTGATAGGCCAAGGGCCTCGGTTTTGGAACTTGGAGGCTAAATGCCCGATTTTGAAAATCTCGTACAGTGGGCCCAAGGCCAGTTGGCACGAGCAGGAGCTCGTAAACGAACATGATATATGTGCCATAAAACTTAATAAGTGAATTGTTTGGCCATGGTACCAAGATAGGACTGATATGCTCAGTCAACTAGCGGCAGTGCGACATGACAGGTCGACGGACTAGTCAAGACAAACAGCTACGAGTTGAGTTGAGAGTCGGGGCCGTTGGACTAGTGGCACCACAGATTACATGGCAATATAAGAAAACATTGTTTGTGCATGCACTGTGAGTACAGGATCATCAAGACGCCCATGAGGGGTAGTGATGCATCCTAAGGGCACTGGACGACCTAGTGGCTATAAGGGCAGTTCGTCGTTCCAGGTGTCTGTGCGAAATCTAGAGTAGCACGAAGCACATGAGACCAGGGTGGGGACAAGATGAGGTCTCTGTCCTCATACGGACATGAAGAAGTGATTTTGGGATTGTGGGTAGGATGTCACGTACATCCACTCATTCCTAGGGTAGAAGTGGTCGTACTTCTATCCGGGTGGCAGGAAAAGTCGCTCCGAAGCCACTAGCGGGTTCAGTAGTGATACTGACTTGCAAATGTGTGTAACATTCATGATGAAGTATGTGTGTTGGGTGATGACACACCGTGGTAACTAAGAAATATTGGAAAAATCCAAATTTTTAAATGATGGGATTTTTGAAAACAAAGGAGTCTGGCACACTCTATATAAATGTTTTTCTTAAAAGTCAAAAGCTTTTAAAAACTTATTCACTGAGTAGTCGTACTCACCCCCTCCCTTATATCCCTTTCAGGAAATCCCAGAAAGCCTCCCCTTAAAGACCGTCAAGTAAGATGCCTGTAAGACAGGTATGTAAAGTTTTAAATTTCATACAGTTTTGATTATGCTATTCCAGGAAAAAGGTGCAAGTTAAAGGACACCTTACTCTTTACGGTTTACAATAAGGGGAAACCCTTTAATAAATCGGGAGAGTGGCGGGTTGATCACGGGGATCCAACCAAACCGGGTCGGGGCGTGACACGGGGTGAGGTCTGGATGAGGTCTCCGTCCTCATACGTACATGAAATATTTTTTTGGGTCTGAGGGTTGAACGTCTAGGATGTTCACTCAAACTCTGGATAGAAGTCAGGGATTTCTATCATGGTGGATGGTAAAGATGCTTCGATCCACAAGTGGGTGTAGTCATTGTAACTGAATCTCGCGAATGTGTGTACCCTTCTTGATGAAGGGTGTGTGTTGATTGTGAAACACACCTAATATTGAAATTGGAAAAAATTTTGAAAACCTTGGAAAGGATTTGAGAATCATTGGAAAAGAACTGGTAAAACATGGAAAAAGGTTTTGAAAATTTGAAAATTTGAGGAAAGATCCTCTTAAAAGTAATAAAAATTTTGGCACACTTTATTTAAAGTTGGATGTTTATTAAAACTCACTCCTAACATCCATTCACTGAGTTATAGGACTCACCCCCTCCCTTTACCCCTTTTCAGGTAACCAAGGGAAAACAAACCTAAAAAACCTTCATGTAGACGAACCTAAAAGATATGTAAGATTTAATATATTTAGTTTTGTTTAATGTTATTCCAGGAAATATACAGGTGAAAGGATGCCTTACTCCTCGTGGTTTAAAAAAGGGGAAACTCTTAATAAACCGTGACAGTGACTGGTTGCTCACGGTGATCCGACCAAACCGGGTCGGGGCGTGACACATGCATTGTCCAACTGTGTCACATTTATTTTTTCCTGGTAATGCACTATTTTTCATTGAGGCATCTAAGGATAGTGCATCATGTATAATGCACTTATTAAGTGAATATTGTATGGCCTAAGGTCAAAAGATCAGTTTAACCAAATATTCTTTATATTTCAGTTCAAACACGGGGTCATCAACTCGAACAACAATTAGCAATAGCTTGGGCATAGACACTGGTGAAGTCAATGATACATACCGTGGTCTGCCCATCTTCTGGGGACGTTATAAACAAAAAAACCCTCCATTTCTTGAAGGAAAAAATAACACGAAAACTCCAAGGGTGGAATTCAGCATACTTGTCTTCAAGTGGTCGAGAGGTTCTTATAAAATCTACCATTTGTGTTATACCCACATATGTTATGAATTATTATTTGCTACCATAGGTTTGGTGTTCAGAGATGAACTCGCTGCTATCACAGTTTTTGTGGAGTAACTCTAGTGACCAAAAGAAGATCCCCTAGGTTAAGTGGGCCAAACTTATTGATATCAAGAAAGGGGGGATGGGCATTAAAGATATTCATACATTCAATTTAGTATTGCTAATGAAGAACGTATGGAGGATCCATAATCAGTCTGATACTCTTCTCCCTCAGCTACTCAAAGGTAAGTATTACAGGCATAATGACATTTTCTCAGCTAGTCCAAGTAATCGTCCCTCCTAGTTGTGGAGAAGTTTGTATGCAGGTAAAAAATAACTATGTGAAGGTCTACATTAGCAAATAGGTAATGGGAACCAAGCCCATGTTTGGAAGGACAACTAGATTCCTGCCCTCTCCAATGGACATTTGCATCATCAAACAAATTATGAGGAAGCCAACCAAACCCGAGTAAGTACCCTCATTGATAGAAGTACAGGTACATGGCAATTGGACAGTATCGAAAGATAGCTTGTCCTAGGGGAAAAGGAAGTCATCATGACTATCACTCTCATTTCTTCTACCCAGGAAGACAGGTTGATATGGCCTTGGGAACAGACTGGTAAGTTTATAGTAATGTCTACCTATACTTTCATGTTAGATCGGAAACATGCTAAGTTCATATCAACTCCTTCCTCCTCCTTAGTTATAAGCAAAAAAAAATGTGGACAACACTTTGGCATATATATTGCATTTCTAAGATTAGGAACTTTCTCTGAAAAGTAATGTCGAATGCTTTGCATGCTCATGATAACTTGTTTTTGAGAAAATTCATATCTTATGATGCATGTCCCATATGTGGTGAAGTCGAAACCATACATCATTTACTAGTTAAATGTGCATGGACTAGATTAGTGTGGTTTGCAATGTATGGGGTAAGAATTGAAGAATTTGTTGATTTGTCCTTAATTGAATGGATTGAATCTTGGTTATTTAATCTAAAATAGGGAAAAGATGAGAGGGAAGCAATAAAGTGCAGATTTGTCACAACGTGTTGGGCGATATGAAAGAAACGAAATAGAACTCTATTCCTAGGACGTCTGCCACAAGTTGAGTAATTGATCGATAACATTATAGGTTCAATTGGATAATATTCAGGCATCAATAAGGATTAAAGTCACACTAGACATGAGTCAAATCTGCCTACGGAATCTACAGAAGTATGGAAGCAGCCCCAAGTGGCACGTGAAGATTAATGTGGATGGTTTATTTAATATATTGACAAGAAATGCAGGGACAGTAATTATAGTCAGGAATGAATAAGGCACTTTACTGCAAGCTAGTGACTCCCGATTTTATTGCACATATTTTGAAATATGAGGCACGAGTTGTATTGGAAAGATTAAAATTTGCATAAGAACAAGGTTGGCCCAAAATTATACTTCACAAGCAATAGCGATAAATTTAATGGATTGTTCACTATTATATTGATAAATTATTGTATTACATTAATTTTTTAGAGTGTTAAGTGATACTAGTTAAACGGTTAATTAACTACTGTACAGATATATTATCATGTTTTTATATAAAAAAAATCAAGAATTAAGGAGTTTGAGTACTACTGTAAATGTTAGATATATTATTAAGTATAATATAATTATTTTATTTTCATATTTTTATTATACAAATATTATATTAGATTTGATAGATTAATAAAATAGTTTTGTTATGCAAAAAAAATTAATATCCTAAAAATTTGTTCTATTTAGAAACATTTGAAGTATATATATATATATATATATATATATGATGTGCTATATCTAGAAACTATATAGTGGGGTTGTGGTTGGGAGGGCACTCCCAAGGCCAAAGAGGGTCTCTCCAGAACTTGATTTTTTAGTTTTTAATATAATTTAATTTTATACAGATAAAAGTGATAATATAAGGAGATATTACGGTTACATTTTTAATGTTTTGACCTTGTGGATTGTATTGGACGTCAAGGGGAGCCGTTGGACCCCGGAGGAGTGCTAGGACGTAGCTGCCTTGGACGTTGGAGACTAGAGTAGGGCTGGTGCAATGCTGATCGACGCAATGCCGATCACAGGGAGACTGTTGCTCAGCCATGGAGCGTCCTCAAAGGCCCCGGACTCGATGGAGGTTCGGGAGCGGTTGTCAGGGCTACTTGGAAGGTCGATCGCGGCTTCTGGAAGACAGAACGCGGTCGCTACTGAAGTAAGGCAGCGAGGCAGGGGAAGCCTCCCCTATTTTGGGTGAAACAGGGGAGGATCGGAGAGAGTACTGGAGGTTGCTGACGATTAGAGCTGGAGTAGTTGTGGAAGGTGATGAGTTGTCACCAGCGCTCCTAGAAAAGGCTGGAGCTACTGCTGAGTGAGCTGGATTTTGAAGCCGATGGGAGCGGGCGGGCGAGCAACTGTGCTATGTGGAAGGCAGAGGAGGACAGGGCCGGTGGAGGAAACTAGTGGGAACGGCTTGCGAGACAGAGAGAACCGGAGAAGATGCTGCCGGGACTGTTGGAGGCTGGGCTGCAACATAGGATGTCCGACCAGAGGATGGCCAACGCTAGAGACTGCTGACGGAAATGAAGGTGGTTGTACCGCTCCTGGATGGAGGAGGGAGGATGGAGATGCTGTTGGGCAGTGGCGCCCGAACTACAGGTTCGGTTCATCCTTCCTCTGCTGCTGGTTTTTCCGGTTCCCCCAGACTGTGATGCTCTTGGTTCGACATATATTTTCCTTGGATTGCATCTCTCTCCTTCTGCATTATTCTTTCTTGTATTAAGTGTTACTGAAAGATTTCTGTGACAATAATGAACTGTGCTGTATCATCATCAAAAAGTCTTCCAAGGAAGAGGAAAGCATGCTACAGTATCCATTGTAAATGATTTATTTATCTGCAAATTAAGTCACTGGCTTCATAAAGTGGACTGGAAATGATTCCACCTCCACGGGAACTCTCACCATCTAGTCAAGGTAGCCGATAATCTCCATTATATGAAATTATAAGTTATGAAGAAAAGGGGGTGTACTGCCATTAGCTCTTCTTCATTTGCTTCTCCTTGATGTAGAGACAATGGAGGAGCATCTTAAGGGAAGTAGCAGGAAAGGACAGCATGACATCTGAAATAGTTTTCTACAAACCGAATTCTGCACAGATGAATGAAGATGGGTTCCGCAAGGGATCTGCTTTCCTTGTCAAACTGCAGAGATTGGAAGATGGATAGAGTTAGACCTTTAGAAGAAATCCACTTTCATAGAGGAAACAAGCACTCCCTCATCTTCCCACCAGACGTCCTTGGCATTCAAATCTTTCTCAATCAGCTTAAGAGGTGCTTCCAACGGAGGAGGATTCTGCATAGAATGAAGAACAAGTTTGAGATGGTAAAGCTTGAACTTCAAAAGAAAACAACACTTTTTGAGTAGTTTTGTTCATAGTTTTGTACCATGCAGCGTATCAGGGGCCAGTTGATTCCCCGGAAGAAAGGGTGCTGCTTGATTTTATTGGCTCCATTGTTAGATCCTAACCTGCTTGCAGGGTCTCGTTGCAGTAAGGCATGAATCAATTGCCTGGCTGTAAGGCTTACCTACAAAGTTATTGATTAGAGTTTTCTCCAGAACTTTGAGAGTCAGAAATTGTTTCTTGAAATCAAATTAAGTTGATCTGGTTTGAAAGGGATACCGAAATGCTGCTTGGAAAGGTGAGATCTTTGTAGAGTATATTGGCAAAGGTTTTCTGCCTGTTCTTTCCTCTGAATGGTGTTCGACCATAGAGCATCTCGTAAAGCAGTATACCTGATATTCAACCGACAGAATAAATCTAAGTTTATCATATTATCCTCCATAAAGCAAACTGAGAAGCGATGCAACAACAGATGTTGATGTATTCGATCCCATTGATTAATCCAACCCTGCCACTCTCTAGTTGGCATTTTGGGAGCAGTCAAGATATTGATGGAGAAAATAGAAGAGAGAGGATAGGATATCACAATTTATTCACCCAAGGGGAAGAGAACAACAGGGGAAAATAATGCAGAAGGACCAAATACTTCAGATAAGTCACAATTGGGATGTAGTAACTCACCAAGTGCCCACCAGTCGATCGCACTGCTGTGGGTCTCTCCCGTTATTATTTCCTGGAACAAGCAAAATGAAAGAATCCAGTAGTTAGAAGAATATATCGGCTACTTCTTTTTGCTGTCTTATGAGGTTTCACCATTCACTCCCTTGAGTAGAATTATTTCTGATAGCATATGGATAATGATAAGAAAGGAGATTAGTTCCATACTGGTGCAATGTATTCTTCTGTTCCAACAAACGAGTTAGACTGTGATACCGGTTCTGCTACAAACATCTGTGATGGATAACTTCTCGACTTCCTCCTGTTGCTTGAAACCGGGTGGTGTACTATCTGCAGAAACAAATTATGCATTGAGCATAATGATTACAAGAAGTAATATGAGGGTGAGATTCAGTACTCAAGCAATATACCTGAGGTTTACAGGAAGTGAGGAAAGACAAGTCGAAGTCGGTTAGTATAACATGCCCATCCTTCTGTAGCAAGATGTTCTCGGGTTTCAGGTCCCGGTATATTATTCCTGCACCATTGACAATGAGACACAATAACTTTTCTTCTGTAAAAGCTTCAAGCAGATGGAAGGTGCAATGAAGAATGCTGGATATTGCTTTGTGTCTTGGCATATAGAATACCTAAACAGTGAAGATACTCCAAGCCAATAACAACCTCTGCTGCATAAAACCTGAAGATGTAATCATGGAGTAAAACCAGAACTCAGTGATAGGATCATTGCAACTATTATTTTTCAACGGTATTAAATATGAGTACTTGGAAAAAAAAGGATCAGAGTACCTTGCCGATTCCTCGCTGAATAATTTCATGGGCTGCTTGTCAAGCAAGGCAAATAGCTCTCCACCAAGGCAAAAGTCCGTAATCAAACAAACATGTGTAGAAGTCTGCAGGATCGAACATAGGCAAATGAACATTGATTGTTGATCTATTTCATCCTTTATTGGTACAACTTGGATTTGAAAGATTCTCCAGCAGGATTAACAATTGTGGCACGGAAAAATGCTCGCCTGAAATGAGGCATAAAGGGTTGGAAGAAAAGGATGGTCCAGTTGAGATATAATTTCCCGCTCCATGCATGCCCGATGAACCTGCAAAAATTAAAAATAAAACCATCTTAGTCAGAAGTCAGAATGGATGCATCTGCCTGCTCGTACTCACAGAACTGGTAGTGTTCATTCCTTTATGGGGTACCTTGTTTCGATTCAGCATCATGGACTTCTCCATTGCCTTCATAGCAAACAGTACCCCACTGCCAACCAACTCCACTAGATGGACGCTGCAGAAATGCATATAAAAAACTAATGAACAGAACAGTAATGTATGGATCATTGACAAGCGTGTCAGCATACTTAAATCAAATGAACAGCTAGAAGAAGTAGAGAGTACCTTCCAGTGTCACCACAGCCTAAAGGTTTAACAGGCCTAAAATGATGTAAACCGATCTTTTCACCTGCTTCAGTGATCTGCATATCGAAAAAGAACGTCTACATGTACTGTCTGCCATTCTTGGAACATTAGAACTGATGTTACACAATTGTAACTTCAGCAAATGGGTTACCTTTTGTATTGCTACCCAAGAAGGGCTATTCCTTTTATGAGGCCTTGGAAAAACTGGCTGAGAATGGATTGTCCACAAATCTTCTGGTCTCTAAGATATGGAAGGTGATGAAAAAATATGTATCAGCTGCTCAATTGCTAATAAAGTAGCAAGATTTGATCCCTCAAACAAGTATCTCTAGCAATGACAAACTGGCAGTAGAAGAAGCAAGTTGTTCACGTTACAAGACAGCACATTCCTGAGAAAACCTTTCTACTCTATACATGTCGCAGGTATTATCAGCCTAAGCAAGGATCAAAAAGTACCTTACCAGGTTGGCATCCGGAAGCTCACGAACAGCTTCATCTACATTCTCTGCAGTAGATTTGACCTGATATAAGCAGTATAATGAGGGAAAAACCTCAAGATGAAAACCGTATATGATTTTAAAACAACATAATTCAGAGGAAAAACATACAATTTTAGCACTTTGTTGCTCTGCCATGCTCGAAAGACGGTTTGCCAATGGTTCAACATGATCACTTCCATCCAGCTGTACACCGATGAAGTACTGAAGCTCACCCTGAAAGAACATGATAATGTTAGAGGCAGGTCATCTCCGCTGATTTATAAATATTCTATCAACAGATTAACCATGGAATTCTCGGACCTTCTGGTCTTTCATAGGTTGCATGTGGAATAAGTTCCAAAACTTCTTTCCTGTAGATCAAGATATCAGTAGGACTTATAGAATAAGAATTGCCAACTACAACAAAAGATGTGCAAAGATTCATGGAATATCCACCATTTCATGATAGAGAGTAGCCTACACTAACCGCTCTTAGTATAGTTGATCAACTGGACAGTGATTTCCTTCTGCTCTCGGATGGCATCTCTGATCTTTTGGACTGTTGCCTGATCAGTTTCTGGACCTTGAAGAAACCTACGCATTGCCAGTGGAAGTTAAGAGATATTAGAACCCTTAAAGATGCCTGCTGTTTGTAGTGAGTTGCTTTACTTCATACCTGCAGTTTCTACCCAGGATCTCCTCCCTAGTGTATTCTGTCAATTCAAGAAAGCTGTCTGAAGCAAATATCTACAAGACAAAAGAGACATTTAAGTCCAGCAGGATACCTTATGTGTGAAGCTGAAAAGGACATACCATATAATGGTGAAAATTATAGAAAGAAAATATCTTTTACAATTGGATTGTCAGGAAGTCTTGGGTCTGTGATGACAAAGTTCTTCTCTATTCGTTCGAGTGTAGTTGCCAGATCTATTCCCTGCCGCATATCCTTCTTCTCTCTTTCCTCGTGATGCCAACTGTCAGTTCGCTCCAAATCTTTAGTCATCAAGATTTCCGGCTCAAAGCTCAGCTCCTCTTCTTGCTTATTAGCTCTATTTACTCTAGGCATCCCTTTGAGCCTTGATAAGAGTTTCCAAAATCAATATATAGAGAAGGGTTCTAACATTACCCTAGGATGAATTCCTAGCATAAAACTTACTCCTTCATGGAATTCTGCCTTGATTTTCTCCCTTTCTTGTCCAGTTCTTGAGTAGAACTTACACAGTATATGTTGGAAGTTGGATCAATTTGAGGTGATTTCCGGGAAGGTGTGCCATCGTACTCAGACAATTTTGGGAGATAGGAATCAAGGTTGAACTTCTCAGTCTCATGGTTCTTGCTGATTGAACGGTTGTGGGATCTGGGATTCTTCACGGTCAGGACGACTTCTGTCATGGAATCCAAGGCCTTCTCCTTTTGCCGGGCTGGAAAGCAATAAAATTTACATTAGAAGAAGTTCACATCTGAATAGGATTTCAGCGAAATATGGGAATGTATGTATTTTACCATCGTATTTAATTAGAGACTGGGGCAATCCATTGGGTCGAACTGCCTTATCAACAACCCCCTCAGTGTACTTGCTCACCTCAACCTGCATCCTGCAAAAAAAAATGAAGCACGGAAACAATTTTCAGTACAAATAAAGTCGAAACAAGATGGAAACTGACCATAAAAGAATTCCTCCATGTTGACCATTATCACAAACACTAGAAAGACAGCTACATATTGACGGCTATCCAATCTCTGGATTCTTTTGGCAGAAAAAAAACCTCTGGATTCTTATGCATTAACAGATCCAACTTTGATTTTTTTTTTGCAGACTGATCGAATTTAGGGAAAGCTTGTTAGACACCACAAAAGAAGAAGTTTGAGACGAATATTACCCGATAAATTTGACGGTGTTGCCATTTTCATCCTTGATGGGAGTGAGGGTGAAGAGGTTCCAAAAGGGTGTCCCATCCTTCTTGTAGTTGAGCAGCCTTCCGCAATATCCCCTGCCATTCTTCACCGCTTGTCTGATCCTGTCTACCTCTTCCAGGTCCGTCTCTGGTCCCTGAAGGAATCGGCTGCAAAACCCAAAACCTTTCAGGCAAACAATGGTGAAATGTCTATTTTCTCCAAAAACCATCTTCTTAATGGTTGTTTCCGCTTAGAGAGTTGAGAAATCTGCATTAGTAAGTCTGTTTCAGGCACCCAATTCGACGACTCTTTCTCCATCGACATCAATGGCTGAAGAAACATGCTGTAGACAGACCGAGAGGGGGTTTCTGGCGGGAAGAGTCCACCGGCCGGCATAAAACGGTTCGATCACACTAACCAGAAACCGTCCGGTTTGCAATCATACACTCATACCAGGTCACAATAAAAAGTAACAACTTTATACCAAATTCAACTTTTACCTTATTTCATATGGAAGTTAAAAAAATAATCTTAATTCAAATTAATGTCTCATTTAAATATGAATATATATTTTATTAAATTTATGTGAAATTATATTATACTTTTTTGCACAATGAAATTATATTATACTTGATGACAACATATAAAATAAAATTATAAAAATGAAATAAAGTAAAGTTACTCTAAATTTCCACTGTATATCATGAGGCAGTGGAAAAAACCGTTGTTTTATGGGAGGATAGGAGCACTTGATGAGGTCTCACCAGTTCCTTCCAATGACCTCCTTGGAAGAGTAGCCTGTCATGGTGAAGAAGCCACTGCTGGCGTAGATGATGGGACAGTCGGGCTTCGTGGCATCCGACACGACGAACGTCTGCTGCAGAGTCGACAGCGCCGCCCTAAGCTCCTGCGACACCCTCGGGAACGCCCCCGAGTCCCTACCGCCTAAGTTCGAGTCCTCCGACACCCTGGCTGAATCCACCGCGCCACCTCGGAACCTCTCCGATGACGTCCTCATGCTGTCGGCGAGGTTCGAGACGAAGTCGCCGGAGTTCCTCACCCTCAGGCCCCACCCCGCCGTCCTCTCTGCCACGGCGGCGCTGTCCAATACCGGCGGCTCGGAGGAGTTTTCGGCCGCCGGGCCGCCGAACACCATCCACCTGGTGCTCTCTCTGTTTACGAAGGCCCTTGGTGGGTTCTCTTCTTCCTCCACGAGTTGACGGTTCTTGCCTGCAGACTTCTCCATTTGTTTAGGTTCTCGTTCGAGACTGCTAGAAGCTCCTGTGTATAGTAGCAGATTGCAGCAGAAGTTAAGAATGGAAGTGACAAAAATGGAAAAAAAACAGTGCCTCACACTGCAGTAAGAGGAAGAGTAGTCAACTGGTTTTTCTGTGAAGCTCTCAAGTTCTTGGCCTTTTTATTCTTTTTCTTTTCTCCAATGGTCCTACGTGCGATGTTAAGATGATAGAACCTGTGGAAGAGATGACGTCCACATTTTCCCAATTCACATATCTTCTTCTCAACTTCACTTTCAAAATATTTAACAATTTATCATAATGTAATAATGATAAAAATAATATCATGCATAAAAATTAGTGCATAATACATTTGTACAATAGCTTAACTCACAATAAAAAAAATTAGTACTAAATATTTATGAAAAATGATATTTTAATATAAAAATTAAAATAATAATAATATCAAATATTTACAAAAAATAATATTTAATTATTATATCTTAAAAAAACTCTTTTAATGTAAAATTTGTTTATAAAATATACTCATTACTAAAATTAGTTCTAACATTAAAACATTATATTTATGGAAATTTTAATAACCTAAAAGCTTTAAACGTATTTAAGAAATTTTGATGTTATGCATGAGTTATATAGTAGGAGAGGAATCTTCTGAATGAGCGGATGCGCAAAGAGAAAGTTACCCCGTGAAGTTGATGGATTATCCATGGGGGTTGGAGGATGTAACAAGACCACACATGTTGAAGATACGACAGCGTTTGGGAAATGAGCATTCCTCGTCACGTTTTAATTCCGCACGTCTTCTTCCAAGAGGGAATTATGCGGGGGGTATGTATGTCATCATCTTATGGTGTCGTTAACCCTCCACGTTCATGTTTGTCCCCGTCTGATTGTTCATGCGACCTGATGGCCCCTTAATTTACGGGGTCCATGAAATTATCGTATGTATGTACGTAGTATGTTGGGTCCATTGACGGATGAGATGGTTTGGCATTACACATGGAGGGTCCACTTCTTGTAGTATGTCTTTCTCTAAGTAGCCGATATTTTTGTAAGCTAAATAAGTCGCGATAAATCTTTAAAAAAATGTATATATTCCAAAAATAGTGCTGACCGACAATCACTACAGAGATATTCACTATCACACTCTTCAACCAGCTTCTTTTATGGTCCAAAAATTGGTGAGTACAACCTCCTAGGTAGGACTTACACCCGTATCCTATCTGGGAGTTCTTACACCCGAAATCCGACAGGGATGACAATTGGATTAAACCCGTATGGGTTCCTATGTATAGGTATTCTACTCCAGTTATTTGTCATTACACATCTATACAATCATCTATTATATTTTGTTGCTATTAGATTTGATAACTTTATTTACTAAATTTTGATTAATTCGACTTTAGATCTCATGGAGTATAGTTGAATACGATCCAATTATATAATTAAAATATATTTTGTTAATAGTTATATTTGAATTTATAATTAAATTATTAATAAAAAATAATTTATTAGTTAATTTATTTTTAATTTTATTTATTTAAAATAATTATGTATTTGTATAATAAATTTAAAAACTATATACGCATTAAAATTTTCACTTAAATTTTAAATTTTAAAATATTTTATTCAATTATATTTTATAATATTTATATTTTAAATATATAACATAATTTATTTAATTTTTGTTAATAATACTGATTTATTCTCATTTAAGTTGATCTTAGAATTTAATTAATACTAAAATTAATTATTAGATAATTAAATAATATGTCTATTCGAGTTTGTATTATTAGGTAACAATCCTATCAAAGAATCAATTCTCTAAACCTGTACTAAGTAATCGGGTCGAACAAAAACAAATGAGAAACAATAATTAATTGCATAAAATCTGATATATTGAACCGGTAATTCTTAATCTCTATACAATAGAGATCAGTTTTACCTTTCAGTAGTAGTGCGACTAGAGATTTTTGCCACCTAATAACTATCATTTTATACAAATTTGAAAGTTTAAATCTACCTCCCCTCCATCATAAAAAACGGATCGGGTTAAAAATACCAATGTTATAAGTGATGATAATAAGGTGCTACAAAATTTTGACAGGTTAAAATTTGAAAATTGAGATAATAATTCATTTAAATTAGTGATATTTTTATTATTTTAAATAGTTTTTTTATGTGAATAAAAATATGAAAAACAAGCTAGGCAAAAAAATAATTAACAAAGCTTAAAATTAGTTAAAAATTATAATCTTATACCTGATTAATTCTGGTTATATATCTCATATAAATTTTATGTTTATATTTGTATTTATAATTTACCATTATTAAAAAAAATCATATCATTGATGCGCACATCATCGTTGTAAATTATGTTGGGAAATTATGTTGGGGAATTCAAGTAACTTCATTTTTTTTTCTCATGCCGTACATTATTTATTTAGCCACGTGGCAGGACATGTTGCCATATGCGGTACCGTTTAATTTTGTCCGCTGGTTGTACGACTAAGGTTCACCACAGATGACCCAATGATATTTGCCAGTTGAATAGATCATTTGGGCCTTCTCAGTTCTAATTCTTTTTTTTTTTTTTTGCAAATACCTCAATTCTAATTCCATCTTTTGATATTTTGCATAGTCCCCTAATTCCATTTACTAGAAATTTATATATTTCAAAAACTCTAAGATTTTTTAATTAAACAATATCAATTTATTTTGTTAAAGAAAAGTATATATTTTTATTTTATTTATCAATAAAACAATATTTTAATAATAATAATAATAATATTATACAATTATATAATTAAAAGTCAAAATATAACATATTATCTTTTATTATATTTTTATTTTCAAATTTTAAATTACATATGTAGTTAAATTCCAACCAATTATATTCCAAATATTTGTATTTTCATTCCATTTTCATTATAGCATATTACAATTCTCTATTTGGCGAAAAGTGATAAAAAAATGTAATGAATTTCAATTGTCACTGTCTCAATTATTTAAATGACACGGATGATATAAATATTCTTAGCCTTAGGAAGAGTAATTTAAATTAATTGTATAAGTAATGATAATTCCAAATGTTATCGAAATCCAAACTAATTAAAAAATTAATTTGAATTATAATTTTGGATGATAAATAAGTTACCTAAATTAATAACGAATAATCTCACATAATTTAAAAATCAAGTATTGTAAAAAAAAATTATTAAAAACTGGTTGGACTGAATTGTTTCGTCTTGAAAATTAAATAATTTTTAAAAATATTTATATAAATTAGAAAATTAAAATGATAAAATTGGGCATGAAATTAAAAAAATAAATTAAATAAAAACCAGTATAATTGGATGTAAATCAACTAATAAATGACCAAATTGGTCGAATTGCTGGTAAATTCACTAAAAAAATAGTTTGAAATAGTGTTGTTGCCAAGTTAATCATGGCACGCGTTGTAAACCCCTACCCTTCGGGATAAGAAAACCGAGTAAATAATCGGTCAAAATCAAGAGAAAAAATCGAATTGGTTCATTAACCTCAACCAATAAATAAATGGTAAACCAAGAAATTTATAACTCTCGATTGACCCAAAAAGTCGTAAAAATCTTGAAAATAGAATTTAGGACAATTTTGAAAAGAAAACCATAACTATTCAAGTGAATCGGATCTGAACTGGATTGGAACGGTTTGAACCACTATTGAACCGAATGCTAAATTCATTTTTCTAGATAGTTTAAAAAATTCAAATTTGAGAATTTAGGCTACCATTGGCTAGATAATTAATTTAGATGAATTTATAAAATTTTAATTTTGAAAAATTCGGTCGAATTGAGCTGCACCGGACGGTTTAAGCGTTGAACCCGGTTCGGAACAATATCGTCTTCTTCCTTTAAATGACAACACTGTTCACTTGCCGAAAAATTGAGCAGTGCCGGCGAAGATGAAAAGTCTCCCACCAAGGAGTTTCAAGCAATGAATAACCGCCATTAAGGCGCCAATTGGATGGCCAATAAGTCCCCAGACTTCCTATATAAAGAGCCACTCCTCATTCATTCTCTTTACACCTAAAAATTTCACTCTCTCCCTACTACTCCATTTTCCGTTGAAGCTCGAACCAGAGCTCCGACTTACACATTTTTCTAAACCAAAGAAGGCATGGTCGAGTTCTTTAGATTCGGAGAGAAGTCAATTACATGACTATAGTCTCCATTTGCTTCGAGGATTGTCGGAGAAATGCCGACGTGATAGAATAGTAAAGCAGCTTTAGCGGACCAAAGTTGCCTTGTTTCAGTCGAGCTGAAATTGGCTAATTCGAGCCCTTCTCAAGCCAAACCAAGTCCTCCCAACACTTCCATAGCCCTCATACAGCTGAATTAGAGCGAAAAGGTAAGCCAATTTGGCTCCACTCTGTATATTCCGATTGGTGCTAGAGAGAGAACCGACAGATATTTACTGACCAAATTCTCCCTCAATTCGACATGAATTGATGTGATTCTTGATACTAGTAAGAACCTCAGAACAAGAGCTATCTGCCCATATTGAAAGCTCGGACCGCCGTGCCCTCGATGGTAAGCTTTCGAAGCTTTCTCTCTATACGTTCAATTTTCTGGCGAAGCTCTATTTGAGCTCATCCCAGCGTCAATTCATGCGATTCAAAGTGCAATTGAATTGTATGTATGTGTAGGAACTCAAATCCACCTTTAATTTCAACAATTAACTTCGATTGGTTAGTCAATTTGATGAAATCAAATCCGGTCAGGTTGAAAGGTTGAAATTTGGGGAAAAATTGGGAATTTTGAAAATTCGAGGGGACTAATGTGCAATTTCCTAAAATTGAGGGTCAATTGGGTATGAAAAAAATGTTGAAGGACCAATTAGTTAATTTTTAGAATTTTTGGGGTGAAATTTACCATTTTTTAAAGTAGGGGCAAAATGGTAATTTTAGAAAAGTTGGGGACCAAATTGGGAATTTTAGAAACTTGAACCCCTTTTTTGTGATTTTGAATAAATTGAGTTTCCAAAGGTGAATACTAGAAGTTTCGAGACTCAATTTGGGGAAAAATTGGCATTAGGGACCTAAAGTTAAAGAAATATAACTTTAGGGACCTAATTGCAAATAATTGAAAAGTTTGGGTACTTTATTCATTCGTGAAGGCTATTAGTGTAAACCCCATTTTTTGATAATAAGAAAACATGGGAAAGAACCGGTCATTTTCAATTTTAAAATCGACTCGATCTACAAACCGGAACCGATAGAGAAAGGGTAAACCGGGAAATTTATAGATCCCGAGTGACCCAAAGAGTCCTAAAAGTCATGGAAATGGACTTAAGAATGAATTGGAGATGAAAACCAAACCGGTTCAGGTGAATCGGATCAGGACAAGATTAAACCGGTTTGTACCGATTTGAACTACTATTGAACCGGATGCTATATTCATTTTTCTAAGTGGCTAAAAAAAATTCAAATTTTAGATTTGAGACCACCATTGGATAGAAAATGAATTTAGAAATTTTTAGATTCCCTCCGGCCTCGATCTCAGCGCGTAGGAATCCATCAGAGCTTCTCGGCCTACTGGATGCCAAACCTCCCTTATGCACCCTTAGGTCGTCCTGCAGCCCTTGGGACACATCGACTACCCCTCTCGAGTGTCTAGATGCTCTCAAAATTCTCATGCATGCATAACAAAATTTTTGATTCATTAACCATGATCTTTGGTGTGAATGGTCCAACAACCTCGACACTCGACCTAGCCTGCAGCTGTTTGTCTTAACTAACCCGTCGACCTAATCTAGGCACACTACCACTAGCCCATCGAGCCTTGTCAATCCTATCTTGGCCCTGTTGCAAGTCACACAATATTTCCAGTTTCATGAGAGTTTTCATGGTTCTTATAATTCACGTTTATCTACGGGTTTAACCTTTGCACACTAGCTTGGGCCCACTTCTCGAGTTTTCCAAAACTGGGCCTTCGGGAACTCGAGAAGTTTTGGAAAAACTGGAGAAATTCCAGCTCCCATCAGGAACATCCCTCAAAATGTTTAAGTAGTTTCATGCAGTCAAGGGAGATCGTTCCTAGAAAAATATTTTTTCAAACATAAAAATAATTCTCATCACACCCAACTGGGTATGATGCTGAAAATCCCACTCACCCGGTACTGTGACGGATTCATCCTAGTTAGATTTCCAAACTTCAATGTGCTCATTGGCACCCATATTCGTATGACTTGTGCCTACATGGTTCAAGTATTCGCATCAGGATAGTTTGGCATAAAAGACTCCTTACTTCCATATATTTGCATATAGGTCCTTGATTTATGCCTTATTGCGATTAGTTCCCTAAAGTTCATAAATTTTGACTTTAGATCCCTAATAATCAACTTATTTTTTTAATTAAGTAACTACGACTTCCAATTTTCCTCATGGGTCCTCAACTTTTCCAAAATTACCAATTAGTCCTCAATTTTACCAAAATTGCCAAATGGTCCTTAACTTCCCAAAAATTACCAATTGGTCCTTGAACTTTCAAAAATTGCCAATTGGCCATCCATTTCATCCAATTGCCCAATTGGGCCCCAATTGAATGTTAGGTTTGTGAAAATGCCCCTAATTTCCTTAAATTGCAATTTGGACCCCAATTTTCAAAAAATCCCTAAATTGTCTAATTTTCTCAAAATTGCAATTTGGTCCACAAATCTTAATTTCGTTCAATTGATCCTCAAAACTAGTTGATTGTCTCTATTTGTGATATGAATCATCTTCCCTGTGTCTTCATCATCATTTTGAGCTCTAAACCACTTGATTTAGCTTGGAAATGAGCTCAAACGGAGCTTCGTCGAAAAATTCAGTCTAGAGAGAAAAAGCTTCGATATCTTACCGGTGAGGGTTCGACGACCAAAGCTCATGCTTTCCATGAATTGCTCTCCTTTCGGGGATCCTCCCTGGATCAAACCGCACCTCAATTGGTGGTCTGAGCAGTGTGAATTTCTTAATTTATGTTTCTACAGAAGTGCACCATGAACAGTGTTTTCCGGCGAAGGAGCGATGGAGGGGCTTACCATATTAGCTCAGGGGAAGGTCGGTGTCATGCCCTGACCGGGTTTGGTCAGATCCCCGTGATTAACCCACCACTTTCCCAACTTATTAAGGGTTGCCCCTTGTTTATAAAACATGTAGAGTAAGGCGTCCTTTAAACCTGCACCTTTCTTGGAATAGCATAAATCAAAACTACATAAAATTTTAAATTAATCATACCTGTGTTACAGGTGTAACTAATAGGAGTTCTTTGGTAGGTTTTCCTTAGTCTACCTAAAAGGGATACAAGAGAGGGGGTGAGTACAACTACTCAGTGAATGGGTTTTTGAAATTTAACTTTTAGGAAAAAGATTTATATTGGAGTGTATCAGACTACTTATATTCTTTCAAAAATCCTTTTATTTCAAATCTCTATTTTCATCACCATTTCTTATTAATCACGGCGTGTCATCACCTAACACACATCCTTCATCCTGAAGGTCAAAACACAAAATCATAGGTTAGCCTATCCACTAAACCCACTTGTGGCATCGAAGCGACTTTACTGGGGACCTAGAAAGAAGCACGTCCACTTCTACCTTGAGAATGAGTGGATGTATGTGACATCCAACCTCAATCCCGAAATCAATTCTTCGTCTTCGTATGAGGACATAGACCTCATCCTAACCCCACCCCAGTCTCATAAGCTTGAAGCTACGTCGAGCTTCGCAAGGTCACCTGGTCTGACGATTTGCCATTATATCCACCCGGTCGTCCAGGGCCCTAGGACACATCATTACCCCTCTTGGGCTTCTTGAATGTCCCGTAATCACAGTGCATGTACAATTAGTATTTTCACATCTTACCAAATAATCTGTGGTGTACTAGTCCAACAGCCCTGACCCTCAACTCAATCTACAACTGTTTGTCTTGACTGGTCTGTCGACCTATCATGTCGTACTATCACTAGTTGACTAAGTATGTCAGTCCTGTCTTGGTATCATGGCCAAACAATTCATTTATTTAAAGTTTTATGGCATATAACTCATGTTTTGTTTATGAGCTCCTGCTCATTCCAATTAGCCTTGGGCCCCCTGTACGAGATTTTCAAAATCGGGCATATTAGCCCCCAAGTTCCAAAATCGAGGCCTCTAGCCTAACAGAGCTATCCGAGCTCCCGTCAAGAAGGTCTCCCAAATCGTTTAAGCAATGGCACACAGTTAGAGGAGATCACTTCCGACAAAATAAATTTTCAACTATCCATCATACAAACCGAGTATAAGGATATCTCTGCTCATAACTGATGAACGGGTTTTCCACTTCCTCCGAGGAAGTTTCATCATACCAACCGAGTATGATATACTTACAATATGTAAGTAGATTTTTCGTGTCATTTTCACATCACTCCTCTAAATTGTGATGTTTAAAATACCATTGAGTAGTGGGTTTTCATTTCAAGGTACTTATCATCCCCAACCGGGTATGATATAAAATTCCCACTCACCCGTTAATGCAGTGAATTCCACTCTACCGGTACTTTGTAATCACGTGAGCTTGTCCTTGCTAGCGTTTCTGGTACTTCGTATTCCTACACAATATGAACATCCTTGTTCATTATCCCTCGGCCTAATAGCCTTCAGTCATTCCAAATTAATGAGAAAACTAAACTTTTTATTTATTTGCAATTCGGTCCCTAAAGTTATTTTTCTTTAACTTTAAGTCCCTAATCTCGGTTTTTCCTCAAATTGAGTCTCGGAACTTTTAAAGTTTATCTTAGGGCCTCAATTTATTCAAATTCACAAAAGGGGTTTAATTTCCTAAATTTCCAATTTGGTCCCCCAACTTTTCCAAAATTACCATTTTGCACTTCCTTTAGCCCAAAAATTTTAAAATTGTTCAATTGGCCCTCTAACATTCTTATTATGCCCAATTGACCTTCAATTTTACTAAATTGCATTTTGGTCCTTCAAATTTTGAAAATCCCCAATTTCAACTCCTTAACACAACCAAATTTGATTTTATCAAATTGACCGTTCAAACACTTCTAATTATTGAAATTGAAGTTAAAATTGAGATCCTGCATCTTCATATGATTCAATAGCACTTTAAATCGTGAGTTTTGACGCCGGAACAAGCTCAAATGGAGCTTTGTAGAAAAATAAACTATAGAGAGAGAAAGCTTCAATTACTCACCGTCGGGGGCACGACGGTCCGAGCTTTCAATCTGGGTAGATAGTTCTCATCCTAAGGTTTATCCTAGAATCAAGAATTGCATCAATTGATGCCGAATTGAGTTAGAATTTCATCATCGAAATTCTGTCGGTTCTCTCTCTAGCACCGGTCAGAAATTGCAGAGGGGAGCCGAATTGGCTTTGGAGGGCTGTGGAAGTGTTGGGAGTGCTTGATTTGGCTTGGGGTGGGCTCGAAATGACTGCTTTTAGCTTGGCCAAAATAGGGTAGCTTCGATCTATCAAAGCTGCTTTATTGTTTGATTATGTCGGCGCTTCTTCGGGGATTCTCGAATTGACTGGAGTTTGCTATCAGATAGCTGACTTCCCCCGGAGTCTAAAGAGCCTTATCTATTCTTCCGAGGTTAAGAAAAATGCCCAAGTCGAAGCTCTGGTTCGAGCTTCACCGGGAAATAGAGCACTAGAGAGACTGAGGGAAGTGTTCAGGTGTAATGAGGATGAATGGGGATGAGCTCTATATATAGGTGTAAAATTGTGTATTAAATGGGGGAGATTTATTACTAGTATTAATGTTGCCATAAATTGATGGGTATTTATTAGTATTAATTTCAATAATTTAATTTAGGTATTAAATTATGGTATTAATTCTAATAATTAAATGTATATATTAATTTATGGCTATTTATGATAGGGCGTATGATTAATACTAATTAACCCAAGTTCGCATAAAAATATTTTTTACCGAAATTTCGAGTTACAAAAAAAACATACTTCATGCAAGCACGTGTAACTTTAGTGTTGTGATGGGATCCAATTCATCTAAACCGGTCTGATTTTTCTCTTCTAATTTATCTTAAGGTTCTTTTCCAAGTTTTTATGAACCCTTAAATGGATGGGTTTGTGAACCGGTCTGGTATTTCTCACTCAATTTGAATGGTTCTTTTTCTGGTTTTCCTTAACTCAAAAGAGCAGGGTTTATAGTCGAGGCACCTCTAAGTGGTGTTTGGGGGGCTTGGTTTGGCTAGAATTGGCCTAGGGACAACTTTAATTGAGCTCGAACTGCTGACAGCCGAGGAGCAGAGTTATTTTTTGAGCTTCCTCGCTCTTCTACGGTGGCCCTCGGGCTGAAGAGAGGGTGCAACTGTGTAAAGGACTTTCTCATAGTTCTAATGGCACTGAATGCAGCTTCAATGGTGAAGAAAAGCCCCGATGTTGGAGCTTAGGTTTGCTGGTCATCAGAAAATTGAGCAGTTCACTTTATTTGGTCGATTGTCGGATGTTGAGAACGAATGGAGGGGTGCTCTTTAGATAGGGAGCTCAACAACTGACCGGGCTACCTGCCAGCATAGGACTCGGCCGATGGTGAACTGATTGGAGCGATTTTTGAGTCGCTGGAGACTCCCCTTCCTTCACTCTCTCTCCTATCTATTCTCTATATTAGCGGCTGAAGGTTGAAGATGATAACATGGCAGGTGTGCCACATGGCGTGTTGTGATTGGTCAGTTTTTCTAACGTGGCGTTCCAACTCACCAACGTGTCACTCATTGACCGATTGACCAGACACGTGGCAACCTCCCATTGGCTGCCCGTGTTTGCGTGGCAGGCTGACTGTTGACCGGACACATGGCAGCCTCTCATTGGTTGTCCGTGCTTGCATGGCTGCTGACTAGGCTCCGTTGACCGGTCTGGTTCATTAACCGGATAGACCGTTGACCGGTCTAGTCTGATCGGGTTCAGTCACCCGAATTTGAAAATCGGCCGGTTCAAGCCCGATTCGATCGATTTTCTGAAATTTAAAAATTTCTAAATTCATTTTCTATCTAATGGTGGCCTCAATTTCTCAAATTGACATTTTTAAGCCACCTTGAAAAATGAATTATTGAACCAGTTCACTATGGTTCAATCTGGTTCACCCCCAACTAGTCCAATTCTCCCATCCAATTCACCTCATGGTTCTTCCCCATGATTTTTGTGAATTTTTGGTAACTTGGTATTTTCCAATTTTCCATTTTAACCCTTCTTTATAATTTTTTTCCTTTTTCAGCTCGATTTTCTCAAAACCGTCGGTTCTTTCCCCGATTTACTTGGTACGGGGGACGGGTTTCACAACTCTCCCCTCCATTTAGGAGTTTTATTTCCTTGATTATTGAAACTCTTAGCTCGGTGTCCGTTTGAGCATCTTGTACTTGCGTTCCTGGGTTTCGGCGTTATCCCTTTCTTATCCTATGTTGGTCCTTTATTCCATTCTTGTATCCCTTTCTTGTTTGGTTTCTCCATTTCCAATTATCGGGTTTCCCATCCACTCATCAACTTACCGACATACAAGTGGGTTTCTTCCTTTTAGTCCTCCCTCACGTCAAACGGCGTCCTTACTTATGGACTTTTTTTCTTAGATCCATCCTTACTCGCTCGTGACCATTTCATGGTTTTTATTCTGAATTAATCTCTTATGGCTTACACGTCCATTCCTTGATTTCATCCGAAGGAGTTTCCTTTGTTGATTTTATCCTCTACTCTAGTATCTTGAAGTTGAGATTTTCCATCCTTTGAGTCGTGCGTTTATCCTTCTCATCATTTCTTGAAGGTTTTCATTTGATCACTTCCTAATTGAAGGGCGTACTCTCCAATGTTTTTCGGATCTCCCTTCCCAATTTTCCTTATTACGGGTATTCCACCCATTCCCACTTGTTACGGTATTACCTGAGTTTATTATCCTACTATCCGCTCCTTAGGTTTTGCTTCACTCCTTGGGCTTTGGGTACACTTCCCTTTGCATTCATCCTTCAGGGTATCTAGCCTTTAATTATCTTTGTGACATCCTCTAATGTCGTCCTTTTCTGTTTACCCTTCCTTTGTACCCTTTTCTTATTCCTATTTGTTATAGTTTAGTGAAATTGAATCCTCTTTGTGCCTTTGTCTCTTGATGACCTTACTGCTCGTGGATCAGGGGTGGTTGCCAATTCCTTTTGGCCATGGATCGTTCTAAGGATTTCCTTCATCCTTCTCTTTTGACGTTTTCCCCTTTTTACTTTTCCCTCTTCGTTGGGTTTAAATCTGTGATTCTCACGAGGGTCAATTCGTTCAACCACCTTGTTCCTATCACCCTCTTTGTCCAAGTGTCTCTCAAGTTCACTTGTCCTTAATGCCCATCCTATCACCTTCTTTATGGTGTGAATGTCAACACTTTTTCGGCCCTTCTTAGGGCGACGTTTAGTCCCCTTTGATTATCCCATGGTTACTAGCTGCCTACTTTCGTTAGGTGGGTTTGTAACCCTACTTGACTCCTCTACTCTTCCAAAGCAGGTTACACTTTGCCATCCCTAACTTCATGTGTCTATCCAAGGAACTTCTGGTTCTTGTCCTCATCTTGTGCACCCTCGATTATACCTCGTCATCTAATCATAGGCTTCCTTAAGTAGGTGGGGTTAGAGACTAGTATTGATGTTCATCTTTTCTTACTTAGTGGGTGTACTCTTCCAAGATCCTTTTCTCCTTGAGAATTCCTTCCTTTGTTTCCTGGTTATGGTTACCTTACCTATCCCACATGGGTTATCATTTTTGCTGTTGCTTCCTTGTTTTCCCGTTCTTTGGGTTTAGCTCTATACATGGTCCTACCTTCCCTCTTACTTCGGGGAGGTCAGAGTACCTTGACCTCTTTGCTTGGGGGATTCAAAGGCGTTATTTGTCCCGGGGCACGAGATTTTTTATTGGGCACATTATGATTCGGGGTGACAAAATTTTTTGGGATCTTGGAATCTTATTTATTGGGAATAGAATACAATACATTTGGGGAACTCTTTCCTCTAAGGGAGATGGTTAAAAGAAAGGTCGGGAAGCTCTATGATAAAATTTTGAGGAACTCTATCCATGGTGGGTTTGAAATCCTCATTTGGAGTTGTGGCTCCTAGGGTGGCCTCCTGCCTTTCATCCCATCGAACTCTGGTAGTCGGGGAGGTATTGTCATCCATCATTGTGGTGTGGGACATCTCCTCACTATGTATCATGCCTCGACCCGGTCTGGTCGGAGTCCTTCTATCGAATAGTCCAAGGAAGGTAAAGACGTCGAAGTATACCTATTTTCCATAACAAAGTTTACAAAATAACTAAATGAAAGTTACATGCTTACAGTACCCTTAGCTTTCTCTTCAAGCCTCGGCTCGTCGTGGTGAGTTGTTTTTCTTGAAAAAGGTTTAATGGGAGGGGGTGATTTTCTACAACTCGGAGAGTGGGTATTGGGAAGTGAATTTTCAAAATAATCAGTCCATCAAAATATTTTATACTCTTAGTTTATTGTAATATGCGTTCATCTCTTCTTGAGCCCTTCCCCTTGCTCGAGAGGTGTTTCA
This sequence comes from Trapa bicornis, assembly GCA_030064425.1. Classification (NCBI taxonomy): domain Eukaryota; kingdom Viridiplantae; phylum Streptophyta; class Magnoliopsida; order Myrtales; family Lythraceae; genus Trapa; species Trapa bicornis. Next base: position 10,456,151 of record CM057741.1, on the reverse strand, counting down.
ACAAGCATTCACATGCCATTTTTATATTAGAAAGGGATTACACATTCACAGAATAGTCCCTAACTATTCCACTTGTGGACCAGGGTGTCTTTACCATCCACTTGAGTTTGAGTGGACATTAATAGTCTGACCCGCAAACCCTAATCATATCCGCTTGGTGGGACAAGACCTCATTTCCCCTATGGCCTTGGTCTTGGTGCTTCATCATGTCCGTTTTGTGGGATGACACCTCCTCTCCCCTCTGGACTTGGTCTCGATGTGCAGGAAGCTATCAGAGCTTCATGACTAACTGGCATGATAGACCCGTCCTTATTGCATCCAGGTCGTTCAACAGCCCTTGGGACCCATAGACTACTCCCTCTCAGGTGTCTAGATGCTCATGGAATCCTCATGCATACATAAAATAGTTTTGAATCCTTAACCATGATCTTTGGTGCCAACGGTTTAATGACCCCGACACTCGACATGGCCTGCAATTGTTTGCATGGACCGTCTCGTCGACCTGGTCCTGGTGCACTGCCACTAGCCCATCGAGCCTTGTTAGTCTTGTCCTATCCCCATGGCAAATCACACAACAAATTCCAGTTTCTATATTATACACATATTAGTCCATGGGTTCCAACCCGTGCATACTGGCCTTAGGCCCACTTCACAAGTTTTCCAAAACTAGGCCTTCGACCCTATCATCTTCAAATCCAAGGCCTCAAGCCTATTGGATCAGTTCTAGCTCCCATGAGGAACGTCTCCCAAATGTTTAAGTAGTTTCACACAGTCAGTAAAGACCATTCCTAGAAAAATGATTTTCAAAATTTAAAAGCGGTTCTCATCACCCCCAAACCGGGTAAGATATTAGAAAATCCCACTCACCTTGTACTGGGACAAATTCGTCCTAGTTAGATTTCCAATCTTCAATGTGCTCCTTGGCACCTGTACTCGTATGACTCATGCCTACAAGGTTCTAGTATTCGCATCAGGATGGTTTGGCATAAAAGACCTTTTAGTTCCATATATTTGCATATAGGTCGTTGATTTATTTTATATTGCGATTTGGTCTCTAAAGTTAATAAATTTTGACTTTAGGTCCCTAATACTCAACTTATTGTTTTTAATTAAGTCTCTAGGACTTCCAATTTTCCTCACGGGTCCTTAACTTTTCCAAAATTACTAATGGCCCTTGAACTTTCAAAATTTTCCAATTAGCCATCTATTTTATCCAATTGCCCAATTAGAAGTTAATTTCATGAAAATGCCCCTAATTTCCTTAAATAGCAATCCGGACCCCAATTTTCCAAAAATCCCCAAATTGCCCAATTTTCCCAAAATTGCAATTTGGTCCCTAGATCTCAATTTCATTCAATTGATCCCAAAAAATTGGTTAATTATCGCTATTTGTGATTGAATCATCTTCTCTATGTCTCCCTCGCCATTTTGAGTTTTGAAGCGCTCGATTTGGCTCAGAAATTAGCTAAAATGGAGTTTCACCGAAAAATTCAGTCTAGAGGGAGAAAGCTTCGATATCTTACTGGTGAGTGTCCATTGACCAGAGCTCTTGCTTTCTCTGAATTGCTCTCCTCCCATGGATCCTCCCTTGATCAAACTCTCAATTGGTGGCCTAAGCCGTGTGAATTTGTTAGTTTCAATTTTCATAGAAATGCACCATGAATAGAATTTTTCGGTGGATGGGCTTATTGTATTAGCTAGGAGGAAGGTCGGGGCACCTTTAGGTGGAGTTTGGGGGCATGGTTTGGCTGGAATTGTCCTAGGGATGGCTCTAGTTGAGCTCGAGCAGCTTGAGCTGCTAACAGTTGAGGACCGGTGTTACTATTTGAGCTTTCTCACTCTTCTATGGTGGTCCTCAGGCTGAAGGGAGGGTGCAGATATGTAGAGGACTTCCTTACGGTTCTAATGGCGCCCAATCCAGCTTTAGAGGTGGATAAAAGCCCCGATGTTGGAGCTATGGTTTGCTGCTCGCCTGAAAACTCAGTAGTTCACCTTCTTTAGTCGATTGTGCGATGTTGAGAACAAATGGAGGGGTTCTCTTTTGTATAGGGAGCTCGACAACTGACCGAGCTACTAGCCGACATAGGACTTAGCCTCTAACTCGACCACCAGTGACCTGACAGAAGCAATTTCCGAGTTGTCGGAGACTCCCCTTCCTTTGCACTCTCTATCTCTCTCCTCTCTATTCTCTCTGTCAGTGGTTGGAGGTTGAAGATGATGGGCGTATCACGTTGTGTTCCAACTCAACCGCCACGTCAACCGTTGACCGGTTGACCAAACATGTGGCAGCCTCCCATTGGCTGCTCGTGTCTATGTGGCAAGCAAACCAGTAATCCGCTCACGATTGACCACATGCTTGGCAACCTCCCATTAGGTACCCGTGCTTAAGTGGCTGCTAACTAGGCTCCATTGACCGTTGACCGGTTTGATCTATTGATCGGTCAGGACCGGTGATCAGTTTGGACCATTGAACAATCCGGTTCATTGATCGACTGGACCGTTTACCGGTCTAGTTCGACTAGGTTCGGTGACCTGAATTCGAAAATCAGCCAATTCATACCCGATTTGACTGATTTTCTAGAATTTAAAATTTTATAAATTAATCTAAATTCATTTTCTATCTAATGTTGGTCTCAATTTCTCATATTGACATTTTTAAGCCACCTAGTAAAATGAATTATTGAATCAGTTCACTATAGTTTAATCTATTTCAGTCCGGTTTGGGTCAAGTTCACCCAAACCGGTCCGGTTCTTCCATCCAATTCACCTCATGATTCTTCCACATGATTTTTGTGAATTTTCAGTCACCTTGGATTTTCCAATTTCCCATTTTAACCCTTCTTTTTCATTTTTGGTTCCTTTTTTGGCTCAATTTTTTCAAAACTACCTGTTCTTTCCCCGATTTACTTGGTCTAGGGGACAGGTTTCACAACTCTCCCCTCTTTTTAGGATTTTTGTGCCCAAAACTTTGTCGTCCATCCTTGACATCGGAAATGGATTTTCTTGTGGTCAACTTGGGGTTTGATTTGACATCCTATCTGTCACGCCCTGACCCGGTTTGGTCGGATCCCCATGAACAACCTGCCACTCTCCCGATTTATTAAAGTGTTTCCCCTTATTATAGATTGTAAAGAGTAAGGCGTCCTTTAAACCTGCACCTTTTCCAAAAGTAACATAAATAAAAACTGCACAATATTTTAATTCCATCATACCTTTCTCACTGGCGTCTTAGTTGATGGTCTTTAAGGGTAGGATTTTCAGAATTTCCTAAAAGGGATATAAGAGAGGGGGTGAGTACAACAACTCAGTGAATGGGTTTTCAAAACTTTTAACTTTTAGGAAAAAGAATTGTATTGGAGTGTGCCAGACTCCTTTCTTTAAAAAATCCTTTCATTTCAAATCTTTATTTTTTTACCACCATTTCTTATTAACCACGGTGTGTCATCACCCAACACACATCCTTCATCATGAAGGTCAAACACACATTCGCAGGCCAGCACATCCACTGAACCCACTTATGGCTATGTGGGTTTGTAACCCTACTTGGCTCATATGCTCTTCCAAATCAGGTTTCACTTTGCCATCCCTAACTTCATGTTTCTATTTGAGGAATTCCTAGTTCTCGTCCTCGTCTTGTGCACCCCCGAATACGTCTCATTGTCTGATCCTAGGTTTCCTTAAGTAGGTGGGGTGAGAGACTAGTCTTGATGTTCATCGTTTCTTAGTTAGTATGCCTAACTAGTAGTCGGGGAGGTATTATCATCCATCACTGTGGTGTGGGACATCTCCTCACTATGTATCATGCCTCGACCCGGTCTGGTCGGAGTCCTTCTACCGAATAGTCCAAGGAAGGTAAAGGCGTCAAAGTGTACTCGTTTTCCATAACAAAGATTACAAAACAACTAAATGAAAGTTACCTGCTTATTGTACCCTTGGCTTTCTCTTCTAGCATCTGCTCGTCATGGCGAGTTGTTTTTCCTAAAAAAGGTTTAATGGGAGGGGGTGAGTTTCTACAACTCAGTGAATGGGAGTTGCGAAGTGAGTTTTCAAAACAATCAATCTATCAAAACATTTTATACTCTTAGTTTATTGTAATATGAGTTCATCTCTTCTTGAGCCCTTCCCCTTGCTCGAAAGGCGTTTTAGCAAGCATTCACACACCCTTTCTATCATAGAAAGGGACACACATTCATAGAATAGTCCCCAACTATGCCACTTGTGGATCGGAGCGCCTTTACCATCCACCCGAGTTTGAATGGACATCAATAGATCGACCATCAAATACTAATCATGTCTGCTTGGTGGGACGAGACCTCATTTCCCTCCGACCTCGGTCTCGGTGCTTCAACATGTCTGCTTTGTGGGACGAGACCTCCTTTCCCCTCCGGCCTTAGTCTCGATGCGCATGAGGCTATTAGAGCTTCATGACTAATTGGCATGACAGACCCGCCCTTATTGCATCCATGTCGTCTAGCAGCCCTTGAGACCCATCAACTACCCCCGCCCGAGCGTCTAGATGCTCATAGAATCCTCATGCTTGCATACAACAGTTTTGAATCCTTAACCATGATCTTTGGTGCCAACGGTCCAATGGCCCCATCACTCGACATGGCCTGTAGCTGTTTGCCTGGACCAATCTGTCGACTTGGTGCTAGTGCACTGCCACTAGCCCATCAAGCATTGTTAGTCATGTCTTGGCCCCGTGCCAAATCACACAACAAATTCCAATTTTTTCTAAGATTTTTCATTGTTATAATACACATATTGGTCTATGGTGTCAAACCCGTGCACACTGGCCTTGGGTCGACTTCACGAATTTTCTAAAACAAGGCCTTCGGCCCTATCATTTTCAAATATGAGGCCTCAAGCCTGTTGGAGCAGCTCTAGCTCCTATAAGAAATGTCGCCCAAAATGTTTAAGCAGTTTCACGCAGCAAAGGTAGAACATTCCTTGAAAAATGATTTTTGAATTTTAAAAATGGTTCTCATTAACCCCAACCGGGTATGATGCTGGAAAATCCTACTCACCCAGTACTATGACGGATTCATCCCAGCTGGATTTCCAATGTAAACCCCGCCCTTTTGAGTTAAGGAAAACCGAGAAAAGAACTAGTCAAATCGAACTGGTTCACGTACCTGATCAATTGGGAACGGGCAATTTGGAAATTTATAACTCTCAAGTGATCCAAAGGGTTCATAAAACCTTGGAAGAGAACCGTAGGACAAATTGGAAGAGAAAAACCAAACTAGTTTAGATGAACCGGATTCGAACTGGTTTGGACCAGTTTGAACCACTATTGAACCAAATCCGAAATTCTTTTTTCTAAATGGCTTAAATAATTCAAATTTGAGATTTGAGGCCACCATTGGATAGAAAATGAATTTAGAAATTTTTAGATTTGAAAAACTTGGTCAAATGAGGGGAGAATCGACTAGTTTAATCTTAGAACCTGGTTCAGACTAGTCTGGTCCGGATCGGAATAGTGTCGTCTTCTTCCTTCAGATGACAGCTGTCATGCCCCGACCTGGTTTGGTCGGATCCCCGTGATCAACCCACCACTCTCCCGGTTTATTAAAGGATTTCCCCTTATTGTAAATCGTAAAGAGTAAGGCATCATTTAACCTGCACATTTTCCTGGAATAACATAATCAAAACTGCATAAAATTTAAAACTTTACATACCTGTCTTACAGGCATCTTAGTTGACGGTCTTTAAGGGGAGTCTTTCCAATTTTTCCTGAAAGGGATATAAGGGAGGGGGTGAGTACGACTACAAAGTGAATGGGTTTTTAAAAGTTTTTTTTACTTTTAAGAAAAATATTTATATGGAGTGTGCCAGACTCCTTTATTTTCAAAAATCACTTCATTTAAAAATTCAGGTTTTTCCACCATTTCTTATTTACCACGGTGTGTCATCACCCAACACACATCCTTCATCATGAAGGTTACACACATTTGCAAGTCAGTATCACAACTGAACCCGCTAGTGGCTTCGGAGCGACTTTTCCTGCCACCCGGATAGAAGTACGACCACTTCTACCATATGAATGAGTGGATGTACGCGACATCCGACCCACAATCCCGAAATCAGTTCTTTGTGTCCGTATGAGGATAGAGACCTCATCCTGTCCCCACCCCAGTCTCATGCGCTTGGTGCTACTCTAGATTTCGAACAGACACCTGGAATGATGAACTGCCCTTATAGCCACCAGGTCGTCCAGTGCCCTTAGGACTCATCACTACCCCTAATGGGCGTCTTGATGATCCCGTACTCACAATGCATGCATAAACAATGTTTTCTTATATTGCCATGTAATGAGTAGTGCCACTGGTCCAATGGCCCCGACTCTCAACTCAAGCCACAGTTGTTTGTCTTGACTGGTCCGTCGACCTATCATGTTGCACTACCGCTAGTTGACTGAGCATGTCGGTCCTATCATGGTGCCATGGCCAAACAATTCACTTATTAAGTTTTATGGCACATATATCATGTTCGTTTATGAGCTCCTGCTCGTGCCAACTGGCCTTGGGCCCATTGTACGAGATTTTCAAAATTGGGCATTTAGCCCCCAAGTTCCAAAACCGAGGCCCCCGGCCTATCAGAGCTATTCGAGCTCCCATCGAGAAGGTCTCCCAAATTGTTTAACATTGGCACACAGTCAGGGGAGAGCACTTCCGATAAAACATATGTTTTCTCTATCCATTATACCACCCGGGTATAAGGACATCTCCATTCATGACCGATGAACGGGTTTTCAACTTCCTTCGAGGAAGTCTCATCATACCCTGATCTACTTACAATCGATAAGTAGTTTTTCCGCATGATTTTCACATCACTTTCTCTAAGTAGCGATGTTTAAAATACCACTTAATAGTGGGTTTTCATATTGAGGTACTTATCATTCCCAACCAGGTATGATATAAAATTTTCACTCACAACCGGTAAGTGGTTTTTAATTTTAAGTTGTGCTCATCATCCCAACCGGGTATGATGTTAGTAAACCCACTCACCCGTTAATGCCGTGAATTCCACTAGACCAGTTTTTTATTTTCACGCGAGCTTGTCCTTGCTGGCGTTCCCGGTATTTCGTGTTCCTACACGATATGAACAACCTTGTTCATTATTACTCGGCATAACAGCCTTCATTCATTTCCAATGAATGAGAAAACCCAAACTTTTAGTTATTTGCAATTAGGTCCCTAAAGTTATTTCTCTTTAACTTTAAGTCCCTAATGTCGATTTTTCCTCAAATTGAGTCCCAACTTTTAAAATTTATCATGGGACCTCAATTTATTCAATTTCACCAATAAGGGGTTTAATTTCCCAAATTTCCAATTTGGTCTCCCAATTTTTCAAAAATTACCATTTTGCCATTCTTTTACAAAAATGGTAAGTTTTGCCCCAAAAATTCCAAAATTCCTCAATTGGTCCTCCAACATTATTTTCATGCCCAATTGACCCTCAATTTCATCAAATTGGATTTTGGCCCTTTGAATTTGGAAAATCCCCAATTTTCCCCCAATTTCAACTCTTCAACACCACCAATTTTGATTTCATCAAATTAACCGATCAAACACTTCTAATTATTGAAGTTGGAGTTGAAATTGAGTTTCTGCATGTTCATACGATTCTAAGGAACTTTGAATTGCAGATTTTAACGTCGGAACGAGCTCAAACGGAGCTTCGTAGGAAAATAGACTATAGAGAGAGAAAGTTTCGATTTCTCACCAGTGAGGGCATGGTGGTCCGAGCTTTCGATCTAGGCAGATAGCTCTCATCTTGAGGATCATCCTAGAATCAAGAATCACATCAATTGATGTCGAATTGAGTTAGAATTTCATCATTGAAATTTCATCGGTTCTCTCTCTAGCACCAGCCGGAAATTGCAGAGGGGAGTCGAATTGGCTTACCTTTTAGTCCTAATTTGGCCGTGGAAGGGCTGAGGAAGTGTTGGGAAGGCTTGTTTTGGTCTGAGGAGAGCTCAAAATGGCCGATTTCAGATTCGTCGAAATAGGGCAGCTTCGGTCTGCCGAAGCTGCTTCACTGTTCCATCATGTCGACGCTTCTCTAGTGATTCTCGGATTGACTGGAGTTTGCTATCCGATAGCTGACTTCTCCCCGGTTCTAAAGAGCTCGACCTCTCCTTCCGAGGCTAAGAAAAATGTTTAAGTTAAAACTCTGGTTCAAGCTTCACCGGGAAATGGAGCAGTAGAGAAAGGGAGAGAAGTGTTCAGGTGTGAGGAGAATGAATGAGGATTCTTGATTCTAGGATGATCCTCAATTTGGTTTAAGTCATTCTTCCTAGGAGGTCACCCATCCTCACACTACTCTCGGGTAAGCACGCTTAACTTTAAAGTTCTTATGTAATCTAGTTCACCTAAACCAATTTGGTTTTTATTTTCTAGTTTGTCTTAAGTTTCTTTTCCAAGGTTTAATGAACCCTTTGGATCACTTGAAAGTTGTAAATTTCCATATTGCTTATTCTCAAATGTAAATCGGCTCGATTTTCTTATTCAGTTTGACCGGTTCTTTTCCCGGTTTTCCTTAACAAAAAAGTGTGGGGTTTACAACAGCACTATTCACTCACTAGAAAATTGAAACAGCGCCGATGAAGAGGAAACGTCTCCGTTCAATATGTTTCTGGCCATCAATGCATGTCATAAAGGTGCTAATCAGATGGCCAAGAAGTCCCTGAGCTTCCTATATAAAGAGCCTCTCCCCATTCATCCTCTCCACACCTGAAAAGCTCACTCTCTCTCAGTTGCTTAGTTTTCCGGTGAAATTCAAACCGGAGCTCTGATATAGGGTCTTTTTTGAGCCAAAGAAGGCGAGGTCAGGTTCTTTAGAACTAGGGAGAAGTCAACTACACGCCTATATTCTCCATTTGCTCCGAGGGTCGTTGGAGAAACGCTGACGTGATGGAAAAGTGAAGCAGCTTAGGCGGACCGAAGCTGCCCTATTTTGGCAGAGTTGAAATCGGCCATTTTGAGCCCTAGTCATGCCAAACCAAGCCCTTAACACACTTCCTCAGCACTCCCACGGTCGAATTAGGACTAAAAGGTAAGCCAATTCGGCTCCCCTTTGCAATTTCCAACCAATGCTAGAGAGAGAACCGGTAGAATTTCAATGATGAAAATCTAACTCAATTCAGCATCAATTGATGCGATTCTTGATTCTAGGATGAACCTCAGGATGAGAGCTATTTGCCCAGATCGAAAGCTCAGACCACCGTTCCCTCATTAGTGAGTAATCAAGGCTTTTTCTCTCTATAATCCATTCTCCGGCAAAGCTCCGTTTGAGCTCGTTCCAGCGTTAAAACTTGTAATTCAAATTGCTGGAGAATCGTATGAACATGTAGAAACTCATTTCCAACTTCAATTTCAACAATGGGAAGTGTTTGATCGGTAAATTTGATGAAATCAAATTCGTATGTGTTAAGAAGTTGGAATTGGGGTAAAATTGGGGATTTTAAAAAATTCGAAGGACCGAAATGCAATTTCCTAAAATTGAGGGTCAATTGGGCATGATAAAAATGTTAGAGGGCCAATTCAAAAATTTTAGAATTTTTGGGGTGAAACTTACCATTTTTGTGAGGGAAGGGAAAAATGGTAATTTTGGAAAAGTTGGGGGACCAAATTGGAAATTTGGGAAATTAAATCCCTTTTTGTGAAATAAAATAAATTGAGGTCCTTTAATCAATTTTAAAAGTTCCAGGACTCAATTTGAGGAAAAACTGGCATTAGGGACTTAAAGTTTAAGAGAAATAACTCTAGGTACCTAATTGCAAATAAATGAAAGTTTGACTTTCTCATTCATATGGAATGAATGAAGGCTATTAAGCCAAAGGATAATGAACCAAGATATTCATATCATGTAGGAAGATGAAGTATCAGGAACTCCAACATAGACAAGCTCACGTTAATACAAAGAACCACTCTAGTGGAATTCACGGCATTAACGAGTGAGTAGGTTTACTAACGTCATACCCGGTTGGGATGATGAGCATAACTTTAAATTAAAAACCACTTATCGGTTGTGAGTGGGATTTTATATCATACCCGGTTGGGGATGATATTACCTCGAAATAAAAACCCACTACTAAGTGGTATTTTAAACATCCCAACTTCGAGGAGTGATGTGAAAATCATATGGATCATACCTGATTGATATGATGAAACTTCCTCGAAGGAAGTTGAAAACCCATTCATTAGTTATGAGCAGAGATGTCCTTATACCCAGTCGGTATAATAGATAGTTGAAAATATATTTTATCGGAAGTGCTCTCCCCTAACTGTGTGCCAATGCTTAAACTATTTGAGAGACCTTCTTGACAGGAGCTCGAATAGCTCTTATAGGCCGGGGGCCCCGGTTTTGGAACTTGGGGGCTAATATGCCCGATTTTGAAAATCTCGTACAGTGGGCACAAGGTCAGTTGGCCCGAGCAGGAGCTCGTAAACAAATATGAGTTATATGCCATAAAACTTTAAATAAATGAATTGTTTAGCCATGGTACCAAGACAGGACTGACACACTCAATCAACTAGTGGTAGTGCGATATGACAGGTCGACGGACCAATCAAGACAAACAACTGCGAGTTGAGTTGAGAGTCAGGGTCATTGGACTAGTGGCACCACATATTATATGGCATGATAAGAAAATACTATTTGTGCATGCACTGTAATTACGGGACCATCAAGATGCCCAAGAGTGGTAGTGATGCGTCCTAAGGGCACTAGACGACCTGGTGGGTATAAGGGCAGTTCGTCGTACTAGGTGACCGTGCGAAATTTGGAGTAGCACCAAGCGCATGAGACCGGGGTGGGGATGGTATGAGGTCTCTGTCCTCATACAGACATGAAGAATTGATTTTTGGATTGAGGGTTGGGTGTTGTGAACATCCACTCATTATCAGGGTAGAAGTGGACGTACTTCTATCTGGGTGGCCGGTATAGTCGCTCTGAAGCCACAAGTGTGTTTAGTGGACGTGCTGGCCTGCAAGTGTGTGTTTGGCCTTCATGATGAAGGATGTGTGTTGGGTTATGACACATCGTGCTTAATAATAAATATTGGTAAAAATCGGGATTTGAAATTGAAGGATTTTTAGGAAGGAGTTTGGCACACTCCAATACAGTTCTTTTTCCTAAAATTTAAAAGTTTTGTAAAACCCATTCACTGAGTCATTTTACTCACCCCTCTTTTATATCTCTTTCAATAAACTCTGGAAAGTCTACCATTAAAAACCATTAACTAAGATGCCTGTGAGACAGGTGTGATGAAATTAAAATATTGTGCAGTTTTTACTCACCCCCTCCCTTATATCTCTTTCAACAAACTTTGGAAAGTCTACCATTAAAAACCATCAACTAAGATGCCTGTGAGACAGGTGTGATGAAATTAAAATATTGTGCAGTTTTGATTTATGTTAGTCCAGGAAAAGGTGCAGGTTTAAAGGATGCCTTGCTCTTTATGGTCTATAATAAGGGAAAACCCTTTAATAAACCGGGAGAGTAGCGGGTTGTTCACGGGGATCCGACCAAACCGGGTCGGGGCGTGACAACTAGAGTGGTATCATAGCCTATTTCCTTGAATACATAATCAAAACTAGAAAATATAGTAACTAATAGGATTTATCTTAAAATTTTCAGATGGCTCCCAGGAGAGGAACCAAGAAAACTAGGAATAACTCTACTCAACACCCTATCTTCGTAGGAAGACAACCCTAGAAGCTTCCCAAATGCTTGAAGCATGGCAGGAAACACAAAAGACCAAATCAGGAAGTATCCCAGAGAATGGTGCCAGGACCTATTGAGGACACAACTCTAAGTGTAAAGGAAGCCAAGCTTGAAGCCATAAACGCTAGCAAAGGGGCATATAACCTTACCTAAGAGGACACTTATCAAGAATCCCGTAGCTCCCTAGTTATTTGGTGATCATTTTCTATAATAGGGCCAATACACCCAACATACTGTACTCCTCTATTAATGAAGTACTTCAAATTCTTAAAAACCATGTCCCTCAAATGATGTTATCTTCAAGGAAGATGGCCCCAAAGAAAGTGACCAAATAAGCCTGTACTACCATTAAAATTAGGGAGAATCCCATCCCAGATAAGTAAGCTGAATGAGGGAATCAAAGAATATATGAGGGCTACTAGAGTGACCATTTGGCAAAGAATACTTAACATGAAAACTCTCAAGGTATCCAGACTCAAGGACGAAGGAGCACCAAAACTAAACATTCCCTAGAAAAACACCAGGGGGAAACCACTTATGAATAATAGGGAGACTGCGTGGAGAAGTGCCCAACCCTACTAAGGACATGAATCAAGTTAACCTATAGGGGAATAAGACACGAAATGAAAAACTGTCCTACACCGCCAGGAGTCAGGACAACATTTTCCAAGAATAATGCCCCCACAACTATATGAAACCCGAAAGGATATCATCCTTAGAAATACAACTCCTGCTCAGAACTTCAATTACATCCAAGAGTAAGCTCTTCAAGATTTTAGCATAATGGTAGGAAGAAAAAGAAAAAGGACTAAAGGTAAGACCTACTAAGGACATGAATCAAGTTAACCTATAGGGGAATAAGACACGAAATGAAAAACTGTCCTACACCACCAGGAGTCAGGACAACATTTTCCAAGAATAATGCCCCCACAACTATATGAAACCCGAAAGGATATCATCCTTAGAAATACAACTCCTGCTCGGAACTTCAATTACATCCAAGAGTAAGCTCTTCAAGATTTTAGCATAATGGTAGGAAGAAAAAGAAAAAGGACTAAAGGTAAGACCTAGATAAACCACAAACAGAACAAAGAGAACTCTCCCTTGAAAGAAGAAAATTCTAAATATTGGGAGCAAAGAAGGGAGAGAAACCACAAGAGAAGACAAGACGAATATTTGATGACAAACGGGATGTATGGGGATCGCAGGAATGAATCACCTTGGAAAAAGCAATGAAGCCATATAGAAATTTCAGACCAACACCCAAAGGAAGATCGGGAGGTAGAAAGGACTACACTCTAAAAAGGTCAATGAGATGGATATTAAGGACAGGAGGACTCGAGAAAACAACTGCCCTAAGAAACTTAGATGAAAGGAATGGTGGAGGCGATGCAATTAACGAACTAATACATGGGAAATCCATAAATTGAGTTCCAACAAAGAAGAGAGAGGCGGAAAGGCCAAATTCTCAAGAAAAGAAGGATGAAAGAAATCCTTAAAAGGACCAAAGGCCAAATAAATGACTAAACTCAAGCCAAGAAGGGGATGGGCAAGACTCTCACAAAATTGTCAAGAAATCTTGAAAGAAGGAAGATTTGAATGCTCCATAAAGAAATACAGTGTGAAAGTAAACTTTGGAGGGATACATACGACTAACTACCCTTGAAGGAAATATTGATGGGTGAATGGACATAGTGTGGAGTGCAAGGAACCAACCCTTAATTAGGAAATGTTTCAAAGAAAGGAAGTATTGTGATGGTCTAGTGTGACCTGGTTGGAGAAAGCATGAGAACCAAACAATAATTTTAGGAGAACCAAGTAGAAAGAAGAAACTAGTAGCAACGGGATGACCAAAGAGATTAAACGAAACCCTAAGAAAGCCTGAGATGTAGTAAAGACTACAACTCTATGAAAGACAATAGGATGGGCATGAAGGATGAGCGATACAACTGCCTCTAGAGAAATGGAGAGAAAGAGACAGTTAAAGAATTGGTTTCTGCGAGAACCATGAATTTAAACTATGACAAAGAAGGGAGAAGTGAAAAGGCCAAAACAATGGAAAAAGAAGAACGAAGGGAGATCCTTAAAGAAATCAATGACCAAAACCGGATTTCTAGTTAAATTCTTGAGACGGTTAAGTGAGCCTCACGAAAGATGAACAAGAGATTTTGATATAAAGGAGGATATGAACCCTCCTTAAATGGAAATAAGTTAACGGGTTAGCATCAAAAGATGCTGTGACAAGTATGAATGAGTGGACAACCCATACTAAGGTAATAAAGTAAAGAATGTTCGAGAAACGTTGGGAAAGTAAGTTCTCCAAATAAGATGTGGCTAAGGAGGAATAACCACAATTAGTAAGACGGGTCATAGTCCACATGCGCACATGAAGCTTGAAGAGTGGATGACCGAGCATAGTGTGGAATGCACAGAATAAAACCAATAATCGGAAGTATCCTATGTAAGGAATAAGGGTTAAAACAAAAGTTATGGATAGAGAAGGATCCAAAGCAAACAGATGCCCTAACATAGATAAGGGTGCGAAGAAAGGGAGAAAGGAACCTTCAAGGAATGGTAAGAAGGTTGAGCATGTAACTCCTAGAAAGAAAGTCTCCACCTTGAGGGACATATTAGAGAATGAAATCGTAAAAAGGGAACTCCCCGAACAAAACTGTAGACTGAAAAGGGTCAAACAGGAATAATGAACTATGAAATGATTACGAACAAGTAAGAGTGGATTAAGGCCAAAGGAAATCCTTGAGTGAGGGATGTTATTGGGATTGAGGATGGACATAAGAAAGGATGAATCCCAGCATGTTAGTAAAACATTTGGAAATCAAATAATTGGAACCAAAAAGACTCAATAAGGGAGTTGAAAAAAAAAGACGAGTGGGTAAAGAGAAACGACACAGTTTTACAAGTGATGTGGACAACAATTAAGGTAGTCGAGGAATACTACAAAAAGAAAATAGGGATGAAGTTATACAATACCTGAGAGGTTGGGAGGTTAGGAATAATCCTAAAGGAGGTATTCTGGAAATATAAGGGACATAGAGACAAGATCTAGAAAACGTCATACTGTAGAGGGTAGTTAAACCCAAAAGTCTTGAGGAAAACATGACTAAAAATAAGGAAGAGTTAGTAAAAATGATAATGTAAAACCTAAAATTTGGACTGAATTGTAATGAGCAACATATAGAGGAGGACAAAAAAGTGATGACAAGGAAATTCGTGGAAACAGGTATGTAATGCTCTAAAGGATGTCGAGCTAAGGGTTGCAACGACCAAGAGGTTAACTAGACACGATAATGGTTTGGTATATTGGAACTCCCAATTTTGAGTACAGGACCTCAAGAGGGAAAATGTTGCTCTAAGCAAAGAGAGATGTGAATCTAAGGATATACCCTTAAGTAAGGTATATCTAGTTATGATAAACTCCATGAAGGGAATAAATGATACAAAGGAAAAGAAATTTCCTTAGGTGATGTAAAAAGGGCTAGTTGGAAGAACAAGATAAGAGCTTGCATGCTAAGCAAACACCAAATAGATATCAAAGGAAATGATTCCTCGTGCAAGGCTACTAATTAAGTTTTGGGGACAAAACTCCTTAAAGGAGGGAGAGTCATAAACCCCGCCCTTTTTAGTTAACGAAAACTGGGAAAAGAACCGGTCAAACTGAGTAAGAAAACAAAACTGGTTCACGTACACAATCAATTGGGAACGGATAATTTGGAAATTTACAACTCCTGGGTGATCCAAAAGGTTCATACCTTGGAAGAGAACCTTAGGACAAATTGGAAGAGAAAAACTAGACTGGTTTAGATGAATCGGATCCGAACCGGTTTGGAGCGGTTTGAACCACTATTAAATCGGATCCTAAATTCATTTTTCTAGGGGCTTAAATAATTCAAATTTGAGATTTGAGGCTACCATTGGATAGAAAATGAATTTAGATGAATTTATAAATTTTTATATTTGAAAAACTCGGTCTAATGAGGGGTGAACCGATCAGTTTAAGCTTTGAACCTGGTTCGGACCGATCCAGTCTGGTTTGGAATAGTGTCGTCTTCTTCCTTCAGATGACATCATTGTTCACTCACTAGAAAATCGAATCAGTCCTGGCGAAGAGGAAACATCTCCATTCAATACATTTCTAACTATCAATGCCTCTCATAAAGGTGCCAATCGAATGGCCAAAAAGTCCCCGACCTTCCTATATAAAGACCCTCTCCCAATTCATCCTCTCCACACTTGAAAAGCTCACTCTCTCTCAGTTGCTTAGTTTTTCGGTGAAGCATGAACAAGAGCTCCGATATAGGGTCTTTTCTAAGCCAAAGAAGGCAAGGTTGGGTTCTTTAGAACTATGGAGAAGTCAGCTACACGCATGTAGTCTCCGTTTGCTCCGAGGGTCGCCGGAGAAACGCCGGCGTGATGGAATAGTAAAGCAGCTCCAGCAGACCGTAGCTGCCTTATTTTGGCCGAGTTGAAATCGGCCATTTCGAGCACTCCTAAAGCTAAACCAAGCCCTCCCAACACTTCCTCAGCCCTCCCACGGCTGAATTAGGACTAAAAAATAAGCCAATTCGTCTCTCCTCTGTAATTTTTGGCCGGTGCTAGAGAGTGAACTGACATAATTTTGATGATGAAATTCTAACTCAATTTGGAATCAATTGATGCAATTCTTGATTCTAGGATGAACCTCAGGACGAGATCTAATTGTCCAGATCGAAGCTCGGACCATCGAGCCCTCACCGGTGAGTAATCAAAGTTTTCTCTCTCTACAATCCATTTTCCGATGAAGCTCCATTTGAGCTTGTTCCGACGTTAAAACTTGCGATTCAAATTGCTAGAGAATCGTATGAACATGTAAAAACTCAATTTCAACTTCAATTTTAACAATGGGAAGTGTTTGATCGGTAAATTTGGTTAAATCAAATTCAGTTGTGTAAAGAAGTTGGAATTGGGGAAATTAGGGAAAATTGGGGATTTTCAAAAATTTGAAGGACCGAAATGCAATTTTCTAAAATTGAGGGTCAATTGGGCATGATAAAAATGTTAGAGGGCCAATTGAGGAATTTTAGAATTTTTGGGGTGAAACTTACCATTTTTGTAAAGGAAGGGCAAAATGGTAATTTTGGAAAAGTTGGGGGACCAAATTGGAAATTTGGAAAATTAAACCCCTTTTTTGTGAAATGGAATAAATTGAGGTTATTTGATAAATTTTAAAAGTTTTGGGACTCAGTTTGAGGAAAAACCGACATTAGGGACTTAAAGTTTAAGAGAAATAACTTTAGGGGCCTAATTGCAAATAAATGAAAGTTTAACTTTCTCATTCATTTGGAATGAATGAAGGCTATTAGGCCAAAGGATAATGAACCGAGATGTTCATATCGTGTAGGAACATGAAGTACCGGAATCGCCATCAAGGACAAGCTCGCGGGAATACAAAGAACCGGTCTAGTGGAATTCACTGATTGTTGGGTGAGTGGGTTTACTAACGTCATACCCGGTTAGGATGATGAGCACAACTTAAAATTAAAAACCACTTACCGGTTGTGAGTGGGATTTTATATCATACTCGACTGGGGATGATAAGTACCTTGAAATGAAAACCCACTACTAATTGGTATTTTAAACATCACAACTTAGAGGAGTGATGTGAAAATCATGTGGAAAAACTACTTACAGGTTGTAAGTAGATCATACCCGGTTGGTATGATGAATCTTTCTCGAAGGAAGTTGAAAACTCGTACATCGGTTATGAGCGGAGATGTACTATTACCCGGTCGGTATAATGGACAATTGAAAATATATTTTGTCGGAAGTGCTCTCCCCTGACTGTGTGCCAATGCTTAAACTATTTGGGAGACCTTCTTAACGAGAGCTCGAATAGCTCTTATAGGCTAGGGGCCTCGGTTTTTGAACTTGGGGGCTAATATGCTCAATTTTGAAAATCTCGTAGAGTGGGCTCAAGGCCAGTTCACACGAGCAGGAGCTCGTAAATAAATATGAGTTGTATGCTATAAAACTTTAAATAAAGGAATTGTTTGGCCATGGTACCAACACAGGACCGACATACTCAGTCAACTAGCGGCAGTGCGACATAACAGGTTGACGGACTAGTCAAGACAAACAACTACGGGTTGAGTTGAGGGTTGGGGCTGTTGGACCAGTGGCACCACATATTATATGGCATGATAAAAAAATACTATTTGTGCATGCACTGTGATTATGGGACCATCAAGACGCCGAAGAGGGGTAGTGAGGTATCCTAAGGGCACTAGACGACCTAGTGGGTATAAGGGCAGTTCGTCGTATCAAGTGACCTTGTGAAACTTGGAGTAGCACCAAGCACATGAGACCGAGGTGGGGACGGGATGAGGTCTCTGTCCTCATACGGACACAAGGAATTAATTTTGAGATTGAGGGTTGGGTGTCGTGAACATCCACTCATTCTCAGGGTAGAAGTGGACGTACTTCTATTTGGGTCACCGGTAAAGTCGCTCCGAAGCCACAGGTGGGTTCAGTGGACGTGCTGGCCTGCAAATGTGTGTTTGACCTTCATGATGAAGGATGTGTGTTGGGTTATGACACACCGTGCTTAATAATAAATATTGGTAAAAATCGGGATTTGAAATGAAATAATTTTTAGGAAGAAGTCTGGCACTCTCCAATCCAATTCTTTTTCCTAAAAGTTAAAAGTTTTGAAAAACCCATTCACTGAGTTGTTGTACTCATCCCCCTCCCTTATATCCCTTTCAAAAATCTCTAGAAAGCCTACCCTTAAAAACCATCAACTAAGACGCCTGTGAGACAGGTATGATGAAATTAAAATATTATGCAGTTTTTATTTATGTTATTTTAGGAAAAGTTGTAGGTTTAAATGATGCCTTACTATTTACGGTCTATAATAAGGGGAAACCC
The DNA here is from genome assembly GCA_030064425.1 of Trapa bicornis. NCBI lineage: Eukaryota > Viridiplantae > Streptophyta > Magnoliopsida > Myrtales > Lythraceae > Trapa > Trapa bicornis. The sequence goes on along the minus strand of CM057741.1, from coordinate 10,437,494 downwards.
TTTAATAAATTGGGAGAGTGGTGGGTTGTTCACGGGGATCCGACCAAACTGGGTCGGGGCGTGACATCCAATCTTCAATGTGCTCCTTGGGACCCGTACTTATATGACTCATGCCTACATGGTTCGAGTATTCGCATCAGGATGGTTTGGCATAAAAGACCTCTTAATTTCACATTGTTGCATATAGGTCCTTGATTTATGCCTTATTGCGATTAGGTCCATAAAGTTCATAAATTTTGACTTTAGGTCCCTAATACTCAACTTATTTTTTAATTAAGTCCATAGGTCTTCAAATTTTCCTCATGAGTCCTTAACTTTTTTCAAAATTACAAATTGGTCCTCAATTTTGCCAAAATTGGCCATCGGTCCTTAACTTCCCAAAAATTACCATTTGGTCCTTGAACTTTCAAAAATTACCATTTAGCCCTCCATTTCATCCAAATGCCCAATGGGGGTGCCAATTAGAAGTTAATTTCATGAAAATTCCCCTAATCTCCTTTAATTGCAATTCGGACCACAATTTTCTAAAAATCCCCAAATTTCCCATTTTTTTTCAAAATTTCAATTTGGTCCCCGAATCTCATTTTTTTCAATTGATCCCCAAAATATGGTTAATTGTCTCTATTTGTGATCTGAATTGTCTTCCATATGTCTCCCTCTTCATTTTGAGGTTTGAACTGCTTGATTTGGCTCGAAAATGAGCTCAAACGGAGCTTTGCCAGAAAATTTAGACTAGAGAGAGAAAGCTTCGATATCTTATTGGTGAGGGTCCAGCAACCGAAGCTCTTGCTTTTTCTAAATTTCTCTCCTCACGGGGATCCTCCCGAGATCAAACTGCACCTCAATTGGTGGCCTGAGCAGTGTGAATTTCTTTGTTTTAGTTTTCACAAAAATGTGTTGTGAATAGTGTTTTATGGCTAAGGGTCAGCGGAGGGGCTTATTGTATTAGCTCGGGGGAAGGTCGGGGAAACCCTAGGTGTAGTTTGGGGGGCTTGGTTTGGCCAAAATTGGCCTAGGGACAACTCGAGTTGGTCGGTGTTACTGTTTAAGCTTCCTTGCTCTTCTATAGTGGCCATCGGGCTAAAGGGAGGTTGCAGTTGTGTAGAGGACTTCTTCTTGGTTCTAATGGCACTGAATGAAGTTTCAGAGGTGAAGAAAAGCCTCAATGTCAGAGCTCTAGTTTGCTGCTTGCTGGAAAACTGAGCAGTTCACCTTATTCAATCAATTGTTGGATGTTGAGAACGAACTGAGGGGTGCTCTTTATATAGGGAGCTCGGCAACTAACTAGGCAACCTGCCGGTGTAGGATACAGCCTCTGACTTGGTCGATGAGACCTGATTGGAGCAATTTTCGTGTCTCTAGAGACTCCTCTTCCTTCGCTCTCTCTCTCTCCTCTCTATTCTCTCTGTTAGCGGCTAAAGGTTGAAGATGATGACGTGGTTAGTGTGCCACGTGGTGCACAATGACTGGTCAGTTTTCTAATTTGGCGTTCCAACTTAGTCGCCATGTCAGTCGTTGATCGGTTGATAGGACACGTGGCTGCCTCCCATTAGTTGCCCATGTAAACCCCACCCTTTGGAGTTGAGGAAAATCGGAAAAAGAATCGGTAAACCAAGTGAGAAAACCAAGCCAGTTCACAAACCCGATCATTAGAGAATGGGCAATTTGAAAAATTTACAACTCCCTATTAATCCAAAGGGGGTCATAAAAACCTTAGAAGAGGGCCTTAGTACATTTTGGTAGAGAAAACCACACTAATTCAGGTGAACTGGATCCGTGCCGAAGTGAACCGGTCATTTCCAAAGAGAAAACTGAGCAGGTTTATGAACCATGACTAATAGAGAAAGGACAAACCGGGAAATGTATGGATCCCGAGTGACCTAAATAGTCACAAAAGTCATGAAAAAAGACTTTAGGATGAATTGGAGATGAAGACCAAAGTGGTTCAGGCAAACCAGATCCGAACCTTATTGAACTAGTTTGGCCCGGTTTGAACCACTATTGAACCAGGTGCTAAATTCATTTTTCTAGGTGGATTAGAAAATTCAAATTGGAGAATTAAGGCCACCATTAGATGGAGAATGAATTTAGATGGATTTAGAAATTTTTAATTTTGAAAAAATCGGTCAAATCGAGCTTGAACTGACCAGTTTAAGCTTTGAATCCAGTTCAAACTGGTCTGGCCTGGTTCGGAACAGTGTCGTCTTCTTCCATCAGATGAGAACACTGTTCACTTGCCAAAAAATCAAACCAATACCAATGAAGAGGAAATGTTTATGTTTAGTTTGTTTCATACGATCAATAACTATCATAAAGGTGTTAAACGGACGGTCGACGAGTCCCAGAGCTCCCTATATGAAGAGCCCCTCTCCATTCATCCTCTCTACACCTTAAAACCTCACTCTCTCTCAGCTACTCAATTTTCTACTAAATCTCAAACTAGAGCTCTGATATAGGGTCTTTTTTGAGCCAAAGAAGGTGTGGTCGAGTTCCTTAGACTCGGAGAGAAGTAAGCTACACGGTGGTAGTCTCCAATTGATCCAAGGGTCATCGGAGAAGCGCTGGCATGATCGAACAGTGAAGTGGCTCCGGTGGACCAAATCTGCCCTATTTCTATCAAGCTAAAATCGGACAATTTGAGCTCTACTCAGGCCAAACCAAGCTCTTCCAACACCTTCCCAGCCCTTCTACGACCAAATTAGTGCAGAAAGGTAAGCCAATTTAGTTTCACTCAATGAATTTCGATCGGCGTTAGAGAGAGAGCCGGCAGATTTCAACTAACTAAATTCTCCCTCAATTCGACATGAATTGAAGTGATTCTTGATTTTAGGAAAAACCTCAAGATGAGAGCTATCTACCTAGATTGAAAGCTCAGACCACCGCACCCCCGACGGAAAGCTTTCGAAGCTCTCTCTCTCTACGTTTAGTTTTTCGGTGAAGCTCCATTTGAGCTCGTTCTAGCATCAAATCGTGCAATTGGATCGTATGAACATGTAGAAACTCAATTTCAACTTCAATTTCAACAATTGGAAATGTTTCATCGGTCAATTTGATGAAATTAAATTTGACAGTGTTAAGAAGTTGGAATTGGGGAAAAATTGGGTAAAATTGGGGATTTTCTAAAATTCAAAGGACCAAAATGCAATTTCCTAAAATTGATGGTCAATTGGGCATGATAAAAATTTTAGAGGGCCAATTGAGGAATTTTAGAATTTTTGGGGTAAATTTTACCATTTTTGTGAAGGAAGGGCAAAATGGTAATTTTGGAAAGGTTGGGGGGACCAAATTGGAAATTTGGGAAATTAAACCCCTTTTTGTGAAATGAAATAAATTGAGGTCCCAAGGGGAATTTTAAAAGTTTTGGGACTCAATTTGAGAAAAAATCGGCATTAGGGATTTAAATTAAAAGAAATAACTTTAGGGACCTAATTATAAATAAATGAAAGTTTGACTTTCTCATTCATTGGAATGAATGAAGGCTATTAGGCCGAAAGATAATGAATCGAGATGTTCATATCATATAGGAACATGAAGTACCAGGAATGCCATCAAGGATGAGCTCATGTGAATATAAAAAACCGGTCTAGTGGAATTCACTACATTAACGAGTGAGTGAGATTTTATATCATACCTAGTTGGGGATGATAAGTGCCTCGAAATAAAAACCCACTAGTAAGTGGTATGTTAAACATCACAACTTGGAGGAGTGATGTGAAAAACATGCGGAAAAACTACTTATCGATTGTAAGTAAATCATACCCGGTTGGTATGATGAAACTTACTCGGAGGAAGTTGAAAACCCGTTCATCGGTTATGAGCGGAGATGTCCTTATACCCGGTCGGTATGATGGACAACTGAAAACATATTTTTGTCAGAAGTGCTCTCCCCTGACTATGTGCCAATGCTTAAATGATTTGGGAGACCTTCTTGATGGGAGCTCGAATAGCTCTTATAGGTCGGGGGCCTCAGTTTTGGAACTTGTGAGCTAATATGCCCGATTTTGAAAATCTTGTACAGTGGGCCCAAGGCTAGTTGGCACGAGCAATAGCTCATAAACAAACTTGAGTATATGCCATAAAACTTTACATAAAGGAATTGTTTGGCCAAGGTACCAAGATAGGACCGACATACTCAATCAACTAGCGGTAGTGCGACACGACATGTCGACAGACTAGTCAAGACAAACAATTGCGGGTTGAGTTGATGGTTGGGGGCATTGGACCAGTGGCACCACGGATTATATGGCATGATAAAAAAATACTGTTTGTGCATGCACTATGATTACAGGACCATCAAGACGCCCAAGTGGGGTAGTGATGTATCCTAAGGGCACTTGACAACCTGGAGGGTATAAGGGCAGTTCGTCATACTAGGTGACCGTGCGAAATTTGGAGTAGCACCAAGCGCATGAGACCGAGGTGGGGACGGGATGAGGTCTCTGCCCTCATACGGACTTGAAGAATTGATTTTTAGATTGAGGATCGGATGTTGCGAACATCTACTCATTCTCATGGAAGAAGTGGACGTACTTCTATCTGGGTGGCCGATAAAGTTGCTCTGAAGCCACAAGTTGGTTCAGTGGACGTGATGGCCTGCAAATGTGTGTTTGACCTTCATGTTGAAGGTCGTGTGTTGGGTGATGACACACCATGATTAAATAAGGAAATGGTGGTAAAACCTGAGATTTGAAATTGAAAGGATTTTTTTTTAAAGAAAGGAGTCTGGCACACTCCAATACAACTCTTTTCCTCAAAGTTAATTTTTGAAAATCCATTCACTGAGTTGTCATACTCACCCCATCCCTTATATCCCTTTCAGAAAATTCTAGAAAGCATACCCTTAAAGTCCATCAACTAAGACGCATGCGAGACAGGTATGATAAAATTTAAATATTATGCAGTTTTGATTTATGTTATTTCAGGAAAATGGTGCAGGTTTAAAGAAACCCTTTAAATAATCTGGGAGAGTGGTGGGTTGATCATGGGGATCCGACCAAATCGGGTTAGGGAATGAAACAATCGGACGACCAAGAGGTCCCTGAGCTTCCTATAAAAAGACCCCCTCCCCATTCATCCTCTTTACATCTAAAACGCTCACTCTCTCTTAGTTGCTTAATTTTCCGGTGAAGATCGAACCAGAACTCCAATATAGGGTCATTTTCGAGCCAAACATGGTGAGGCCGGGTTCTTTAGAACTAGGAGAAGTCAGCTACATGCATGTAGTCTTCGTTTGCTCTAAGGGTCGCTAGAGAAGCGTCGACGTGATGGAACAGTGAAGCAACTCCGATGGACTGAAGCTGCCCTATTTTGGTCGAGCTGAAATTGACCATTATGAGCCCTCCTAAGGCCAAACCAAGCCTTCCTAACACTTCCTCAGCTCTCTCACGGCCAAATTAGGACTGAAAGGTAAGCCAATTCAGCTTTTTTCTGCAATTTCCAACCGGTGCTAGAGAGAGTATCGGCAGAATTTCGATGATGAAATTCTAACTCAATGCGGCATTAATTGATGCAATTCTTGATTCTAGGATGAACCTCAGGATGAGAACTACCGGTCCAGATAAAAAGCTCAGACCGTCGCGCCCTCACTAGTGAGTAATCGAAGCTTTCTCTCTCTACAGTCCATTTTGCGGCGAAGCTCCATTTGAGCTCATGCCAGCGCTAAAACTTGCTATTCAAATTGCTAGAGAATCGTATGAACATGTAGAAACTCAATTTCAACTCAATTTCAACTTCAATTTCAACAATTGGAAGTGTTTGATCGGTCAATTTGATGAAATCAAATTCGGCTATGTTAAGAAGTTGGAATTGGGGGAAAATTGGGTATTTTCAAAAATTCGAAGGACCGAAATGCAATTTCCTAAAATTGAGGGTCAATTGGACATGATCAAAATGTTAGAGGGCCAATTGAGGAATTTTAGAATTTTTGGGGTAAAATGGTAATTTTGTAAAAGTTGGGGGACCAAGTTGAAAATTTGGGAAATTGAACCAGCTTTTGTGAAATTGAATAAATTGAGTCCCAATGGGAATTTTAAATTTTTTGGGACTCAATTTGAGGGAAAACCGGCATTAGGGACTTAACGTTAAAGAGAAATAACTTTAGGGACCTGATTGTAAATAAATAAAAGTTTGGTTTTCTCAATCATTTGGAATGAATGAAGGCTATTAGACCGAGAGATAATGAATCAAGATGTTCATATTGGATAGGAACGCGAGATACCGGGAACGCCAGCAAGGATAAGCTCGCATGAATATAAAGAACCGGTGTAGTGGAATTCACTATATTAAAGAGTGAGTGGGATTTTATATCATACCTGGTTGGGAATGATAAGTAACTCGAAATGAAAACCCACTATAAAGTGGTATTTTAAACATCACACCTTAGAGGAGTGATGTGAAAATCATGCGAAAAAACTACTTATCGGTTGTAAGTAGATCATACCCGGTTGGTATGATGAAACTTTCTCGAAGGAAGTTGAAAACCCGTTCATCGGTTATGAGCGGAGATGTCCTTATACCCGGTCAGTATAATGGATAGTTGAAAACATATTTTTATCAGAAGTGCTCTCCCTTGATAGTGTGTCAATGCTTAAATGATTTGGAAGACCTTCATGATGAGAGCTTGAATAGCTTTTATATGCTGGGTGCCTCGGTTTTGAAACTTGGGGGCTAATATGCCCGATTTAAAAAATCTCGTACAGTGGGCCCAAGGCCAGTTGGCACGAGCAGGAGCTCATAAACAAACATGAGTTATATGACATAAAACTTTAAATAAATGAATTTTTTTGGCCATGGTGCCAAGACAGGACCGACATAATCAATCAACTAGCGGTAGTGCGACATGACAGATCGACGGACCAGTCAAGATAAACAACTGCGAGTTGAGTTGAGGGTTGGGGTCGTTGGACTAGTGGCACCACAGATTATATGGCATGATAAGAAAATACTGATTGTGCATGCACTGTGAATACGGGACCATCAAGATGCCCAAGAGTGGTAGTGATGCATCCTAAGGGCACTCGACGATTTGGTGGGTATAAGGGCAATTCGTCATACTAGGTGACCGTGCGAAATTTGGAGTAGCACCAAGCGCATGAGACCGGGATGGGGACGGGATGAGCTCTCTGTCCTCGTACGGACATGGAGAATTTATTTCGGGATTGAGGGTCGGGTGTCGCGTACATCCACTCATTCTCAGGGTAGAAGTGGACGTGCTTCAAATTAAGTGGCCGGTAAAGTCACTCCAACGCCACAAGTGGGTTTAGTGGATGGGCTGGCCTGCGAATGTGTGTTTGACCTTCATGATGAAGGATGTGTGTTGGGTGATGACACACCGTGATTAATAAGAAATGGTGGTAAAAACCAAGATTTGAAATCAAAGGATTTTTGATAGAAAGGAGTCTGGCACACTCAAATACAAATCTTTTTCCTAAAGTTAAAAGTTTTGAAAACCCATTCACTGAGTAGTCGTACTCACCTCCTCCCTCACATCCCTTTCAGGAAATTCTGAAAAGTCTACGCTTAAAGACCATCAACTAAGATGCCCGTGAGATAGGTATGATAAATTTAAAACATTATGCAGTTTTGATTTAAGTTATTTTAGGAAAAGGTGCAGGTTTAAAGAACGCCTTACTCTTTACGGTCTATCATAAGGGGAAACCCATTAATAAACTGGGAGAGTGGCGAGTTGGTCACGAGGATCTGACTAAACTAGGTCGGCGTGTGACATCATGTGTTCGACCCTCAAAAACTATTCATATTGCTTGTCTGCTTTGTGGGACAAGTCCTCTTTCCCCCTCCTGCCTCAATCTCCATGTGCATGAAGCTTTCAAAGCTTCTCGACATACTGGATGATGATCCGCCCTTATACTCCCTAGGTCATCTAGCAGCCCTTGGAACCACCACTACCCCATACCGGGCGTCTCGATGGCTCCACATCTCATGCATGCAAAATCAATAGACTATTGGCCCAACGAGTTTGATGACCCGGTTTCGGCTCAACATCTATTAACCTAACGAGTTCGTTTGTTCGGCTTCGGCACTGTAACCATTACACACACAATTTACCGATCCTTATGAGAGTTTATGTGCCATTAAAAATTAATAAGTGAATTGTTTGGCCATGGTACCAAGGTAGGTCCGACATACTCAGTCAACTAGTAGTAGTGTGACATGACCGGTCTTCGGATTAGTCAAGACAAACAGCTACAAGTTGAGTTAGAGGTCGGGACCGTTGGGACAAATGGCACCACATATTACATGGTAATTTAAGAAAACTTTATTTGTGCATGCACATGAGTATGGGATCATCAAGACGCCTATGAGGGGTAGTGATGTGTCCTAAGGGCCCTGGACGACCCGGTGAGTATAAGGGCAGATTGTCGTTCCAGGTGTCTGTGCGAAATTTGGAGTAGCACAAAGCGCATGAGATCGGGGTGGGGACAGGATGAGGTCTCTATCCTCATATGGACACAAAGAAGCGATTTCTGGATTGTGGGTCGGATGTCGCGTATATCCACTCATTCCCGAGGTAGAAGTGGTCGTACTTCTATCCGGGTGGCAGGAAAAGTCGCTCCGAAGCCACTAGCGGGTTCAGTAGTGATACTAACTTGCGAATGTGTGTAACCTTCATGATGAAGGATGTGTGTTGGGTGATGACACACCGATAACTAAGAAATAATGGAAAAACACGAATTTTTAAATGAAATGATTTTTGAAAACAAAGGAGTCTGGCACACTCCATATAAATGTTTTTCTTGAAAGTTAAAAGATTTGAATCCCATTCACTGAGTAGTTGTACTCACCCCCTCCCTTATACCTCTTTTAGGAAATCCCGGAAAGCCGAACCTTAAAGAACTTGTGCAATTAAACGCCTGCAAGATAGGTACAACTAATTTAAATTACTATGCAGTTTTGATTTATGATATTACTGGAAAAAGTGCAGGTTAACGCCTTACTCTTTACAATTTATAATATAAAGGAAAACCTTTTAGTAAATCGGGAGAGTGGCGGGTTGATCACGGGGATCCAACCAAACCGAGTCGGGGCATGACAAGTTGGATCCCCATGATCAACCTGCCACTCCCCCGATTTATTAAAGGGTTTCCCCTTATTACAAACTGTAAAGAGTAAAGCGTCCTTTAAACTTGCACCTTTTCTTGGAATAACATAGATCAAAACTGCATAATATTTTAAATTTATCAAACCTGTTTGACAGGCGTCTTAGTTAATGGTCTTTAAGTGTAGGCTTTGCAGAATTTCTTGAAAGGGATATAAGAGAGGGGGTGAGTACAACGACTTAGTGAATGCGTTTTCAAAACTTTTAACTTTTAGGAAAAAAACTTGTATTTGAGTGTGCCAAACTCCTTTCTTTCAAAAAAATCATTTTATATCAAATCTCAATTTTTACCACCATTTCCTTATTAATCATGGTGTGTCATCACCCAACACACATCCTTTATCATGAAGATCAAACACACATTCGCAGGCTAGCCCATCCACTGAACCCACTTGTGGCATCGGAGCGACTTTACCGGCCACCAAGATAGAAGTACATCCACTTCTACCCTAAGAATGAATGGATGTACGTGACATCCAACCCTCAATCCCAAAATCAATTCTCCATGTCCGTATGAGAATAGAGACCTCATCTCGTCCCCAACCAGATCTCATGCGCTTGGTGCTACTCCAAATTTCACACGGTCACGTGGTACGACGAACTGCCCTTATACTCACCAGGTTGTCCAGGGCCCTTAAGACGCATATGGGCATCTTGATGATCTCATAATCATAGTGCATGCACAAACAGTATTTTCTTATCAAGCCATGTAATATGTAGTGCCATTAGTCCAACGGCCTCGACCTTAAACTCAACCTACAACTGTTTGACTTGACTAGTCCTGAGACCGGTCATGTCGCACTACCACTAGTTGATTGAATATGTCGGTCATGTTTTGGTACCACAGCCAAACAATTCATTTATTAAAGTTTTATGGCACGTATCTCATTTTTGTATACAAGCTCCTGCTCATGCCTACTGGCCTATAGCCCACTTTTCGAGATTTTCAAAACCGGGCATAATAGCCCCTAAGTTCCAAAACCGAGGCCCCTAGCCTATAAGAGCTATTCGAGCTCCCGTCAAGAAGGTCTCCCAAATCGTTTAAGCATTGGAACACAGTCAGGGGAGGGCATTTCCGACAAAATTATGTTTTCAACTATCCATTATACCGACCAGGTATAAGGACATCTCCACTCATAACCGATGAACAGGTTTTCAACTTCCTTCGAGGAAGTTTCATCATACATACCAGGTATGATCTACTTATAACCGGTAAGTAGTTTTTCCACATGAATTTCACATCACTCCTCTAAGTTGTGATGTTTAAAATACCACTTGGTAGTGGATTTTCATTTCGAGGTATTTATCATCCCCAACCGGGTATGATATAAAATCTCACTCACTCGTTAATGCAGTGAATTCCACTAGACCGGTTCTTTGTATTCATGCAAGCTTGTCTTTGCTGGCGTTCTCGATACTTCGTGTTCCTACACAATATGAACATCTCGGTTCATTATCCTTCGGCCTAATAGCCTTCATTCATTCAAAATGAATGAGAAAACCATACTTTCATTTATTTGCAATTAGGTCCCTAAAGTTATGTCTCTTTAACTTTAAGTCCCTAATGCCGGTTATTCCTCAATTTGAGTCCCAAAAATTTTAAATTTTATCATAAGACCTCAATTTATTCCATTTCACAAAAGGGGTTTAATTTCCCAAATTACCAATTTGGTCCCCCAATTTTTTTCCAAAATTACCATGTTGCCCTTCCTTTACAAAAATGGTAAGTTTCACCCCAAAAATTCTAAAATTCCTCAATTGGCCCTTTAATATACTTATCATGCCCAATGGACCCTCAATTTTAAAAAATTGCATCTTGGTCCTTCGAATTTTTGAAAATCCCATATCCCCCCAATTTCAACGCCTTAACATATCCGAATTTAATTTGATCAAATTGACCTATCAAACACTTCTAATTGTTGAGATTGAAGTTGAAATTGAGTCTCTACATGTTCATACGATTCCATAGCGCTTCGAATCATAAGTTTTAACGCTAGAACAGCTCAAACGGAGTTTCGCTGGAAAATAGACTGTAGAGAGAGAAAGCTTCGATTACTCACCATCGGGGGCACGGCGGTCCGAGCTTTCGATCTAGGTAGATAGCTCTCGTCGTTCATCCTAGAATCAAGAATTGCAACAATTGATGTCGAATTGAGTTAGAATTTCATCATCAAAATTTTGCAGGTTCTCTCTAGCACCGGCCGTAAATTGCAGAGTGGAGCCGAATTGGCTTACCTTTCATTCCTAATTCGGTCATGGGAGGGCGGAGGAAGTGTTGGAAGGGCTTGGTTTGGCTTGAGGAGGGCTCAAAATGGCTGATTTAAGCTTAGTCGATACAGGGCAACTTTGGACCGCCGGAGCTGCTTCACTATTTCGTATTGGACCGGACCGGTCCGAACCGAGTTCGAAGTTTAAACCGGCCGGTTCACCCCCCATTCGACTGAGTTTTTCAAATCTAAAAATTTCTAAATTCAGTTTCTATCCAATGGTGGTCTCAAATCTCAAATTTGAATTATTTAAGCCACCTAGAAAAATGAATTTAGAATTTGGTTCAATAGTGGTTCAAACCGGTTCGGATCTGATTCAACTTAATCGGTTTGGTTTTCATCTCCAATTCACCCTAAAGTCCTTTTTCATGACTTTTATGACTTCTTAGGTCACTTAGGGTCCATAAAATTCCTGATTTACCATCTCTCTATCAATTTGAGTTCATTAACCGACTCGGTTCTTAAATCGGTTTAATCCTGTTCGGGTTCGGTTCATCTAAACCGGTCTGGTTTTTCTCTCCCACTTTGTTCTAAGGTTCATTCCCAAGGTTTATAAATCTCTTTGGGTCACAAGGGAGTTGAAATTTCTCTAATTTGCTAGTTCCCCAATAAACGGGTTTGTGAACCAGTTTGGTTTTCTTACTCGATTTCACCTATTCTTTTCCCAGTTTTCCTTAGCTCAAAAGGGCGGGGTTTACACATATAATCTATGGTGCCACCACTAGTCCAACAGCCCCTACCCTCAACTTGATCTACAGCTATTTATCTGGACTAGTCCGAAGACCTGTAATGTCGCATTGCCGCTAGTTGACTGAGTATGCTAGTCATGTCTTGGTATCTTTTAAAAAATTCCTACATTAAAAAAAATTCAGGTTTTTCCATTATTTCTTAATTACCAGTGTGTTATCACCCAACACACATCCTTCATCATGAAGGTTACACACATTCGTAAGTCAGTATCACTACTGAACCTTCTAGTGGCTTCGGAGCGACTTTTCCTGCCACCCGGATAGAAGTACGACCACTTCTACCTTGGGAATGAGTGGATGTACGCGACATCCGACCCACAATCCCGAAATCAATTCTTTGTGTCCGTATGAGGACAGAGACCTCATCCTGTCCCCACCCCAATCTCATGCGCTTGGTGCTACTCCAAATTTCACACAGACACCTGGAACGATGAATTGCCCTTATAGCCACTAGGTTGTCCAGTGCCCTTAGGACGCATCACTACCACTCACAGTACATGCATAAACAATGTTTTCTCATATTGCCATGTAATATGTGGTGCCACTGGTCCAACAGCCCCGACTCTCAACTCAACCCACAGTTGTTTGCCTTGACTAGTACGTCGACCTGTCATGTCGCACTACTGCTAGTTGACTGAGCATGTCGGTCCTATCTTGGTACCATTGCCAAACAATTCACTTATTAAGTTTTATGGCACATATATCATGTTCGTTTACGAGCTCCTACTCTGCCAACTGGCCTTGGGCCCACTGTACGAGATTTTCAAAATCGGGCATTTAGCCCCTGAGTTCCAAAACCGAGGCCCTCGGCCTATCAGAGCTATTCGAGCTCCCGTCGAGAAGGTCTCCCAAATTGTTTAAGCATTGGCACACAATCAAGGGAGAGCACTTCCGACAAAAATAGGTTTTCATTGTCCATTATACCGACCGGTATAAGAACATCTTCGTTCATAACCGATGAACAGGTTTTCAACTTCCTTCGAGGAAGTCTCATCATACCAACCGGGTATGATCTACTTAGAACCGATAAGTAGTTTTTCCACAATATTTTCACATCACTTTCTCTAAGTGGTGATGATTAAAATACTACTAAATAGTGGGTTTTTATACCGAGGTACTTATCATCCCCAACCGGGTATGATATATATAATCCTACTCACAACCGGTAAGTGATTTTTAATTTTAAGTTGTGCTCATTATCCTAACCGGGTATGATGTTAGTAAACCACTCACCCGTTAATGTAGTGAATTCCACTTGACCGGTTCTTTATATTCATGCGAGCTCGTCCATGGTAGCGTTCCCGGTACTTCGTGTTCCTACATGATATGAACATCCTTGTTCACTATTACTCAACTTAACAACCTTCATTCATTTCCAATGAATGAGAAAACCCAAACTTTTAAGTTATTTGCAATTAGGTCCCTAAAGTTATTTTTCTTTAACTTTAAGTCCCCAAATGCAGGTTTTTCCTCAAATTGAGTCCTAAAACTTTTAAAATTTATCTTGGAACCTCAGTTTATTTAATTTCACAAAAAGGGGTTTAATTTCCCAAATTTTGAATTTGGTCCCCCAACTTTTCTAAAATTACCATTTTGCCCTTCCTTCACAAAAATGGTAAGTTTTGCCCCAAAAATTTCAAAATTCCTCAATTGGTCCTCCAACATTATTTTCATGCCCAATTGACCATCAATTTCATAAAATTGTATTTTGGTCCTTTGAATTTCGAAAACCCCCAATTTTCCCCCAATTTCAACTCCTTAACACGGTCGAATTTGATTTCATCAAATTGATCGATCAAACACCTCCAATTGTTGAAATTCAAGTTAAAATTGAGTTCCTCCATCCTCTTACGATTCAATAGCACTTTGAATCGCAAGTTTTGATGCCGGAATGAGCTGAAACGGAGCTTCGCTGGAAAACGGACTGTAGAGAGAGAAAGCTTCGATTACTCACCGGTGAGGGCACGACGATACAAGCTTTCGATCTGGGCAGATTGCTCTTTTCCTAAGGTTCATCCTAGAATCAACAATCGCATCAATTGATGCCAAATTGAGTTAGAATTTCATCATTGAAATTCTGTTGATTCTCTCTCTCGCATTTACTGGAAATTGCAGAGGGGAGCCGAATTGGCTTACCTTTCAGTCCTAATTCGGCTGTGGGAGGGCTAAGGAAGTGTTGGAAAGCTTGGTTTGGCCTGAGGAGGGCTCGAAATGGCCGATTTCAGCTTGGCCGAAATAAGGCAGCTTCGGTTCGCCAGAGCTGCTTGACTGTTCCATCATGCCAGCATTTCTCCAACGATTCTTGGATTGACTAGAGTTTGCTATCAGATAGCTGTCTTCTCCCCGGTTCTAAAGAGCCCGACCTCTCCTTCCGAGGTTAAGAAAAATGTTCAAGTTGAAGCTTTGGTTTGAGCTTCATCGGGAAATGGAGCAGTAGAGAGAGAGAGAGAGAGAAGTGTTGAGGTGTGAGGAGAATGAATGGGGATGACCTTTTTATATAGGTGTAAAAATCGTGTATTTAAATGGGAGAGATTTATTACTAGTATTAATATTGCCATAAATTATTGGTATTAATTCTAATAATTTAATTTATGTATTAAATTATTGGTATTAATTATAATAATTAAATATATATTAATTTATGGCTATTTATGATAAGGGTACGATTAACTTTAGAATTTTCATGGATTCTCGTTCACCTAAACCAATTTGGTTTTTCTGTTCTAATTTGTCTTAAGTTTCTTTTCCAAGGTTTAATAAACCATTTGGATCACCCGGAAGTTGTAAATTTCCAAATTGCTTGTTCCCAAATGATCGGGTTTGTAAACCGTCTCGGTTTTCTTACTCGGTTTTACCGGTTCTTTTCCCGATTTTCCTTAACTAAGAAGTGCGGGGTTTACAAAAAAATTTCTAAATTCATCTAAATTCATTTTCTATCCAATCGTGGCCTCAAATCTCAAATTTGAATTTTCTAAACTACCTAGAAAAATGAATTTATTATCTAGTTCAATAGTGGTTCAAATCGGTCCAAATCGGTTCAATGCTGTTCGGATCTGGTTCTCCTGAACCGGTTTGGTTTTCATCTCCAATTCATTCTTAAGTCCATTTCCATGACTTTTGGGATTCTTTGGGTCACTCAGGATCCATAAATTTCTCGATTTACCATTTCTCTATCGGTTCTGGTTTGTAGACTGACTCAGTTTTCAAATTGAAAATGATCGGTTCTTTCCTCGATTTTCTTATTATCAAAGGACGGGGTTTACACATCCATTTTCTTATGAAATATTCAATTATGCCATAGTGTGAGGCGAACGGGGGCACAAGAGGCATAGGTATACATGAGTGCAAGGTGGACGGGGACATCCAATTTATACAGATGATTTGAGTGTACTATTTCGACATCTCAATGAGGAGACATGTATATATGGTACATTGGGAGTGAATTTGTGCAAATGCACATGTTATCAACGCCCTAAACCCTCATGTGTGGGGACTTCTGTAGACATGACTAGCCATGATTGTTTGTGAAATTATATCTAATGTGATTGATTGTGATAAGATGATTGAAATGAGAATTAATAGGCAATTTGAGATTTGAAACTAAAACTCAAGAATGGGCAAAATGTTGAATTATGTGAATATTTAACATAATGAGAAATTATATATATCCCTAAAGTTAAAATTATAAAAATCCCTCCATATTAGATATTTTGAGGAGCTCACTCGGACAAAATATTTTTCAAGTAGCAACGAAACTCGTGGAAAAGTTGTAAGTGACGAATACTTCATATTATAAATTTGAGTTATATATCTCAAGTAATCAACACGAAAGTTTAAAATTTTACAAATTGTTATTATTCCCCGAGATTATCTATGTATTTTAAAATTGTATTATCTTGAAACAAAACCTTGAAATGGTGTGAGATTTTATATTTTAGGTTTTTCATTTACTCGATTCGATAAGGTTGGGTAGTACTCAATTTTTTATTATCAAGAAAATGTGGCACAATGCAATCGACTTGGATTGAGAAATCTAATTGGGGCGTGATAGTCTATATCTATATATACCTTATTTCTCATACAAATATAATATATTTCATTATTATACTTATATTATGAAAGTATTGGAATATTTTTCATATTTAATTTATATTTTTTAGTTATTAACGGAGTTCAAATCATTATTATCCATTTATATTTTTATAAAAATAAGTGCACAAATATTTAACTTGATATCTGAATTTTATAAAATTGTATTAATTTATTTCCACTCTATCTGTATTACATTTCACTCAATTGACAAATAAGATCAACTATAACGTCTTAGTGGACGGTATTGCATGAACATCCATGATGTTCATATCCAAACTCCTCCTCAACTATATTCACCAAATCCCGTGATGTGAATCAAATTGGGCATGTTGTGATTCATAAGTCAAAAGCTAAAAGATTTGAAAAAGCATTGAATTGACTAATTGGAGCAATTGAAGAAACCCAAGTGGAAGCCCAAAAGAAGAGTCCAATAAGATCTCAAGTCCAAAAGAACAGCCCAATAAGATCTCAAAAAGATAATTCAAATTTGAATTTCAAGTGTGAGATTTATTAAAATAATAAATCTTCTATAAGATTGCTAAATAAAATAATATATTTCCAAATATGTCTAAGATAATATACTAAGTTTTGAATATTTATTATCTTGGATATCTATAAATAAATATACAACAAATATCTTATGATTATTTTCTATATGAATAGTAAATGGTTGGGATGTCAACCATAATATTTTATTTCCTTATTTATAGAATAATTAGTATTTATAAGTGCCTATAAAAGGGTAACTTCATAGCATTGTAAGGATAGATTTTTTATTTCATTGTTATTGTGAGGTTTATGTCTTGTTTCTCTTTTGTGAGAACTTTTGAACTTATCATGTTTTTACTTGTAGCGTTCAAGCAATCAGACTTATCATTAAGGTTTTCTAAGAGCTCTTCTTAGAGGAGTTTGTTCTGGTGTCTACTTCAATTCGTACATTGTTTCTTAATCGAACAAGGTATATTCCATTCTTTTTAGTTGTGTCGTGAAATTCTTGGGATCTTTTCCATATTTGGTGAAGGGTGTTGTTAGTATATTGGCAGAGTTCGCATCAGTTGGTATTAGAGCACATGGTTGCACTGCAAGTTCCATACTATCCTTTCAAATTCCGTTCTACTTTCCTTATCTTCTACTTATTCCTATTCACTATATAAAAACCAACAAAAAAATCTTTTTTCTTATATCTCGTTCTATTTTCATTATATTCTTTTTTTTCATGTCAATAAAAAAATATCATCTTTTTATCTACTTTCTTTATAGTAAAAAAGCCAAAATATTGTGTAAAAAAACAAAAAACATCATAAAAAAGGTGTGTAAAAAAAAAAGAAAAGTTAAAAGAACAAAAAAAAAGCAAAAAAAAAAAGAATAATCACAAAAGTCTATACTCAGTATCTTATTCATTATACTCTATTATATTTTCATTCTTTTTTCTATATCATTATTATAATCTTCATATCTCACACTTAAATCCTTTTAAAATTACTTTTTGAAACTTTCTTGATTTATCTTGATTGTTCCTCAAGTTAAATTGCTTCATGAAAATGATTTGTTCTTAAGTTTAATTAAAATTGAAAAGAAGGCATATGAGTGGAAAAATGCAAGAGTGTTTTAAATCTATAAGAAAATGAAGTGTGAAACAGGAGTGTTTGAGAAAAACATGTGAGGGAGAGTTGTGAGGTTATTTTGTTTCTAACAATTGGTAGGATTACAAGTCCCAACAATGAGGAAACACATGGAAAGAAGACGATTGCCCTCAACCTGCTCAATACCTACACTGGAAAGAATGATGAAACAAGTGGTGAAGTTTGGATTTGAGCCACTTCACACATGAATGGATCGCTTGGAGGAAGGTATGAGACGTCGTTCACATCAACATATTCCTATTGAACAACATATTCCTATTGAACAACAACCTTGGGGCTTTCAATCTAGGCATTTCGATACATAAAAACTCGAGGTGTTTGATAATCTCTAAGTTAATTGTGATAGCAACAGACATGATTCCAACAATCAATATACTTAAAGTGAAAGGCCATGAATTGATGACATCTTGGACAATCAATGTGAGAATCTATTTCATACTCGTTATTCTATAAAAAAAATAAGGTTTGTTTTGTTATCATAGATGGGGGAAGCTACACTAATATGGCTAGCACTTTGCTTGCGAAGAAGTTGGCATTACCTACACTAAAGTATTTGAAGCCTTATCTAATTCAAAAATTGAACGATCAACACAAACTCGAGATAACCAAGCAAGTGTTGGTTTCATTCTCTATTGGAAATTATAAGGATGAGGTATTATATTATGTGGTGCCAATGCATACATGACATATTCTTTTGGGACAACCTTGTAAGTTTGATTGTTAAGTTACGCATGATATATTAACAAATAGGTACTCATTTGTGATGAATAATAGACCGGCATCTCTTGTACCTTTGACTCTACAACAAATACATGGGGATCAATTGAAAAGGAAAAAAAGAAAATGAAAAGAAAATAGAAGAAACAAAAGAAGTGAGAAAAGCATAATTGAAATGAAAGATATAAAAGTCAAAGTTAAAAAAGAAGAAAGATAAATCATAGTTAAAACTGAAGAGAGAAAAGTCAAAATTGAAAAATAAAAGAAAAAATCATAATTTTAAAAAATAGAGCAAAAATAATTTTATTACTACAAAGCGAGATCAAGAAAGATATAAATTTACATGTTCTTACAGTACTTATGTACAATGATATATTTTTAAATACTAATCCCATTGTCGGATATTTGCCAAGCAAAATTATATCCTTTTTGTAGGAATTCAAGAATGTTCCAAAGAAAATATCTCTTGTTTTACTGTCAACTTGAAAGATTAAGCATTAAACTCAACACCAAGTCATAAAGCTGATGAAAAAGAGAATCGTACCAAAAACAATTAATCCACCAGTTTTGCAATTATCCAAAAGGGGTAAGACTTGGTAGGCATACATTAATTGTCGAGTTATTAACAATACCATGGTAAAGTTTTGATATTCTATTCCTTATTTAGATTGTATGATAGATGAGTTGTATGTATTTTATTTGATTTCAAAAATAAAGCTTAAAAGTGAATATAATAAAATTTGAATTAAAGATGAATATATAAATTGACAAATGCATTTAAGACAAAACCTGGTTTATATGAATGGTTAATTATAATTTTTTATTTAGTTAATACAACTAATATTTCTATAAGATTATGAATTATTTATTATATACTTTTATTGAAAAATTTATTAATGTATATTTTAATAATATAATAATATATAATATTTCCTTATATGAACATAAAGAATATTTAAAATTTTTCTTAAATATTTTTAGGAAATATATGTTGTTTTCTAATTTTAGTAAATGTATATATTGTTGTAATAATATTGTATTTCCTAAATATGTTGTAAGTTTTAAAGAAATTGTCGTTTAAAAGAAAATTAAGACAATTAAAGATTGGTCAACACCTTATTTGGTAAGTGAGATGATAAGTTTTCTTAGATAAACTTATTTTTATATGGATTATATTCTTAAATTTAATAGTTGTCATATACCTCTAACTATGTTTTTATAAAGGAATATTTTATTTAAATTTTGTGATGTTCAAGAAAATACATTCAAATATTTAAAATATGAACTAACTAGATTCCCATTGCTTGTATTATCCAATTTCACTAAATTGTTAAAAATTAATAATTGTGAAGTATTAGAAATAGAAATTGTAGATGTATCAATTATATATTTTAATGAAAAGTGAAGTGAAATAGAACTTTACTATCCTACCTATGACAATAAGATGTTTGTGTTTTCTCAAACTCTACAAATATGGCAGCTAAGACCAAAAGAATCTGTGATTCACATGAATCATGTACTTGTTTGGCACCTTCGGAGGGAGCACATGTTGAACATGCGTCATGCAATGTGGGTGATTTTCATCAAGACATTTTCATATGTGATCAAGTATAGATAATATATGAAATATATAGTTGTCAATTCACTATCACGAAGGTGCATTGATAGTAAAATTCTTTGTTTTTATTATATAATAAAATTATATACAAATAATCTTGATTTTTATAAAGTAATTGTGAGTTGTAAAAAGGATGTGTTTGGAAAGTTTTACTTGCAAAATTGGTTTTTTTCTCAGGAAAACAAATTATCCATCTCTCAATTTTATTTGTGTAAGTTACTTGTTAAGAAATTATGTTTTAGAACTTATTGGGCAATACATGGTAGCTAAGATTATTGCAATATTGCATAAGTATTCTTTGGATCCATATATGAAACGAAATATGAGGAAATTTTGTTTTTATTTCATTACATGTAAAGAAGTTAATTTTAAACAACAACTCCATATTTTGTATATTACTACTTTAATTCCTAAAGTAATTGCTTTGATTGATATTTTTAAGGAATTTATTTATGAATTTCTGAGGATTAAGAAGAGAAGATACTTTATATTTATTATAGTTAAATAATTCTTAAAAATAATATATCTGATTTAATATCACAAAACTAAGAGTGCATCAAATTTTTTTTATTTATTATTTAGAAAAGTTGTTATATTGCTTTATATTCCTAGAATTATTGAAGTTAATTATGATTATAAATTCTTGAGTTACAATTGGAATATTTTGTAGAGTAAATTGGAAAGAAAATTTTTATTTTAAACTGAATATTTACATCATATTGAGTTTACATATAATGGTTATATTCATTTTACGATTAGGTTTTCATTATTTAAAGTTGTTTATTATTTTAATTCATTGTCTCATTTAGATTTAATATTATTTATTATTATTGAGTTAGTAAATTTAAATGAGAAGAGAAAAACTAAGTTTTTGAAATAAACTCAGAAGACAAATATACATATAAAGCAATAGACTTAATTATATGAAAATAAAGTCAACCATAGCTCTAAGAAGTTTGTTTTTTATTAAGCAATTTGGGTTAAATTCATTCTTAGGATAGAGATATCAATTATAGTATTTAAACTAATCAATAATACATAAACAGATATTATATAGTAAGTATGAGGTTAATTATAGTTTTAATATTCCTAATTTAATATATTTTTTTATAAGTGACTAGGAGATCGAAGATTTGAGTACAAATCATTTTCAAGAGGGAGAGAATGATGTAAATCAAATTTGGCATGCTATGATTAGCAAGCCAATGGCTAAAAGATTTGAAAAAAATATTAAATGGGCTAATTGAAACAATTGAAGAAACCCAAGTGGAAGCATAAAAAAAAAGTCCAAATTGATTTTAAGAATATAATTCAAATTTAAATTTCAAGTGGGAGATTTATTATATTAATAAATCTCCGAGAAAATTACAATTATATAATATATTTACAAATATGTTTAAGATAATATATTAAGTTTAAAATATTTATTATCTTAAATATCTATAAATAAATATACAATAAATATCTTTGTAATATTTTCTATATAAATAGTTAGTAGTTAGCATGTCAACTATAATATTTTATTTATTTATTTATATGATAGTTAGTATTCATAAGTCATTATAAAATGGTAACTTCATAGTATTGTAATGATAGAATTTTTATTTCAATATTATTGTTAAGTTTATGTATTATTTTTCTTTTAAAAGAACTTTTGAACTTATCAGGTCTTTACTTGTGGCATTCAAGCAATTTAACTTATTATCAAGGTTTTCTAAGAGCTTTTTTTAAGAGATGTTTGATGTGTCGTCTACTTCTATTCGTAACTTATTTTTCAATCGAAAAATGTATATTCCATTTTTTTATTTACGTTGTAAAAGTTTTGGAGTTTTTTTATATACTTTCTGAATGGTATTGTCAATATATTAGCGGGTTTCGCATCATCATGGAACAAATGTTGATTAAGTTACCAAGAGGGCGTTGTGTATCTCTTCTTTTTGTCCTCTTGAGCATACACAACAACATAGCCTTTTGGGGTTCTCAAGTGATATTTATTCTCTCGGTGAAAAAAGTGATTGACAGAGTGCCTTCTTAGCATGAGAGATACCACACAAACGAATGCCCATTTTGAGCTACTAAATATGTTAGTAACTTTGAGAAAATTTTGGTGTACATTTTAAATAATTTAGACAAATTTAGATAATATTTAAAAATATTAAATCATAGAGTATTTTAAGAATATATTAGATTACTGCAATTAGTTAAAAAAGAAAATAATATTCTATAATATTATAAGAATATTTCAAATATTATACAAAGAAATATTTTTAATATAAATACTTAAGATATGTTCTCTATTAGGACAAGAAAGTACACCATTGCAAAGTAAATAATACTTAGTGTAATTGTAATGAAGAGAATGTCCATACTATTTATTTATTTAAGTTCTATTTTTCAATTATAATAAATATTAAAATTTCATAACACCCCTATTAGTATCATTCTTTATTTTTTATTTCTATCATGAATTGCTCCAAGGGTTGTCGGAGAAGTCCCGGCATGATCAAACAGTGAAGCAACTCCAACGGACCGAAACTACCCTATTTCTATTGGGTTGAAATTAGCCAATTCGAGCTATCCTCAAGCCAAACCAAGCTCTCGTGACACCTCCTTAGCCATTCTACGCCCGAATTAGAACTGAAAGGTAAGCCAATTTGGCTCCACTTTGTAAATTTTGGTCGGTGCTAGAGAGAGAACCAATAGATTTTCCATGACTAAATTCTCACTAAATTCAGTATTAATTGATGCAATTCTTGATCCTAGGAGTAACCTCAGGATGAGAGCTATCTGCTAGATCGAAAGCTCGGGCTGCCGTGCCTCCGACAATAAGCATTCCAAGCTCTCTCTCTAAGTCTAGTTTTCTTATGAAGCTCTATTTGAGCTCGTTTCGGCGTCAAATCGTGCAATTCAAAGTGTAATTGAATCGTATGAAGATGTAGAAACTCCAATTTAACTTCAATTTCAACAATTAAACTTGTTTGATTAGTCAATTTGATGAAATCAAATTCAGATGTGTTGGTAAGTTGAAATTGGGGGAAATTGGGCATGATAAGGGTGTTGGAGGACCAATTGAGCAATTTTTGAATTTTTGGGGTAAAACTTACCATTTTGTAAAGGAGGGGCAAAATAGTAATTTTGGAAAAATTGAGGACCAAATTGGGAATTTGGGAAACTTGAACCCCTTTTTGTGAATTTGAACAAATTGAGGTCCCAAGGTGAATTTTAAAAGTTTTGGGACACAATTTGGGGAAAAAATGGCATTTGGGGGCTAAAGTAAAAGAAAAAGAACTTTAGGGACCAAATTGAAAACATTTGAAAAGTTAAATGTTTTTAGTCATTAATAATGAATGAAGGCTATCAAGCTAAATGATAATGAACAAAGATGTTCATACCATGTAGGAACATAAGATATCGGGAACGCCAACTAAGACAAAGCTCATAAGGAGACGAAAACCAATTAAGAAGAGATCACTACGAAATCGGGTGAATGTGATCTGCTATCATACACGGTTGGGATGATAAGCAACTCGGAAATAAAAATCCACTATTATGGGGTATTTTAACCATCACACTTGAGAGGAGTGATGTGAAAATTACTTGGAAAAACTACTTACTGTTTGTAAGTATATCATTCCCAATTGGTATGAGCTTCCTAAAACAAAGTAGAAAACTCGCTTATCAGTTATAAGCATAGATGTCATTATACTCGGTTGGTGTGACGGGTAGATGAAAAGTTTATTTTGTCGGAAGTGCTCTCACCTGACCGTGTGCCACTACTTAAAATTTTTAAGAGATCTTCTTGATGGGAGCTCAAATAGCTCAGATAGGCCGGAGGCCTCGATTTTGGAACTTGGGGGCTAATATACTCGATTTTGAAAATCTCATACAATGGGCGCTATGCTAGTTAGCATGAGCAGGAGCTCATTAAAAAAATAATTTTAAGCCATTAAAACATAAATGAATGAATTGTTTGGCCATGGCACCAAGACAGGACTAACATACTCGATGGACTGACGGTACTGCAACATGACAAGTCTAGAGACCAGTCGAGACAAACAACTACAAGTCGAGTTGAGGGTCAAGGCCGTTGGACCAATGGCACCACATATTATATGGCTTATGTGGAAAATTATTTATTTGTGCATGCACTGTGTTACGGGACCTTTAAGACATCCAAGAGGGGTAGTGATTTGTGCATGGTGGAGATAAGGGCAGTTAGTCATGCCAGTAGTCTTGGAAGCTCGACGTAGCTTCATGTGCATGAGATTAGGGTGGGGTCAGGATGAGGTCTCTGTCCTCATACGAACATTGAGTTTTGTTACGGGGTTGAGGGTTGGATGTCGCGTACATCCACTCATTCTCAGGGTAGAAGTGGACGTACTTCTATCTAGGTGGTCGGTAAAGTCGCTTTGACGGGACAAGTGGGTATAGTGGTCGTGTTAGCCTGTGAATGTGTGTTCCCTTCATGATGAAGGGTGTGTGTTGGTTGATAAACACACCGTTGTGATGAGAAATGGCTATGAAAAACTGAGATTTTGAGAATGAGATATTTTAAAGAAATTAAAGAGTCTAGCACACTCCAAATTAAAAACTATTTTATCGAAACTTCACTTTTTTTTTAAAATACCCATTCACTAAGTTGTAGAAACTCACCCACCCTTTTTATCCCTTTTCAGGAAATAGAAAGATGACTAGGGATAAAACCAAGCCTTACTCTCTATCAGGTATGCTTAATTCTTATTAAGCTTGCATTTTATGTGATATATGTTATTGGAGGGAACAAGGTTAACATAGCGTCTGGCTCCTCTTGAATAAAAGAAGGGGGAAACCTATCACGCCCTGACCTGGTTTGGTCAGATCCCCATGATCAACCAGCCACTCTCCCGGTTTATTAAAGGGTTTCCCCTTATTATAGACCGTAAAGAGTAAGGTGTCCTTTAAACCTACACTTTTTCCTAGAATAACATAAATCAAAATTGTATAATATTTTAAATTTATCATACCTATTTCATAGGCGTCTTAGTTGATGGTCTTTAAGGGTAGGCTTTCCGGAATTTCTTGAAAGTGATGTAAGGGAGGGGATGATTATGACTACTCAAAGAATGGGTTTTCAAAACTTCTAACTTTTAGGAAAAATATTTGTATTAGCGTGTGTTAGACTGGTTTCTTCCAAAAGTCCTTTCATTTCAAATCTCAGTTTTTACCACCGATCTTATTAATCATGGTGTGTCATCACCCAACACACATCCTTTATCATGAAGGTAAAACACACATTCGCATGCCAGTACGTCCACTGAACTCACTTGTGGCGTCGGAGCGACTTTACCGACCACCTAGATAGAAGCACGTCCACTTCTACCCTGAGAATGAGTGTATGTTCATGACATCCGACCATATGAGGACATAGACCTCATCATGTCCCCACCCCGGTCTCATGCACTTGATGCTACTCCAAATTTCGCACGGTCATTGGGTACGACGAACTGCCCTTATACTCACCAGGTCATCAAGGGCCCTTAGGACGCATCACTACCCCTCTTGGGCGTCTTGATGGTTCTGAAATCACAGTGCATGCACAATCAATATTTTCTTATCATGCCATATACTCTGTGGTGCCACTAGTCCAACGGCCCCGATCCTTAACTCAACCTGCAATTGTTTATCTTGATTGGCTTGTTGACCTTTTATGTTGCACTGCTACTAATTGACTGATTATGTCGGTCCTGTCTTGGTACCATGGCCAAACAATTCATTTATTAAAGTTTATTGCACATATCTCATGTTTGTTTACGAGCTCTTGCTCGTGCCCAGTAGCCTTTGGCCCACTTATTCGAGATTTTCAAAAAACCGGGCATAATAGCCCCCAAGTTCCAAAATCGAGGCCCTCGGCCTATAAGAGCTATTAGAGCTCCCATCAAGAAGGTCTCCCAAATTGTTTAAGCATTAGCACACAGTTAGGAGGGAGCACTTACGACAAAAATATGTTTTCAACTGTACATTATACCGGCCGGGTATAAGGACATCTCCGCTTATAACCGATGAACGGGTATGATCTACTTACAACCGGTAAGTAATTTTTTCGCATGATTTTCACATCACTCCACTAAGTTATGATGTTTAAAATACCACTTAGTAGTGGGTTTTCATTTCGATGTACTTATAATCCCCAAATGGGTATGATATAAATCCCACTCACTACCGGTAAGTGATTTTTATTTTAATTTGTGCTCATCATCCCAACCAGTATGATGTGTAAGATTCCCACTCACCCGTTAATGTAGTGAATTCCACTATACCGGTTCTTTGTATTCACGCGAGCTTGTCCTAGCTGGCGTACATGATATGAACATCTCGTTTTATTATCCCTCGACCTAATAGCCTTCATTCATTCCAAATGAAAGAGAAAACTAAACTTTTATATATTTGCAATTAGGTCCCTAAAATTATTTTTCTTTAACTTTAAGTCCCTAATGCCAGTTTTTTCTCAAATTGAGTCCTGAAACTTTTAAAAATTTATCTTAGGACCTCAATTTATTTAAATTCACAAAAAAGGGTTTAATTTCCCAAATTTCAAATTTGGTCCCCCAACTTTTCCAAAATTACAATTTTACCCTTCCTTTACAAAAATGGTAAGTTTCACCCCAAAAATTCTAAAATTCCTTAATTGGCCCTTTAACATTTTTATCATACACAATTGATCCTCAATTTTATAAAATTGCATCTTGGTCCTTCGAATTTTTGAAAATCCCCAATTCCCCCTCCCCCCAATTTCAACTCCTTAGCACTATCGAATTTAATTTTATCAAATTGATCGATCAAACACATCTAATTATTGAAATTGAAGTTAAAATTGAGATCCTACATCATCATGTGATTCAATAGCACTTTGAATCGCAAGTTTTGATGCCAAAACGAACTCAAACGGAGCTTTGTCGAAAAAAAAAAACTATAGAGAAAGAAAGCTTCGATTTCTCATTGATGAGAGCACGACAGTCTGATCTTTCTATTTGAGCAGATAGCTCTCATCTTGAGGTTCTTCCTAGAATCAAGAATTGCATCAATTGATGTCGAATTGAATTAGAATTTCATCATCAAAATTCTACCGGTTCTCTCTCTAGCACTGACTAGAAATTGCAGAGGGGGTCGAATTGGCTTAACTTTCAGTCCTAATTCGGCCGTGGGAGAGCCAAGGAAGTGTTGGTAGGGCTTGAGGAGGGCTCAAAATGGCCAATTTTAGCTCGATTGAAATAGGGCAGCTCTGGTCCGTCAGAGCTACTTCACTGTTCCATCACGCCGGCACTTCTCCGGTGACCCTCAGAGCAAATGGAGACTACAGGCATGTAGTTGACTTCTCCTCGGTTCTGAAGAACCCAACCTCACCTTGTTTGGCTCAGAAATGACTCTATATCGGAGCTCTAGTTTGAGCTTCACCAAAAAACTAAGCAACTAAGAGAGAGTGAGCTTTTCACATGTAGAGAGATTGAATGGGGAGGGGGTCTTTATATGGAAAGCTTGGGGACTTCTTGGCCGTCCGATGGCCGAAAACGTATTGAACAGAGACGTTTCTTATTCGTTGGTATTGCTTCAATTTTCCAGTGAGTGAACAGTGTTGTCATCTGAAAGAAGAAGACGACACTATTCTGAACTGGACCAGACCGGTCCGAACTGGGTTCGAAGTTTAAACCGGTCGGTTCACCCCCATTTGAATGAGTTTTTCAAATCTAAAAATTTCTAAATTCATCTAGATTCATTTTCTATCCAATGGTGGCCTCAAATCTCAAATTTGAATTATTCAAATCCACCTAGAAAATTGAATTTAGAATCTGGTTCAATAGTGGTTCAAACCAATCCAAATTGGTTCAATCCGGTTTGGATCCGGTTCACTTGAACCGGTTTGGTTTTCATCTCCCATTCATTCTCAAATCCATTTCCATGACTTTTGGGACTCTTTGGGTCACCTGGGATCCATAAATTTCCCAGTTTACCATCTCTCTATCGGTTCCAGTTCATAAACTGGCTCGGTTCATAAACCCATTTAATTTGATTCGAGTCCGGTTCACCCGAACCGGTCTGGTTTTTCTTTCCCACTTTGTTCTAAGGTTCCTTCCAAAGATTTATAAATCTCTTTGGGTCACAAGGGAGTTAAATTTCTCTAATTTGCCCATTCCCCAATAAACGGATTTGTGAACCGGTTTAGTGTTTCTCACTCGGTTTGACCGGTTCTTTTCCAGGTTTTCCTTAACTCAAAAGGGTGGGGTTTACAAAAACCCTCTTGAACCAAGAGAGTGGCGGGTTGTTCATGGGGATCTGACCAAACCGGGGGTGTGACACTCTTTATATAGGAAGCTCGGGGACTTCTTGGTCGTTCGATTAACGCATTAATGGTGGTCATTCATTGCCTGAGACTCCTTGGTCGGAGACTTTTCATCTTCATCGGCGCTGCTCGATTTTCTGGCGAGTGAACAGTGTTGTCATCTGAAGAAAGAAGATGACACTATTCTAAACCAGACCAGACTAGACCAGTCCGAACCGAGTTCAACACTTAAACCGACTGGTTAAGGCCCGATTCAACCAAGTTTTTTAAAATTAAAATTTTCAAAATTCATTATCTATCAAATTGTAAACCCCGCACTTTTGAGTTAGGGAAAACCGCGAAAAGAACCGGTTAAACCGAATAAGAAAACCAAGCCAGTTTACATTTGGGAACAAGCAATATGGAAATTTACAACTTTCGGGTGATCCAAAGGGTTTATTAAACCTTGAAAAAAGAAACTTATGACAAATTAAAACACAAAAACCAAATTGGTTCAGGTGAACTAGATTTCATAAGAACTTTAAAGTTAAGCGTGCTTGCCTGAGAGTAGTGTGAGGATGGGAATTAATACAAATAATTTAATACCAAAATTATACCAATAATTTATGGCAATATTAATACTAGTAATAAATCTCTCCCATTTAATACACCGTTTTACACCTATATAAAGAGGTTATCCCCATTCATTCTTCTCACACCTAAACACTTCTCTCTCTCTCTACTGCTCCATTTCCCAGTGAAGCTCGAACTAGAGCTTCGACTTGAACAAAGGTCGGGCTCTTTAGAACCGTGGAGAAGACAGTTATCTGATAGCAAACTCCATTCAATCCGAGAATCGTTGGAGAAGCGCCGACATAATGGAATAGTGAAGCAGCTCGAGTGGAGCGAAGCTGCCCTATTTCGGCCAAGCTGAAATCAGCCATTTCAAGCCCTCCTCAGGCCAAACCAAGCCTTCCCAACACTTCCTCAGCCCTCCCACGGCCAAATTACGACTGAAAGGTAAACCAATTCGGCTCCCCTATGCAATTTCCGATCAGTGCTAGAGAGAGAACCAGCAGAATTTCAATAATGAAATTCTAACTCAATTCGGCATCAATTGATGTGATTCTTGATTCTAGGATGAACCTCAAAATGAGAGCTATCTGCTTAGATCGAAAGCTCAGACTGTCGTGCCCTCACCGGTGAGAAATCGAAGCTTTCTCTCTCTACAGTTTGTTTTCCGGCGAAGCTCCGTTTGAGCTCGTTCCGGCGTTAAAATTTGTGATTAAAAGTTTCTTAGAATCGTATGAACATGCAGGAACTCAATTTCAACTCCAATTTCAACAATTAGAAGTGTTTGATCGGTCAATTTGATTAAATCAAATTCAGTAGTGTTTAAGAGTTGAAATTGGGGAAAATTTGGGGATTTTCGAAATTGAAATGGCCAAAATGCAATTTTATGAAATTGAGGGTCAATTGGGCATGAAAATAATGTTGGAGGATCAATTGAGGAATTTTGGAATTTTTGGGGCAAAACTTACCATTTTTGTAAAGGAAGGGCAAAATGGTAATTTTGGAAAAATTAGGGGACCAAATTGGAAATTTGGGAAATTAAACCCCTTTTTTGGTGAAATTGAATAAATTGAAGTCCCAAGATAAATTTTAAAAGTTATGGGACTCAATTTGAGGAAAAACCGAGATTTGGGACTTAAAGTTAAAGAGAAATAACTTTAGGGACCTAATTGCAAATAACTAAAAGTTTGAGTTTTCTCATTCATTGGAAATGAATGAAGGCTGTTATGCCGAGTAATAATGAACAAGTATGTTCATATCGTGTAGGAACGTAAAATACCGGGAACGCCAACATGGACAAGCTCACGTGAATACAAAGAACCGATCAAGTGGAATTCACTGCGTTAACAGGTGAGTGGGTTTACTAACATCATACCCGGTTGGGATGATGAGCACAACTTAAAATTAAAAACCACTTACCGGTTGTGAGTGGGTTTACTAACATCATACCCAGTTGGGATGATGAGCACAACTTAAAATTTAAAAACCACTTACCGGTTGTGAGTGCAATTATATATCATACCCGGTTGGGGATAATAAGTTCCTCAGAATAAAAACCCACTATTTAATGGTATTTTAATCATCAACACATAGAGGAAGTGATGTGAAAATTTTGCGGAAAAACTACTTACCCTACTTACCAGTTGAAAGTAGATCATACCCGGTTGGTATGATGAGACTTCCTCGAAGGAAGTTGAAAACCCGTTCATCGGTTATGAACGGAGATGTCCTTATACTGATCAGTATAATGGACAGTGAAAACCTATTTTATCATAAGTGTTCTCCCCTAACTATGTGCCAATGCTTAAAATATTTGGGAGACCTTCTTTACGGGAGCTCGAATAGCTCTTATAAGCTAGGGGCCTCGGTTTTGGAACTTGGGGGCTAAATGCCCGATTTTGAAAATCTCGTACAGTGGGCCCAAGGCTAGTTGGCACGAGCAGGAGCTCGTAAATGAATATGATATATGTGCCATAAAACTTAATAAATGAATTGTTTGGCCATGGTACCAAGATAGGACTGACATGCACAGTCAACTAGCGAAAGTGCGACATGATAAGTCGACGAACCGATCAAGACAAACAACTACGGGTAGAGTTGAGAGTCGGGGCCGTTGGACCAGTGGCACCACAGATTACATGGCAATATGAGAAAACATTGTTTGTGCATGCACTGTGAGTTTGGGATCATCAAGACGCCCATGAGGGGTAGTGATACGTCCTAAGGGCACTGGATGACCTGGTGGCTATAAGGGCAGTTCGTCGTTTCAGGTGTCTGTGCGAAATCTAGAGTAACACCAAGCGCATGAGACCGGGGTGGGGACAGGATGAGGTCTCTGTCTTCATACGGACACGAAGAAGTGATTTCAGGATTGTGGGTGGGATGTCACGTACATCCACTCATTCCGAGGGTAGAAGTGGTCGTACTTCTATCCGGGTGGCAGGAAAAGTTGCTCCGAAGCTACTAGCGGGTTCAGTAGTGAGACTGACTTGCAAATGTGTGTAACCTTCATGATGAAGGATGTGTGATGGGTGATGACACACCGTGGTAAATAAGAAATGGTGGAAAACCCTGAATTTTTAAACGAAGTGATTTTTGAAAACAATGGAGTCTGACTCACTCCATATAAATACTTTTCTTAAAAGTTAAAAGTAGACCTTTGAAAACCCATTCACTGAGTAGTCGTACTCACCCCCTCCCTTATATCCCTTTCAGGAAATCCTGGAAAGCCTACCTTGAAAGACCATCAACTAAGATGCCAGTAAGGCAGGTATGTAAAGCTTAAAATTTCATGCAGTTTTGATTATGCTATTCTAGGAAATGGTGCAGATTTAAAGGACGTCTTACTCTTTACGGATTATAATAAGGGGAAACCCTTTAATAAACTGGGAGAGTGGCGGGTTGTTCACGGGGATCCAACCAAACCGGGTCGAGGCGTGACATAAATGGTGGCCTCAATTCTCCAATTTGATTTTTCTAAGCCACGTAGAAAAATGAATTTAGAAATTGGTTCAATAGTGGTTCAAACTGGTTCAATTTGGTTCAGGTCTAGTTCACCTTAACCAGTTTGGTTTTTATCTTCAATGCTTCCTAAAGTCCTTTTTCATGCATTTTGTGACTCTTTAGGTCACTTGAGATCCATCAATTTCCTAATTTACCATTTCTCTATCAGTTCCTATTTATAAACCGGCTCGAGTTTCTCTTTGGAAATAACCGATTCTTTTTCCGATTTTCTTATTATCAAAGGATGGGGTTTAGATTGATCTTCAAGTTACACATGATAAATTAATAAATAGGTACCTTATGATAAATAATAAACCGGTATCTCTTTTACCTTTTACTCTACAGCAAATACGTAAGTATCAATTAAAAAAGAAAAAAACGCAAATGAAAAGAAAATAGTAAAAAATAAAAGAAGAGAGAAAAGTCATAATTGAAATGAAAGATATAAAAGTCAAAGATGAAAAAGAAGAAAGAGAAATCATAGTTGAAATAGAAGAGAGAAAAGCCAAAATTAAAAAATAAAATAAAAAAGTCATAATTTAAAAGTGAGCAAAAATAATTTTATTACTATAAAATGTGAGATCAAGAAAGATATAAATTTACATGTCCTTACTGTCACACCGTGTTTTTAGTAACCCGCAATTTCAGTCAAAATTTTTTTTGGAATTGTATTATAAGTTTAAAATTCAATTGATATAATTGAAATAAATTAGATTTAAAATAAAATGAAAAGTGTTATTTTGACCGAAATAAATAACTCAATGGAATTGATAGGATAAATACCTTGAAAATTCATGGTGAAAATAATGATATAATTATGTGAAGTTTGTTTAGTACAAAACTATTAGCACTTTTTAGTATTAATTATACGCCCCTACCATAAGTACCCATAAATTAATACCTACATTTAATTATTAGAATTAATACCCATAATTTAATACCTACATCAAATTATTGGAATTAATACCCATAAATTAATATATACATTCACTTATTGGAATTAATACCATAAATTAATATCTACATTTAATTATTGGAATTAATACTCAAATATCAATCAATTTCTCAATTTAATGAGAATAACTAACCACATTAATACCCATAATGTAGTAATAAATCTTCCCCATTTAACAAACAATTTTACACCTATATAAAGAGCTTCTCCCCATTCATTCTCCTCACACCTAAAAACTACTCTCTCTCTCTCTCTACTGCTCCATTTTTCAGTGAAGCTCAAACTAGAGCCTCGAATTGGGCATTTTTCTCAACCTTAGAAGGCGAGGTCAATCTCTTTAGACTTTAGGGGAACTCGGCTATCTGATGGCAACCTCCATTTGATATGAGAATCACTGAAGAAGCGCCAATATAATCAAATAGTAAAGTAGCTCCAGCAGACCGAAGCTGCCCTACTTTGGCCAAGTTGAAATTAGCCGAATTCAACCCTCCTTCGGCCAAACCAAGCTCTCCCAATATCCCCACAACCCTCATATGACCTCAACAAAGCTGAAAGGTCAATTGTAGGAATTATTAATCCTAGAAGGTGCTTTAGGAAGAGAGCTAACTTTCCTGATAGAAAGCTCGGACCGTCACACCTCCGGTGGGACAAGTGTGATCAGAATGCCGGCAAGAGAAAGCTCGCATCAACTTGGAAAACCAACCGAGGATGAACACGTAATGGTTAACAAGTAAGTGGGCTAATTTACACTTCATACCTGGTTGGGGTGATGAGCACCTTTACTAAACTAAAAATTCACTTGTGAGTGGGCTAATTTACACTTCATACCAAGTTGGGAGGATGAGCACCTTTTCTAAATTGGAAGCCACCGTAAGTGGGCTAATTTACACTTCATATCTAGTTGGGATGATGATCACC
This sequence comes from Trapa bicornis, assembly GCA_030064425.1. NCBI lineage: Eukaryota > Viridiplantae > Streptophyta > Magnoliopsida > Myrtales > Lythraceae > Trapa > Trapa bicornis. The sequence goes on along the minus strand of CM057741.1, from coordinate 10,403,551 downwards.
TTTTCTAAATTAGAAACCACCATGAGTGGGCTTACTAACATCATACCCAGTTGGGATGATGAGCATAGCTTAAAGTTAAAAATCACTTACCGGTTGTGAGTGAGATTTTTCACATCATACCCGATGGGGATGATGAGTACCTCGGAAAGGAAAAACCACTACTAAGTGGAGATTTTAACATCACGCCTGGTTGGGGTGATGTGAGAAAAACATGAAAAAACTACTTATCGGTTATAAGTAGATCATGCCCGATTGGTATGATGAACTTCCTAGAAGGAAGTACAAAACCCGCTTACCGGTTATAAGCGGAGATGTCATCACACCTGGTTGGTTTGATAGTCGAGTAAAAAGTTATTTTATTAGAAGTGTTCTCCCCTAATTGTGTGTCACTGCTTAAAAATTATGGGTGACCTTCTTGACCAAAGCTCGCATAGCATAGCTCAAATGGTCAAGAGGCCTCGATTTTGGAACTTGTGGGGCTAAATGCCCGGTTTTAGAAAATCATGTATAGTGGGCCCAAGGCCAGTTGGCACGAGATGGAGCTCGTAAACAATCATGATATGTTAAAGCCATGAAAATTCTTAATGAATGGATTATGTGATTTCGCCATGGTACCAAGTCAGGACCGACATACTCAATGGTCTAGTGGCAGTGCGTTAGGGATAGGTCGACGGACCAGCCTAGACATGCAGTTGTAGGTCGAGTTGAGGGTCGAGGTCGTTGGACAGTGGCACCAAAGATAAATGGCCTTGTGAAAAAATATTATTTGTGCATGCACTTGAGGTTCAAGACCATCAAGACGCCCAAGAGGGGAAGTGATGTGTCCTAGGGGCTACTGGACAACATGGTGGAGATAAGGGTAGTTTGTTGTGCCAACAGTCATAGAAGCTCGACGTAGCTTCATGCGCATGAGACCAAGGTGGGTTCAGGATGATGTTTATGTCCTCATATGGACACGAAGTATTTTTGGGTCTAAGGGTTGAACATCAGAGATGTTCACTCAAACTCCGGGTAGAAGTCAGGGACTTCCATCAGGGTGTATGGTAAAGACACTATGATCCACAAGTGGGTGCATTCGGCATAACTAGATATCCCGAATATGTGTGTACCCTTCTTGATTAAGGGCGTGTGTTGTTTGTGAAATACACCTAATATGGAAATGGGAAAGAACTTTTGAAAACCATAGAAAGTATTTGAGAATTCTTGGAAAAGAGTTGGTAAACCTTGGAAAAAGATTTTGAAAATTAGAATTTGAAGAAAAACATTCTTAAATGAAATAAGGAGTTTGGTAAACACTCCAATTAAAGTTGCTTTTGTTAAAACTCTCACCAACACCTACTCACTAAGTTGTAGAACTCACCCCTTCCCTTTTACTCCTTTCAGGTAACCAAGGGAAAAATCAAACTTAAAGACCTACATGTATGGGAACTATAAAGACAAGTATGTCTATTTTTTAGTTTTGTATAATGTTATTCAAGGAAATAGAAGAAAAATGACGCCTTACTCCTCGTAGTTTAGAAAAGGGTGAAACCCTTCATTAACCAAAGGGAGTGGCTGGTTGCTTACGGGGATCCGACCAAACTGGGTCAAGGTGTGACACATACAGTACTTATGTACAAGGATATATATTTAAGTACTAACCCCATTGTCAGATATTTTTCGAGCAATATTATATCGTTTTTATAGGAATTCAAGCATGTTCCAAAGAATATATCTCTTATTTTACCATCAACTCGAAGGATTATGCATCAAACTCAACACTAAGTCACAAAGTTGATGATATGAATCAAATTGGGCACTCTGTGATTCACAAGTTAAGGGCCAAAAGATTTGATAAAGGACTAATTGGAGTAATTGAAGAAACCCAACTGGAAGCCCAAAAGATGAGTCCAATAAGATCTCAAGCCCAAAAGAAGATCTCAAGAAGATAATTAGGAAACAATATATTTTCTAGATATAATCAAGAAATATATTAGCAATATTTTCTATATGGTTGGCATGTCAACCCCAATATTTTATTTCCTTATTTAGATAATTGCTAATATTCTCAAGTGCCTATAAAAGGCTAACTTTAGACCATTGTAGACAGATCTTTGATTTCAATTTTATTGTGAGGCTTATGTCTTCTTTCTCTTTTAAGAGAACTTTTGAACTTATCAGGTTTTTACTTGTGGCGTTCAAGCAATCAGACTTATCACCAGGGTTTTCTAGGAGCTCTCCTTAGAGGATTTGGGTGTGGCGTCTATATCTACCCGTACCTTGTTTCTAAACCAAACAAGGTATATTCCATTCTTTTTACTTGCGTCGTGAATGTCTTGGGGTCTATTCCATATTTGGTATAGGGTGTCGTTAGTATATTGGCGGGGTTCGCATCAGTTGGTATTAGAGCACACGGTTGCACGACAAGTTCCATACTATCCTTTCAATTTTCGTTCTATTTTCTTATTCCTCTACCTATTTCTATCCAGTATAAAAAAAATCACAAAAAAATCTCTTTTTTTCTCCTATCGAGTTATATTTTCATTATCTTTTATCTATTTCTAGTTAGTATAAAAAAATCACAAAAAAAAATCTCTTTTTCTCCTATCTAGTTATACTTTCATTCTACTTCTATTCTCTATAAAAAAATCTCATCTTTTTATCTACTTTCTTTATAATAGAAAAAGCCAAGAAAAAAAAAGCCAAAAAAAAAGAATAATAAAAGGTAAAAAAAAGGCACAAAAGTATATATTCAGTATCTTATTCATTCTACTCTTATTATATTTTATTTTTTTCTTCCTATATTTTTTTAAATTTCCCATACCTTACACATAAATCCTTTTTAGAATTGCTTTTTGAAACTCTGTTGATTTGTCTTTATTGTTCCTTAAGTTGAACTGCTTCATGAAAACGATTTGTTCTTAAGTTCAATTAAAATTGAAAAAAGACATATGAGTGGAAAAAGGCAAGAGTGTTTTAAATCTTTAAGAAAAAGCCATTTAAGTGTTAAACAGGAGTGTTTGAGAGAAACATGTGAGGGAGAGTTGCGAGGTTCTTTGGTTTCTAACAATTGGCAGGATTACAATTTCCAACAAAGAGGAAACACAAGGAAAGAAGCCAGTTTCCCTCAGCCCGTTCAAAATCTAGATTGGAAAGCCATGATGAAACAAGTTGTAAAGTCTGGATTTGAGCCACTTCACACGCGAATGGATCGCTTGCAGGAAGGTGTGAGACGTCGTTCACATCAACATACTTCCGTTGAACAACAACCTTGGTGCTTTCAATCTAGGCATTTCGATACTCAAGAACTCGAGAAATTTGAAGATCTTCAAGTTAATTGTGATAGAGTCGGACACAATTCCATCAATCAATGTACTCCAAGTGAAAGGCCATGGATTGATGACATCATGGACAACCAACGTAAGAATCTATTTCATGCTCGTTGTTCTATGAAAAATAGAGTTTGTTTTGTTATCATTGATGGAGGAAGCTGCACTAATATGGCTAGCACCGAGCTTGTGGAGAAGTTGGCATTACCTACACTAAAGCATCCGAAGCCTTATCAAATTCAAAGATTAAACAATCACCACAAACTCGAGGTAACCAAGCAAGTGTTGGTTTCATTCTTTATTGGAAGATATAAGGATGAGGTATTATGTGATGTGGTGCCAATGCAAGCATGCCATATTCTATTGGGACAACCTTGGAAGTTTGATCGTAAAGTTACGCATGATAGATTAACAAATAGGTACTCATTTGTGATGCATAATAGACCGATATCTCTTGTACCTTTGACTCTACAGCAAATACATGAGGATCAATTGAAAAGGAAAAAGGCAAATAAAAAGAAAATAGTAGAAAAACAAGAAGAGATAAAAGCCATAATTGAAAAGAAAGATATAAAAGGCAAAGTGGAAAAGGAAGAAAGAGAAATAGAAGAGAGAAAAGCCAAAATTGAAAAAGAAAAGAAAAAAGTCATAATTGAAAAGAAAGAGAGTGAAAATAATTTTATAAGTTTACATGTCCTTACAGTACCTATGTACAAGGATATATTTTTAAATACTAACCCCATTGTCGGATATTTGCCGAGCAATATTTTATCTTTTTTGCAGGAATTCAAGCATGTTCCAATGAAGATATCTCATAGTTTAGCAATAACTCAAGGAATCAAGCATCAAACTCAACACCAAGTCATAAAGTTGATGGAACAGAGAATTATACCCAGGAGAATTAATCCACCAATTGTGCAACTATCTAAACGGGGTAAGACTTGTCAAGCATACATTGATTGTCGAGTTATTAACAATACCCAGGTATATTTTCGATGCTCTATTCCTTATTTAGATCATATGGTAGATGAGTTGTATGGATATTATTTGAGTTCAAAAGTAAATTTTAAAGGTGAATATAATAAATTTCGAATTAAAGATAAATATGGATTCAAAAATGCATTAATGACAAAACCTGGTTTATATGAATGGTTAATTATAATTTATTGTTTAACTAATGCAACTAATATTTCTATGAGATTATTGAATTATTTATTAAATACTTTTATTGAAAAGTTGGTTGATATATATTTTGATTATATAATAATATATAATATGTCCTCATATGAATATGAAAAATATTTAAAAATTGCCTTAAATATTTTTATGAAATATATGTTATTTTCTAATTTTAGTAAATATATATATTGTTGGATTAATCTTATATTTTCTAAATATGTTGCTATTTCTAAATGGATTGTAATTAAAAAGGAAATTAAGGCAACTCAAGATTGGCCAACACCTTATTTGGTAAGTGAGATGAGAAGTTTCCTTAGATTTACTTGTTTTTATATGGATTATATTACTAAATTTAATAGATGTCCTATAAATCTCACTTTATTTTTAGAAAAGAATATTTTGTTTAAATTATGTGATGTACAAGAAAATATAAAATATATTCAAATATTTAGGTGACAAACTAACTAGTTTCCATTTTATTGCATTACCTAACTTTCCTAAATTATTCAAACTTAATTGTGAAGTATCAAAAATAGGCAGTTTAGATATGTTGATAATATATTTTAGTGAAAAGTTGAGTAAAGTAGCATTCAACTATCATACATATGATAATGAGATATTTATGTTTTCTCAACCTCTACAAATATGGCAACTAAGGCAAAAAGAATCTATTATTCACATGAATCATGTATTTGATTTGCATATTAAGAGGAAGTATAGGTTGAAGAAGTGTCATGCAAGGTTGGTGGTTTTCATCAAGACTTTTCCATATGTGATCAAGTATAGACAAGGTATGAAATATATCGTTGTCAATTCACTATCACGAAGGTACGCTGTGTTTATAATCCTTGATAGTAAATTTCTTGGTTTTGATTATATAAAGAAAGTATATGCAAATATTCTTTATTTCTATGAAGTGATTAAGAGTTGTAAAAATGATATGTTTGAAAAGTTTTACTTGGAAAATTGGTTTCTTTTTCAGGAAAATAAATTATGCATCTCTCTATTTTCTTTGTGTAAGTTATTTGTTAAGAAATCATATATCTTAGAACTTATTGGACAATTTATGGTAGCTAATATTATTTCAATATTGCATAAGTATTCTTTGGATCCATATATGAAAAGGAATGTGATGAAATTTTGTGTTAAATGCATTACATATAGAAAAGATAAGTTTAGCCAACAATTTCATATTTTGTATATTACTATTTCAATTCCTAGAGTAGCTGTTTGGTTTGATATTTTGATGGGATTTATTAATGGATTACATAGGATTAAAAAAGAAATATATTTTATGTTTCTCATAGTTAAACAATTTTTAAAAATAACACATCTTATTAAATATCATAAAACTGAGGATGCATCAAATGTTACTGATTTATTATTTAGAGAAGTTGCTATATTGTATTATATTCCTAGAATTATTAAAGTTAATTATGATTATAAATTCTTGAGTTACTTTTGGAATATTTTGTGGAGTAAATTGGAAAGAAAACTTTTATTTTCAACTGAATATTTATATGATATTTACTTTATATATAATAGTTATATTCCTTACATGATTAAATTTTCATTATTAAAAGTTGTTTATTGTTTTAATTCATTGCCTCAGTTAGATTTAATATTATTTAATAATGCTGAGTTAGTAAGTTTAGTTTGGAAGAGGAATGATAAGTTTCTAAAACTAATTCAAAAGAGAGCGTATGAAAATCAAGTTAATCAGGGATTTAAGAAAATTGTTTTTGATCCAGAAATTTGGGTTAAACTCCGTCCTAGAGTTGGTTTATCTATTGGAGTGTTAAAGCTAATCAATTACATTTTTAATATTTCTAATTTAATATATTTTTTTATGTAGGTGACAAGGAGATCTAAGATTTGAGGACAAATCATTTTCAAGAGGGGGAGAATGATATGAATCAAATTGGGCACTCTGTGATTCACAAGTGAAGGGCTAAAAGATTTGATAAAGGACTAATTGAAGCAATTGAAGAAACCCAAGTGGAAGCCAAAAAGATTAGTGCAATAAGATCTCAAGCCCAAAAGAAGAGCCCAATAAGATCTCAAGCCCAAAAGAAGATCTCAAGAAGATAATTCAAATTTGAAATTCAAATTTGAATTTAAAGTGGGAGATTTATCATAAATCTTCTAGAAGATTAAATTAGGAAACAATATATTTTCTAGATATAATCAAGAAATATATTAGCAATATTTTCTATATGGTTGGCATGTCAACCCCAATATTTTATTTCCTTATTTAGATAATTGCTAATATTTTCAAGTGCCTATAAAAGGCTAACTTTAGACCATTGTAGACAGATCTTTGATTTCAATTTTATTGTAAAGCTTATGTCTTCTTTCTCTTTTAAGAGAACTTTTGAACTTATCAGGTTTTTACTTGTAGTGTTCAAGCAATCAGACTTATCACCAGAGTTTTCTAGGAGCTCTCCTTAGAGGATTTGGGTGTGGCGTCTATATCTACCCGTACCTTGTTTCTTAACCAAACAAGGTATATTTCATTCTTTTTACTTGCGTCATGAAAGTCTTGTGGTCTATTCCATATTTGGTGTAGGGTGCTGTTAGTATATTGGCGGGGTTCGCATCAGTTGATAAAAAAGAGAATCGTACCAAAGAAAATTAATCTACCAGTTGTGCAATTATCCAAAAGGGGTAAGACTTGGCAGGCATACATTAATTGTGGAGTTATTAACAATACCATGGTAAAGTTTCGATATTCTATTCCTTATTTAGATCATATGATAGGTGAGTTGTATGGATTTTATTTGATTTCAAAAATAAAGCTTAAAAGTATATAATAAAATTTGAATTAAAGATGAATATAAATTGACAAATGCATTAAAGACAAAACCTAGTTTATATGAATGGTTAATTATGATTTTTTGTTTAACTAATGCAACTAATATTTCTATGAGATTATTTATTACATGTTTTTTATTGAAAAGTTTATTAATATATATTTTAATGATATAATAATATATAATTTTTCGATATATGAAAATGAAGAATATTTAAATTTTTCCTTAAATATTTTTAGGAAATATATGTTATTTTCTAATTTTAGTATATGTATATGTTGTTGGAATAATATTATATTTCCTAAATATTTTGTAATTTTTGAAGGGGTTGTCATTTAAAAGGTAATTAAGACAATTCAAGATTAGTTAACACCTTATTTGGTAAGTGAGATGATAAGTTTCCTTAGATTAACTTATTTTTATATGGATTATGTCCCTAAATTTAATAGTTGTTTTATACCTCTTACTATGTTTGTAGAAAGGAATATTTTATTTAAATCTTGTGATGTTCAAGAAAATAAATTCAAATATTTGGAATATTAACTAACTAGATTCCTATTGCTTGTATTATCCAATTTCACTAAACTATTCAAAATTAATAATTGTGAAGTATTAGAAATAGGCATTGGAGATGTATCAATTATATATTTTAATGAAAAGTGAAGTGAAATAGCACTTAACTATCCAACCTACGACAATGAGATGTTTGTGTTTTCTCAAACTCTACAAATATGGCATCTAAGGCCAAAAGAATCTGTGATTCACATGAATCATGTACTAGTTTTGCACCTTAAGAGGGAGCACATGTTGAACAAACGTCTTGCAAGATGGGTGGTTTTCATCAAAACATTTTCATATGTGATCAATTATAGAAAAGGTATGAAATATATAGTTGTCGATACATTATCACGAAGGTACGCTATGTTTACAATCTTTGATAGTAAAATTATTTGTTTTTATTATATAATAAAATTATATGCAAATAATCATGATTTCTATAAAGTAATTGTGAGTTGTAAAAAGGTTGTTTTTGGAAAGTTTTACTTGCAAAGTTGGTTTCTTCATGAGGAAAACAAATTATATATCTCTCAATTTTATTTATGTAAGTTACTTGTTAAGAAATCATATGTCTTAGAACTTATTGGACAATCTATGATAGCTAAGATTATTACAATATTGCATGAGTATTCTTTGGGTCCATATATGAAAAGAAATATGAGGAAATTTTGTTTTTATTTCATTACATGTAAATAAGTTAATCTTAACCAGCAACTCCATATTTTGTATATTATTATTTCAACTCCTAGAGTAATTGCTTTAATTGATATTCTTATGGAATTTATTTATGAATGACTGAGGATTAAGAAGAGAAGATAGTTTATATTTATTATAGTTAAACAGTTCTTAAAAATAACATATTTGATTCAATATCATAAAACTAAGAGTGTATCAAATGTTGTTTATTTATTATTTAGAAAAGTTGTTATATTGTATTATATTCCTAGAATTATTGAAATTAATTATGATTATAAATTCTTGAGTTACATTTGAAATATTTTGTATAGTAAATTGGAAATAAAACTTTTATTTTCAACTGAATATTTACATGATATTGAATTTACATATAATGGTTATATTACTTCTACGATTAGGTTTTTATTATTTAAAGTTGTTTATTGTTTTAATGCATTATCTCATTTAGATTTAATATTATTTATTATTGTTGAGTTGGTAAATTTAAATGAGAAGAGAAAAACTGACTTTCTGAAATAAATTTAGAAGACAAATATAAATATAAAGCAATAGACTCAATTATATGAAAATAAAGTCAACCATAACTTTAAGAAGTTCGTTTTTTATTTAGGAATTTGGGTTAAATTCATTTTTAGAAGAGATATATCAATTGTAGTGTTTAAACTAATTAATAATACACACAAACGGATATTATATAGTAAATATAAGGTTAATTATAGTTTTAATATTTCTAATTTAATGTTTTTATGTATGTGACAATGAGATCGAAAATTTGAGTATAAATTATTTTCAAGATAGGGAGATTGATGTAAATAAAATTTAGCATGCCATACAAGTCAAGGGATGCATGTAAATAAAATTTATCTTATTAGATTTTTTTTGTGGTGTTTAAGCAATCAAACTTATTATCAATGTTTTTTAATAACTCTTATTAGATTTGTTTGGTATGTAATCTATTTTTATCTGTATATTATTTTTCAATCGAAAACGTTATATTAGAGTTTTTTTTTATATTTGGTGAAGGGTAAGTAAATCAGCGCATAATTTTGCAAATGTTGATTAAGTTACCAAGTGGGTATTATGTATCTCTTCTTTTCGTCCTCTTGACCATACACCACAAGATAGCCTTTTGGGGTTATCAAGTGACTTTCTTCTCTCGGTGAAGAAAGTGATTAACAAAGTGCCTTCTTAGCACGAGAGATACCAGACAAACGAATGCCCATTTTGAGCTGCTAAATATGTTAGTAACTTTGAAAAAATTTGGTGTACAATTTTAAATAATTTAGATAATATTTAAAAATATTAAATCATAGAATATTTTAAGAATATATTAGATTACTGTAATTATTTTAAAAAGAAAATAATATTCTATAATATTATAAGAATATTTCAAATATTATACAAAGAAATATTTTTAATATAAATACTTAAGATATGTTTTCTATTAGAACTACAAAGTACACCATTGCAAAGTAAATAAAACTTAGTGTAATTGTAATGAAGAGAATGTCCATACTATTTATTTATTTAAGTTCTATTTTTCAATTATAATAAATATTAAAATTTCATACCACTCCTATTTGTATCATTCTTTATTTTTCATTTCTATCACGAAATCATTTCTATTTTTTTTAATACTCAATCTCTTTCGTGGTGTTAAATATTCGAATCGAAGATAGTGAGCTTTAAATTAGTTTGCTCATTTGGATTGGTAGAGTTACTTGCGAGGTCTAGGGCTCCATACGGCAGTGGCAATTGTGGGTTCAAGCAAGTAAATATATAGGGGTGTGTTGTGCTAACAGGAGAAGCTTAAGAAGTTTGGAATCTGTGGCAAGTACGCTGTAGATATATGGACAATTTGATTGCATTATAAGACATTAATACAAGAGTTCACATGGTTGATGTAAATGATGATGTCTGAGATGTCAAATATGTTCTTGGGTACATTAAGTCCCCTAAGCATGCAAGTGACCAACTTGTGCTTGACAGGGAGGGAATTATAATGCAGCTCATATCACATACAAGCTGGAACGATGAGAGGGCCCAACAAGTGGTTTCTTGAACAAGCTATAACCCGATAGCACTCATTAAGTTTTTTATGAGATTGCATTTTGTGGCTTCAAACATATAGTCTGGCCAAAAATCTTTTGAAAAGAACGCGAAGAAGAAAGAAAGCTAGGAACTTCCAATAATGTGTTAGTTGATGAAAAATATGTTCATATATGGTTGGTTCTGACAGTTACTAGTAATAACTTAAAGTTCAGCGGCAAGTATTTGTAGGTTGCATTTTTTTTCTAGAAAATAAGGTTACCATTAAATAAAATATAAAATTAGTGGTGGGTGGAACTTCCACTTACCTATTATGTCGTGCCCTTTATCATTTTCTTATGAAACCTTTGATATACTTCAGAATTTGAAGTGCACAATTTGAGTGAATATTACGGTGCGTTGACATAAAATGACTTACCTTATTCATTAAATAAGAAATGTCACTTTGAGTAGTTGTCGAATCGTTTAAATTAATTATCTAGTCATTGATCGATATTTTTTTAGGATTATGCAGCAATTCTCCATCTTTTAGCGTAAGTTTAGTCTCAATAAGTATAAGTGTATCAATGGGATTGCATCCAAATAACTCATTTTCTGTAAATATATCAAGTAAATATTTACTCTCAAAAATGAAAAGCTTACCATGAAATTTTAATATTTGTTATTGATAACATTCATAAGATTTCCAAGGTTTGTAAATAGAAATTGCTCACTCAAGAATATCTTTATTACAACAATGTCATCTTCATCCATTATCACGAGTAATGATGACGAAATCTACGTATATTATCAAAACGTTTTCCTTTTATGTGTCTAAAAAAAGAAAAAGTGATCATTAGTAATTCTTGTCATACAAAAGTCATTGAGAGACTAAGATGGGTAAAGCAAACTAGACACAATTTTAGTCTTTACAAAAAATTTGGTAAGCAACAAACTTTGAATTTCTTCTCATGAACCACAAATTCAGGCGATTAAATCGTATATACCTCCTCTTTTAAGCATATCATGCATGAAATTATTTTTTACATTTAGTTGATGTATGGCAAGATCATAAAAAACTCATTTACAACCAACTTCATATTACTAGGAGGAAGAATGAGAGAGTTTTTTATGGTTTTTGCATGTTACAATTTTATAAATTGAGTTCTTGTCAATGCAAGAACTCAATGCACAATGATGTGGAGATAAGGCAACATAGGTAAGTATGGAATGAAGAGCATAGTAAGGCTAGGACATTGGTAGGGAGCTGTTGAAGAGCAATGGATAAGTCTTAGTTAGATACAAAAGATGGAGTTGTAGAAGGGTCTATGGAGTGATCACTCAGCACAAGCATCTAGATCACGAGTAGAAATAATCTTCCAAGATGTGTAAGTAGTATAATGTATCATGACCAAGTTCGTATTGCACTATACCAAAATTTATGTGAACATGTCCATAAATCATTATTTTGTTTGTCACCTTAAAAATGTATCGGTTATTACTTTCGATCACTCTATTTTGAGATGTATAAGCACATGATAATTCGTAGAGTATACCATTATTTGTTGTAAATTTAACAAATTTATGTAAATAATAGTGTATCACTACAAAAAGTTTTAATAGTAATTTGGATTGAGTTTATGGACTAGAGAATTTTGCAAAGATTTATTGTCTAAATTTACTAAGAAAAATCCAACTAGTACAATTAAAATAAAATAACAAAAGCAAGATATGGATTCAATAAAACATGAATTCCATATATCATAATAGACTAAAGCAAAATACTATCATACTAATTGATAAATAATATACTATCATAATGATTGATAAATATAGGCGGATGATCTGTACGGACATGTTTACCTAGATACATGATTCACAAACTATTTCTCAAATAGATTGAAATTTAGGATGTCTCGCCACAGCTTAGGATTTTGTCTGCATATTATTGAGCCATTTTTACATTATAATTGTGCATGTGACACAACTATAATATAATATAATATACTCAAAACACAAATATTTATCCTAGTTATAGTAAGGACTAACATCTATTAGTAAATTAACAAATAAAAAATATATATTCGAAGTTAATAGAGAAATACAGCTATTTTGTCAAATTATTATTATAACAATACCCGAGAAAACTTTATCAAATGGATTTGTTTATATTTTATTCGTATGCTTTACGTTGTTGAAACTATAACTCATGTTATCAAATTTAAATATATTGTTATTTTGAAAAATATTGGTTATTGTGGGTTAAATTTAGTGCTTAATGAGTAAATAGATTTATATCAAGTGCTAATAGACTAAATGTCAGTGCAACTCAAGACTTGATAAGAAACAATAACATATTACAAATACCCAGAAACACATACTTATTGCTTCGTATAAAATATATATTTTTCACAATTGTTTTTATAATGAGATACATTTGTATATTTTTTAAGTAGTATTCTGGGAAAATATATATTTTGCAAACAGTTCAATGAGCATTTTCTTTATAGTAGGTCATTGATTTAAAAAAAATAAAATATTTTTGTATTTATCATCAAGAAAACTCATACACTTTCATACCAAGGGATCATGAGAGTGTATTTTACAAACATTATATAATTTCATGTCTAACACAATAATTTCACATTCTCTTTGAGTTGGCTTTCGAGAATAAAAAATAGCTAATTCTTTCATACACGTACAAATTGATTTATCCTACCGGATCAAGCCCTTCTTAGGGAGAACATCATGGTCACTCTTCCTTATCCTCCCATTCCCATGTAAGATTGGAAATATACATTCAACATATTAAGTAGGTGTCCAATGATAATCCACATAAGAATATCATTCACATATAGCATGATCCACAAAAGTTAGGGAATCTAAATTATGACCCATATCCATATGTAACCTAACTAATAAAAAAAGGTGACCCCTTGTGGTTTTAGATCATAATCAACATGTTAGTAATCCGGCCAATCACATACACATTCAAATTTAGTTCCTCACTTTAAGTTTTCAAAAATATGCATAAATCAACAATCATAACTTTCATGTATAAATTCATTTCAAACAATCGTACATTTACATGTAAATCACACAAAATATTAGATTCAACAAAATAGGTCTCTTTTAAGAATAGCATCAAATGAGTCCAACCAAAATCAACTTTAGAAGATTGACTCACCTTAATAAGGGGTTGTAGAATTAATGTGAGTATTAATGTAAATCTCGTTTTCTCAAAATAAGTAAATTGGAACGAAAAATTAGAAAATTTTGAATAGTAAAATTGTGGTTTAAAGTGAACTAAAAAGGTGAAAAGAAATTAAAACGAGAATTGAAGTGATCTCGAGTGATAATTAAATTTCCAAAATCCATATAAACAATTCATATGTAAATTGGAAGAGAGAATTTGACCGGTTCAGGGCTAATTGGAACTACACTGGTCTAAATCAGATTGTACTTGGGAGAACGGATTCAAAAATTCATTCTTTGGATAACTTAAAAATGTCAAATTGGTAAATTGAAGTCACCACTATTTAAAAAAATAATTTAGATAAATTTAGAATTTTTTAAATTTTTAGAAAACCAAAATTAGGCCTGAAACGACTGATTTTCTATTATAGGTTGCCAATCCTAGTCCAACTGAACTGGTCAACAGTTCAGTTGGGTCAACGGACCACCTATGAGGTCAATGCCCTGTCAGCGTGCGACGCATGGCGAAGCACACCTTGTTAGGTCATCATCTAAAAGTGCTAACCAATCAATGCGTGACACGTGTCCCTCATCAACAGTCAAACTAAAGAAATTTCATGTCATTGAAAATTGACCAATGTGAGTGTGACACATTTCCTAAGTCAACGGTCAACTTAAGGAAATCTCTATTAGTCGAGCTGACCAATGAGAGGATGACACATGTAAAGTGAACCAGATGAATAGACAACTAGAATGATCGGGAAGGACCAACCAATATGTGAGGTGGCAAAACCATGTTGGATGACTAGAACCAACTAGTAGAGTACACGTGGAAATCGAATAATGTGTTAGGGGGAAAGTTGACAAATTTAATCAACCAATCAAAGGATACCACATGGCAAAGTCAACAATAGTCATTTGAAGTCATATTCAGTCAACAATAGTCATTTGAAGTCATATTCAGTCAACTACCACGTTAGATAAAGTGACCAATGGAAGGTCACCACATGTCTAGTCAATATGTCAAAGGGTGACTCGGACGTTGAATGGGATGCTGCATTAGCAACGCCAACCAATTACAATTCTCTATGTGGCAACTTGCACACGCGCACATAGTGTTGTCTTCTTCTTTCCGACATTTGAACAGTTGGAGAAGGGAAAAGTAGCCTTAACTCCAATGAGTCTTAAATCTCTTCGACAAGGCCTTAAATCAGAGATTTCATGACCGACCGATGGATGTATAGAAACATTAGTCCATGAGCTCTCTATATAAAAAGATTCACTCCATTCATCCTCTCCACACCTCCAAAGCTTAGAGAACCTGAACTACTCCAATTTCCGACCATCCTTGAACTAGAGTTTCAACATCGATCAATTTCTTCACTTTCGAATGCAAAATCGGTTTCCTTGAAATCCTAATAAAGTTTTCTACCTTCTCACACACTCCTTTCATCTCGTGGATTATTAGAGAAGCGCTGGTGGGATCGCACAGTAACCTTACTCTACCATCCGAACCTTTCCTGAATGAATCAAGCTTGCTTCAGTCCATCTTTAGACCTCCTACAACTAAGCCAACCCTCATTCTACCCTCTATGGTCGAGCCTTGTCCTCCATGAGTCCAAGAGATAAGCCATTACTGCCACCCTTCGTTGGAACAACGAATTTATAGAACAAAAATTATGAAATTTTACTAAATCAAATTCTCGTTGCCCAAGCCATCAATTGAGGTAAAATTTAATCATATTAGCATCCTCTCAACAAGAGATAGCTCCCTATTTTGAGAACTCTACAATTGTGCATTTGCTGGTAAGAAATCAAAGGTTTCTCTCTCAAGAAAGATTTTCTTGTAAATTTTTGTTTGAGCTTAATTATAGGCCAAAGTGGATGATTCAAAGCATATAAATGTATTTTTTTTATTCAATTGGGCAACATTGAGAATTTTTGAAATTTTGGAGATTTTTTGTAGAATTATCAAATTGTAAATAAGAAGATTTTAGGAACTTAGTTGCAAATAAAAATAAAATTTAGGATCACCGAAAAATGCACTTTTCTTCTTCTTCGCTCGATTGTGGGATGGTGAGAACAAATGGAGGGGTGATCTTTATATAGGGAGCTCGACAGCTATTCAAGCTACCCCCGGCATAAGTCTCGGCCTCCAACTCGGTCGTCGGCAATCTCATTGAAGAGTTTTTCGAGTCCTTGGAGACTCCAGCTTTTTAGATGTCTCTCTCTCCTTCGTTCTCTCTATCAATGTCTAAAGGTTGAAGACGATGATGTGGCAGTTGTGTCATGTGGCACGTTGTGATTGGCTAGTTTTTCTAACATGAAGGTCCAGCTTGGCTACCGCATCAGCCATTGACCTATTGACCAGACACGTGGCAGCCTCTCATTGGTTGCTCGTGTGTGCGTGGCAAGCTGACACGACGCAAGCTGACCATTGACTGGACACATGACAACCTCCCATTGACTGCCCGTGTCTTCATGGATGTTGATGGGGTGTCGTTGACCGTTCACTGGTCTAGTCAACTTGTAAATCCCATCCCTTTAAAACGAGGAAACTAGGAAAAGAACCAATCAATGCGAATGAGAAAAATTGAACCAGTTCACAAACCCGATCATCAGGGAATGGACAATTTGAGAATTTACAACTCTCGAGTGACCCAAAGAATTCATAAAACCAAGGAAAAGGATCATAGAATGATTTGGGAGAGAAAACCAAATCGGTTCAGGAGAACCGGATCCGAACCAGATTGAACTAGTTTTGAACCGAGTTGGTTCATAAACCGAAATTGATAGGGAAAGGGAAAACTGGGAAATTTATGGATCCCAAGTGACCTAAGGGGTTACAAAAGTCATGAAATAGGACTTTAGTATGAATTGGAGATGAAAACCAAACCGGTTCAGGTGAACCAGATTGAACCAATTTGGACTGATTTGAACCACTATTGAACGAGATGATAAATTCATTTTTCTAGGTGGCTTAAAAAATTCAAATTTGAGATTTGAGGCTACCATTGGATAGAAAATGAATTTAGTAATGTTTAGATTTGAAAAATTCGGTCGAATTGGGGTGAACCAGCTAGTTAAAGCATTGAACCCGGTTCAGACCGATCCGTTCCAGCTTCTTCCTTTAGATGACAGCACTGTTCACTCATCGGAAAATCGTACAGCACCGACAAAGCTGAAAAGTCTCTTGCCAGGGAGTTTCAAGCGATGAATGACCGCCATTAAGTCACCAATAGGATGGCCAAGAAGTCCCCGAGCTTCCTATATAAAGAGAGCCTCCTCATTCATCCTCTCCATACCTCAAAACTCCATTCTCTCTCAACTGCTCTATTTTTCGGTTAAGCTAGAACCAGAGCTCCAATTTGGGCAATTTTCTAAGCCAAACAAGGTGAGTTCAGGTTCTTTAGAACCAGGGAGAAGTCAGCTACATGCATGCAGTCTCCATTTGCTTCGAGGGTCGCCGGAGAAGCGCCAGCCTGATCGAACAGTGATGCAGCTCCGGCGGACCGAAGCTGCCTTGTTTTAGCCGAGCTAAAATCGGCCAATTTGAGCCCTCCTCGAGCCAAATCAAGCCCTCCCAACACCTTCACAACCCTCCTACAGCTGAATTAGAGCGAAAATTGACTTACCTCTGTAAATTCTAATCAATGATAGAGAGAGAACCGACAGAACTTTAATTACTAAATTTTCATTCAATTCAACATAAATTGATGCAATTATTGATCCTAGGAGGAACCTTAGGACAAGAGCTATCTTCCCAGATCGAAAGCTTGGACCACCACCCCCGATGGTAAGCTTTCGAAGCTTTCTCTCTCTAAGTTTAGTTTTTCGGCAAACCTCTATTTGAGCTCATTCCAGCACCAAATCAAGCGATTCAAAGTGCAATTGAATCGTATGAAGGTGTAGGAACTCTAATCTAACTTCAATTTCCACAATTAAACTCATTTCAACAATCAATTTGATGAAATCAAATTTGGTAGAGTTAAAAGGTTGAAATTGGGGGAAAATTGTGAGAAATTTGGGAATTTCGAAAATTCAAGGGACTAAAGTGCAATTTCATAAAATGGAGGACCAATTTTTTATAATAAAGATTTTGGAGGACCAATTGGGAAATTTTGGAATTTTTGGGGCAAAACTTATGAATCGAGTCAGTTCATGAACCGGAACCGACAGAGAAAGGGCAAACGGGAAAATTTATGAATTCCAAGTGACCCAAAGAGTCCCAAAAGTTATGGAAATGGACTTGAGAATGAATTGGAGATGAAAACCAAACTAGTTCAGGTGAACCGGATCTGAACCATATTGAATCAGACTGAACCAGTTTGAACCACTATTGAACCGGACGCAAAATTCATTTTTCTAGGTGGCTTAAAAAATTCAAATTTGAGATTTGAGGCCACCATTCAATAGAAAATGAATTTAGATGAATTTAGAAAATTTTAGATTTGAAAATTTTGGTCGAATGGGGGGTGAACTGGCTGGTTTAAACTTTGAACCTGGTTTGGACCGCTCCGGTCCGGTACGCAATAGTGTCGTCTTCTTCCTTCAAATGACAGCATTGATCACTTACCGGAAAATTGTGTAGTGCTGGCGAAGTTGAAAAATCTTCAGCCATGGAGTTTTAGGCAATGAATGACCGCCATTAAGGTGCCAATCGGACCACCAAGAAGTCCCCGAGCTTCTTATATAAAGACCTCCTCCCTATTCATTCTCTACACCTGAAAACTCCATTCTCTCTCAACTACTCCATTTTCCGGTGAAGCTCGAACCAGAGCTCTGACTTGGGAACTTTTCTAAGCCAAACAAGTTGAGGTCAGATTCTTTAGAATCGGGAGATGTGGAAATCAAGCGGAAAAACTACTTACCGGTTGTAAATAGATCATGCCCGGTTGATATGATGAAACTTCCTCGAAGGAATTGGAAAATCCGTTCATCGGTTATAAGTGCAGATATCCTCATACTCAGTAGGTATGATGGACAACTTAAAAGTATATTTTGTTGGAAGTGCTCTCCCCTAACTACGTGTCACTACTTAAACATTTTGGGAGACCTTCTTGATGGGAGCTCGAATAGCTCTGTTAGGCCAGAGGCCTTGGTTTTGGAACTTGGTGGCTAATATGCCCGATTTTGAAAATGTCGAACAGTGGGCCCTAGGCCAGCTGGCACAAGCAGGAGCTCATAAACAAACATGATTCTAGGCCATGAAAACTTAATTAAATGAATTATTTGGCCATGGTATCAAGACAGGACTGACATACTCGATAGACTGGCAGCAGTGCGATATGACAGGTCGACGAACCAGTCGAGACAAACAGCTGCAAGTCGAGTTGAGGGTTAGGGCCGTTGGATCAGTGGCACCAAAAATTAAATGGCTTTTGAGGAAAACTTTGTGTGTGCATGCACTTGAGATTTGGGACCATTAAGACGTCCAAGAGGGTTAGTGATGCATCCTAAAAGCTGTTGGATGACATGGTGGTGATAAGGGAAAAAGAGAAGCTACTGGGTTTGTGTTTCATGTCATATCAGTTAGTCATGGACTCCACGAAGCTACTGTGTTTGGACTCCACGAAGCTACTGTGTTTGGACTCCACGAAGCTACTGTGTTTGCGACTTCCTGAAACTTCTGTATTTGAGTTTCATGTGTACGAGAATGAGATGTGGTCTCGGTTCTCATACAAACACAGAGTTTTATTCGTACATGTTCCCTTCATGATGAAGGACATGTGTTAGTTGATAAACACACCGGTTATGGTTGAGGAGTGAGAAATGGCTATGAAATCGAGATTTTGAAAATGAGAATTTTTAAAAGAAAATAAGGAGACTGGCAGACTCCAATTCATATATTTTCCCTAAAATGTCAAACTTTAAACACTCATTCACTGAGTCGTTGAACTCATCTATTCCCTTATATCCCTTTTCAGGTAACCAAGGGAAACCTATCCAAAAACCTCCTGTTAGTCACACCTACAAGATAGTTGTGTAAGTTAAACTTTTTATGCAGTTTTGATTTATGTATTCCAGGGAAGGTACATGTTTAAAGGATGCCTTACTCCTCCCAAGTTTAAAAAAGGGGAAAACCCTTAGTAAACTAGGAAGAGTGGCGGGTTGCTCACGGGGATAACTCTTCTACCTATCCTGAGTCGTCTTGAGTTGGCTCCATATTCTTCGGATGTTCTCAGATGCATCCTCTATCAACTCGACCATTTTAAGTTTTCTTTCCCCTACCTCCTCCCAGAACAAGGGTGTGCGACAAGGTCACCCGTAGAGGGCCTCGTAGGGTGCCCATCTGGATGTTGGCCTGGTAGCTATTGTTATAGGCAAATTCCATGAGGCATAGGTAATCCTCCCAATCCTTATTCATTATCAGAACGCATGCCCCAAGCATGTCTTCTAGGGTTTGGATGGTCCGTTCTGACTGTCCATCTGTTTGAGGGTGAAAAGCAGTGCTCATGTGGAGCCTAGTCCTTAGGGCAGCCTGTAGGCTGGGCCAAAATTGAAAGGTGAACCTCGGGTCCCAATCTGATACTATACTTACAGGGACCCCATGGAGTCGTATGATTTCCCCCACGTACAGGGTGGTGAGCTTTTCTATCAGGTCTGTCACCCGGCTGGGTAAGAAATGCGAGGATTTGGTCAGTCGATCCACAATAACCCATATGGCATCCCGACCCCTTCTTGTTACTGGTAGCCCGATCAAGAAATCCATGGTGATATGCTCTCATTTCCACTCGAGAATCAGGAGAAGCTGTAGTAGTCTGGAGGGTTTTTGGTGTTCAGTCTTAATTTGCTGACACGACAGTCATCTAGCCACGTACTCAGCGAAATCCCTCTTCATCCATTTCCACCAGTACCCATGTTTAAGGGTGCGATACATCTTAGTACTGCCTAGAGGCATTGTGTACATCAAGTCGTGTGCCTCTTCCAGTATCTCCCTTTTCAATTTCCGATTGTTTGGCACCCAGACCCTTCCTTTGAAGGCCATTACTATGCTGTTCCTCACCACGAACTCTTGGGTTGGGCCATCCATGATTTGTCTCCAATGGGGTCGGAACTCCGCATCTTCCATCTATAGAGTCTGTATTTGGTCCACTAGGCTAGGCCTCATGACTAGGTTATCCCGACCCTCGTCCAAGTTGAGGTCCATTCTCAAGCTACACAGTTGGCTTAATAAGGGTAGGTAGTTGGTACTTACTGAGGCCATTCTCAAACCACGTCTCAATTGATTATCTGAGCAATGCAAATTTTAGTGTTAAAGTTTGGCAGAATTCGGCCATGAACAGTGTTTTCTGGTGAAGGGTGGTAGAGGGAGCTTACCTTCTTAGCTCGGGGGAAGGTTGGGACACCTCTAGGTGGGGTGTAAGGGGTCGGGTTTGGACACAAATGTTTGTGGGGAAGCTCGAAGTGGCAGTAGAGGGTTTAGAAGTTCCCTGGCTGAGTAGCAGTGGTACTGTTTGGGCTTCCTTGTTCTTCCTCGGTGGCTCTCCGGCTAAATAGAGGGTACGACTGAGTAGAGGACTTATTCCCAATTCCAAAGACACCTAATGTGGTTTCAGAGGTTGAGAAAAGTCTCGTTACTAGAGCTCTAGTTTGCAACTCCCCAAAAATGCACTCTTTTTTGCTTGATTGTGGGGTGTTGAGAACAAATGGAGGGGTGCTCTTTATATAGGAAGCTCAGCAACTGTTCAGGCTACCCATCAGTATAAGACTCGACCTACGACTCGGCCGCCGGTGACCTGACCTGTAAACCCTGCCCTTTGGAATTAAGGAAACCCGGGGAAAGAACCAGTCAAACCGAGTGAGAAAACCAAACTAGTTCACAAAACCCAATCATTAGAGAATGGGCAAATTGGGAAAGTCACAACTCCCAAGTGACCCAAAGAGTCATAACAACCTTGGAAAAGGACCTTAGGACAATTTGGGAGAGAAAACCAGACCATTTCAGGTGAACTGGACCCGAACCGGATTGAACTAGTTTGAACCACTATTGAACCAAATACTAAATTCATTTTTCTAGGTGGTTTAGAAAATTCAAATTAGAGAATTGAGGCCACCCTTAGATAAAGAATGAATTTAGATTAATTTAAAATTTTTTAATTTTAAAAAACTCGGTCGAATTGGGCCTGAACCAGTCGGTTTAAGCATTGAACCCGGTTTGGACCGGTCTGGTTCGGAACAGTGTCATCTTCTTCCTATGGATGACAACACTGTTCACTCACAGGAAAATCGAGCAGCACCAAGGAAGATTAAAAGTCTCTAGCTAGGGAGTTTCATGTAATGAATGACCTCCATTAAGGTGCCAATCGGACGGCGCCTATATAAAGAGTCACTCCTCATTCATCCTCACACCTAAAAGCTCCAGTCTCTCCCTACTGCTCCATTTTCTGGTGGAGCTCGAACCAGAGCTCTGACTTGGGCATTTTTCTAAGCCAAAGAAGGCGTGGTCATGTTCTTATGATTTGGGGAGAAGTCAGCTCCATGGCTGTAGTCTCCATTTACTCTGAGGATCAACAAAGAAACGCTGGCGTGATAGAACAATGAATCAGCTCCGGCGAACCGAAGCTGCCCTGTTTCGGCCAAGCTAAAAACGGCCAATTCGAGCCCTTCTTAGGCCAAACCAAGCCCTCCCAACACTTCCACAACCCTCCTATAGCTGAATTAGAGAAAAAAGGTAATCCAATTTAGCTCTCCATTGTAAATTCTGATCGATACTAACCGACAGATATTTACTAACCAAATTCTCCCTCAATTCAACATGAATTGAGGTGATTCTTGATCCTAGGAGTAACCTTAGGACAAGAGCTATCTACCCAGATTGAAAGCTTAGACCGCTGCACCCCTGATGGTAAGCTTTCGAAGCTTTCTCTCTCTACGTTCAGTTTTCCAACGAAGCTCCATTTGAGCTCATTCTAGCATCAATTCATGTAATTCAAAGTGCAATTGAATTGTATGGATGTGTAGTTACTTAAATCTACCTTCAAGTTCAACAATTAACCTCACTTGATTGGTCAATTTGATGAAATCAAATTCGGCCAAGTTTAAAGGTTGAAATTGGGGGGAAATTGGGGGATTTCGAAAATTCGAGGGACTAAAGTGCAATTTCATAAACTTGAGGGCCAATTGGGCATGGAAAAGATGTTAGAGGACCAATTGGTCAATTTTAGAATTTTTGGGGTGAAATTTACCATTTTTGTAAAGTAGGGGCAAAATGGTAATTTTGGAAAAATTGGGGACCAAATTGGAAATTTGGGAAATTTGAACCACTTTTCGTGATTTTGAATAAATTATGTTTGTAAGTAGATCATACCCACTTGGTATGATGAACTTCCTAGAAGGAAGTAGAAAACTCATTCATCGATTATGAGTCGAGATGTCCTCACACCTGGTTGTTGTGATGGACAGCTGAAATTATTTTTTGTCGGAAGTGCTCTCCCCTGACTATGTGCTACTACTTAAACATTTTTGGAAATCTTCTTGATGAGAGCTCAAATAGCTCACATAGGTCGGAGGCCTCGGTTTTGGAACTTGGGGGATAATATGCTCGATTTTGAAAATCTCATACAATGGGCCCAAGGTAAGTTGGCTCGAGCATGAGCTCGTAAAGAAACATGAGTTTAAGCCATGAAAATTTTAAATGAATGATATGTTTGGCCATGGTATCAAGACAGGACCGACATACTCGATGGACTGGCGGCAGTACGACAAGACAAGTCGACGGACTAGTCTATACAAATAGTTGCAGGTCTAGTTGAGGGTCGGGGTCGTTGGACAAGTGGCACCAAATATTAAATAGCTTATGAGGACAACTGTTGTTTTTTGCATTCCCTGAGGTACGGGACATTCAAGACGCCCAAGAGGGGTAGTGATACATCCTAAGGGCTATTAGACAACATGGTGGAAATAAGGGCAAATTGTTATGCCAGCAGTCAGGGAAGCTCAACGTAGCTTCATAAGCATGAGACCGGGGTGGGGTCGGGATGAGGTCTCTGTCCTCATACAATCACGAAATTTTTTTATGGGATTGACAGTCGGATGTCACGTACACCCACTAATTATTAGGGTAGAAGTGGACGAGCTTCTATCTAGGTGATCAGTAAAGTCGCTCTGACGTCATAAGTGGGTGCATTGGACGTACTGCCCTGCAAATTTGTGTTCCCTTCATGATGAAGGGCATGTGTTGATTAATAAACACTGTTTGTGGTTAATGATGATATATAACTATAAAAACTAAGATTTTGAAAATGAAATATCTTAAAGGAAATAAGGAGTCCGGCACACTCCAATTCAAAAACTATTTTATTGAAACTTTATTTTTTAAAAATTTTCCAATTCACTAAGTTGTAAAAACTCATCCATCCTTTTAATCCCTTTTTAGGAAATAGATAAATGACTAGGGATAGTGTAAATCCCGCCCTTTTGAGCTAAGGATAACCTAGAAAAGAACCGGTCAAACCAAGTGAGAAAATCGAACTGGTTCACAAACCTAATCATTTGTGAATGGACAATTTGGGAATTTACAACTCTCGGGTGATCCAAAGGGTTCATAATACCATGGAAAAGAACCTTAGGATGAATTGCAAGAGAAAAATCAGACCGTTTTAGATGAATTGGATTAAACCAGTTTATGAACCGAGTCGATTCATGAACTAGAACCGATAGAGAAAGGCCAAACAGGGAAATTTTTGGATCCCTTGTGACCCAAAGAGATTTATAAACCTTTGGAAGGAACCGTAGAACAAAGTGGGAGAGAAAAACCAGATTGGTTTAGGTAAACCAGACACGAACCAGATTGAACTAATTTAAGGACCGAGTCGATTTATGAACCGGAATCGATAAAGAGATGGTAAACCAGGAATTTTATGGACCCTAAGTGACCCAAGGAGTCATAAAAGACATGGAAATGGACTTGTGAAGGAATTGGGGATGAAAACCAAACTAGTTGAGGTGAACCAGATCCGAACTAGTTTGGACTAGTTTCAACCACTATTGAACCGGATCCTAAATTTATTTTTCTAGTTGGCTTAAATAATTCAAATTTGAGATTTGAGGCCACCATTAGAAAGAAAATGAATTTAGATGAATTTAGAAATTTTTAGATTTGAAAAACTCGGTCGAATGAGGGGTGAACCGACCGGTTTAAGCTTTAAACCCAGTTCGGACCGGTTTGGTCCGATTCGGAACAGTGTCATCTTCTTCCTCAGGATGACAGCACTATTCACTCGTCGGAAAATCGAAATAGTGCTAGCGAAGAAGAAAAGCTTCCGTTCAGTACATTTCAGGTCTTCAATGCCTATCATCCTCTTCACAACTAAAAACTTCATTCTCTCGCAACTGCTCCATTTTCTAGCAAAGCTTGAACTAGAGCTCTGACATGAGCACTTTTCTAAGACAAACAAGGTGAGGTCGGGTTCTTTAGAACTGGGAGAAGTCAAGTACATGCCTATAGTCTCCGGCGGACCGAAGCTGCCCTATTTCGGCCGAGTTGAAATCAGCCATTTCGAGCCCTCCTCAGGCCATACCAAGCCTTCCCAACATAATATCCTGAAAAATGGATACAAATTTTTGACTGCTACTTAGTATTGGCAATAGGTCTGAAAAAGTATCTAAAAATATCAAATTGAGATATTTGTACCATGTCGAGGTAAGGAACCATGGCATATATGTTTGGAATAGATTCCATTTTGAGAGAGTTGAAAAAGCACTATCTCGTTGAAAGGTTCTATACATCTGTCCTTTCTCAACGCATTTCTTTAGACAAAGACTCTATTTTTTCCTCTTTTCGGATGGTAAATATTTCTCAGAACATGGAGTGTGAATCAAACCCATGTTTGAATTGAAATTGAGATACTGATACAAGTTCTTCCCTTCTGAATCAGATAGATTCATATCTGAAAGAGGTTGACAATAAGTTCTTTCCAAATTGACTATTTGTCTTGATGAAGGATGTGTGTTGGGTGATGACACACCGTGATTAAATAAAGAAATGGTGAAAAAAAATCGAGATTTGAAGTTAAAGGATTTTTTAAAGAAAAAAGTCCGGCACACTATAATACAATTCTTTTTCCTAAAATATAAAAGTTTTGAAAACTCATTCACTGAGTAGTCCTACTCACCCCCTCCCTTATATCCCTTTTAGGAAATCCCGAAAAGCCTACCCTTAAAGACCATCAACTAAGACGCCTGTGAGACAGGTATGGTGAAGTTAAAATGTTATGCAGTTTTGATTATGCTATTCCAGGAAAATGTGCAGGTTTAAAGGACGCATTACTCTATAATAAGGGGAAACCCTTTAATAAACTGGGAGAGTGGCGGGTTGATCACAGGGATCCGATCAAATCTGATAGGGGCGTGACAAATAGCATCATGCCTTACTCTTTGTTAGGTATCCTTAATTATCTTCAGCTTACATTTTTATTAATATATGTTATTCCAGGGAACAATGTTGAGATTTCACCTCGCTCCTCTTGAATTAAAGAAGGAGGAAACCCCTCTTGAACCAAGAGAGCGGTGGGTTGATCACGGGGATCCGACCAAACCGGGTCGGAGCGTGATATGACCAGAGAGTTTTTCGAGTCATCGGAGACTCCAGCTTTTCTGGCGTCTCTCTCTCCTTCATTCTCTCTATCAGCACCTAAAGGTTGAAGACGATGACATGGCAGTCGTGCCACGTGGTGCACTGTTATTGGCCAATTTTTCTAATGTGGAGGTCCAACTCAGCTTCCACATCAGTTGTGGACCCGTTGACCAGACACATGGCAGTCTCTCATTGGTTGCTCATGTCTGCATGGCAGGTTGACGGGGCGCCAGCTAACCGTTGACCATACACGTGACAGCCTCCCATTGGTTGCATGTGTCTGCTGATGAGGCGTCATTGACAGTTGATCAGTCTTGTCTGTTGACCGGTCTGATCATTGATCGGTCAAATCGTTGACTGGTCCGGTCCAACCGAGTTCGCTATCCCAAATTCAAAAATCGGTTGATTTGGACCCGATTCGACCAGTTTTCTAAATTTTAAAATTTTTAAAATTCATTTTCTATCCAACCGTGCCCTCAATTTCCCAAATTGACATTTTTAAGCCACCTAGAAAAATGAATTTGTGAACTGCTTCATTATGGTTCAGATCGGTTTGGGTCCGATTCACCTCGAACCGGTCCAATTCTCTTCCCAATTCCACTTCTCGGTTCTTCTTTGTATTTTTTGTGAATTTTTTGTAACTTGGGGTTTTTCAATTTCCCACATTAACTATTTTTCGTTCATTAATTGGCTCATTTCTTTGCATATAGGTCTATACCAGCTCTTTTCTCGATTTTCATTGGTCCCAAAGAACGGTTTTTACAATGGGACTCCCATGTGCAATAGACCAAGTAAGAAGGGGGAGAGTTCTCATCACTATAATAGCAGACAAATTCATTAGAAAAGTATGGGGGTTAAACAATGGTTCTCAAATAGAATAATGGTCGAGATTGTAGTCTCGTACCAAGGTGGTAGATATTGTAGACCCTTACCAAGGTGGTCGATAAAGGCACTACGGATCATAAGTAGGACAGTCAGGATAACTATTCTATGAATATTTGATCTCTTTTATGTTAAAAAGTGTATTTGATTGTTCGTCTAATACAAACTCATATATTATTAACTTGGACAAATAAATAATTTATAAAAGTTTTTTTCTAGTAAGAAATGAATATTTTTAGTTTGTCAGATACAAAATGTGAATTTGACAAAGGTGCGAAAGTATCCCAATCTTAAACAAGGTATTACCTTGTTCATATGTTAACCTAAAATCTTTGTGGTTTAACAGAGAATGAATTCTAAAGAATTTTTACCCTTCTAGATTACGTGTTGTCAGCATGTCCTACTTACTCAGTTATAAACTCAACTCCTCCGTTATCTTTTTCAAGCCTTAAAATGTCAAGAATAATATTGAAAGAGGATCTCATTACTTGGTATGTTATTCTCTGTTAAAATTTTATGTATAAAATTATATATTTTACCATATCTTAGAAATATAATCTTATATTTTATGTTATTCTGAATATTACTCATATCAGTATTATAATAATTGTCGTGGCCACTATTATAATATTGTAAAAAGTTACAAATTATTTATAAATTACTACCATAGGTCGAGATATGACAACTCCCTATCATATAGATGAGAGAATTTATATCATAATTGTGACATATTTTATAATTATTATAATATTAAATTACTTGAGTATTTATAAACTTTGTATATGTATATATATTCAATTGTGATCGTTCACAAGTGTTCATTTTGTCAAAGATTAGTTATGTTAACTTTCAAATACATAAAATCAATACCTAAATTATCATTTATGGCAATTTGATCATTTTAACGCTTATTTTCTCAATTCAGCCCTTACCTATTTAATTGTATAATTTGATTACCAAACTTCAACGGTTGTATAAATTAGACCACAAACTTCTTCTTATTGGCAATCCAATCCTAAAGCATTTAATGTCCAAGGTTTTAGTTATTATTGTCCATATTTTGAGATCAAATACTCAACTTTCCATATTTTTAAAAGAGGCATCCTTTCAAAGACCTAGATCATCAATTCTTAACCTTGGAACTCTATTTTCATTGTTTTATGTCAACCTACAGAAAAAGAGCAAAACAACAAAGAATGAACAGAAATATGAGAGAAAAGTTTATGATGGACGGTTGTGCATATGTCATAGATATTTAAGGAATTATAAATCTTTTGGATGATTTAGAGATCGAAAAATCTCCGATTTTTGGCAATAATTTCGCATGAAGAGACTAATTTCAATCATAAAAAATAGGTCAAGATCACAGGTTTATAGAATTGGAAAAAGAAGCTCACTATGAAGAAATGGTGGTGGTGAAGTGAGGATGGAAAAATCACTGATTGGATGGCTAAAACCTTCGCACACACTTTTGGGATAAATTGTGAAGAAAAGAGAATATCGTAACAGAGAAGTTGTAGAGGGTTCGGCATGAAATCGAGTTAGGGCGAGCACATGCTCGACGTTAAGAAATATAGGAAGGTATCTCTTGTTTTAGACCAACTCAAGGTTGATTTTTGTCACCATAAGCCCTCTATTCGTTTGCTTACCAAAAAATAGAGCATGGTTTCATCAAAAGCAATTTTTAGGCAATGGGAGGAGGGACGACGAAACCATTGGGAGGAGGATGTTGGTGAGATTTCCTAGCATTTGGAAAAAGTTATTGATTCTCTCGTTTTGGTAGTTCAATGACATGTCCACAACTTCAAATATAGAGATCTAAAGACTACCAATTTGGTTTAAAATTTTTTTAATTTTTAAAAATTTATTTATTTATACATTTAACCATAAAAAAAATTACCACTAATTCTTTAATTCTGGATAAATATTTCATATACATACCATAATCCATAAAATTTTACCTCCAAGAGTTATACCATAATCCATAAAATTATTACCTCCAAGAGTTACACAATAGAGAAATATGTACTAAATGTGTAGGAACATTTTTAGGAATGATAATTGTCTAACACCCGACCTACTTTTCAATTATGTAATCGAATAATAACTCGTACTCTTCATACTATAATAATAGGTATATTCATTAAATTAGTACTATATTTTAAAATAAAACAATTATAAATTTTACTGTAAATTAATTTTTTTCTTAATTAAAATAGTGTACCAAAAAATACATTTAAATTTTTCAGTAATACAACCAATATAATTATAAATTAAATTTTGTTGTGCACACATCTTGAGATCAATAAACTAATATTTGGAACTTAGAATTTCATGGCTCGTACAGCTTAAAATCCTGCATTTACTCAACATCTAATATATAAATTTTCAATATTATCAATTTACTATACATAAAATTTTTAGGATAATAATTTTTATTTTTCAACCTTTAAACTTGTCATTTTCTATAGAAAAACTCAGTTCTCATTTTTTATCCACCTAGTAAAAAAGCATAGTATCTTCGCATACTCAATCTCGACAGCATATACATATTTATGTCTATTAAGGTCTCATACACGAGAACTAAAGGATATGAGTGGTATATATTTTGTGTTCATACTCCCTAAGCACATTCTATAATAATAGTCCCCTCCTATCACTATCAATAATGTATCATCAAACATACTGCATACTGATAACCATATGCATAGACTCGCCATACATCTCATTACAGATGGGTGGAAAGATTTGTAAGATTGGTAAGCGTCATTTCGGTGCAATGATACATCCACCCAATCAAATAAATCATAAACACTTGATCAAGTATACACACCTTCAACAAATATATTGACCATTTATTTTCAAGGGACAGTATGGTTAGTTTGCTAATTCATTGACTTCATTACTCATGTTCTTGAACATTTTTCTCATTCAACATATATATTATTCATAATTTCCTAGGGTTTGATTTGCTAATCGGTCGACTTGCCTACTTGTGTTCATGAGAAGATTCATTCATTTAATGTTGCATATTATCCATGGATTTATGGGGGTCGGTTTGCTATTCGACTACCCGCTACTTATTTCTTGAACAACACTAATAAAATATGTGGGACTTAAACACATTTTTGTTTAACAATTAGTATGGATCTTAGCCATATTTTCTCTAAGGGTGGTTTAAACATTTTCCAGTTATAAAAAATAACACAAGTCTTAGCCATGTTTTCTTGTATAACCTCAAATTTTGGTATTTTTTCAATTTCTTTACGATAGTATAATTATGTTTCATTCACCTTTGTCGCTTCTTCATAAAAATTTTTAGTCATACTTTTATATTTATATATATATATAGGTAAAACTTGTAAATAACTACCGTCGTTTCAATAGTACTCATCGTCTAAAAACTAAGCGACTCTTCCGGGACTTGGTCATCACACGGATTTTCTAAGTGTCTCGAATCAAACCCTACATATAATTTATAGCAGTTTGAACTATAATGACCATATAATATTAAAAAGACCAAACTCGGTTTTGAGTGATAATTCTAGTATATTCCCGTCAAATTTATTTATATAATCAATTTTTACATTATTGGATATTTCTATATTTTTCCCATTATTTACTCATATTTATTCTAAAACTCCAAAATATTTCAATTATTTCACTATGCTCTTAAATTTTCAAATTTTTACATTTTAGTTTTTAAAATTTCCAAAAATTACAATATTGTCCTTACCTTTTCTATTTATTCATTTTGAAACTCTAAACTCTTAAATATTTTTATTTCAAGTCTCACTTTTTCTAAGTTTATTTGGGTCTTCAAATTTCCTATAAATTACTTTTTGGCCCAAAATTTACAATATTTACCATTCTGCTACTAAACATTTACAAAAGTTTCACTTAGATCCCCAACTCTTTTAACCTACCACTTTGGGCCCCTAAGTTTTCTTAATCTTTATTTTAGGTCTCTAGATTTCTACTTATTCTCATTTGGGTTCCCATTTCTCATAAATTTTATTTTGATCCCATACTTTTAAAATTTTATATTTTATTCCCCAACTTTTTTCCTTAAAACATGTCCATAAACTTTCTAAAAAAAATAATTTACAAGTCACTCATCTCATTCCTCAAGTCCCCATGGTCACTTTCTGTCCAACCTCGACTGAAAAAGTGTCGTTTTGGTCGTGATCGGGCCTTCACCAGAAAAATGACCAAGTTTGGTTATTTGAATTGGAAGTAATCTCTTCTAAAAGTGAGGTTACTAGAAAATTGAGTCAATTGACTTTTAAAGAGAATTTTGGTGGTCATGTGATGTGAGCGGGGTTGAGTCTTATATAGCTAGTTTGGGACCAACCGTCCATCACCACATATCTATAATTCATCGGATGGGACCCCATATACCTCCATTTCTATTTAATTCTCTACAAGGGCAGGATCTCAGATATTGCACTGAAATCAGGTCGATTTCGGTTTCCGGGTTGGATTCAGGCATTTAGTCGAGTGAAGAAGACGAGCACGTGCGCACGAGTGTTGCATGTGACATGCCCTCGACATACACACCGACTGATTTGCACTATAGTTAACTAGTTTCCGGCGAATAAATTGGTCGGTTCATCCTATTTTAACTATTTCTTAATTAGTTTACCTCCAATTCAACCAATTATTGGCCCAGTTTATTTTTTAAATATTTTATTTAATTCCCTACAAATGAGACTCAATCACATATATTTTCTAATTTATCTAACATATTCTAAATATAGGTGAATTTTATTACTTTGAGTTATTTCGATAAGTTTTTGTTGTTTTTTGGTCGATTCACCCTAATTCGACAGATTCTTAACCCAATTTATTTGTCTAAAACTTTTGGGTTCACGTAGTACCAATTGTACTCAATAATCATTATTTTTTAATTTTTATAACACTTTCTAAAAATCGGAAATTTTGTATCACAAGCTAGTTCAATCCTAATTTAAATTAATTTTTAATCAACAAGAAAGGTTTCTTTGAATATAAATTTATGTATTTATCTATAGTATAAATTTAAGTTTTGAACCGATATCTAATTTAGTTTAATTTTCAACACCTGTTCAATATCAATTTTCATTCTAATTTGATTTAAATTAGGGTATTACAATAGTAATTAAGTACATAACTAGTTATGTGAGTATAAAGCCTATATCCTTATTTCTAGTGTAAATTAACTTGTTTCTCACAAATGTTGAGAAATGCATAATAATCTAATATAATATCTCAAGAGTCACCATCAATATTAATATATAGTCAAATAAAATATTAATATTGAAAAATGTTAAACAAAATAAATTTAAGAACAAGCGGACCAAATTTCAGAACACGAGGCAGTGTCTAATCTTATAATATCACATATAATTTTAATAAATTAAGATTATATATATTCTAACTTTTTAAAATAATATGAAACATGAATGGTACTTATATTTTGTTAGAAATAATCTGAACTCTTCATGATTTCGAGGAAAAGTAGGGGCGGTCAATTTAGGAGAACCAGTAGGTTGTACAGTACTTGGTAATATGTAGAAAGTTTTTCAGCAATGAAGTCTTAGTTCTTCAATAAAGATTATCTGGAATTGAGTTTGAACATTAGGCATCTAATCTGATGATACTCATCAGACTTTTCCGTTGCATGATCTCTCTAGCTATTTGTATGCATATTTGGAAATTCATATGATGAATCTTTTGTTCATATGCATATTTTCATTGACGATGGAAAAAGAACGAGTCTATGCAGATTGACAAAAGTGACTTTCTACTGCTATAGCATGAACTCATACGTCTGTCCCGAAATCAAGAATGTACAAAATTGCTTTCCCTAGCTTCCACTCTTCTCATAATATAGATTCACTAAACTGAGAAATAAGATTAATAAATACATCTTCACTGCAAGGTACAGTGAGACCACCCATGGGATGATCGTACCCAAACTCCTCCTCAACTCTGTTCAGCAAGTCTTGGAACAATGGCTGATTCAGGTACGATAAGGGTACAGTGTATCTCTTCTTTTCATCCTCGCCAATATAGACTACAAGATACCCTTTGGGGGTTCCTGGGAACATCTCTTCTTTCCCGATATAAAGTGATCGGCGAAGAAGCTTCTTAGCATGAATGATACCTGGCAGACGAATGGCCATTTTTAGATGCTAATCGCCTAAGAACTTGGACGTGATCTTCCTGTTTGTTTGGATGGAAAGAATACTTGAGAAGTTTTGTTCTTGCGCTGGATGTGGTGCTAAGCATGTTAATAAATAGGGGCAGTGTGGCAAGAAGGAAAACCCTCTGTTCAAGTATGAGTGGTAATGGGGTACTGGTTTTGTGATCAACTTGATTGCATTATTATACACGTTCATGTGAGGGTTCACATGGTCCTGTCTTCTTAAGGACAACATGATATGACTTATGGTCACTGAGATGTCAAAATTTCTTTTTGGAATAAATTAAACCCTCCAAACATCCAATGGAACAACTTGTGCTTGGTAGTTGGTACCAGAAAATATGGCAAGGATAGAAATAGTGACTTGGGAATGATAATAAGGCGTGGATACAAATACTAAATATAATTGAAAATTATAACAGGTATATATATTGGAATGTTTTGGAAGAGTCGAGTTTTAATTGGTTTGAAAATAATTCTACCCGATAATTTTAAATATATTATTGAGAATTAAAAAATTATTTTATTTTAATATTTTTGTTGTATTGTATCGCATTTTATAAATTAATAAAATAATATTTTATTGAGTAAAAAATAAGTGATGTTACTTATGTTTGCCTGCCTATGTGGAGCCAAGCACATTGTGACTTTTCACTAGAGACTATAACAGCAGAGATATTCTTTGTACATTCAATCCTTGTTTGGCTAGGCTACCTTTCAACTCAAAATACATCATGGAAAGATAAATGGAAATGAGGATAAAGGAACTTGGAGTAACAAAAGGTGATGCCCACGGAACCAGAGGCATAGCTAAAACCTTGACAAGGTGCTTCAATGAAGAAGACAAATGGTGAAGCCTTTAAAAACACTTTCTCTATATTAGCTTTCAACATCAGCTCAAAAGATCATTTAAGCAAGACATTAAGGATGACTTGATAGATACGATTCTTCCGTGCCATGAAGGATAGAAAAGCAAAAATGGAAAGTATAAGATAAGCAACAAATTTCAATGAACAAACTTGGAATGACTTGATTGCGCCAATGGAGATAGATTGTACCATTCATATGATGAGAAGGAATGAAGGCCGATTTTCATAATTCTAACTAGCACAGTGAGATGACTGATTGAAGTGATTATTATATTTCATATTAGAAACTTCCGAAATCAATAGGTAGCCATCATATATTAGATATTATATCTCAATTTTTTCTTTTTATTGAGAATATAATTCTAAATTTAATAAAATAAATAATTATTATGATTATAACTTACCCATTCTTATCCGAAACATGAATAATTATACCATTCTTGTCTGAAACATGAATAATTATACCAGGTATTATACACTTCCAAATAAAGATTATTCTCTTATTACTATATTTTTTCTTTCAAAACCCATTTAACATTAGATAATAGAAGGAAGATACTAATATGTGGATCATATCCGTTGCTCCTTGTATCCACTGACCAATGGGAATTTCTACTTGTTTAATAGGTCACTAGATTCAATAAATCAGCTCATCTGGTGCTGCTGGGAGCATCATGACATGGTTGTCTACTGAGGTTGGAAGACAAAACTAAAATAACCATGTGATCAATAGTTCTGTTATGAATTGACATTATGATCGATGTGCTGCACGAATTCCAGCCAAGAATTCAACAAATGATGAATTGACATTATTAACTGCATATATCAAGCTTGTATTCATTGAATGGTTCCTGTTACATGAGCTCACAGTCCTGGACATGGAGCGTGGACTATTGTTTCCGTGCTGGGCAAGTGCACCTCTCTAACTTGAACCTGCCTTTTCCTACAGATGAATCTAGCGCTTGATTACAAATCGATCAACATCTTGCTGGTTAGGCAATAAAATATGCACATTCATGCAACTTTCCTAAAAAATAATGCATGAAAGGACCATCTTCAGGCCCCTTTCAAATTGGACAAACAATGGTGATTGTCTTTGTGGAAGGAATGACTTGGTGGGCCATATTTTTTTTCCTCCAGAGAGAGAGATCAATATAGAAGTGTTCTATGCAAAGCCAAATCTGGGAATGATTGAGATGCATAAATCCATACCCATAGATTTTTTTCAACCTCAAAACACGAATATGAGATAATATGGAATCGTCAGTCACCTCAACCAGCTGCATATATTGATTAGGCCGTGGGTCTTTAGTCCTATGGTACTTGATAACAAGGAAATATTATAAAAGGTTTGACAAAGAAGGAGAAGAAGCTGGTAGGGCATAGTGTCCCCATATGAATAAGGCAGCACCATGTGGACCTTTCCCATTCCCTCACCTGATATGTTTTCAAAGCTTCCATTTTGTTCAGCTGCTAATCCATATCCTATTACTAAGGCTCAAAAGCTAAAATAATATCATTAATATTCCTCATGCCCCCTCTCTATATATTGCTTCTGCAATCCAAATTGACCACCCATCATCTCAGTACAGCCTCTCTAGTTTTGGACAGACCATTCTATACTCAAATCTTCCATACTCTCTTTTGACATATTCTGCATTTGAAGTTCTCACCAAATTTGCTATATACATCCATGGGGATCCAAGTGATGGCTAATGTCAGCCAAGGGAAGCACCACAACATCCGGGGTTGTCTCCACAAGAG
The DNA here is from genome assembly GCA_030064425.1 of Trapa bicornis. Classification (NCBI taxonomy): domain Eukaryota; kingdom Viridiplantae; phylum Streptophyta; class Magnoliopsida; order Myrtales; family Lythraceae; genus Trapa; species Trapa bicornis. The sequence goes on along the minus strand of CM057741.1, from coordinate 10,367,495 downwards.
CCTCTCTGCGAGATTCCGGGCGGCTCTCACCGCCTCCTGCAACATCCACAAGGGCCACTTTGCTGTCTATGTGGGAGAATCCGAGAGGCGGTTCGTGGTCCCTCTGTGGTATCTCAAGAACCCTTTGTTTCAGGACCTGCTGAACCTGGCCGAGGAAGAATTCGGATTCCACCACCCCACCGGCGGCCTTAGGATCCCGTGCAGTGAAGATCACTTCATCAGCCTGATGTCTGCCTTAAGCTAGATATTTGAGAAGCGTTTTCTGTGGGGTCAATAGCAATAGTAGGTTGAACAAACTGAAAAAGTTAGAGGGAAACCAATTCAAAAAGGGTTGCATTGTCCCTTAAAGCTCTGCAATACTTAAGCTCTTTGATGATTCTTTGTGTAAAATGCTGCACAGGACTTGTAAATGCATATGATCTTCACAGTCTTACTGCCTAGGAATCAATATCTGATTGATTACTTTCTGAATCATTTTTCGAGCTAATCGAAGATGGAAGAGTTGCATTGAACTATCCGAAATTGAAGGTTGTTCGAACTAACGCCTCTATTTTCGAGCTAGATCTTTCCCAACAGCGGACTGACTGACTTCATTGCAAAATTCAAACCCAAAATGAAAAGATTGAGAAGGGCCTTTGGAATTAGTGGATATTGCATTTAAGTGCTTAAGTTTTATATGGCCATATTTAATATCCAATATTTGATTTCATTGCCCTCTTAACTTCCAAATGGAAATATGAGCAAAAAAAAAACTTCCAAATGGAAATCACCTAATATTCAATGGCGTTGAATCATGCCATATCACCAATGTCCTTTCATTAAAAACTTTCTTGTCACTTGGTACATTTCATCATATCTTAGCAGTGTGAATGTCGGTTTTTGCACATACTAAACCATGGTTTGGTAATCGAATTTGATGTTGTAATAATTTAAATATTTTAAATTGATAAATACTAAACTACCGTACCTCTATTTTTGGATAAAGTACTAAATATATATCACATATATATATATATCATATTAAGCTTATTTTATCCTTTTTAGAATTAAATACTCATTCATTTTATTGCCACACTTGGAAAAACATCAATTAAATATTTAATTAGGGTTCATTGGTCCAAATGACATAAATGAAGAATATCTTCCATAAAAAATGAAGTATGTGCCACGATATATATTATATTAAATGTTTTTACTTAGCATAATGGATAATATTGACATTAAATAGAGAAGATGTCCAATTATTATTTTGAGTTGGGCACATCCATACCAAGCAAATGATACTTGCAGCCATAGATTAAATGAATTCCGGAAGTTGAAAAGGAATTGTAAGATGATCCCACTAAACATAATTAAGAGATGAGCGGCCACGTTTTTTGGAGAAAAAATGTTTAAGTAATGTAAAACATTAATAAGAATATGCATATTTATAAGTACAAATATGTTTTATATATATTTGTAATATAATTTATTTTATATAATATTATATTTTAAATATTCAAAATAATATTAAAATTAGGATTTTCGAGTATTGGCAAATCTCAAATCTTGAGGATGTCGAGAATTCTCGGGGACGCCACTTAACTGAATTGTGGCAGTAGATAAAAGGGTTTGATTAAAGGGTTTGAAGGAATTACGAGGGGAATTAGCTTGGAAGGATGGAATATTCACTAGTTTAATAATATAAAACGAAATGATTTGGAGTGGTGGACAATTACATCCAAACTACTTATGGCGAGATGGTCTTATTTATTGATTAAATTAGTTTAATGCTTTTATTTATTTTTTATATTATTATATTATTATTTATTTTAATTTATTTTTATTCTTATATGATTTAAATAAATTTATTTACTAATAATATTTTATATAAAATTATATATTATATAAATATATCATAATATTATATATAAAAATATATTTAATAAAAAATTGACTCAATTAGAACAACATTTGAAATAATGCAATAGAGAGTTATAAGGCGGTGCATGGTGGCTCACGTGTGAGTCAGGTCGACCCGATCCAACTCGGTCCCCACCAATTCGACTTCACTTCTTTTTCTTTTTGTATATTTAAATTAACATTCTGCCTTTTTTGGGTCATTTTAGTAATTAAATTCAAAATATTGGCCATGTTCAGGCAAAAACTAGTTTTCCCCCAAAACCTTAATTTTGAAGCCCGAGATCTCGATCACAATTCTGATTGAATCACTAGTGCTCGCATCGAGTTATCTATTGTATTTCCATCATTAGATTATGATCTAAATTTGACTTTCCAAATCCCACCTCAGGTTCCATTTCTGGCATAAGGTCCCATTCTTGGTTTTGGCTTTTGTCTCTGGTTCGGGATTCTATTCCTGATTTTCTATCCCATCCTAGATTTAGAATCTCATTTCCCAGCTTAAGGTCTTATTCTTAGTCCGGGATTTGATTCTCGGTTGGCACTCACTTTCTAGTCCACTTCGTCTTAACCCGGACTCCGAAAGTTCCAGTATTATAACTACTCCCCTCCTTTTAGTAGTTTTGTTCTCAAAACTAAATCATTGGCTAAGGAGAATTTATATCTTTTATATCACTCGATTTTTCCATTTCCTCAAATTTATACCGTTTTTAATAACATCCGGTCTTCTTAAAGTACTCCATTCTTGTTAATATACAAATCTCCCTCTTGTCCAATCTCACCCCTTTTTTTCTACTTAGCCCCGTCATTTTTCTCCATTTTGGGAAAATTTTCTTCTTTTCTTTTCTCCCCCTTTTTTTTGTTTTTTCTCTATTTTTTCCATGTGTTCTTTGGGAACATATTTCATTCCCTATAAAACTCTGAGAGTTGTTATCATTTAAGGTTCCTGCTAATCACCCTAAATTATAGATTATACTCTCAGTTTTCCATGTACTCTCTCGTTCATCACATCATAATATCCATTGATATCTCATGATAATACTTGTCACGTCCCAACCCGGTTTGGTTGGAAGCCCATGATCAACCCGCCACCCCTTCTTATACTAAGATGGCATTCCTACCAATATAGGCTAGAAAATGTAAAATATTGCCAGTATATATATTTTCCATAATAAAATTTACAAAATAACTAAATGAAAAGTTATCTTTTTGTGGAAATCTCAGTTTGTTTCGTAGGCTTTCCCTCTTCTTGATGTAGAAGTTTCTCTGAAAGGAGTTTAAGGAAGTGGATGAGTTCGACAACTCAATGAGTGGGTAGTAAAGGAAATACGAGTAATGGATTGATCAAGTTTCGCATTTTATCTTCGTACTCATTCTCGGGTAATTAAACTTTCTCATTTTCCTTTATCGTTAAAAGGGGTAATTTAACACTTTCCTTTATATATTTGGTTTAACAATCAAACACATGGCTATGTTCGCAAAATAGTTCCAAACTGTTCCACTTGTCGATTAGAGCAACTTTATTGTCCATCCATAATAGGAGGTTACGCCTTCTAACACAAGTCTGTGTGAGCTTCAATTGCTCAGTCCCCATACTTAGATTTCCTTTGTATCCGCTATTATGGGACGAGACCTCTCCCCCTCCTTCCTTGGTCTCAATGCGCATGAAGCCCTTGAAGCATCTTGACATACTAGATGACAAAGCTTCCATTATGCTCCCTAAGTCGTCCAACAACCCTTAGAACCAACACTACCCTATCTCGGCGCCTCGATAGTTTCGTATTTCAACATGCACAAACAAAAGTATTTTAATTTAGACATTTATCTTTGGTGCCACCAGCCTAACAAATTTGATGACCCAACTTTGGCTCGATAACTACCAACCCAATGAGTTCAATGATTCGACTTCATCTCGGTAGCTACTAGTCTAATTTAACCATTTATGGTAAATTTCACACAATTTAACCATTTATGGTAAATTTCACACAGGCTTAAAATCAATATTTTATCTACGGGTTTAAGTTAGTTCCCATTGGCCTTAGGCCTACTTCACGAGTTTTTTCCAAAACTTAGCCTTAGGCCCTATTAGTTTCAAAACCGAGAAATTGGGCCCACTAGAGCAATTCTAGCTTTCATTAGAAATATCTCCCAAAAGGTTTAAGCATGTTCACATAGTCATGGGAGACTATTTCTAGAAAATGGTTTTCAATTCAAAAAACAATCGTGCTCATCATCCCAACCAAGTGTGATGTCAGAAATCCCGCTCAGCCGTATTTTGAAATTGGGTCATCCTGAGGATTTCCAAGGTTGACGTGGCTTTCCTTTACACGAGCTTGTAGATGACCCACTCCTACAATGAATTGGGCACTCAGGTCCCAAATAATAAGGTATTGACACTTAAAGGTCGTAACTTTCCAAAAAATACATTTTAGTCCTTAAGTATCCCATATTTCCAATTAAGTCCATAAGATTATCAAATCTTTCATTTGGGCTCCTAATTTCTTTTAATTTCTAGTTGGGGTACTATAATTCTCTTAATTGAAGAAAATCTCTAGTTTTTCAAAAATTGCAATTAAGTCCCAAACTTTCCAAAAATTACAATTCGGTCCTTAAGCTTGAATTTCATCAATTTGGTTGACCTGGTAGGTACTCTATTGACTGGTTGGAACGTTGAGTTGTTCGGTCAGACTGTGTTCGGTTATCTCAAATCGAAAATCAGACAGTTTAGGCCCGATTCGACAGGTTTTCTAAAAGTTAAAATTTTTTAAATTTTTTTAAATTCATTCTCTATCTAATGATGACTTCAATTTCCCAAATTAACATCTATAAGATACCTAGAAAAATGCATCTTTGAATTGGTTTTTCATGGTTCAATCCGGTTCACCCTAAACCGGTCTAGTTTTTCCATCCTATTCCATTCATGGTTCTTCTCCATGATCTTTGGGGTCCTTATTAGCTACTTTGGATTTTCTAATTTCCTATTTTGGCTCTTATTGACAAATTCAAGATCACTTCGATCCTTAGTTTTCCTTTGAAATTTTTCAGTTCTCTTTTCTAGTTCCTTATTCTAATAAATCTAGGTTTATAACTACTCAACTCCTTTTAGGGAGCTTTGTCCCCAAAACGCGTTACACGTCACTTAAATAGGGAATGCTTTTTTTTCTCACTCATTTCTTCCTCCACTCTGGCCATCCTATCATCACACTCTTGCCATTTGAAATCACTTGGGCTCTTAGGATAGATTATCATCCCAATTTCACCTCATCTCCTCTCAATTCTTCCTTAAGCTCCTCACCTTTACCTTGGGGATTTCTCCTTATCCCCTTTTTCATTAAATATACTTTTTCTAATTTGAAATTCATGGGGTCCATCTTGGAATCTTTTCCTACTTTCCTTTGCTCACTGTTGTATTATGATCCTACCTTTTAACTTGACCAGTGCTTTCGTTTGGGTGAAATTTGTGTACTCATATTTATCTGACTAGCATACCCTTAACTTATGTCGTCGTCGACGTTCGAGATTTCTTTCTTTTCGTTCGTCACCATCACATTTTGATAATTGACTTTTCCTCCCATGAGTCGTATCGTGGTAGTTATTGGGACTTATATATTGTAAGCCCCGTCCTCTTGGACGAAGGAAACTAGAAAAGAGAACCGAAAAGTTTCAAGAAAGAAACCAAGAATCTGAACAACCCAAAATTGGTAAAGTAGGATTAAAATGGAATTTTGAAATCCCAAGTGGCCAATAGATCACAAAAATTATGGAGAAGAACTAGGAAGTGGATTGGATGTGAAAATCGGACCGATTCACCTTGAACCGGATATGTACCGGACTTGACCGGGTTGAACTGTGAAGAATTGGTTCAAAGACTTATTTTTCATAGTGGCTTAAAAATATCAAATTGGAAAATTGAAGTCACCATTAGATAAGAAATGAATTTAGAAATTTTTAATTTTTGGAAAATCGGTTTGATCGGGCTTGAACTGACCGATTTATGATTTTGGGTCACCAGACTTGTAAAACCCGCCCTTTTGAGCTAAGGAAAACCAGGAAAAGAACCGGTCAAACCAAGTGAGGATTCAGAACCGGTTCACAAACTCGATTATTTTTAAATGGGCAAGTTGGGAATTTATAACTCCCGGGTGATTTAAAGGGTTCATTAAACCTTTGAAAAGAAACTTAAGACAAATTAGAAAACAAAAACTAAAGTGGTTTAGGTGAACTATTTTCCATAAGAACTTTAAAGTTAAGCGTACTTGCCCGAGAGTAGTGTGAGGATGGGTGACCTGCTGGGAAGTATAAATTTTTTTTGTAACCCGAAATTTCGGTAAAAAATTTGTATGTACGCCTTATCATAAATAACCATAAATTAATATATATTTAATTATTATAATTAATACCAATAATTTAATACCTAAATTAAATTATTGTAATTAATACCAATAATTTATGGCAATATTAATACTAGTAATAAATCTCGCCCATTTAATACACGGGTTTTACGCCTATATAAAGAGGTCATCCCCATTTCATTCTCCTCACACCTGAACACTTCTCTCTCTCTCTCTACTGCTCCATTTCCCGGTAAAGCTCGAACCAGAGCTTCGACTTGAACAAAGGTCGGGCTCTTTAGAACCAGGGAGAAGACAGCTATCTGATAGCAAACTCCAGTCAATCTGAGAATCGTTGGAGAAGCACCGACATGATGGAATAGTGAAGCAACTCCGGCGGACCGAATTTGCCCTATTTCAGCCAAGCTGAAATCGGCCATTTCAAGCCCTCCTCAGGCCAAACCAAGCCCTCCCAACACTTCCTCAGCCTTTCCATGGCCGAATTAGGACAGAAAGGTAAGCCAATTCGGCTCCCCTTTACAATTTTCGATTGGTGCTAGAGAGAGAATCGACCGAATTTCAATGACAAAATTCTAATCTAATTTTGCATCAATTGATGCGATTCTTGATTCTAGGATGAACCTTAGGACGAGAGCTATCTACCTAGATCGAAAGCTCGAACCATCGTGCCTTCACCGATGAGTAATCGAAGCTTTCTCTCTCTATAGTTCATTTTCCGGCGAAGCTCCGTTTGAGCTCGTCCTGGCGTTAAAACTTGCGATTTACATTTCTAAAGAATTGTTTGATCATGTAGAAACTCAAATTCAACTTCAATTTCAAAATTGGAAATGTTTGATGGGTCAATTTGATGAAATCAAATTCGGCTGTGTTAAGAAGTTGGAATTGGGGGAAAATTGGGGATTTTTGAAATTCAAAGGGCCAAAATACAATTTTATGAAAATTGAGGGTCAATTGGGCATAAAAATAATCTTGGAGGACCAATTGAGGAATTTTGGAATTTTGGGGCAAAACTTACCATTTTTGTAAAACAAGGGCAAAATGGTAATTTTGGAAAAATTGGGGGACCAAATTGGAAATTTGGGAAATTAAACCCCTTTTTGGTGAAATTGAATAAATTGAGGTCCTAGGATAAATTTTAAAAGGTACGGGACTCAATTTGAGGAAAAACCAAAATTAGGGACTTAAAGTTAAAGAGAAATAACTTTAGGGACCTAATTGCAAATAACTAAAAGTTTGGGTTTCCTCATTCATTGGAAATGAATGAAGGCTATTATTCCGAGTAATAATGAACAAGGTTGTTCATATCGTGTAGGAACGCGAAATACCGGGAACGCCAGCAAGGACAAGCTCGCGTGAATATAAAGAACCAGTCTAGTGGAATTCACGGCATTAACAGGTGAGTGGGTTTACTAACATCATACCCGGTTGGGATGATGAGCACAACTTAAAGATAAAAACCACTTACCGATTGTGAGTGGGTTTACAAACATCATACCCGATTGGGATGATGAGCACACCTTATAATTTAAAAACCACTTACCGGTTGTGAGTGGGTTTACTAACATCACACCCGGTTGGGATGATGAGCACAACTTAAAGATAAAAACCACTTACCGGTTATGAGTGGAAATTTTATATCATACCCGGTAGGGGATGATAAGTACCTCGGTATAAAACCCCACTATTTAGTGGTATTTTAATCATCACCACTTAGGGAAAGTGATGTGAAAATTATGCAAAAAAAAGCTACTTACCGGTTGTAAGTAGATCATACCCAATTGGTATGATGAGACTTCCTCGAAGGAAGTTGAAAATCCATTCATCAGTTATGAATGGAGATGTCCTTATACCTGTTGGTATAATGGACAATGAAAACCTATTTTGTTGGAAGTGTTCTCCCCTGACTGTGTGCCAATACTTAAACTATTTGGGAGACCTTCTCGACGGGAGCTCGAATAGCTCTGATAGGCTACGGGCCTCGGTTTTGGAACTTGGGGGCTAAATGCCCGATTTTGAAAATCTCGTATATTGGGCCCAAGGCCAGTTGGCACGAGCAGGAGCTCGTAAACAAACATGATATATGTGCCATAAAACTTAATAAGTGAATTGTTTGGCCATGGTACCAAGATAGGACCAACATGCTCAGTCAACTAGCGGTAGTGCGACATGACAGGTCAACGGACTAGTCAAGACAAACAGTTGCGGGTTGAGTTGAGAGTCGGGGCCGTTGGACTAGTGGCACCACATATTACATGGCAATATAAGAAAACATTGTTTGTGCATGCACTGTGAGTACGGGATCATCAAGACGCCCATGAGGGGTAGTGATGCGTCCTTAGGGCACTGGACGACCTTGTGGCTATAAGGGCAGTTCGTCGTTCTAGGTGTCTGTGCGAAATCTGGAGTAGCACCAAGCGCATGAGACCGGGGTGGGGACAGGATGAGGTCTCTGTCCTCATACGGACACGAAGAAGTGATTTCGGGATTGTGGGTCGGATGTCATGTACATCCACGCATTACTAGGGTAGAAGTGGTCGTACTTCTATCCTGGTGGCAGGAAAAGTTGCTCCGAAGCCACTAGCGGGTTCAGTAGTGACTGGATCGGTCAAACAGTTCAGCCCGTAATGGACCGCTGCCAGGTCAGCACCTAGCCAGCAGGCATGACCAATTAGTGCGTGACACGCTGATTGGACACACGTCCAATCAATGAGTGACATGTGTCCTTGATCAACGGTTAAGGGAGGAAAATCCACATCCGTGATGACTAATCAATAGTGGAGTGATACATGACCCGATCAATGGTCAATGTCAGAAAGGCTCCGTCAGCAAAGATCAACCAATGAGAAGATGATACGTGGCAAAAGTGCCATGTCAGCATCCAATAAGGATGTTGGAGAAATGACCAACCAATAAGAGGTCGACTGTGGAAACGCCACGTCAAATGACCTCAGCCAATCAGAGGCCGACATGTGGTAGTGGCACGCTACATCGGGAGGGTAATCCGACACATTTAAAATAACCAATCAAAGTATGCCACGTGTCATGGTTAATGGTCAACAAAATTCGGTCAATAGTCACGTAGAAGGGAGCAACCAATGGGATTGTACCTCATGTCAAGTCAGCGAGTCAAAGGCTGACTAGGCTATTGAGTAGGAAGCTACATTAGTAAAGTCAGCTAATCATAGCGTGCCTTGTGGCAAATCCGTACATGCAAAGCTCGCATGCACAGAGCAGTGTCATCTTCAACCTTAGGCTGACATGCGACCCGCGACCGCCAGAGGAAGACCAGATCTTCCTCCTCTAGAAAATCGACCACTGCCGATGGAATAGGGTGAGTTAGATGTCAAAATTGATGTCGGCCAGTAGCCTTGTCAGTTGCCAAACTCCCTTTATTAAGAGCACCCTCCCACTTAGCCTCCCCATCGCTTGAACACCCCCTAAAGACAGACCGTCCTCTTTCTGATGAAGTGCAGATCAGAGCACCAGTGACAGCTCTTTCCTCAACCAAAGAAGCTCTGGTTGGTGGCAACAGAAGAACCGGGAAGAAGTCCTCTAGCTAGCCACACCCTCATCCCAATCTGAGAACACCCTGAGGAGCACTAGAGTGATCGTACAGTGAAGCTACTCTGATTACTTGAAACAGTGAACCTCTTACTAGCCTAATTTAGGATATTTTTGACCTCCCACAGCTCCCCTGAGACACCTCATGATCCCTCTTAGTTGCCAAATAAGACAATTTATCTCTCCTCATCGAAATAGTAGAGTTGCAGAGCTCCGCTCCTACGAATTTTCTCTCTTCAAATTCCTGCTGACCGACGGCTAATTTCTGCAGGGCTCAATTATGGTAGGACACCCTCAACGAGTACTAGCTGCCCATATCCAAAGCTCTAGCCACCGCCCCTCTACTAGTAAGCACACTAAGCTTTCTCTCTCTAAGTCCAGATTCTAGCAAAGCTCCATTTGATCTTGTTTCGAGTCCAAAAACTACAATTCAAAGCGTAGAATGATCGAGGAAGGTAAATAAACCGATTAGAAGCATGATAGGAGAGAATTGAGGGTGTATTGGCTGTCAATTTGATGAAATTTGATTTTGGGACAAAGAAGCGATGAATTTGGGAAATTTTGGTAATTTTCGGAAATTAAAGGAGCCAAGTGCAAATTTAGGCAATTTGGAGGACTAATGAGTAATTTCAAATAAATTGGGGGCAAATTAACCATTTTGGAAAATTTGGAACAATCCAGTAATTTTTGGAAGTTTGGGGGCAATTCAAAAATTTCTAGAAAACCTAGGGCCAATTGAAAATTTTCAGAAACATTAGGACTGAATTTCAATTTTTGAATAATTGAAGACTTGGGTCATGTAGGGCGGACTCTACAAGGACCTACGCCGAGGAGCATGCCACGAATCAGAACCTAGTCGGACGAACGTGTTGCGACTACTGGGTGAGTGGAAATTTCCAGCATCGATCCCTATTGGGACGATGGGCTTGTTCTTAAATCTAAAACTTTTTTCTCGGAATTATTCTCCCCTAACTGGGTGACTATTCTTAAATGAGTAGGGAGCTAATTTCGGGACTTGGGCTAGATGATGCAAGTGGGCCCAAGGGTGATGGGCACGGGTACATGCCCGTTGAAAATTAACAAATAACACATCCATTAAGACTTTCAAAATGAATATTTGTGTGTTTTACCTACCGAGCCAAGAGCAGGTCGTTGGGATTGTTGGACCAGACAGCTGCTAAGCCGAAGCCAGATCGTTGGACCGTAGGGCTGGATAGCACGGGGCCAAAGTTGAGCCAATAGACCCTTAGGGTAGGTGGGCCAAAGATACTGGCCATAATGGATAAATTTCTTGATTATGCATGCATGAGATGTAGAACCATTGAGTTGCCCGATATGGGGTAGTGGTGGTTCCAAGGGGTATTAGATGATCTAGGAATCATAAGGGCGGTCCATCGTCTAGTATGTCAAGAAGGTCTAGGAGCTTCATGCACATTAAGACTGAGGTCAAAGGGGGAATAGGTCTTGTCCGACATTATGGACATGGAGTATGGTCTCGTCCCACGAGAATACGAATTCATAAGTCCAATCAACCAAACCTGCAATGGAGTGGAATAGTTTGTCATCAAATGAGATGAATGATCATTTGAGACTGCAAGAGTGCCCAATCACAAGGTTAAGGGTTAAAATATTCAAAAAAGCTTTATATGGGCTGATTAGAGAGATTGCAGAAAATCCAAGTGGAAGCCCAATAGAAGAACCCAAGAAAAGCCCAAGAGAATGTCTAGATTTAATTAATAAGGAGAGATTTATTATTATAATAAATCTTTTAGGATATTAAATAATAATATTAGATATTTAATTAGGAAAATTTAGATTTTTAAAGTAGTTATTAAAATATTCTACATATTTACATTAGATGAGAAGTCATATGCTTGGCATGTAACCATAAGATATTTTTCTTTATTTTTAGGCTATTAATTTGTTATTTGTGCCTATAAAAGGCATACCCTATAGCATTGGAGGAGATACTTTGGAAATTCAATTTTGCGAGGTTTTCTCTTCTTTCTCTCTTAAAAGAACTTTTGAACTTATCAGGTTTTTATGTAAACCTCGCCCTTTTGAGCTAAGGAAAATTGGGAAGGGAACCGATCAAACCGAGTGAGAAAACCGAACCAGTTCACAAACCCAATCAATTGTAAATAGGCAATTTAAGAATTTATAACTCCCAGGTGATCTAAAGGGTTCATAATGCTATGGAAAAGAACCTTAGGATGAATTGGAAGGGGAAAACTAGACCGGTTTGGATGAACCAAGACCAACAAGATTGAACCGGTTTATGAACTGAGTCGGTTCATGAACCAGAACTGATAGAGAAAGGGTAAACAGGAAATTTATGGATCCCTTGTGACCTGAAGAGATTTATAAACCATGGGAAGGAACCTTAGAACAAAGTGGGAGAGAAAAACTAGATCAGTTCGGTTGAACCGGACCCAAACTAGATTGAACTGGTTTAAGGACCGAGTCGATTTATGAACTAGAATTGATAAAGAGATGGTAAATTGAGAATTTTATGGACACTAAGTGATCCAAGGAGTCACAAAAGGCATGGAAATGGACTTGTAAAGGAATTAGCGATGAAAACCAAACCGGTTCGGATCGGTTTGAACCACTATTGAACCGAATCCTAAATTCATTTTTCTAGGTGGCTTAAATAATTTAAATTGGAGATTTTAGGCCACCATTGGATAGAAAATGAATTTAGAAATTTTTAGATTTGAAAAACTTGGTCGAATGAGGGGTGAACCAACCGATTTAAACTTTGAACCCGGTTCAGACCGGTCCGGTCTGATTCGGGACAGTGTCATTTTCTTCCTCAGGATGACAACACTATTCACTCACCAAGAAATTGAAGAAATACCAACGAAGAAGAAATGCTTCTGTTCGAGGTGTTTCAGGTCTTCAATGTCAGTCAAAACGATGCCAAATGGACAGCCAACGGGTCCCCGAGCTCCCTATATAAAGAGCTTCTCTCCATTCATTCTCCATACACCTAAAATCTCCATTCTCTCTCAACTGCTCCATTTTTCGGTGAAGTTCGAACCAGAGCTCCGACATGGGGTCTTTTCTAAGCTAAACAAGGCGAGGTCGGGTTCTTTAGAACCAAGGAGAAGTAAGCTACACGACTATAGTCTCTGTTTGCTTCGAGGGTCACCGGAGAAACGCCAGCGTGATGAAACAGTGAAGCAGCTCCGGCGGATCGAAGCTGCCCTGTATCGGCCGAGTTGAAATCTGCCATTTCGAGCCCTCCTCAGCCAAATCAAGCCTTCCCAACACTTCCTCAGCCCTCCCACGGTCGAATTATGACTAAAAAGTTAGCTAATTCGGCTCTACTCAGCAATTTTCGGTTGATGCTAGAGAGAGAACCGACAGAATTTCAATGATGAAATTCTAACTCAATTCGGCATCAATTGATGCGATTATTGATTCTAGGATGAACCTCAAGATGAGAGATATCTACCCAGATCGAAAGCTCAAACTGTCGTGCCCTCACCAGTGAGTAATTGAAGCTTTCTCTCTCTACAATCCATTTTTTGGTGAATCTCCGTTTGAGCTCGTTCCAGCGTCAAAACTTGTGATTCCAAGTGATATTGAATCATAAGAAGATGGAGGAACTCAATTTTAACTTCAATTTCAACAATTAGAGGTGTTTGATCGATCAATTTGATGAAGTCAAATTCGGTTGTGCTAAGGAGTTGAAATTGAGGGAAAATTTGGGGATTTTCAAAATATAAAGGACCAAAATACAATTTTATGAAATTAAGGGTCAATTGGACATGAAAATAATGTTGGAGGACCAATTGAGGAATTTTGGAATTTTTGGGGCAAAACATACCATTTTTATAAAGGAAGCGCAAGATGGTAATTTTGGAAAAGTTAGGGGACCAAATTGGAAATTTGGGAAATGAAACCCCTTTTTGATGAAATTAAATAATTTGAGGTCCCAAGGTAAATTTTAAATGTTTTGGGAATCAAATTTAGGGAAAAACTCGGCAATAGGGGGTTAAAGTTAAAAAAAAATAACTTTAGGGACCTAATTGCAAATATATGTAAAGTTGGGTTTTCTCATTCATTTGGAATGAATGAGGGCTATTAGGCCAAAGAATAATGAATAACCATGTTCATTTTCATGTAGGAGAATGAGGCATCGGGAACGCTAGTCGAGGTCCAGTTTACTAAGGACGGAACTCGACTAAGTGGAATTTCACTGCAGTATGGGGTGAGTGGGTTTACTAACATCATACCTGGTTGGGATGATAAGCACAACTTAAAATGAAAAACCACTTACTGGTTGTGAGTGGGATTATATATCATACCCGGTTGGGGATGATAAGTACCCCAGGATAAATCTCACTATTTAGTGGTATTTTAATCATCACAACTAAGCAAGTGATGTGAAAATTATGCGGAAAAAAACTACTTACCAGTTGTAAGTGCATCATACCCGGTTGGTATGATGAGACTTCCTTGAAGGAAGTTGAAAACCCGTTCATTGGTTATGAACGGAGATGTCCTTATACTGGTCGATATAATGGATAGTGAAAACCTATTTTGTTGGAAGTGTTCTTCCCTGACTGTGTGCGAATGCTTAAACTATTTAGGAGACCTTTTTTATGGGAGCTCAAATAGCTCTTATAGGCCAGGGGCCTCGGTTTTGGAACTTGAGGGCTAATATGCCCTATTTTTGAAAAACTCGAACAGTGGGCCATAGGCCAATGGACACGAGCAGGAGCTCGTAAAAGAACATGCTATATATATATATGTGTGTGTGTGTGTGTGTGTGCCATTAAACCTTAATAAGTGAATTGTTTGGTCATGGTACCAAGGTAGTTCCGACATACTCAGTCAACTAGTAGTAGTGCAATATGACCGGTCTCTACACCACTCAAAACAAACAGCTACAAGTTTAGTTGAAGGTCGGGACCGTTGGGACAAATGGCACCACATATTACATGGCAATTTAAGAAAACTTTGTTTGTGCATGCACTATGAGTACGGGATCATCAAAATGCCCATGAGGGGTAGTGATGTCCTAAGGGCCCTGGACGTCCCGATGAGTATAAGGGTAGATCGTCGTTCCAAGTGTCTGTGCAAAATTTGGAGTAGCACCAAGCGCATGAGACCGGGGTGGGGACAGGATGAGGTCTCTGTTCTCATATGGACACGAAGAAGCGATTTCAAGATTGGGGTCGGATGTCATGTACATCCACTCATTACTAGGGTAGAAGTGGTCGTGCTTCTATCCGGGTGGCTGGTAAAGTCGCTCTAAAGCCACTAGTGGGTTCAATAGTCGTACTGACCTATGAATGTGTGTAACCTTCATGATGAAAGATGTATGTTGGGTGATGACACACCGTGGTAACTAAGAAATGATGGAAAAACCTAAATTTTTAAATGAAGAGATTTTTTAAAGAAAGGAGTCTGGCACACTCCAATAATAATTGTTTTCTTAAAAATGAAACTTTTGAAAACCCATTCACAGAGTAGTCGTACTCACCCCCTCCCTTATATCCCTTTCAGGAGATTTCGAAAGGCTTACCATTAAAGACCATCAACTAAGACACTTGTGATACAAGTATGATAAATCTAAATTATTATGCAATTTTGTTTATATTATTCCTGGAAAAGGTGCAAGTTTAAAGGACGTCTCACTCTTTACAGTCTATAATAAAGGGAATCCCTTTAATAAACTGGGAGTGTGGTGGGTTGATCATGGGGATCCGACCAAACAGGGTCGTGGCGTGACATTTTACATGTGGCATTCAAGCAATCAAACTTATCACCAGAGGTTTTGTAAGAGTTCTTCTTAGACAATTTGGGTGTGGCATCTACATATCTCATACCTTGTTTCCCACATAAATAAGGTATATTTTCATATTTTCATACTTGTGTCGTAAATGTCTTGGCGTGTTCGCCATATTTGGTGTAGGGTGTTGTCAACATATTAGCGAGGTTCATATCAGTTGGTATTAGAGTTGAACAATTTGTCACCAAATGAGATGAATGATCATTTGTGACTACAAGAGTGCCCAATCACAAGGTTAAGGGCTAAAAGATTCAAAGAAGCTTTATTTGGGATGATTAAAGAGATTGCAGAAAATCCAAGTAGAAGCCCAATAGAAGAGCCCAAGAAAATCTTAAGAGAAGGTATAAATTTAATTAATAAGGAGAGACTTCTTATTATACTAAATCTTTTAGGATATTAAATAATAATCATAGATATTTAATTTTTCATGCCCCGATCCAGTTTGGTCAGATCACAATGAGCAACCCACCACTCCCTTTAGTCTATGAGGGGTTTCACCCCAACCTAAACCGCGGGGAGTTAGGCGTCCTTTTCCCTGTTTTTCCTAGAATAACATTATATAAAACTGAATATATTAAAATTTTCGTACTTGTCTTACATTTCAACTGTGAGGATCTTTTAATGTTGCTCTCATCTTTTACTTGAAAATGGGTAGAGGGATGGGGTAAGTTTCTACAACTAAGTAAGTGGGTGCTAGGAGTGAGTTTCAAAATATTTTCAGTTTATCAAAACCATGCAAGGTTAACAATTCCTTTTTAAGGTTTTCCTCAAACTCAAATCTCCAAAACATTTTTCCATTTCCACATTAGATGTGTTTAGCTCTCTTAGCCCATCCCCTTGCCTTGGGAGGCATTTAGCAAACAAATACGTGCCCTTCATCAGTAAGGGTACACACATTTGCAAGGCAGTCCTAGACTGCACCCACATAGGGATCATCGCGACTTTGTTGTCCACCCTAATAGAAGCTTGTCCACTTCTACCCTGAGTCTGAGTGGATGTCTCAAACGTTCGACCATTAGACCTGAATGCCACTTCGTGTTCGTATGAGGACGGATACCTCATCTTGTCCCCACTCCGGTCTCATGCGCAAGAAGCCCATAGAGCTTCATGACTAACTAGCACATCAAACTGCCCTTATCGCCCAACCCCACCCCCCTCCCATGTCGTCCAACAACCCTTGGGATCCATCACTACTCCCTAGGGTGTCTTGATGGTCCCGATCCTTAAGTGCATACACAAACGAAAGTTTTCATATACTTAGCCATCCTCTTTGGTGCCAACGGTCCAACGGCCCTGACACTCAACCCGACCTGCAGCTGTTTGTCTAAGTCGGTCCATTGACTTGGCCTTGATGCATTGGCACCAATCCATCAAGTATTGTTGGTCCTAACTCGATACTGTGGTGAATCAAACAATCATTATTCATTTTAATTAAAAGTTTTCATGGCTCTTCCTAATCATGTTTTTTTACGGGCTCCAGCCCGTGTCCACTGCCTTGGGCCCACTACATATGTTTTCCAAAACTAGGCCTTGAGCCCTATGAGTTCAAAAATCAAGGCCCCTAGCCTATTAGAGATGTTCTAGATCCCATCAAGAAGGTCTCCCAAATATTTTAAGCAATTGTCACACAGTCAGGGGAGAACACTTCTAACAAAATTTCTTTTTTTCTCATCGCACCAACCGGGTGTGATGATGGATTCGCTTATAGTCGGTAGGCAGTTTTCTCCTTTCCTTAAGGAATCTCATCATACCAACCGGATATGATATTTATTCATGCCTACTCACAACCGGTAAGTAGGTTTTATCCATTAAAAATAGTGCTCATCATCCCAATTGGTATGATGTAAAAAAGTCCCACTCACTCGTTGATTGTGACGCATTCGTCCCAAGTTAACTTCCAAGTCCACGTTAGCTTTTCTTGTTGGCGTTTTGATCTCACGTGTCCCTACATGATTTGGGTATCATTATCAATAAGGATTCGGCATGACATCCTTCATTTTTTTACGTATGAACGACTAGGCCCAAAGTTCTTCATTTATTGCACTTAGGTCCCTAAAGTTCAATTTTCTTGACTTTAGGTCCATAATGCTAAAATTTCCCTCAAATTGAATCCCAAGATTTCCAATATCCTCTTTGGATCTTCAATTTACTCAAAATTGTGTAAGGGGCTCAAGTTTTCCAAATTTTCAATTTGGTCCCTAATTTTCCAAAAATTACAGTTTTGTCCATACTTTGCAAAAATAGCCATTTGGCCCCAAATCTTTCTAAAATTAACCAATTGGTCCCCCAACATCTTTCTCATTTCCAATTGACCTTCAATTTTGAGAAATTGCACGGAGGTCCCTCAATGTTTCGAAATCCCCAATTTTCCCCCAATTTCTTCACCATTTTCTAACTAAATTTGATTCCTTCAAATTGGCCATCCAATTGGGGTTAATTGCTCCAATTGATGGCATGGATCTGCTCCTACACTTCCGTATGATCAAATGGAGCTTTGAATTGCAGAATTTGAGTACGAAACGAGCTCAAATGGAGCTTCATCGAAAATCTGTTCATAGAGAGAGAAAACTTTGAAAACTTACCTTCGGATGTGCGGCGGTCTGTGCTCTCAATTCGAGGAGATAGCTCTCGTCCATAGGATCCATCTAAGATCAAGAATTGGTATAATTGAAGTCCATACAAGGGTGAATTTTGTTAGTGAAATTCAACACTTTCTCTCTCTAACACCAATTTGCAACGACGGAGAAGGACCAAATTGGCTTACCTTTCACCTCTGTGGAGGTCGTGTGAGGGCCGTGGGGGCATTGGGGAGGCTTGGTTGGGCCAAAGGGGATCTAAATTTGGCTGAATTCAACTTGGATAAAATAGGGCAGTTTTAGTCCGTCAGAGCTACTTCACTATTTGGTTCCTCCGGCACTTCTCCAGCGCTCCTTGGGTCGAAGGGAGATTGCTGTCAGGTAGCTGACTTCCCCCGTAGTCTGTAGGACCTCACCTTGCCTTCTAAGGCTGAGAAAAGTGCCCAAGTTGGAGCTCTGGTTCGAGCTTCACTAAAAAATGGAGCACTTGAAAGAGAAAGGTGATTTGAGGTGTGTTGAGGATGAATGCAGGGGAGCTGGGGAACCCTCTGCCCGACCAGTTTCCATATTGCTCGAGCTTATCCCCTTTAGAAAATGCCCAAACTGGAGAGAATATTCCTTCACCAGAGAAGGAATGTTTTTGACTCGATGAACAGTGTTGTCATCCTGAGGAGGAAAACGACACTGTTCTAGACTGAACTTTTTTGGTCCTACAGGGTTCAGTGGCAAAAATTGACTGATTCAGGCCCGATTCGACCAGTTTTCTCAAATCTAAAAATTTCTAAATTCATTTCCTATTTAATGATAGCTTCAATTTTTCAATTTGATCATTTTAAGCAATTAAGAAAAATGAATTTAGAATCCGGTTCATGTATAGTTTAATCTGGTTCACCCTGAACTGGTCTAGTCTTCTCTTTGAATTTATTTCATGGTTCTTCTCCATAATTTTTATGACTCTTTGAGTCACTCAGGATTTTCCAATTTTCCATTTTACCCCTTCTTTATCGATTTTGGTTCGTTAAATGGCTCAGTTTTCTCTTTTTAATAGACAGATTCTTTTCCTAGTTTTCTTATCTTTAAAGGAATGAGGTTTATAACTCTCCCCTACTTTTAGAGGGTTTTTCCCCAAAATGTTTACATCCCAAATAGTTGGGGGTACCCCTCCCTCATAGCACTCTCAATTTCCCAAATCTCCTCTTGTACTGGTCCATTCTGCCAACGAACCTTGACCATGAGAATCTTCTTATTCCTCAAGTTCTTTTCTCTCCGATCGATGATTTGCACTCATCTAAATTCATTCTCTATCCAACGGTGGCTTCTATTCTCCAATTTGAATTTTCTAAGCCACCTAGAAAATTGAATTTAGAAACCGGTTCAATAGTGGTTAAAACTGGTTCAATTCGGTTCATGTCTGGTTCACCTAAACCGTTCTGGTTTTCATTTCCAGTTCATCCCAAAGCCCGTTTCCATGACTTTTATAACTCTTTAGGTTACTTAGGATTTGTAAATTTCCCATTTTCCCTTTCTCTAACTGTTGAGGTTCATGAATTGGTTCGATTTTCTCATCCGGGTTGACCAGTTCTTTCCTCGTTTTCCTTGCTTTAAGGGACGGGGTTTACAATTCTCCTCTTCTTTTAGGAATTTTATTCCCAAAACTTAATGAGCAACCTTTGCATCAGGAATAATTTCATTTGGTGTCAACTCTGGGTTTGCTTGGCATGCTAACTCTTGGGTTGTTGTTTTAGTTAGTCCTTTTTATATCATTCACTTAAAGAACTTCTTTTCCTTTCCAATGTTTACTCTTTCCACAAAGTTTATCATAACTAGACATACCTTACTTAAGGGTATATCCTTAGATTCACATCTTTCTTTGCCCCAACCCCTTTTAGGTTTTAAGGGATCATCCTCATATCCTATCTATTGACTTACATAGTGCACCAAGAATCTATTCCATTTCCGGAATGATGCAAGTGTGAGGTTCACATTTGGTACTTCATATTTCATTCACATCCCATAACATTTGGGTAACTTATCCCTTACTTTCTCTTCACCTTTTGGAGAGTCTCTTAGTATAGTTTAGCATAAGGACATTTTTCACTATCTCCATACTCCTCTTAGGTACACTTTTCGAACTTCCTAGTTACTCCACTTGGTCACCTTTGGTTCTTCTTAACCACTTTACCCATCTACTCAAACTTATCCAATCCCCATTTCCTAAAGTGGATGGGTCTGTAGTTCTTCAAAATGCACCTTAGTTGGTACCACCATATAAGAGCATCATTCTCTTAAGAATGATGTTTTGTTTCTTATATTGGCATGGCAAGTATCTACTAAGGGTAAAATACCATATCTCCTCAATTGGTCGCACTTCTCTTATGACTCCTAGCCATTCTTTCTATTGGCCTTACTTTTGTCAGTTTTTTTCATTCATTCTTTGTCCCTCTTGTCACACATATCCATACTCATAAGGTTCTCCCGTCCTTTTAGTATAAGTCCATTTGAACCATTACTTCACATATTCATAACTCGAGCCTCTTGTCACACATATTCATACTCATAAGGTTCTCCCGTACTTTTAGTATAAGTCCATTTGAACCATTACTTCACATATTCATAACTCGAGCCTCATGCACATTACTCCAAATACTTTACTACACCTTTCTCGTATGTATTGTGTTACCAACACACATTTCAATACTACTTGGTGAACCTCATCTGCACACTTGGTCCAAGAGTTCTCTTTTCCCGTAACCATCCATGATCTTGGCAATTTATTTGTTGCTTTACTCATAGACTTTTCTTAGTTTGCCTTAACTTCCTCATGCGATAGACCATGCCCTACTATTGACATTCTTTACTCTACAAAAGGGTTTCCCCTATTATGTCCTAACTCGGGTTACTACTTGAGGCATTCTTAGACATTTACCAAAGCTTCTATTTTCATTTTCCATCAAGCATCCACTATGAGACCCTTAAGCTTTGGTTCGTTCACCCACACTTGAATGTAACATACCTCTGTTACTTTCCTTGGTAGTAGTAAAGCTCTTTATCAATGATACCTCTACATTTAGTGGGTACCAAGGTGTAGTCTATCTCATTTGCCCTTAATGCGATTCATACCTTGTAGTTTCATGGTGTTCTCCACCTTATGACGATGATATCACGTGTCATTTATCCCATGGTGCAGGAAATCTTATCATTTCCCACTTATGGTTTATACTTTTGAGTACTTTTTGATACTTCCCTTCCCCTTAGATTCTTTCTGACTTTAGTTATAGAGCTATCCCTCGTACCATACATTTATTCTATCATTTCCTTAAGGATGTCTTATACTCTTCCAGTCAAATGAGTATTGTACATTTCTCCATGTACATCCCCTCATATTAGAGATTTCATCCTCTAGCTCGATTATTGGGGAGGAAGTAAGCATCCACCCTTTCTTATGTTAATCATCCTTACCGCAATGATTGTTATTGTCACACTCGACCTAGTTTGGTCAAATCCCTGTGATCAACTTGCCACCCTTTCAGTTTACTGAGGGTTTCCTGTAAACCTCATCCTTTGATAATGAGAAAACCGAGGAAAGAATCGATCAATTTTGAGTTTTTAAAAATGAAACAGTCTACAAGCCCGATTATTGGGAAACGAGGCAAATTGATGATTTACAACTTCCAGGTGACCCAAAATGGTTCATAAATTTTGGAAAAGAACCTTAGGGCAAAATGAGGAAGATAAACTAGATTGGTTCACTAGAACCGGGCCCGAACTGATTTATGAATCAAGTTGAATTGTGAACCGGAATCGATAGAGAATGTGCAAACCCCGCCCTTTTGAGCTAAGAAAAACTGGGAAAAGAACTGGTCAAACCAAGTGAGAAAACCAACCCAGTTCACAAACCCGACCATTTGAGGGTTCATAAAACGTTGGAAAAGAACCTTAAGACAAATTAAGAGAGAAAAACAAAATTGGTTAAGGTGAACAAGATCTCATTAGAACTCTAAAGTTAAGTGTGCTTGGCTGAGAGTAGTGCAAGGATGGGTGACCTCTTGGGAGTATGATTTTTTGGTAACCCGAAATTTCAGTAAAAAATTTTTATAAAAATGTACGCCCTATCATAAATAGCCATAAATTAATATATATTTAATTATTGTAATTAATACCAATAATTTAATACCTAAATTAAATTATTCAAATTAATACAAATAATTTAATACCTAAATTAAATTATTCAAATTAATACAAATAATTTAATACCTAAATTAAATTATTGGAATTAATACCAATAATTTATGGTAATATTAATGCTAGTAATAACTCTCTTCCATTTAATACATGATTTTACACCTATATAAAGAGGTCATCACATTCATTCTCCTCACACCTAAACACACACTCTCTCTCTACTATTCCATTTCCTAGTAAAACTCGAAAGAGAGCTTCGACTTGAGCATTTTTCTTAACCTCGGAAGGAGAGGTCGGGAGCTTTAAAACTAGGGAGAAGTCAGCTACATGCATGTAATCTCTGTTTGCTCCGAGGGTCGCCGAAGAAATGCCGACATGATGAAACAATGAAGCAGCTTTGGTGGACCGAAGTTGCCCTATTTCAGCCAAGTTGAAATCAGCCATTTCGAGCCCTTCTCAGGCCAAACTAAGCCCTCCCAACACTTCCTCAACCCTCCCACGGATGAATTAGGACTGAAAGGTAAGCCAATTCGACTCCCCTCTGCAATTTTCGGCCACTGCTAGAGAGAGAACTGACAGAATTTTGATGATGAAATTTTCACTCAATTCGACATCAATTGATGTGATTCTTGATTCTATGATGAACCTTAAGATGATGGCTATCTGTCCAGATCGAAAGCTCGGACCGCCGTGCTCTCACCGGTGAGTAATCGAAGCTTTCTCTCTCTACAGTTCATTTTCTAGGGAAGCTCCGTTTGAGCTCGTCCTGACGTTAAAACTTGCGATTCAAAATGCTAAAGAAACATATGAACATGTAGAAACTCAATTTCAACAATTGAAAACGTTTGATAGGTCAAATTGATGAAATCAAATTCGGCTATATTAAGAAGTTGGAATTGGAGGGAAAATTGAGGATTTTCGAAAATTCCAAGGACCGAAATGCAATTTCCTAAAATTGAGGGTCAATTGAGAAATTTTAGAATTTTTGGAGTAGAATTTACCATTTTTGTAAAGGAAGGGCAAAATGGTAATTTTGGAAAAGTTGGGGGACCAAATTGGATATTTGGGAAAGTATCGGGAATGTTAGCAAGGAGAAGCTCGCGTGAATATAAAGAATCGGTCAAGTGGAATTCACTGCATTAACGGGTGAGTGGGTTTACTAACGTCATACCCGGTTGGGATGATTAGCACAACTTAAAGTTAAAAACCACTTATCGGTTATGAGTGGGATTTTATATCATACCCGGTTGGGGATGATAAGCACATCGATATAAAAACCCACTACTATGTGGTATTTTAAACATCACAACTTAGAGTAGTGATGTGAAAGCCATGCAGAAAAACTAATTATCGGTGGTAAGTAGAACATACCTAGTTGGTATGATGAAACCTCCTCGAAGGAAGTTGAAAACCCGTTCATCAGTTATGAAAGGAGATGTCCTTATATCGGGTCGGTATAATTGACAGTGAAAACATATTTTTGTCGGAAGTGTTCTCCCCTAAATGTGTGCCAATGCTTAAAAAATTTGGGAGACCTTCTCGACGGGAGCTCAAATAGCTCTTATAGGTTTGGGGGCCTCAGTTTTTAGAACTTGGGGGCTAATATGCCTGTTCTTTTAAAATCTCGAACATTTGGCCATAGGCCAATGAGCACGAGCGGAAGCTCGTAAACAAACATGATATATGTGAAATAAAACTTTAATAAGTAAATTGTATGGTCATGGTACCAAGGCTGGTCCAACATTCTCAATCAACTGGCAACAGTGCAACATGACCGCTATCCGGATCAGTCGAGACAAACAGCTACAGGTTGAGTTGAAAGTTGGGACCATTGGATTAATGACACCACAGATTACATGGGATAATAAGAAAACATTGTTTGTGCATGCAATATGAGTACGAGATTATCAAGATGCCCATGAGGGGTAGTGATGCATCCTAAGGGCCCTGGACAACCCGGTGAGTATAAGGGCAGTTTGTCATTCCAGTTGACCATGCGAAATAAGCGCATATGACCAGGGTGGGGACGAAATGAGGTCTCTATCCTCATACGGACACGAAGAATTGAATTCGGGATTGAGGGTTGGATGTCATGAACATCCACTCATTCTCAGGGTAGAAGTGGACGTACTTCTATCTGGGTGACCAGTAAAGTCACTCTGAAGCCACAAGTGGTTTCAAAGGATGTACTGACCTGCGAATGTGTGTTTAACCTTCATGATGAAGGATGTGTGTTGGGTGATGATACACCGTGATTAAATAAGGAATTTAATACCTAAATTAAATAATTAAAATTAATACTAATAATTTATGGCAATATTAATACTAGTAATAAATCTCTCCCAATTAATACACGATTTTACAAGGTCATCCCCATTCATTCTTCTCATACCTAAACACTTCTCTCTCTCTACTACTCCATTACCCGGTGAAACTTGAAAAAAAGCTTTGACTTGAGCATTTTTCTTAACCTTGGAAGGAGAGGTCGGGCGCTTTAGAACCGGGGAGAAGTTAGCTACATGCATGTAGTCTCTGTTTGCTCCGAGGGTTGCCGGAGAAACACCAACATGATAGAGCAGTGAAGCAGCTCCAGTAGACCGAAGTTGCCCTATTTCAGCCGAGTTGAAATCAGCCATTTTGAGCCCTCCTCAGGCCAAACCAAGCCCTCCCAACACTTCCTCACCCTCCCACGGCCGAACTAGGACTAAAAGGTAAGCCAATTCGGGTCCCCTCTACAATTTTCAGCCGGTGCTAGAGAGAGAACCGACAAAATTTCGATGATGAAATTCTAACTCAATTCGGTATCAATTGATGCTATTCTTGATTCTATGATAAACTCAGGACGAGAGCTATCTGCCCAAATTGAAAGTTTGGACCGCCGTGCCCTCACCGATAAATAATCGAAGCTTTCTCTCTCTACAGTTCATTTTCTAGCGAAGCTCCGTTTGCGCTCGTCCCGTTGTTAAAATATGCGATTCAAATTGCTAAACAATCATATAAATATGTAGAAACTCAGTTTCAACTTCAATTTCAACAATTGGAAACGTTTGATCGGTCAAATTGATGAAATCAAATTCGGCTATGTTAATAAATTGGAATTGGGGGAAAATTGGAGATTTTCGAAAATTCAAATTATCAAAATACAATTTCCTAAAATTGAGGGTCAATTAGGCATGATAAAATGTTAGAGGGCCAATTGAGAAATTTTAGAATTTTTGGAGTAAAATGGTAATTTTGGAAAAGTTGGGGGACCAAATTGGAAATTTGGGAAATTAAACCCCATTTTGTGGAATGGAATAAATTGAGGTCCTATGATAAATTTTAAAAGTTTTGGGACTCAATTTGAGGAAAAACTAGCATTAGGAACTTAAAGTTAAAGAGAAATAACTTTAGGGACCTAATTGCAAATAAATGAAAGTTTGATTTTCTCATTCATTTGGAATGAATGAAGGCTATTAGGTCGAGGGATAATGAACCAGATGTTCATATTGTGTAGGGATACAAAGTACCGGGAACGTCAGCAAGGACAAGCTCGCGTGAATATAAAGAACCGGTCAAGTGGAATTCACTACATTAATGGGTGAATGGGTTTGCTAACGTCATACCCAGATGGGATGATGAGTACAACTTAAAGTTAAAAACCACTTACCGGTTGTGAGTGAGATTTTATATCATACATGATTAGGGATGATAAGCACATCGAAATAAAAACCCACTACTATGTGGTATTTTAAACATCACGACTTAGAGTAGTGATGTGAAAACCATGCGGAAAAACTACTTACATGTGGTAAGTAGATCATACCCGGTTGGTATGATGAAACCTCCTCGATGGAAGTTGAAAACCCGTTCATCGGTTATGAATGGAGATGTTCTTATACCCAGGCAGTATAATGGATAGTGAAAACATATTTTTGTCGGAAGTGTTCTCCCCTGAATGTGTGCCAATGCTTAAACAATTTGGGAGACCTTCTCGACGGGAGCTCGAATAGCTCTTATAGGTCGGGGGGCTCGATTTTTGGAACATGGGGGTTGATATGCGCTTTTTTTAAATCTCGAACAGTTGGCCATAGGCCAATGGGCACGAGCGGAAGCTCATAAACAAACATGATATATGTGCCATAAAACTTTAATAAGTAAATTGTATGGTCATGGTTCCAAGGTTGGTCCGACATTCTCAGTCAACTGGCAGCAGTGCGACATGACCGGTCTCCGGATTAGTCGAGACAAATAACTGCAAGTTGAGTTGAAAGTTGGGACCCTTGGACTAATGACACCACAGATTACATCGCATAATAAGAAAACATTGTTTGTGCATGCACTATGAGTACAGAATCATCAAGATTCCCATGAGGCATAGTGATGCATCCTAAGGGCCCTGGACGACCCGGTGAGTATAAGGGCAGTTTGTCATTCCAGGTGACCGTGCAAAATTTGTAGTAGCACTAAGTGCATGAGACCGTGGTGGAGACGGGATGAGGTCTTTGTCCTCATACGGACATGAAGAATTGAATTTGGGATTGAGGGTTGGATGTCACGAACATCCACTCATTATTAGGGTAGAAGTGGACGTACTTCTATTTGGGTGGCCGGTAAAGTCTTTCCGAAGCCACAAGTGGGTTCAGCGAATGTATTGACCTACGAATGTGTATTTAACCTTTATGATGAAGGATGTGTGTTGGGTGATGACACACCGTGATTAAATAAGTAAACTGCCCGGTTCACCCCCAATTCGACCGAATTTTTCAAATCTAAAAATTTCTAAGTTCATTTTAGCATCCTGTTTAATAGTGGTTCAAATCGATCCAAACCGGTTCAATCCAGTTTGGATCCAGTTCACCTGAACCGATTTGATTTTCATCTTCAATTCATATATAAGTCCTTTTTCATGACTTATGTGACTCTTTAGGTCACTTGGGATCCATAATTTCTCTGGTTTGCCCTCTCTCTATAGATTTTGGTTCATAAACTAGCTTGGTTTATAAACCGGTTCAATCTTGTATGATCTAGTTTATTTGAACCGGTTTGGTTTTTCTTTTCCAATTTATTCTAAGGTTCTTTTCCAAAGTTTTATGAATCCTTTGGGTCACTCGAGAGTTAAAATTGCCCAAATTACCCATTCTCTATTAATTGGGTTTGTGAACCGGTTCGGTTTTCTCACTCGATTTAACTGGTTCTTTTCCCGGTTTTCCTTAACTCCAATGGGTGGGGTTTACAACTCTCCCCTCCTTTTAAGTGTTTTGTCCCCAAAACTAAATCAATATTTTTCACCCCGGGATAAACTTCCCTTAATGTCAACTTAGACATATTGATACTTTGGTTGTTCCTTCACTTAGTCCACCTTAAATCACGTGCTTAAGGAATTTCTTTCCTTTATATTGTTTACTCCTTTCATGGAATTTTATCATAACTGGTATATCTTGCCTGTGAAGCCAAATGTATATCCCTAGGTACACATCTCCCTTTACTTAGGGCAAGATTATTCCTTTTGGGGTTCTTACTTAAGATTTCTAGATTAGGAGTTCCAAGATGCCCAATCGTTCCTTTGTTTAGTTATTCTATTCATTGTTGAAACCCTTAGTTTTGCGTTCTTTCGAGCATTATGTACAGGTTTCGGTGTTATTATCCCTTCGTCCTAATTTGATACTTCCTTCATCCATCATTGATTACAACTTTATTCCAAACTACGTTTGATCTCATCATGCTCATTAACTGATTTTTCCTTACTTGAGTCGCATTTTTCCTCGAGACTGTTGTGCTTACATGTCTCCTACAACATGACATATTCCAAAATTTGTCTATGTCCATTAGATTCCTATAACACTTCTTTTAGGGTTGTTTGCAACTTATAACCTTTTAGGGATCGTATAACATCATCCCTCCTTTTCTTTAGTAGTATTCCTTGATTACCTTTACCGTTATCCAATCAACTTACATAACCATTTTGATTTTCCTTACCCACTCGTCCTTTTCAACTTCCTTATTGGGTCTTTTCGGTTCCAATCATTTTGTTTCCCACTGATTTATCAATAAGCTGGCATTATTTCCTTCTTAATTCCTTAGCATTCTTTATTCAAGGATTTTTCCTTTTTCCTTAATCCAATTTTACTTACTCGTGATCATTTCATAATTCTTCATTCTAAATTAATCACTCTCAATCTATGTGTTGATTCCTTTGCTTGGGAAGGTTCCCTTCTTCCAGTTTCGTTCTCTACTATGTCCCTCACAATAGAGAATTTCATCTTATGAGCTACATGCTCCAACCTTCTTATCATTGTAGGGTTCTTTCTTCCTTTCTTCGCACCCCTATCTATGTTAGGGCATTTTCCCATTTTGGATCTTTCTTTATCCACAATTTCTATTTCATCCCTTATTCCTTGCTTAAGATACTTCCAGTTATCGGTTTTTATTCTGTGCATTCCACACTATACTCAACCATCCACTTTTTAGGCTTCATATGCATGCGTGGACTATGACCCGTCTTACCAATTGTGGTTATTCCTCCTTAGACACATTATTTGGAGGGCTTACTTTCCCAACGTTTCTCAGACATTCTTTCCTTTATTACCTTAGTATGGGTAGTCCACTCATTCTTACTTATCACATCATCTTTTGATGCTAACCTCCTATTTACCCATTAACTTATTTCCTTTTAAGAAGGGTTCACATACTCCTGGTTTCAAAATCTTTTGATCATCCTTCGTGAGGCTCACTTAACTGTCTCAAGACTTTTAATTGTAAATCCGGTTTTTGGCCATTGATTTCTTTAAGGATTTTCCTTCGTCCTTCTTTTCCAATGTTTTGGCCTTTTCACTTCTCCCTTCTTTGTCCTGGTTTAAATTCATGGTTCTCCCAAAAGCCAGTTCGTTATCTGCCTCGTTCCCACTATTTTTCTTGTCCAACTGTCGGGATAGTTATATCACTTGTCTTTCATGCCATCCTATTGTTACTAGTTACTTATTTCTACTAGTTTCTCCTAGAATCGTTCTTTGGCTCTTTTGCTCTTCCAAAGCAAGTCATACTTGGCCTCCGATACATCCTTCCTTCGAGAAGTTTCTAATGATGGGTTGGTTCCTTGCACTCTACATTATGACTATCCACCAATTAATGATCCATTCAAGGGGTACTTAGTCGTATACATCCTTTCAAAGTTCTCTTTCATAGCGTATTTCCTCTCTTCTTCACTATGTCCTACCTTAGAGTTTATGGAGGACATTTTCTGTATTTGTCCATCCTGAAGGGTTCTAGGTGCACTTTCAATGTACCTTACCTCTATTCTTGTGATATCCCTCTCTGTTTGATCTTCTTAAGAAGGAGTTTAAATTTCGCTTTACCTCTCCATTTCTTGACCTCTTTGCGAACTATTAACCTGCTCCATGGTTTTAGTCACCAGTCCTTCCTGCCTTTTGTGACTTTTCAGAAGGTATTGCCCTGAATTTATGAGGTGTGGGATAGTCCTTCTTTACATGTCCTATTTCCCCTACACCTATAACAAATTATCTTGGCGCTTGTCCTTAGGTTTGGGCAATTCTTCACGTAGTGTCCCCATGTGTAATGGTTATTCTAGGCATGAATCGTTGTGGTTCCTCCTTTACCTCGAGCATTGTGGGGCCTTTCTAAGGTTGCTGGTGGTTTGGTGCTTCACTGTCCTTGAGTTTGAACTCCTTGATAGTTTCCTTGCTGAGTCTCCATTGCTAAGGGTCATTCTAATAGTCCTTCTATGTTTCTTAATTCCCCGATTCAATTTCCTTAACTGAAATGGAAAATTTTCCTAATTTTTATGGTAGTGTAGGTTTGTTTGGTTTATTTCCTTGGGGCCATCCTCCTAGCAAGATCACATCACTAAGAGATAGGAATTTTAGAATTTTGAGTACTTCATTAATAGAGAATACAAAAGGTTGGGGTTTTAGCCCTATTACAAAAAGTAGTCATAAAATAGATAGGAAGCTACAGTTTTCTTGCAAGTATCCTCCTTGGTAAGATTATATGTCTGTACTGGCATTCTTGGCTTTAGGCTTGGCTCTGTTTGTACACAGGACTATGACCCTAACATGTCATAGCACGGTACACCTTGGTGGTATTGGATACTTCCCCATTGGGTCCTTTGGGGCTTCTACTATGTCTCGGGCATTTGGTAGCTTCTAGGGTTGTCTTCCTACGAGGATAGGGTGTTGAGTAGAGTCATTCTTAGTTTTCTTGGTTCCTCTCTTGGGAGCCATCTGAAAATTTTAACATCAATCCTATTAGTTACTATATTTTCTAGTCTTGATTATGTATTTGAGGAAACAAGCTCTAATACCACTCAAATTATCACGCCCCGACCCGGTTTATTGAGGGTTTCCCCTTAGTTATAAATCATGAAGAGTAAGACATCCTTTAAACATGTACCTTTCATGGAATACATAAATCAAAATTGTATAAAATTTAAAACAATTCAAACCTGTCTCTCTGACGTATTAGTTGAAGGTCCTTTGGGGTAGGCTTTCTGGGATTTCCTGAAAGGGAGATAAGGGAGGGGTGAGTACAACGACTCAGTGAATGGATTTTCAAATTTTAAGTTTTAGAAAATAATGTTGGTTTTGGAGTGTTCCTGACTCCTTATTTTCCTTTGAAAACCTTTCATTTCAACTTCGATTTTTATCACCATTTCTTATTAATCACAATGTGTCATCACCCAACACACATCCTTCATCATGAAGGTCAATCACACAATCGCAGGCCAGTACGTCCACTGAATCCACTTGTGGCGTTGGAGCGATTTTACCGACCACCTAGATAGAAGTACGACCACTTCTATCCTAATAATGAGTGAATGTTCGTGACATCCGACCCTCAATCCCATAACAATTCTTTATGTCCATATGATAATAGAGACCTCATCCCATCCCCACCCCGATCTCATGCACTTAAAGCTACGTCAAGCTTCGCAAGGTCACCTGGAACGACGAGCTGCCCTTATACCCACCAGGTCGTCCAGGGCCATAGGACACATCACTACCCCTCTTGGGCATCTTGAAGGTATCGTAAACACAATGCATGCACAATTAGTATATTCACATCATGCCATATTATTTGTGGTGCCACTGATGCAATAGCCCTAGCCTCAACTCAACCTGCAGCTGTTTGTCTTGACTAGTCTAGAGACCTCTCATGTCGCACTACCGCTAGTTGACCGAGTATGTTGGTCTTGTCTTAGTACCATGGCCAAACAATTCAATTATTCAAGTTTGCATGGCATATAATTCATGTTTTTTTTATGAGCTCTTACTCGTGCCAACTAGCCTAGGGCATAATAGCCCCCAAGTTCCAAAACTGAGGCCTTCGACCTAACAGAGCTATTCGAGCTCCCATCAAGAAGGTCTCCCAAATCATTTAAGCAGTGGCACATAGTCAGGAGAGTGCACTTCCGACAAAATATATTTTTAACTATCTGTCATACCAACCGGGTATGAGGATATCTCAGCTCGTAACCAATTAATGGGTTTTCCACTTCCTCCGAGGAAGTTTCATCATACCAATCGGTTATGATCTACTTACAACCAGTAAGTAGTTTTTCGGTGTCATTTTCACTCCACTCCTCTATGTAGTGATGTTTAAAATACCACTAAGTAGTGGGTTTTCATTTTTTAGGTACTTATCTTCCCAACCGGATATGATATAAAAATCCCACTCACCCAATCGTGCAATGAAATTCCTCTTATTCGGCTTGTTATTCTTACTCGAACTTATCTTAGCTGGCGTTCTTGGTACTTCGTGTTCCTACACGATATGAACATTCTTATTCATTATTATTTGGCCTAATAACCCTCATTCATCATAAATGAATGAGAAAACTAACTTTTCCTTTATTTGCAAGTAGGTCCCTAAAGTTATTTTTCTTTAACTTTAAGTCCCTAATTCCGGTTTTTCCTCAAATTGAGTCCCAAAACTTTTTAAAATTTATCTTAAGACCTCAATTTATTCAAATTCACAAAAAGGGGTTTAATTTCCCAACTTTCCAATTTGGTCCCCCAACTTTTCAAAAATTACCATTTTGTACCTACTTTACAAAAATGGTAAGTTTTGCCCCAAAAAATTGCCCAATTGGTCCTCCAACATCTTTATCATGCCCAATTTGTCCTCAATTTTATGAAATTTCACTTTAATCCCTCTAATTTTCGAAATTCCCAAATTTCCCCAATTTCCCTCCCACCCCCTCCCCAATTTCAACCTTCTAACTCCACCGAATTCGATTTCATCAAATTGACCCATCAAATGAGTTTAATTGTTGAAATTGAAGTTACAATGGAGTTCCTACACCTTCATACGATTCTATTTCACTTTGAATCACACGATTTGGTGTCGGAATGAGCTCAAACGGAGCTCCACCAGAAAATTGGACTTAAAGAGAAAAAGCTTCGAAAGCTTATCATCATGGGCGCGACAGTCCAAGATTTTGATCTGGGCAGATAGCTCTCATCCTAGGGTCAAGAATTGCATCAATTGATGTTGAATCGAGTGAGAATTTTATCATCGAAGTTCTACCAGTTCTCTCTCTAGCATCGGTCGAAAATTACAGAGGGGAGCCGAATTGGTTTACCTTTCAGCTCTAATTCAGCTATAGGAGGGCTATGGAGGTGATGGGAGGGCTTGGTTTGTCCTGAGAAGGGATCAAATTGGCCGATTTCAGCTCAGCCGAAATAGAGCAGCTTCGGTCCACCGGAGCTGCTTCACTGTTCTATCATATCGGCGCTTCTCCGATGATCCTTGAAGAAAATGGAGACTACATGCGTGTAGTTGACTTCTCCTCAAATCCATCAAACCCGACCTCACCTTATTTGGCTTAGAAAAGTGCCCAAGTCAGAGCTCTGGTTTGAGCTTCATCGAAAATTGGAGCAGTTGAGAGAGAATGGATTTTTCATGTGTGGAGAGGATGAATGAGGGGGGGCTCTTTATATAGGAAGCTCGGGGACTTCTTGGCCATCCGATTGGCACCTTAATGGCGGTCATTCATTGCCTAACATTCCCTGGCCAGAGACTTTTTAGCTTCGCTGGTGCTGCACGATTTTCCAGTGAGTGAACAGTGCTATCATCTGAAGGTAGAAGATGACACTGTTCCGAACAAGACTGGACCGGTCCGAATCGGGTTCAAAGCTTAAACTGGCCGGTTCACCCCTAATTTGAGCGAATTTTTCAAATCTAAAAATTTCTAAATTCATTTTCTATCCAATAGTGGCCTCAAATCATAAATTTTAATTTTTTAAGCCACCTAGAAAAATGAATTTAGCATCCAGTTCAATAGTGGTTCAAACCGGTCCAAACTTGTTTAATCTAGTTCGGATCCGGTTCACCTGAACCAGTTTGGTTTTCATCTCTAATTAATCCATAAGTCCATTTTCATGACTTATGTGACTCTTTAGGTCACTTGGGATCCATAATTTCCCTAGTTTGCCCTCTCTCTATCGGTACCGGTTCATAAATCAGCTCGGTTCATAAACCGGTTCAATCCTGTTGGATCTAGTTTATCTGAACTGTTTTGGTTTTTTTCTTCCAATTTATTCTAAGCTTTTTTTTCAAAGTTTTATGAATCCTTTGGGCCATTCAAGAGTTGAAATTTCTCAAATTGCTTGTTCTCTGTTAATCGGGTTTATGAACCAGTTTGGTTTTCTCACTTGATTTAACTAGTTCTTTTCCTAGTTTTCCTTAACTCTAATGGGCGGGTTTTAAAGTTATACTAGCTGTGTGTATCACATCCGCTATATTTGCCCTCCTAGTCCAAACATATACTTATGTTGGAACCCTCCCTGCATTCAAGGGTTATAGGAACTTACCGCTTCTTAAGTCTTAACTAACCAACCTTATTTAATAGGTCGAGTACAAAACCCATTCTTTGTTCCATTTCAAAGTATTTTACCATTTGATCAAGGTTTCGACCTTATACTTCTCTCATATATGGGTATCCATCCCTTGCTTGCATAATTAAAGGACCTTACCTTTAGTTATGGTGTTGGGTCATTCTCGTGTTTTCCTTTGTTTCCTCACTGACTTCTCACTAAGTCAGGTCATATTCTTTCTTCTCGGTACCCTTTTGTTAGTTTGGGTCACTTAGGCATATTATCCTTTGGACTACTGCCTTAAACCTTGCTATGGTTCTCATAGAAACTTAGTCACATTAACCATTTTGGTCATTAGCTTTCCTAGGACACTCATTCATCTTTTTATTTTCTTGAGTCATTCATTGTTGTGACTCCATCCTCCTATCATCCAAAGGATTCAATCTACTCTTAAATGTGGACTTCACATAATTACGTATACTTTAAATTAGTGTCCCTCCCAATCCCATGTCGGGGTATTTCTATAGGCAATATGCTTTATTAGCATCTCCCTGTAATGATTCTAACCATTTAGACAAGTTATTCCCTGTCTCTTTAGGTTCTATCGTATGTTTATATTATTTAAGTATATCTTTATTGTTGGGTTTCCTTGACATAAACCCCATTTCTCACATGCTCTACCATTTGTCCCTATCATTAGCTTCTCAGGCCATGTGACCACCGATTATTACAGTGTGACCCACTCAGATAGCTAACCATTCGTTAGTTGTACCTCTCATGGTACTCTCTTAATAATGCTTTGGTAAGATTTCCACTTTCCTTGTTTGTATTTTTTAGTACTTCCTTCATTTTAGGAAGATTTATGTTAAAAACAAAGCCTTATCAATGTTATTCTTGTTTTTCCATCCACCCCAAAATGTTTATTCTCAGAATCCCCTATTTTGAAAACACGGGCTCTGATACCACTAAACTTTGTTATGCCCCAACCCGATTTATTGATAGGCGGTCTCATGTAATTCACCAATCCTCTCAATATTGTAGTGATGGGATCCTTCACTAAAGTAAAAACAAAGGGACTAAGGCTCAAAACATAAAATATTTCTTTGTTTTTCAGTGAAAATTTGAAATTCTTCTTTAAAGCATAGTGTATTAAAATAATTTAACAACAACAAGGGAATATAGTAGTTGATAAATAGTAAATTAAAAATTTTGTATGATAGTCAAGAAGTCTACTTCAAGTTGCATTCGTGTGAAGGTGCTTCCCCATTCTTACCTCGAGTTTCCTTGGTTTTTACCTACAATATTTTTTTGGGAGGGGTGAGCTCATAGATTTGTTAATGCAGTACTAACATTGGACCACTACATGGCTTACAACTTAGACATCCCCTTAAACTACTTAACAGAATTTCCATTAATGAGTTCATAATGCTATGGCATTTATGTGGTTTATCTCACCCCCTGAGACATCCGTCTTAGGACACCCCTAAACGTAGTCTACTCTATGGTTAAGTCACTCTCGGTGTCTCTAATTGTTCCACATGTAACACATTATATCAAAGCATAATAATAAACATCGAGATCTCAAGTCCCACACACACATGGTCAACTCATAACCCACACACATGGGCTACTCACGACCCTATTCACATGGGCTACTCATGGCCCTATTCACATGTGCCACTCATGACCCTATTCACGCCTCAAAGTGTATCTAATGATACCAAACCGGGCAAGTTGAGAGAGTGAGGGCCAAGTGCAATCTGCCACAATAGCTAACTCCAAACGCATCATCTCACAATTGGATGTCCTTGCATTTGAGGTCATGGCCACAACCTTAGCCATTTGTAAGCAACCCCTTATACATGCGATTCAATTCTACCATTTCTCATCACAATGGTGTATTGGGACAATACCTCTACATCAACCGAGTCTCCCAGGAAATCTGGAAAAATTCACACAACATCTCCCCTCGTCCCCCCTTTCCAATTTTTCTCAGACACAGCCACTACCTACCAATGCCCTCTATACTAGTATCATAATACACTAATAAACACAACAATCATATTCACAAGGCACTATCAACTCTAATTCAAAATCTTACGAGCATGGTCCTTATTCCAACCATCTATACTCAATGCACACAACATATCGTAAAGGGAGTTTGGCATGTCACTCGACCATCTCTCAAAAACAACAAGATGAACACACAACCCCCAATATTCGACCCCAATGGACCTCTGCAAAGCAATATAATGATCTCACGACCTTTCCTTTCTTTTAACCTTTAAAAGAATATTAGATTTAGTGCACGTGCACTTAGTCATTTTACACTTCTTATATGAGTTCTAAAGTCAAGGTTGCTATTCATTTTAGGGAAGTCGTTCAAGCAAACATTGTGCTCCGATCAGTCCAATCAAACTCACCTTCAATACTCCCACTAGCTATTTTCATCAGGACTTGATCATCCCTACCGTTATTTTCTCTATCTTTGATTGTGCGATCCTCGTGCGATACAT
Organism: Trapa bicornis; assembly: GCA_030064425.1. Taxonomy (NCBI): domain Eukaryota; kingdom Viridiplantae; phylum Streptophyta; class Magnoliopsida; order Myrtales; family Lythraceae; genus Trapa; species Trapa bicornis. The sequence continues at coordinate 10,330,790 of CM057741.1, read as the reverse complement.
TGTAGAATTCATTCTACATTATTCAAATTGTACAACTGAGTCCATTTAGATATATACTAACATTTATAATTACAATCATGTAATTTCCCACAAATTACGATTTTGCCCCTCTGACTTTGTTCACTTGATTAACATGTCAATGAACCTTCAAAATCACTAACCCCACCTATGATTTCCTTCCAAATCAAGGTTAAACATACATTAGGTCTTATTGACCAAAATGCCCGAAAAGTTTCTAAGTTCATTACTTAGATAAATCAACTTTTTAAAGTTTTCATTTTGGTACTAAAGTTGGGCAAAATTTACCATTTTCCCCTACACATATAAAGTTCCTTAATGTGGACACTAGACTTCCCAAGTCTCTCATTTGGGCGCTCATAACTCATATAAACATACTTGGGCCCAAAAAATGTATTAACTACCTTTTGGTCCATAAAATGGGAAAATTTACTATTTTTCCTATCTCTTTAAAAAATATATTTTTTTCATATTTACCTTGGAAAAATTACCATTTTGCCCTCCTTAGTTTAAGATGAACTATTTGACATCCCTTAGGGCTTAATTGACCATTTTCCCCCTCCATTACATAAAATTTATGATTTTTCCCCTAAATTCTAGAAAATGACTTTAGACTTCCTCATATGTCTTAAAATCACTTCTAAGACCCTTTGGCTACTCTTAGGGACATTTTTCATATTTTTTCCATATTTGCAATTTGGTTTCCAAACATTCCATAATTGTAATTTAGTCGACAAAATTTTGAATGGAAACCAAACAAACTTCTAAATTTACAATCTACCCACCAATTGATCTCATCACACCGCTAATGGCTCGTGGAAGGAGTGGGGGGCCTTACCTCGGCCAAACACAACCAAATTTGGTTGTTTTACAAAACTAGCCAAAATTGAGCAACTAAGGGGGTTGTAAAAAATTTTCACCTAAGGTGGCCAAAGCTTAGGCATTTTGTAGTCAAGGTCAAGGGGAAACTTTTTGTGGTGTTGATCTGCCAAGTGGTAGCCGAAGTTGGGCAAATTTAGACGTCGACTATTCATGATCAGGTTGTACCCGACAGGCCCACTAGTGGAAATTAGATCGTGTAGGTCGATTTCACCATGTCAGATGTCAACCCTAGCCATGGAGGTGTAAAGGGGAGGTAGGTGGTCACTTTGGCACAAATGGCCACCAGAGTGGTTGTCAAAGGAGGGAGAATTGGGCCCTACAAGTCCACTAGTGGTGACCAAACTTTATGTCCCAAAATTGGGTCGGTAAAAACAACCCTTGTGTAGTGTTTTCTAGCCACTAGCAAGTTGGGGCCCAGACATAGGGCTCAAGAGGAGTCCATTGGCAGCTTTTTAACACCAATGTCACACCATTTGGTGATCGAACAATAGAGAATTGTAGTTTTGAGTGACGATAGGTCGAGGAGCTGTCCGAGATCGGGATTTTTTACTTTGAATGCCAAATACGAGTTATCCATGAAGAGTTAATGCAATTATCTCCATAGAAAGACCAGTAGCTCAATTCTTAGTTTATCTCTGCAATTTGTAGCACTCAATTAAATAAAAAATTGACTCAATTAGAGAGTTGTCAAGAGGTGCACGATGGCTTGCAGGTGAGTTGGGTGTGTCTAGTCGACCTGACTCGGTCCCCACTAACTCGACTTCCCTTCTTTTTCTTTTTCCTTTTTTATATTTAAATTACCATTTTGCTGTTTTGGGTACTTTTGATAATTAAATTCAAAATCATGACCTTGTTCGGGTAAAAACTAACTTTCCCCAAAAACCTTAGTTTTTATGCCTAGGAACCAAGTCCCAAATCTAATTGGATCCCTAGTCCAGACATTGTGTTTCTTATTCCATTTCCATGACTGAGTTATGATCTGAATTCAACTTTTCAAATCTCATCCCAGGTTCTATTCCCGTCTCGGGGTCCTGTTCTTGATTTTGGCTTTTATCTCTAGTTTGGGATTTCATTCTCAATTTTCGATCCCATTCTAGGTTTAGAATTTCATTCTTGATTTTGGATATTATTTTAAATTATGCATCCCATTTTCTGACTTAGGGTCTTATTCTTAGTTTGAGATTTCATTCCTGGTTCACACTTGGTTTTTGGTCCACTTGGACATAACCGGGGCTCGGGAATTTCCAGTGTTACATAATGACTTTATACAAGGACATGTACTTATACCACAATTCATTCCTTTACATATCTCGGATATTCATCAACCCTCTAACAGTTCATCAATACCATCAGATGGTAATGATTCTCTACCTATTGCCATCAATAGAGAAAATATAGCTAATGCATGGAAACCTCCGATTAGGTATAGTTTTGAGAATCATATATCTAATTATGTCTCATATGCATTTGTTCCACTTGCATACAAGATGTTTATTGCATCACTACAGTTAGTGCACATACCAAAGAATTGACAAATGGCTAAACATAACCTGAAGTGGCCTAAAGTAAAGCATGAGGAGATAAAAGGACTAGAGAAGAATAAAATGTGGAAACTTGCTCAACTTCCAAATGAGAAAAACATTGTAGGATGTAAGTGGATATTCAATATTAAATAGAATGTTGAATCAGAAATTGTGAGGTACAAATCAAGATTGGTGGCAAAAGGTTATAGTCAAACAAATGGAATAGACTATGATGAGACTTTTGTACCAATGTCTAAGATGAGCACTATCATATTGTTTATTTTATGTGTTGCTAACTTTGGGTGAACATTAAATCAAATGGATATAAATAATGCATTTTTGCATGGAGACCTACAATAAGAAATATATATGGAGATTCCGCTTGGATTTGATACAATGAAGACTACGGGGAAATGATATAGGTTGAAGAAATCTTTTTATAAACTCAAGCAGTCACCAAGAGCATGGTTCGACCTATTTCAATGTCTAGTGGTTAAAATGGATATCTGGGAGTGTAACAGAGATAATACAGTTTTCTATTAACACTCTAATAGTTGAGTCGCTATTCTCGTAGTATATGTGTATGATATTATCATCATTGATAATGATGGTACTAAGATATTGCAGCTAAACAAATAATTGAGTAAATAATTTGAGGTGAAAGATTTGAGTTATGAAACCTGTCCCCTAGACCAAGTAAACCAGGTAAAGAACAGGCGGTTTTGAGAAAAGCAAGCTAAAAAAGGAACTAAAAATGATAAAGGAGGGTTAAAATTGGAAATTGGGAAATCCTAAGTGACCAAAAATTAGCAAAAGTCATGGGGAAGAACCATGAAGTGAATTGGATAGGTGAACCGAACTGAACTAGATTGAACCATAGAGAACCGGCACAATAATTCATTTTTCTAGGTGGCTTAATAATCTCAATTTGGGAAATTGAGGCCACCATTAGATAGAAAATGAATTTAGAAATTTTTAAATTTTAGAAAAAAGGTTGAATCGGATCCAAACCGGCCAATTTTCAAATTCGGGACATCGAACCTGGTCGGACTGGACCGGTCAACAGTCCAACTAGTCAATGAACTGGACCAATGAATGGTCCAGACCGGTCAATGGTCAACGGAGCCCAATCAGTAGCCACACAAGCATGGACAACTAAGGGAAGGCTACCACGTAGACACAGACAACCAATGGGAGGTTGTCATGTGTCTGGTCAACAGGTCAACGACTAACGTGGCGGTCAAGTTAGACCTCCAAATCAGAACAACCTGCCAATCACAACATGCCACGTGGCACACCGCCACATCATCATCTTCAATCTCTAGTCGCTGGCTGATAGAGAGAATAGAGAAGAGAGAGAGGCCGGAAAAACTAGAGTATCCGGCGACTCGAAAATCTCTCTGGTCAGGTCATCGATGACCGAGTCTCATGCTGGTCGGTAACTTAAATAGTTGTTGAGCTCCCTATATAAAGAGCACCCCTCCATTCATTCTAAGCACCCCAGAATCGACCGAAGAAGGAGAAGCACTTAGTTTTTCGGCGAGCAGCAAACTAGAGATCCGACATGGGGGCTTTTCTCCATCTCCGAAGCTGCATTCGGTGACATTTAAACTGAGAGGAAGTCCTCTACATGATTGCACCCTCCCTTCAGCCCAAGAACCACCGTAGAAGAGCGAGGAAGCTCAAATAGTAATGCCGCTCCTCGGTTGTCATTAGCTCGAGCTACTTCAGCTCAAGTCGAGCCATCACTAAGCCAATTCTGGCCAAACCAAGCCCTCCAAACACCACCTATAGATGCACCAACCTTCCCCCAAGCTAATACAATAAGCCCCTTTGTCGCCCCTTCGTCGAAAAACATTGTTCATGGTGCATTTCTATGAATAATGAAACTAAGAAATTCACGCTACTCATGCCACATATTGAGGTGCGGTTTGATCTAGGGAGGATCCCTAGGAGGAGAGATATTTAGAGAGAGCAAGCGCTCTAGTCGTCGAACCCTCACTAGGCCAAATCGGGTGGTTCAAAACTTGAAATGACAAAGCTCTGTTTGAGCTTCGTTTGAGCTCATTTCTAGGCCAAATCAGGTGGTTCAACGCTTGAAATGACGAGAAAATCACAAAGAAGATGGTTCAAATAAGAATGAGGGCAATTAACCAAGTTTTGGGGTCAACTAAACGAAATTGTGATTCGAGGACCAAATTACAATTTTTAGGAAAATTGGGCAATTTGGTGATTTTTGGAAAATTGGGGTATGAATTGCAATTTAAGGAAATTAGGAGCATTTTCATGAAATTAACTCCCAATTGGGCAATTGGATGAAGTGGATGGCCAATTGGAAAATTTTGAAAGTTCAAGGATCAATTGGTATTTTTTGGGAAATTAGGGACCAATTGCCAATTTTGGGAAAATTGAGTACCAATTGGTAATTTTGGAAAATTCAAGGACCCGTGAGAAAACATTGGAAGTTCTAGGGACTTAATTAAAAATAAGTTCAGCATTAGGGACCTAAAGTCAAAATTTATGAACTTTAGGGACATAATCTCAATAAAAGTAAGAGGTCTTTTCTACCAAACCATCTTGATGTGAATACTCGAACCATGTAGGCACGAGTCATACAATACGGGTGCCAAGGCGCACATGGAAGATTGGAATTTCAATGGGGACAAATTTGTCACAATATCGAGTGAGTAGGATTTTCAGCATCATACCCGGTTGGGGGTGATGAGAACTGTTTTAAAGTTTGAAACAAATAATTTTTTTAGGAATGGTCTCCCATGACTGTGTGAAACTGCTTAAACATTTTGGAAGACGTTCCTGATGGGATATAGAATCGCTCTAATAGGCTCGAAGCCTCAAATTTGAAAATGATAGGGCCGAAGGCCCAATTTTGAAAAACTCACGAAGTGGGCCTAAGTCCAGTGTGCATGGGTTGGACCTACAGACAAACATGAGTTATAAGAATCATGAAAACTCTCATAAAAATTGGAATTGTTGTGTGATTTGCTATGAGGCCAAGACAGGACTGACAAAGCTCGATAGGCTAGTGGCAGTGCACCCAGACAAGGTCGACGGGCTGGTCAAGGCAAACAGCTGCAAGTCAGGTCGAGTGTTGGGGTCGTTGGTCTGTTGGCACCAGAAAGCATGGTTAATGGATGAAAATTGTTGTATTCATGCATGAGGAATTCGGGAGCCTCTAGACACCCGTGAAGGGTAGTCGATAGGTCCCAAGGGCTGTTGGACGACCCAAGGGTGAATAAGGGCGAGTCTGTCATGTAGTCCGTCATGAAGCTCTAATAGCTTCCTGCGCACTAAGACCCAAGCTAGAGGGGAAATGAGGTCTCGTCCCACAAAGTGGACATGATGAAGCACTGAAACCGAGGCTAGAGGGGAAAGGTGGTTTAGAGACTGAGGCTGGAGGGGAAATGAGGTCTTGTCCCACCAAGCGGACATGATTAGGGTTTGAGGGTTGGACTATTGATGTCCACTCAAACTCAGGTGGACGGTAAAGGTGTTTCGATCCACAAGTGGAATAGTTGGGGACTATTCTACGAACGTGTGATCCATTTCTATGATAGAAAGGACATATGAATGTTTGCTGAAATGCCTCCCAAGCAAGGGGAAGGGCTCAAGAAGTGATGAATTCATAGAACAACAAACTTAATGCATAAAACATTTTGACCAACTAATTGTCATGAAAACTCACTTCCTAACCCTCACTTATTGAGTTGTAGAAACTCACCCCCTCCCATAAAACCTTTTTTAGGAAGACCACATTGCCACGACAAGCATAAGCTAGAGGAGAAATTCAAAGGTATCGTAAGTAAGTAACTTTTATTTAGTTGTTTTGTAAACTTTGTTATGGAAAGCATGTACACTTTGACACCTTTACCTTCCTTGGACTATTTGGTAGAAATACCATATTAGTACGAGGAAGGGTGGTGGGTTGATAACAGGACTCCGACCAGACTAGGTTGGGGTGTGACAACTTAAGTGGTATCAGAGCAAGGTTTTCCAAACAAAGTTTCAAAACTAAATACCCTGGAACCCTAACCCACGGTAAACTCCTATCAAATAGATATGATCACACCAATAGAAACCGAACAGACACACATTGTCATGGCAGGATCAAAAAGAAATCCTTCCCCGCTCGAGGGAATTAGCTTGGGAACTCGAGAGTTTAGGAGGACCCAACCCACGAGGCCAAGGATGTCTCTTGAGCTAAGGAGACTTTATGAAGAATTTGTCAAGGTATTCAGGGAAACTTGCTTTGTGCTTAGGAAAGGGGATCATTCCGTAGGATATATGCACCCAAGGATGGTGAAACAAAGAAACCACCAACAACCCCCAAGAAAAATTCCCCAAGGTCTAGGATGGAGCTATAAAGTTCTGTGCAAGGAAGTAACCTGCTACAATTGCGGACAAAGGGGACACTGTGCATGAAAGTGCCAAAAACCACTGAGGAATATGGTACCCACTCCTAGGAATCCTACTTCCACAAGCGGGGAAGGACATGAAGAAAGGAAAAGAAAGGAAAAGAGGGTAGATGAAGCCTATCCATTGCGTAAATACTGAAGGACCAACGTAGGAACCAGTGTCGGGATAACCTGCTATAGGTGTGGAGGAATAAGACACATGGAAAGAAGACGTCCCACGCCACAAGGATGAATGTCAATACCTCCCCGACTCTAGGAGTCCAAAGGGATGAAAGACAGGAGGCCGCCCTAGGAGCCACAACTCCAACTGAGGATTTCAAACCCATCCCGGAGAGAGTTCCAAAAAATTCTAGCATAGAGCTTCCTGACCTTTCTTTTAACCACCTCCCTTAGAGGGAAAGAGGTCCCCAGCTGTATTGTATTCAATTCCCCATAATTAAAATTTCAAATTCCCATAAAATTTTGTTGCCCCAACCCATAATGAGTCCAATCAAAATCTCGTGCCCCAGGACAAACCTAATAGGAACAAATAATGTCTTTAAAAGAGGTCAAGGTACTCCGACCTCCCTGAAAGAGGTAAGCCTAGGTAAGAGGACCATGCATAGAATGAAACCCAAAGAATGAGTTCACGAGGAGACAATAGTAAAGGAGACGACAACCCCATTTGGGATAGGTGAGGTAACCATAACTAGGAAACAAAGTAAAGAATTTTCAAGGAGAGAGGAACCTTGGAAGATGTATGCCCACTAACTAAAGAACGATGAACCTCAAGACTAGTCTCTAACCCCACCTACTTAAGGAAACCTAGGATCATACGATGAGGCATAATCGGGACTGCGTAAGATGAGGATGAGAACTAGAAGTTACTCTGGTAGAAACACGAAGTTAGGGATGGTAGAGTGTAACCTACTTTGGAAAAGTAGAGGAGCTAAGTAGGGATACAAACCCACCTAGCAAAAGTAAACAACTAGTAATCATGGGATAACCAAAGGAGACTAAAATGATGCCCTAAGAAGGAATGAAAGTGAAGTGACAATCACACCCTAAAAAAGGCGGTAGGATGGGCATTAAGGACAAGTGAACTTGAGAGACAACTGTCTCGAGGCAATTGGACAAAGAGGGCAATAGGAACTGGGTGGTTGAACAAACCAACCCTCGTGAGAATTACGGATTTAAACCCCGACAAGGAGAAAAAGCTAAAAAGTGGCAAATGTCAGAAGAAAAGGATGATGGGAATCCTTAGAAGGATCCATGGCCAAAAGGAATTGGCAACCACCCTCGAGCCACAAGAAGGACTAAGTGAACCTTTCGTGAGGCAATTAGGAGACCTCAACACAAAGAGGATTTGGAATTTTAAAGGAAACTTGTAATATTTACAAGTATGAATAAGGAAAGGGTACAAAGTATGAGTAAGCAAAAAAGGATGACATCAAGTGATGTCACAAAATTGATAAAAGATCTTATACCCTCAAAGGAAGAACGCAAAGGGGAAGTATACCCAAAGCCCAAGGAGTGAAGCAAAACCTAAGGAGCAGATAGTAGGATAATAAACTCACGTAATACCGCAACAAGTGGCAATAGGCGGAATACCCATAATAAGGACAAATTAGGAAGGGTGATCCAAAAAACATTAGAGAGTTCGCCCTTCAATTAGAAAGTGATATATGAACATAATAAAGGGCCAACATAGGACCAGAAGGGGATAACACTAAAACCAAGGAAACAAATAGACCTAGGACGATCGGATGTTCTGGAACTCCCAGTTCCGAATAAAACCCTCAAGAGAAAAGGTCTAACCTCAAATAGCGGGAAGCATTGACTTAAGAAATTATTTGGACACGAGGGTAAGGCAAGTCAAAGGAACTAAGTCCAAGGGAGTAAATGAATGAGCAAAAAAAAGGGTAACTAGAGCGATAGAATGTCAAATCAAACACCAAGTTGATCGCAAGAGAATTCATCTCTGATGTAAAGGATGGACGACTAAGTTTTGAGGACAAACTTTTAAAAGGAGGGGAGAGTTGTGAAACCTATCCCCTGGACCAAGTAAACCAGGGAAAGAACCAGCGGTTTTGAGAAAACTAAGGCAAAAAAGGAACCAAAAATAATAAAGAAGGGTTAAATGGGAAATTGGAAAATCCCAAGTGACCAAAAATTCACAAAAATCTTGGGGAAGAACCATGAAGTGAATTGGATAGGAGAACCAGATTGGTTAGGGGTGAATCGGACCCAAACCGGACTAAACCAGATTAAACTATAGAGAAATGGTTCAATAATTCATTTTTCTAGGTGGATTAAAAATGTCAAATTGAGAAATTGAGGTCACCATTAGATAGAAAATGAATTTAGAAAATTTTAAATTTTAGAAAAACCAGTCGAATCAGGCTTGAATCAGCCGATTCGAATTTGGGTCCCTAAACCCTGTCGAACCGGACTGATCAACGGTCCAACCAGTCAATGAACCAGACCAGTCAATGATTTAGACCTGTCAACAGTCAACGGAGCCTAGTCTACAGCCACGCAAGCACATGCAGCCAATGGGAGGCTGCCACGTGTCTAGTCAACAGTCTGCGAATGACCAATTAGCTTGCCACATAAACACGGGCAACCAATGAGAGGCTATCATGTGTCTGATCAACGGGTCAACGATTGACATGGCGGTTAAGTTAGACCTCCACGTCAGAAAAATCGAAAAGTCACAACATGCCACGTGTCACACCCGCCACGTCATCGTCTTCAACCTCCAGCCACTAACAAAGAGAACAAAGAAGAGAGAGAGGCTGGAAAAGCTAAAGTCTCCGGCAACTCAAAAATCTCTCTAGTCAAGTCGTTAACGGCTGAGATGGAGGCCGAGTCTCACGCCGGCCGGTAGCCTGAACAGTTGCTAAGCTTCCTATATAAAGAGCACCACTCCATTCGTTCTGAGCACCCCACAATCGACAAAGAAGGAGAAGTACTCAGTTTTCTGACGAGCAGCAAACCGGAGCTCCGACATTGAGGCTTTTCTCCACCTTTGAAGTTGCATTCAGTGCCATTAGAACCAGGAGGAAGTCCTCTACATGGCTACACCCTCCCTTTAGCCCGAGAACCGTCGTAGAAGAGTGAGGAAGCTCAAATAGTAATGCCGCTCCTCAGCTGTTAGTAGCCCGAGCTGCTCAAGTTGAAGTCAAGCCATCTCCAAGCCAATTCTAGCCAAACCAAGCCCCCCAAACTCTACCTAGAGGTGCCCCAACCTTCCCCCGAGCTAATACGGTAAGCCCCTTCACCGAAAAATATTGTTCACGTCACATTTCTAAGAAAATTGAAACTAAGAAATTCACACTGCTTGGGCCACCAATTGAGACGTGATTTGATCCAGTGAGGATCCCCGGGAGTAGAGCAATTCAGAGAAAGCAAGAGCTCTGGTCACCGTATCCTCATCGATAAGATATCGAAGCTTTCTCTCTCTAGACTAAATTTTCCGGCAAAGCTCCGTTTGAGCTCATTTCCAAGCCAATTCTGGTAGTTCAAAGCTTGAAATTATAAGGAAAACATAGAAAAGATGATTCAAATCAAGAATGAGGGCAATTAACTAAGTTTTGGGGGTCAATTCAATGAAATTGTGATTCAATTTTTGAGGAAATTGGGCAATTTATGGATTTTTGGAAAATTGGGGTCTAAATTGCAATTTAAGGAAATTCGGGCCATTTTCATGAAATTAACTCCCAATTGGGGCCAAATTGGACAATTGGATGAAATGGAGTGCCAATTGGAAATTATTGAAAATTCAAGGACCAATTGGTAATTTTTGGGAAATTAGGGACCAATTGGAAATTTTGGAAAAATTGAGTACCAATTGGTAATTTTGGAAAATTCAAGGACCCTTGAGGAAAAATTGGAAGTCTTAGGGACTTAATTAAAAATAAGTTCAACACTAGGGACCTAAAGTCAAAATTTATGAACTTTAGGGACCTAAAGTTAGTCGTTGACATATATGCAAATATATGGAAGTAAGAGGTCTTTTATGCCAAACTATCTTGATGTGAATACTCGAACCATGTAGGCACGAGTCATACGAGTACGGGTGCCAAGGTGCACATTGAAGATTAGAAATCCAGCGGGGACGAATACATCAAGATATCGGGTGAGTGGAATTTTCAGCATTATACCTAGTTGGGGGTGATGAGAACCATTTTAAAGTTTGATAAAAAAATCATTTTTCCTAGAATGGTTTCCCCTAACTGCGTGATACTACTTAAACATTCTGGGAGACATTTTTTATGGGAGCTAGATTCGCTCTAATAGGCTTGAAGCCTCGAATTTGAAAATGATAGGGCTGAAGGCCAAGTTTTGAAAAACTTGTGAAGTGGGCTCAAGGCCATTGTGCACAGGTTGGACCCATAGTGTCACGCCCCGACCCGGTTTGGTCAGATCCCCATGATCAACCCACCACTCTCCCGGTTTATTAAAGGGTTTCCCCTTATTGTAAACCGTAAAGAGTAAGGCGTCCTTTAACCTGCACCTTTTTCCTGGAATAGCATAATCAAAATTGCATGAAATTTAAAACTTTACATACCTGTCTTACAGGCATCTTAGTTGATGATCTTTAAGGGGAGGCTTTCCGGGATTTCCTAAAAGGGATATAAGGGAGGGGGTGAGTACGACTACTCAGTGAATGGGTTTTTAAAAGCTTTTATCTTTTAAGAAAAACATTTATATGGAGTGTGCCAAACTCCTTTGTTTTCAAAAATCCCTTCATTTAAAAATTTGGATTTTTCCATTATTTCTTAGTTACCATGGTGTGTCATCACCCAACACACATCCTTCATCATGAAGGCTACACACATTCGCAAGTCAGTATCACTACTGAACCCGCTAGTGGCTTCGGAGCGACTTTTCCTACCACCCGGATAGAAGTACGACCACTTCTACCTTGGGAATGAGTGGATGTACGTGACATCCGACCCACAATCCCGAAATCACTTCTTCGTCTCCGTATGAGGACAGAGACCTCATCCTGTCCCCACCCCGGTCTCATGCGCTTCGTGCTACTCCAGATTTCGCACAGACACCTGGAACGATGAACGGCCCTTATAGCCACCAGGTCGTCCAATGCCCTTAGGACGCATCACTACCCCTCATGGGCATCTTGATGATCCTGTACTCACAGTGCATGCACAAACAATGTTTTCTTATATTGCCATGTAATCTGTGGTGCCACTAGTCCAATGGCCCCGACTCTCAACTCAACCCGCAGCTGTTTATCTTGACTAGTCCGTCGACCTGTCATGTCGCATTGCCGCTAGTTGACTGAGCATGTCGGTCCTATCTTGGTACCATGGCCAAACAATTCACTTATTAAGTTTTATGGCACATATATCATGTTCGTTTACGAGCTCCTACTCATGCCAACTGGCCTTGGGCCCACTGTACGAGATTTTCAAAATTGGGCATTTAGCCCCGAAGTTCCAAAACCGAGGCCCCTAGCCTATCAAAGCTATTCGAGCTCCCGTCGAGAAGGTCTCCCAAATAGTTTAAGCATTGGCATACAGTCAGGGGAGAACACTTTCGACAAAATAGGTTTTCACTGTCCATTATACCAACTGGTATAAGGACATCTCCGTTCATAACCGATGAACAGGTTTTCAACTTCCTTCGAGGAAGTCTCACCATACCAACCGGGTATGATCTACTTACAACCGGTAAGTATTTTTTTCACATAATTTTCACACCACTTTCTCTAAGTGGTGATGATTAAAATACCACTAAATAGTGGGTTTTTATACCGAGGTACTTATCATCCCCTACCAGGTATGATATAAAATTTTCACTCACAACTGGTAAGTGGTTTTTATCTTTAAGTTGTACTCATCATCCCAACCGGGTATGATGTTAGTAAACCCACTCACCCGTTAATGCCGTAAATTCCACTAGATTGGTTCTTGGTATTCACGCGAGCTTGTCCTTGCTGGCGTTCCCGGTATTTCACGTTCCTACACGATATGAACATCTTGGTTCATTATCCTTCGGCCTAATCGCCTTCATTCATTCCAAATGAATGAGAAAGTCAAACTTTCATTTATTTGCAATTAGGTCCCTAAAGTTATTTCTCTTTAACTTTAAGTCCCAAATACCGGTTTTTCCTCAAATTGAGTCCCAAAACTTCTAAACTTTATCATAGGATCTCAATTTATTCCATTTCACAAAAAGGGGTTTAATTTCCCAAATTTCCAATTTGGTCCTCCAACTTTTCCAAAATTACCATTTTGCCCTTCCTTTACAAAAATGGTAATTTTTGCCCCAAAAATTTCAAAATTCCTCAATTGGTCCTCTAACATTATTTTCATGCCCAATTGACCCTCAATTTCATAAAATTTCATTTTGGTCCTTTGAATTTCGAAAATCCCCAATTTTCCCACAATTCCAACTTCTTAACACAGCCGAATTTTATTTCATCAAATTGACCCATCAAACGTTTCTAATTGTTGAAATTGAGTTTATACATGTTCATAAGATTCTTCAGAAATGTGAATCGCAAGTTCTAATGCCAGGACAAGCTCAAACGGAGCTTCGCCGAAAAATGAACTATAGAGAGAGAAAGCTTCGATTACTCATCGGTGAAAGCATGACGGTTCGAGCTTTCGATCTAGACAGATAGCTCTCATCCTGAGGTTCATCCTAGAATCAAGAGTCGCATCAATTGATGCGGAATTGGATTAGAATTTTGTTATTGAAATTCGGTCGACTCTCTCTCTAGCACCAATCAAAAATTATAAAGGGGAGCCGAATTGGCTTACCTTTCGGTCCTAATTCGGCCGTGGAAAGGCTGAGGAAGTGTTGGGAGGGCTTGGATTGGCCTGAACAGGGCTTGGAATGGCTGATTTCAGCTTGGCCGAAATAGGGCAGCTTCGGTCCGCCGGAGTTGCTTCACTATTCTATCACGCCGACGCTTCTCCAATGATTCTCGTATTCACTGGAGTTTACTATCAGATAGTTGTCTTCTCCTCGGTTCTAAAGAGCCGGACCTTTGTTCAAGTAGAAGCTCTAGTTCGAGCTTTACCGAGAAATGGAGCAGTAGTGAGAGAGAGAGAGAAGTGTTTAGGTGTGAGGAGAATGAAATGGGGATGACCTCTTTATATAGTCGTAAAACTCGTGTATTAAATGGGCAAGATTTATTACTAATATTAATATTGCCATAAATTATTGGTATTAATTCCAATAATTTAATTTCGGTAAAAAATCATACTTTCCAAGAGGTCACCCATCCTCACACTACTCTCAAGTAAGCACGCTTAACTTTGAAGTTTTTATAGAATCTAGTTCACCTGAACCAATTTGGTTTTTATTTTCTATTTTATTTTAAGTTTCTTTTCCAATGTTTAATGAACCCTTCAGCTGCATGCCATGTCGAGTGTCAGGGTCGTTGGACCATTGGCACCAAAGAGGTTAATGGATCAAAACTATTATATACATGCATGAGGAATTCAGGAGCATCTAGACACCCGAGAAGGGTAGTCGATGGGTCCCAAGGGCTACTGGACGACCCAAGGGTGCATAAGGGCGATTCTATCGTTCGAGTCAGTCATGATGCTCTGATAGTTTTGTTGTGCACTGATACCAAGGCCAGAGGGGAAATGAGGTCTTGTCCCACCAAGCAAACATCATTAGGTTTTGAGGGTCGGACTATTGATGTCCACTCAAACTCGGGTGGACAGTAAAGGTGCTCTAGTCCACAAGTGGAATAGTCGAGTACTATTCTGCGAACGTGTGATCCCTTTTTATGATAGAAAGGGCATGTCAATGCTTGCTGAAACGCCTCCCAAGCAAGGGGAAGGGCTCAAGAAGTGATGAATTCATAGAACAATAAACTAAATGCATAAAATGTTTTGACCAATTGATTGTCTTGAAAACTCACTTACCAACCCCCACTCATTAAGTTGTAGAAACTCACCCTCTCCAATTAAACCTTTTTCAAGAAGACCACCTCGCCACGACGAGTAGATGCTAGAGGAGAAAGCCAAAGGTACTGTAAGTAAGTAACTTTTATTTAGTTGTTTTATAAACTTTGTTATGGAAAAGCAGGTACCCTTCGACGCCTTTACTTCCTTGGACTATTTGGTAGAAATACCAAATTAGTACGAGGAAGGGTGGCGGGTTGATCACAGGACTCCGACCCGACTGGGTCGGGGCGTAATATGAGTACACTCAAGTATTTTTTCGGTATTGAGATTGCTAGATCCAGAAAATGTATAGTATTTTCTTAGTGAAAGTACACACTCGATCTACTCACTAAGACAAGGATGTTAGATTGTCGAATAACTTTGATGCCAATATAATCAAATCATAAGTTATGTGCTTAGTCATATGACCCGATGGATAAAGAATAATATCAAATTATTGTGGAACGATTGATTTATCTATTTAATACAAGATCTCATATCACATATACAGTCAGTATTATTAGCAGATATATGCACGATTGTAATATAACTTATTGGGAGGCCATCATGAGAATATTAAGATATTTAAAAAGGACTTCAAGTATAAACTTTGGTTTAAAGCTTGGAGTCACACTAGAGTAGAAAGTTTTGTGATTCAAATTAGGCTAGCTATGTGGATAATAAAAGATCTAGATATGGCTATTGTGTGTTTGTTAGATGTAATATTGTATCATAGAGAAGTACGAAGTAAGACGTAGTTGCCTAATCATTAGTAGAAGTAGAGTACAAATCAATGGATTAAACCATTTGTGAGATAATTTAGATAAAAATTTTACTAATAGAGTTTTACATCTTTAGAGAAAAACCAATAAATTTGTGGTGTAATAAGTTTGTTATCAAAATTGTTAACAATTAAGTTCAACATGATAGGATCGAACATATGGAAATTGATCGATTTTTTATTTAAAAAATGACAAAAATCGTGTAATTCAAATATATAAATACTGGTTAATAACTAGTAGATTTATTATCTAACGTTTAGATTCTAAATAATGAGATTATATTTGTAAAAATATGTGAATAATAGATATATATGGTTCAAATTAAGTGAAGTGTACAATATTAATAAGTAACATATATATTTGTAAATATTACAAATCTATATTATATATATTTGTAAATATTACAAATCTATATTATATATATTTGTAAATATTACAAATCTATATTATATATATTTGTAAATATTACAAATCTATATTATATATATTTATGATGTAATTTATTTGATATGATAATATAATTCTAATATTCAATAAGTAATATGTTTAATATTGTGTTTGGCTACGAAGTTCTCTACATTACATTATGACAATAATATGTTCAAATTGAATGTTCAAAATTATTTGAATAAGTGTTTGATTATGGTAAAAAATAAAACCGAAAAGGCAACCTCCAATAATTCAAGGAACATTTTAATTTTGTTGGATTGTTTTAGTCCTCGACATGCCCTAGAAGCCCCTTTCTACCCTTTCTAGGAGAGGCAAAACCATGGACATTGTTCACTAATTTCTCTTTAATATATAAAATTATATTAGAAATATAATAAATTATAGATCACAATTCAATCCGCTGATAATTGAGTTGCTGGAATTTGAAAGTTTTCACCCTTTCATTTTCAAATAGAACATATACTAAAAGGTCCACTTGGGATGGAGCTTTCATGGCGGATCTATCTTTGACCGCAAGTCCAGCTTTCTGTCTGGACTTCCCATGAGACATGCATTTGTACTATATATATAGTGTGGGCCTCTCTTCCTGCACGATTGTTGGATGGTTGTGGTACGTCCATGCACTGCCACTGCACAATTAATAGCCATACCATATAGTAGCTAGCTGGTATATCATCTAAATTCAAGATTATGGGGCCGGGTTGTACATACGGATAACAATGGAGCTAGTGGGTATCCTTAGATATGGACCCTATTGTCCCCCAGGTCCCATTGACCCCTCTGCATTTCACATGCAAAACCCCTATATTTTGTAGAAGGAAAATTAAACATAGAAAATTATAAGTATTTTTTACTTTTTTTTCTATGTACAAACAATCTCATATTCTGTATGTTCAAATTTGGAAATGTTTTTTCACTAATGAAAACTTGAATTGTATTGAAAGAGATCATTCGATAGTAGAAACAAATATTACTGGGTAGACATTACCCTATTGCGACATATCCATTAGAAAAGAAACAACTCAAATCTGAAGATGAATTTGTTGATGGTCTACCAACACTCAAGAAGAGTCACCAAAATTGAGTTGCCAACCTTTAAAATTCATCTCTTTAAGGCTTATTTCCATGGACATGACGGGATTGTAGCCGTCAAACATTACCAATGAGTCCATCTCTAAAATAGTGTCATGTTATTTACTTTTAAGGGCCAATGTTATCCCTTGCATGGCCGTGAGGACTTCGACTTCAACCATCCATTGATACTTCATTCCATCACCTCCACCCGCAAGGGATTTTGCATGCTCTGCTCTAATTCCCACAACATGCGTGATTGAATTGTATGATCGTTCCAATTTATTTTTATGTTGTCTGTCCAAGACCTCAACCCAACATGCATTTGAGGAAGTTGGGATCGACATGAATGATCAGCAAATTGCATATGAAGGAGCCAATAGATTCCAACAAAATGGAGAATGGATTTACACTACCTCATAATATTCAAAGTGACTCTCATTTAGAGAACATGGAAAGTAAAATACGATGTAAAAAAATCATGGCCTTATAATTTTATCTTTGTTGTCTATTCTTATTTGACTTTTAGATATACTATATTGTATAGTGGATACATGCTTACTCTTATTAAAATTTATGAAGCATTATATTTATAAAAAATGAAACAACTAGTTTATGGAGAAGTTCACAACAAACACAAGGTTTAGTTACTTATTAGTGGCAAATCTCGGCAGAAAAGTTGTAGTGTTGATTTTAGAGATAGGTATATGTCCATAAACAAGGATAATAAATGCAATTACGGTAAGATATATTATACGTTAATGAAAAATATATTTCTAATTATCAAAAATAAAGAAAGATGTATGATATGGGCACTATTATTACATGCACTAAATAATGGCATCCATATGTTAAAAAATAATGATATTGACAGGTCGTTGGATCATTGACATGGCCTGCAAGTGATAATAAAAGCTCGTGGAAAGAGAAAAATGAATCTGCACGTATTTTCAAGATCCACAGATGCTACCATCGTCTCAAGTTGGGCAAATGGCAAATGGAAAACCACGGGCCATCTTGTTTTTGCATGCAAGTGTATCAATCAATCGTCTTTCTTTTGGAGAAAAAAACCCACTAGTTTTTAGTCTCCAAACTTATTTTCTTGCCGTTGGAGCCTCCAACTCCAAAAAAATAGGGGAGATCATGTATTTTGTAGGTCTAAATTTATAAAAATAAAAAATAAATTCATGCTAAGATAAATATTTTAGGTCAACTATGTATAGGAGGAAAGAAATAACAGTAATAAAATATTAAAAGTGATAATTAAATTGATATAATTATTTACAAACTATGGTTTATATGTTATGTTTGTATTATTTGAATTGCCATGACAATTATTAATTGGTATGCATTATAAATTAGCGAATATTTCAAATTTTGCTGGTAAAACTCTGAATATTTTTGTTCATCCAGATATATACGGGTTTGTAAAGTGTGATCTAAGGAATGATGTAGTGGATAAATTTTAGGGAAAAAAAGGCGAGTTAGCTGTAATGTGCCTTCTCGAGATCCGTTGCCGACACAAAGGACGCCTCTCTAAGTGGAACGCTCAACTTGACCTGCAATGTGCCTTCTCGAGATCCGTTGCCGACACAAAGGACTTACACAAGGATGGACGGAAGGTTCGCGTAGCTGAATGTCAATGGCAACTAAATGATAAATGGTTTAGCCTGTAGTTAAAATTTTTAATTAGTATAATAGTTATAATTTTATAAATTTAAGATATTTTTTTATTTTATTAAATATATAATTAAATTATTAAAATATACTCTCACTTTTTATTTGTATATATTTATAATTAGCAGCTTTAAATTAATATTAGGTATTATTTTTAAAGTATAAGATAAGTGGAAAAAATTGTTTCTACTTAGTTATTTTTTTTATACACTCAGTTATAAAACAAGTCGAATTTTCAGTATTAAGTTGGGTATTTTAATAAATTCATTCACTATAATAATATATTATAGAGGTATTATAGGCCTATATATTTAATTGTAAGTAGTGTAATATTAATAATTTTATAAATTTATAATATTTTTTTATTTTATCTAATTTTTTATAATATTCTCAATAATATCGGTTGCGATAAATTACATGCTATAATTATTTATATGTAGATTTAATTTAGCTTTTATTCATACACCACCTCATAAGTAACATATATTTGTACATTACACTCATTAAGAATAATTTTGCTAAATAACTTGGGAAAGGAAACTAGTTTGTCCGGCTGCTGCATGAAGAGGGCCTTCTCATTGGACAGCGTATATATTCTTTCTCCTTTGAAAAATCTTGCATTCATTTCCATTCAAATGCTGTAGATATAGGCCGTGAACAACAGCATATGGATGAGATTGCCCAGGTTATGCCATCATCATTGATTAACAAAGGGTTTCCTTGTTAAAGTAATATGCTGGTGGCGAACGACGTCTAAGTTGTCTCTACTTGGTACTCAAACGACGTCTCTACTTGGTACCCACTGAGTTCGAGGGAAATAAACTAACAAGAATTTCTCCAGTAGTAATGGACAAGCAAACCGGAAAATGCCAACCTTAAAAGCTACACATTGAAAATTTCCAAAACAAATGTATAATATTGGATTCTCGGATTTAGATAATTTGTTAAGTTATGGACATTCCGTTTGATTATACCCGACCAAACAAAATTTCAAGGTACGAGAAACTATTGTAAATCTATAAATTTAGGTTAATATTTTTCTTTAGCTCACTTTTAACATTTATACACTTTACACGTATTTAAAATTTTAAATTTGAATTAAACAACCATTTATAAGCAAAATATTATTAAGTATTTTTACTATATACAAATAATGTAAATACTTGTCTAGCATAATTGAGCTCATCAGGTGGCGGACGATAATCCTGCCATTTGTGACTTCGGGAAACCGCACCTTAATGCCAAATTAACACATGGATATATGGTTCAAATTCGAATCCATCGAGATGCCATTAAGATTCCTCGCACCTTAGTAAACAGTCTGCGTGTGGTATGATAAAAGTGGAAGCAGGTCCTATCGTCTCCCAACCGCCTGCTCAGCTGCCCCCACACGGAAAAAAACCACACCCATGTCGTCCTTCGTAAAAAGTTGCCATTAAATATTGAAAGAATCTCAATGTCTTCCATAGTATCACCTTCATCTTGATCCTACCCTTTTTCCTAACCACATTTGCCAATGCTAGATCCTATATATTTATAAGGGAACTTCAAGCCTCTTCAGCATCACAACTTTGCCTTCTCTCCACTCCAAAAACACGCATTAAACTCGAATCACACACACAATCTTCTCACTCAATTCTTCCAACATGAGTATCCATTTGAGATCCGTTGGAGTAGCCGTGAGGCAAGCGCTGAAGCTCCAGTCTTTCCCTAGAAGCGCCGGCCATCAGTCGATGGATCACCACAGGGTGCCCAAGGGCCACGTGGCGGTCTATGTGGAGGATGACCGGAGTGCGGTACGGACGAGGAAGAGGTTCCTGGTTCCCGTCTCGTATCTGAACCACCCATCGTTTCAGGGCCTTCTTGCTCGAGCGGAGGAGGAGTTCGGCTTCAACCACCCTGTGGGAGGGCTCACCATTCCCTGCAAGGAAGAGACTTTCTTAGACGTGACTTCCCAACTAAATGTCTAGATGTATGGAAGAAAATATGACTCGGTAGAAGGGTATAATTCCGATCGGGTAGGGCATTTAATAATGTGAAAATTATGTAATGAATTTGACAATAGAATTGAACTACTTTGCCGGATTCTCGACATTTTGTATTCTCTCCTCCATCTTGGATATGTATATCTATATATAGTTGATTTGTTCATAAATATGAATTTATATTTGGGAGGTCAATATGAATAATTAAGAAGATTAGTGCTAGGAGTCTTGAAAAAGAAAAAAAAAACTATCTTCCTTATCTTCTCTTCCCTAACATTACCTAAAGTTGCACAAAATAGGGCGAGCAAAAAATGCAAGTATTATTATTTTCTCAACTAATATATTGATTGGGGTGAAAAAAATTATTTAATTATTAATTATTAATTATATTATTTAATAAAAATACAAATATTATAATATAAATAATTATTTGAACCATGACTTTAAAAATTCTATTTGCTCAAAATTTTATGGCCAAAATTTAAAATTTCTCAAATAAGTACCTTTTTGAACGTTTAAAACATAATGGTGTGATCCACTTGAAATCATATATGTTATTGTTATTTTCTTATATTATCTTATGCTTGTTCAATTACTAAAATTTCTTATATGTAATCACATTTTCCTTAGACTTTGATGGTCAATGAGTTGTTCATGAGCTCACATATATCTAATATTAATTAAAAAATATAAATTTTATTTATATTATAGTTTTTTTTGTAACTTTTAATCACTTTTTTTTTATCATTTCTAACTTTTGAGTGAATAAAAATGGCAAAAAGACTATCACGTATCGGGTTCGTTCACCATGGACCTAGTCAGACATGGACTAGAATAAGTGTAACACCTAAATTTTAAAAATAAAATTTAAACTCACTTCGACTGCTAATAGGTTAAAAATTGGTTTGAATCAAAATTTTAAATAACTGATAAGTAATATAAATTATTTAAAAAAAATTTAACTTTATTTAAAATAAATTAAAGTAAAAAGTACGATTGAAAACTAGTTCATATTGGTATCGAACTGAGCTGAACAAAAAACTCTATAATTTTTACAAGACGTTATATAAATTAAAAATTAAAATTATCGAGCCCAAATAATATAAAATTGAATATCATATTTTTAGAAAAAAATTACGCCAATAATTGGTTGAATTAAAGGTAAATTGACTAATAAAAAATGAAAAATTGGCCAAATCTAGAATTTCATTAGAAACTAGTTCGCAATAGTGCCGAATTGACCGATAGATTGGAACAGGTGCCCCATGTGTGCTATCCACTCTACTTGACTCTAAATCAAAATCTGGAAATCAAACCCGATTCGCCCTGCCCTAATAAAATAGCCCATCACAAATGAAAATTAATTTTTGTACGAATAAGTGGGCAATTAATTGATAAAAGAGATTTATATTTAGATAGCTCATTAAGTTTAAAACAAGTCCATATAAGGCTTATCCTCCTCTTAGTAAATTAAATCACTCCTGAAATTATCTGTCTAAATTAAACCACTCAATTTTTCCATGACCCACTTGAAAAAGTCAAAACTTTTTTCTAATTACCAAATTGAGTTATTCTAATGTAATTGAAATTCTACTTGATTCAACTTTCCAATGCCATCTATCTCCAACATTGACATGCATTCTATCAGCTTCATACATGATCAAATAATACACACGCTCTAATGACAAAAAATAGAGTATATATTTTTCAAGCTATTTTCAATGCCCTTAACAACCAAACATTACCAATAAAAATGGTTCAAATTTATCCCAACTTTCAAACAACACTAGACTTGTGAGCTTTGGATAAGTATAGGACCCAAATAAATTCATTAAATTCCTGACTAGCCTTCAATCATGGCCAATCTTAGTAAAATGATATTTGCATGGAACTTGAAGTATTGTTTGATGTGATTTAAGTGTCTACAAACTACTCTCGAAGTCACCTTTCTAATCGCACTAGTGTCACCAGTCGAGTCACTATCTCTAATGAGATTCCGACCTTGATCCAATTTATGTAATATTTCGAGAGTATTTAGAAAATGACCTTAAAGGGTATTGTTCTGGCAAGATCCGACTAAGTAGTGACTATGACAACCTTAAGATAGCCCATAGGGACCTCATATTTGTGTTTCATAATTTTTAATAATTATTTTATTAAGAAACTAATGTCGGAGAAGCTCGAATCAGAGCTTCGACTTGGTCATTTTTTTGAGCCAAAGAAGCCGTAATTAGGTTCTTTAGATTCAGGGAGAAGTCAGCTACACGACTCTAGTCTCCATTTGCTCCGAGGATCGCTTGAGAAACACCGGCGTGATAGAATAGTGAATCAGCTTCGATAGACCGAAGCTGCCCTGTTTCGACCAAGTTGAAAACAGCCAATTCGAGCCCTTCTCAGGCCAAACCAAGCCCTCTCAATGCTTCCACAACCTTCTTAGAGCTGAATTAGAGCTGAAAGGTAAGCTAATTTAGCTCCCCTCTGTAAATTCTGATCAGTGGTAGAGAGAGAGTCGGTTAAACTTCACTAACCAAATTCTCACTCAATTCGACATCAATTGATGTGATTCTTGATTCTAGAAAAAAATGTTAGGAAGAGAGCTATCTGCCCATATCGAAAGCTTGGACCGTTGCACCCCTGATGGTAAGCTTTCGAAGCATTTTCTCTCTAAGTCCAGTTTTTCGTCGAAGGTCCGTTTGAGCTCATTCCGACATCAAATCATGCAATTCAAAGTGCAATTGAAACATATGGAGGTGTAGGAACTGAAATCCACCTTAAATTTCAACAATTAACTTCGATTAATTGGTCAATTTGATGAAATCAAATTCAGTCAGGTTGAAAGGTTAAAATTGGGGGAAATTTTGGGAATTTAAAAAATTCAATGGACTAAAGTACAATTTCATAAAATAGAGGGCCAATTGAGCATGGAAAAGATGTTGGAGGACCAATTGGTCAATTTTTGGGATTATTGGGGTTTATTTTACCATTTTTGTAAATTAGGGGCAAAATGGTAATTTTTGGAAAAGTTGGGGACTAAATTGGGAATTTGAGAAACTTGAACCCTTTTTTGTAATTTTGAATAAATTGAGGTCCCAAAGTAAATTTGTGAAGTTTTGGGACTCAATTTGGGGGAAAATGGGCAATAGGGACATAAAGTTAAAGAAAAAGAACTTTAGAGACGTAATTACAAATAATTGAAAAGTTTGGGTATTTGATTCATTTGTGATAAATGAAGGCTATGAAGCCAAATGATAATAAGCAAGGATGTTCATATCATGTAGGAACACGTAGTACCAGGAACGCCAACCAAGATAAACTTGCGTGGAGACAAAAAGCCAATTAAGAGGAATTCACTAAATTCATGAGTGAGAGGAATTTTTACATTATACCCAGTTGGGATAATGAGCACCTCGGTAATAAAAACCTACTACTAAGTGGAATTTTAATATCACACCTAGAAGGGGTGATGTGAAAAAACACACGAAAAAAGTACTTATTGATTGTAGGTAGATCATACCCAGTTGGTATGATGAACTTCTTGGAGGGAAGTAGAAAATCCGCTTATCGGTTATGAGCGAAGATATTCTCACACCCAGTTGGTGTGATGGACAGCTGAAAATTTTTTTTTGTCGGAAG
This sequence comes from Trapa bicornis, assembly GCA_030064425.1. Taxonomy (NCBI): domain Eukaryota; kingdom Viridiplantae; phylum Streptophyta; class Magnoliopsida; order Myrtales; family Lythraceae; genus Trapa; species Trapa bicornis. The sequence continues at coordinate 10,306,420 of CM057741.1, read as the reverse complement.
TACTCTCCCCCTAACTATGTGTCACTACTTAAACCTTTTGGGAGCTTTCTTGATAGGAGCTCGAATAACTCAGATAGGCTGGAGGCCTTAGTTTTTGAACTTGGGGGCTAATATGCCTGATGTTGAAAATCTCGTACAGTGGGCCCAAGGCCAGTTGGCACGAGGAGGAGCTCATAAATAAACATGAGTTTAAGCCCTGAAAATTTTAAATGAATGATGTAGGTGGCCGGTAACAAGATAGGATGACATACTTGATAGACTAGCGGCAGTGCGACTAGACAGGTCGATGGACCAATCGAGGCAAACAGCTACAGGTCGAGTTGAGGGTTAGGGCCGTTATACCAGTGGCACCAAAGATTAAATGGCTTATGAGGAAAACTGTTGTTTTGTGCATGCACTAAGGTACGGGTCCTTCAAGATACCAAAGTAGGGTAGTGATGTGTCCTAGGGTCTACTAGGCAACATGGTGGAGATAAGAGCAAATTGTCATGCCAATAGTGAGGGAAGCTCGATGTATCTTCATGCGCATGAGACTGGGGTGGGGTTAGGACGAGGTTTCTATCCTCATACGGACATGAAGTTTCTTTATGGGATTGGGGGCTACTATCTAGGTGGCCGGTAAAGTCGCTCTAATGCCAAAGTGGGTGTAGTGGACGTGCTGCCCTGCGAATGTGTAATCCCCTCATGATGAAGGTCGTGTGTTGAATGTTAAACACACCGACCGTATAATGGTTTTGAAAACCATGATTTTGAGTATGAAATGTCTTAAAGTAAATAAGGAGGCTGGGATACTCCAAATCAAACTATTTTTTTTTAAAGTCAAATTTTAAACACTCATTCACTAACTCGTTGAATTTACCCCTCCCTTATACCCCTTTTCAGTTATGTCATGCCCTGACCCGATTTGGTCGGATCCCCGTGATCAACTTGCCACTCTCCCAATTTACAAAAGGCTCTCCCCTTATATTATAAACTGCAAAGAGTAAGGCGTTCTTTAGACCAGCACTTTTTTCCAAGAATATCATGAATCAAAATTGTACAGTAATTTAATTTAATCGTACCTATCTTGCAGGCATTTAATTGTGCTTGTCTTTTAAGGTTCGGCTTCCCAGGACTTCCTGAAAGGAGTATAAGGGAAGGGGGTGAGTACAACTACTCAGTGAATGAGATTCAAATCTTTTGACTTTCAAGAAAAACATTTATATGGAGTGTGCCAGACTCCTTTCTTTTAAAAAATCCCTTCATTTAAAAATTTGGGTTTTTCTATTATTTCTTAGTTATCAGTGTGTCATCACCCAACACACATCCTTTATCATGAATGTTACACACGTTCGCAGGTCATTATCACTACTGAACCCGCTAGTGGCTTCAGAGCGACTTTTCCTACCACTCGGATAGAAGAACGACCACTTCTACCCTAGGAATGAGTGGATGTACGCGACATCCAACCCACAATCCCGAAATTACTTCTTCGTGTCTGTATGAGGACAAAGACCTTGTAAACCCTGCCCTTTTGAGCTAAGGAAAACCGGGAAGGGAACCGGTCAAACCGAGTGAGAAAACCGAACCGGTTCACAAACCAGATCATATGGGAACAAGCAATTTGGAAATCTACAACTTTCAGGTGATCCAAAGGGTTCATTAAACCTTGGAAAAGAAACTTAAGACAAAAACCAAATTGGTTTAGGTGAACAAGATTTCATAAGAACTTTAAAGTTAAGCGTGCTTACTCGAGAGTAGTGTGAGGATGGGTAACCTCCTCGAAAGTATAATTTTTTTTGTAACCCGAAATTTGGGTCAAAAATTTTTATGCAAACATACACCTTATCATAAATGGCCATAATATATATTTAATTATTGTAATTAATACCAATAATTTATGTCAATATTAATACTAGTAATAAATCTCTCCCATTTAATACATGATTTTACACTATATAAAGATGTCATCCCCATTCATTCTCCTCACACCTGAACACTTCTCTCCCTCTCTCTACTGCTCCATTTCCCGGTGAAGCTCGAACCAGAGTTTTGACTTAAACATTTTTCTTAGACGCGGAAGGAGAGGTCGAGCTCTTTAGGACCGGGGAGAAGACAACTATCTGATAGCAAACTCCAGTCAATCCGAGAATCGTTGGAGAAGCGCCGACATGATGGAATAGTGAAGTAGCTCTGGTGGACCGAATATGCTCTATTTTGGCCAAGTTGAAATCAGCCATTTCAAGCCCTCCCATCACTTCCTTAGCCTTTCCACGGCTGAATTAGGATCGAAAAGTAAGCCAATTCGGCTCCCCTTTAAAATTTTTTTATCAATGCTAGAGAGAGAGTCGACCGAATTTCAATGACGAAATTCTAATTCAATTCCGCATCAATTGATGTGATTCTTGATTCTAGGATGATCTTCAAGATGAGAGCTATTTGCCCAGATCGAAAGCTCGGACTGTCGTGCCCTCACCGAAGAGAAATCGAAGCTTTCTCTCTCTACATTCTATTTTTTGGCGAAGCTCCGTTTGAGCTCGTTCCGATGTTAAAATCTATGATTCAAAAGTTCCTTACAATTGTATGAACATGTAGGAACTCAATTTCAACTCCAATTTCAACAATTAGAGGTGTTTGATCGGTCAATTTGATGAAATCAAATTCGGCAGTGTTGAAGAGTTGAAATTGGGGGAAATTTGGGGATTTTTGAAATTCGAAGGACCAAAATGAAATTTTATGAAATTGAGGGCCAATTGGTCATGAAAATAATGTTGGAGGACCAATTGAGAAATTTGAGAATTTTTGGGGCAAAACTTACCATTTTTGTAAAGGAAGGGCAAAATGGTAATTTTGGAAAAGTTGGAGGACCAAATTGGAAATTTGAGAAATTAATCCCCTTTTTGTGAAATAAATTGAGGTCCTATGATAAATTTTAGAAGTTTCGGGACTCAATTTGAGGAAAAACTAGCATTTGGGACTTAAAGTTAAAGAGAAATAACTTTAGGGATCTAATTGTAAATAAATAAAAGTTTGACTTTCTCATTCATTTGGAATGAATGAAGGTGATTAGGCTGAATAATAATGAACCAAGATGTTCATATCATGTAGGAACACGAAGTACCGGGAACACCAACAAGGACAAGCTCGTGTTAATTCCAAGAACCGGTCTAGTGGAATTCACGACATTAACAGGTGAGTGGGTTTACTAACATCATACCCGGTTGGGATGATGAGCACAACTTAAAATTAAAAACCACTTATCGGTTGTGAGTGGAAATTTTATATCATACCCGATTGGGAATGATAAGTACCTCGGTATGAAAACCCACTATTAAGTGGTATTTTAAACATCAATACTTAGACGAAGTGATGTGAAAATCATGCGGAAAAACTACTTATCGATTGTAAGTAGATCATACCCGGTTGGTATGATGAGACTTCCTTGAAGGAAGTTGAAAACCCGTTCATTGGTTATGAACGAAGGTGTCCTTATACCAGGCGGTATAATGGATAGAGAAAACATATGTTTTGTCGGGAGTGCTCTCCCCTGACTGTGTGCCAATGCTTAAACAATTTGGGAGACCTTCTCGATGGGAGCTCAAATAGCTCTGATAGGCCGGGGGCCTCGATTTTGGAACTTAGGGGCTAAATGCCCGATTTTGAAAATCTCATACAGTGGGGCCAAGGTCAGTTGGCATGAGCAGGAGCTCGTAAAAAAACATGATATATGCCATAAAACTTAATAAGTGAATTGTTTGGCCATGGTACCAAGATAGGACTGACATGCTCAGTCACCTAGCGGCAGTGCGACATGACAGGTCGACGGACCAGCCATGACAAACAATTGTGGGTTGAGTTGAGAGTGGGGGCCGTTGGACTAGTGGCACCACATATTACATGGCAATATGAGAAAACATTGTTTGTGCATGCACTATGAGTACGAGATCATCAAGATGCCCATGAGGGGTAGTGATGCGTCCTAAGGGCACTGGTCGACCTGGTGGCTATAAGGGCAGTTCGTCGTTCCAGGTGTCTGTGCGAAATATGGAGTAGCAGCAAGTGCATGAGACCGGGGTGGGGACGAGATGAGGTCTCTGTCCTCATACGGACACGAAGAAGTGATTTCGGGATTGTGGGTCAGATGTCGCGTACATCCACTCATTCCTAGGGTAGAAGCAGTCGTACTTCTATCTGGGTGGCAGGAAAAGTCGCTCCGAAGCCACTTGCGGGTTCAGTAGTGATACTGACTTGCGAATATGTGTAACCTTCATGATGAAGGATGTGTGTTGGGTGATAACACATCGGTAACTAAGAAATGGTGGAAAAACCCAAAATTTTAAATGAATGGATTTTTGAAAAGGAAAGGAGTTTGGCACACTCCAATAATAATTATTTTCTTAAAAGTCAAAAGTTTTTAAAAATCTATTCACTGAGTGGTCGTACTCACCCCCTCTCTTATATCCCTTTCAGGAAATCCCGAAAAGCCTACCCTTAAAGACCGTCAACTAAGATGCCTATAAGACAGGTATGTAAAGTTTTAAATTTCATGCAGTTTTGATTATGCTATTCCAGGAAAAAGGTGCGGGTTAAAGGATGCCTTACTCTTTACGGCTTACAATAAGGGGAAACCCTTTAATAAACTGGGAGAGTGGCAGGTTGATCACGGGGATCCGACCAAACCGGGTCGGGGCGTGACATACCTCATCTTGTCCCCACCCCGGTCTCATGCGCTTGGTGCTACTCCAGATTTTGCATAGACACCTGGAACGACGATCTGCCCTTATACTCACCAGGTCGTCCAGGGCCCTTAGGACACATCACTACCCCTCATGAGCATCTTGATGATCCCATACTCATGGTGCATGCACAATCAAAGTTTTCTTACATTTTCCAAATAATATGTGGTACCATTTGTCCCAACGGTCCCAACCTTCAAGTTAACATGTAGTTGTTTGTCTCGACTGGTCCGGAGACCTGTCATGTCGCACTGCTACTAGTTGACTGAGTACATCGAACCAGCCTTGGTACCATGACCAAACAATTTACTTATTAAGTTTTAATGGCACACACACACACACACACACACACATATATATATCAAGTTCTTTTACGAGTTCCTGCTCGTGTCTATTGGCCTATGGCCCACTATTCGAGTTTTTCAAAAACTGGCATTTTAGCCCTCAAGTTACAAAACCGAGGCCCCCGGCCTATAAGAGCTATTTGAGCTCCCATCACGGTCTCTCAAATAGTTTAAGCATTGGCACACAGTAAAGGGAGAACACTTCCGACAAAATAGGTTTTTACTGTCCATGATACTGACCGATATAAGGATATCTCCGTTCATAACCGATGAACGGGTTTTCAACTTCCTTCGAGGAAGTCTCATCATACCAACCGGGTATGATCTACTTACAACCCGTAAGTAGTTTTTCCACATAACTTTCACATCACTTTCTTTAAGTAGTGACGGTTAAAAATACCACTAAGCAGTGAGTTTTTATACCGAGGTACTTATCATCCCCAACCGGGTATAATACATAATCCCACTCACCCGATAGTGCAGTGAAATTCCACTTAGTCGGGCTTTGTCCTTAGCAAGCTGGACCTCGACTAGCGTTCTCGATGTCTCGTTCTCCTACATGAAATGAACATAATTGTTCATTACTCTTTGGCCTAACAGCCCTCATTCGTTCCAAATGAATGAAAAAACCCAACTTTACATCTATTTGCAATTAGGTCCCTAAAGGTATTTTTCTTTAACTTTAAGTCCCTATTGCTGGGTTTTTCCTAAATTCGAGTACCGAAACCTTTAAAATTTATCTTAGAACCTCAAAGCATTTGATTTCACACAAAGGGGTTTAATTTTCCAAATTTCCAATTTGGTCCGTCAATTTTCCCAAAATTACCATTTTACCCTTTCTTCAGATAAATGGTAAATTTTGCTCCAAAAATTTTAAAATTTCTCAATTGGCCCTCTAATATGCATATCATGACCAATTGACCCTAAATTTTAGAAAATTACATTTTGGTTCTTCAAAATTTTGAAAATCCCCAAATTTCCCCAATTCCAACTCTTCAACACTGCAGAATTTGATTTCATCAAATTGACTGATCAAACACCTCTAATTGTTGAAATTGGAGTTGAAATTAAGTTCCTACAGGTTCATATGATTCTAAGGAACTTTGAATCATGGATTTTAATGCCCAAACGAGCTCAAATGGAGCTTCGCCGGAAAACAGACTGTAGAGAGAGAAAGCTTCGATTTCTCACCGGTGAGGGCACGGCGGTCGGAGCTCTTTATCTAAGCAGGTAGCTCTCCTCCAAAGGTTTTTCCTAGGATCAAGAATGACATCAATTGATGTCGAATTGGATTAGAATTTCTTCATCGAAATTAGGCTGACTCTTTGTCTACCAACGATCTGAAATTGTAAAGGGGAGCCGAATTGGCTTACCTTTCTGTCCTAATTCGGCCGTGGAAGGGTTGAGATGGTGTCAGGAAAGCTTGGTTTAGCCTGAGGAGGGCTCGAATTGGCTGATTTCAACTCGGCCAAAATAGGGCAGTTTAGGTCCGTCGGAGTTGTTTCACCGTTTGATCACGCCAGTGCTTCTCTGGAGACTCTCGGGACGAACAGATGCTATCACCGTGTAGCTGACTTCTCCCCGGTTCTAATGAACCCGACCTCACCTTCTATGGCTCAAAATTGACCCTATATCAGAGCTCTGGTTTGAGCTTCATCAAAAAAACTAATCAACAAAGAGAGGGAGAGCTTTTTAGATGTGGAGAGGACGAATGCAAAATGGCTCTTTATATAGGGAGCTTGGGGACCTATTAGCAGTCCGTTTGGCATCGTTATGACAGGAATTGATGACCTGAAACATACCCAACAGAGGCGATTCTTCTTCACTGGCGTTTCTTCAGTTTCCTAGCAAGAGAACAGTGTTGTCATCCTGAGGAAGAAGATGACACTGTTCCAAACCGGACCGAACCGGGTTCCAAGCTTAAACCGGCCGGTTCACCCCTCATTTGATCGAGTTTTTCAAATCTAAAAATTTCTAAATTCATCTAAATTCATTCTCTATCCAATGGTGGCCTTAAATCTCCAATTTGAATTATTTAAGCTACCTAGAAAAATGAATTTAGGGTTCGGTTCATTAGTGGTTCAAATTGGTCCGAACCGGTTCGAATCCGGTTCACCTGAACCGGTTTGGTTTTCATCCCCAATTTCTTCACAAGTCTATTTCCATGTCTTTTTGTGACTCCTTATGTCACTTAGGGTCCATAAGATTCCTAGTTTACCATCTCTTTATCGATTCTTGTTCATAAACTGGCTTGGTCCTTAAACCGGTTCGGGTCCGGTTCACCCGAACCGATTTGGTTTTTCTCTCCCACTTGGTTCCAAGGTTTCTTCCCAAGGTTTATAAATTTCTTTGGGGCACAAGGGAGTTGAATTTCTATGTTTTGCTCGTCCTCTATCGATGCCAGTTCATGAACCAACTTGGTTTGTAAACCGATTCTATCCGGTTCGGACCCGATTTTCTTGAACTGCATTGGCCTTTATTCCTCATATCATCCTAGGGTTCTTTTTAAAAGTTTATAATTATTTTTGAGTCACATGGGAGTTAGAAATTTTTGAATTCGTTTGTCCCCAATTAGTTCGATTTACAGATCAATTCAGTTTAAAGATCACATTGACCGGTTCTTTCCCAGTTTTTCTCATTACTAAAGGACAAGGTTTACAAGTTAACCAGTGGAAAACCTACCCAAAGACCTCCAGTTAACTACACTTGTAAGACATGTATGTTAAGTTTAAATTTCATGTAGTTTTGATTAATGATATTCCAGGAAAAGTAAAAGTTTAAAGGACTTCTTACTCCTCATGGTTTAAAGAAGGGAGAAACCCTTAATAAATTGGGAGAATGGCAGGTTGATCACGAGGATCTGATGAAACTGGGTGAGGGCATGACACAAGGGCTGTTGGACGACATGGGGGCTGATAAATGCAGTTTGTCATGCTAGTCAGTCATGAAGCTTTGGGAGCTTCTTCCCCATGAGACCGTGGTGGGATCATGATGAGGTATTCGTTCTCATATGGACACAAAGTGGCATTTGGGTCTGAGGGTTGGACGTCTAGGACGATCCACTCAAACCCATGGTAGAAGTGGACGGTCTTCTATCTTGATGGACGGTAAAGATGCTCCAATCCACAAGTGGGTGCGATGGAAGAGCTCCACCCTACGAATGTGTGTACCCTTCCTGACGAGGGGCGTGTGTTTGTTTGCTAATCACCTCCCGAGGCAAGGGGATGGGCTAAAAGAGCTAAACACACTTAATATGGTAATGGAAAAATGTTTTGAAATCCCAAAATGGAGGGAAAATCTGTTTATAAAAAGAACGATAACCTTGGCAGGGTTTGGATAAACTAAAGTTATTTTGAAATCTCACTCCCAACACCCGCTCACTAAATTGTAGAATTCACCCCCTCTCTTTTTACCACTTTTCAAGTGTAATGATAGAATGAAAGAGAGCGCAAGATGTACCCTCTGTCAGGTATGCTTAAAGTTCCTTTTAAGGTTGCATTAGATTAATTTATGTATTCTAGGGAACAAGGTTTGAATTTACACCGACTCCTCTTAACTAAAAGAAGTGGGAAACCCCTCTAAAACCAAGGGAGCGGTGGGTTTATCATAGGGATCTGACCAAACCTAATTTAGGTTATTACAACTTGAGTGGTATCAAATCTATGTTTTCTTGAAAACATTATCAACACTATGCACTAACACTAACGAAAAGTTACCATGTAAGAAGAAGAGTCCCTAGGAAGTTCGCCGTGCGAACCAAACCCATTCACGAAATCATGAAAAAGGCTCCTACCTCCATTAAGATAGACGTTCAAAAGTTTGTGGAAGTTGAGAAGAGAGTACCAAAAGACATGGTCGGGGATTATAAGAAGCTTGTTGGGGCATTAGTAGAGCCGACAACATAACTTATCCTCCTTCAAGGTAGGAAGAACCTACCACTTCTCCAAGGAGCCCAACACCCCCATCTAGTCCCGCGATAGCCAAAAAGGACCCCAACCTAGAGGGAGGCCTAAAACAACTACAAGGATGCCCACACAACCTTCATGAAAGTTCACCGGAAACCCCAACCAGCTCCATACAACTTTAACCCTCCCCAATGGATTATGTGGGCTTATGAGTGTGATGTAGAGGTGCTGGGGAGGTACGAACTTGAGGTGATTCATGAAGTCTGTCCTAGCAGGGAAGCTCGATGGGAGTATGGATGGACATCAACCAGTTCATCAGAGCCCTCAAACCACGAATCCCGAAGCAATTCATAGGGTATCTCATGGCCAATGACACCAAGGAACTAGAATAAGAAGTAGTGTGAAATTTCATGTGATAAGTCGAGCGTGGCAAGAAACTATCTCCTAGAATGAATAAAGACCATTTTTCTATTCAAAAGATAGCCTCCTTGTTAATGACAAGTAACATTAACATAATGGAAAATACTAATCAAGACCCGGGTAGTAGGTGGAAAAAGGGCCACCTATGAAGGAATACTACTAGCTACCTCTAGTTAATACTAACTGACAACCCTAAGAGAGCCAACCTAAATATTCCCCCACAGAAACTATGAACTCCCAAAATAATAAGGCTACAAGTCAAGACAAAAGACTAGGCAGGAGGATTTCAGGAAGGAACTAAGAGCCTACCCAGAAAGGGAGTCATCTGAAAAGACATGCCATAACCAAGAGACAAAGAACCCAACGGAAAGGGAAGAAGGAAAGAGTGTGCTCCTAAGGGGTCGAGTATAAGGGAAGCAATACTTCTACGGGGTCAAAGAATAGGATCAACCTAGGAAAAGGGAAAAGGAAAAGGAAACATCAAGAGATGCAGGAGGAGTAGGAGGATTAGTACTAGAAGGAAAACCTAAGGACCGATAAGGGATTGAGCGAGCCCTCGTATAGGAGTTAAGAAATAAAGAGGAATTTAGTTTGCCTCTAAGAAGGACAAGTTGAAAGAAAGAAAATAAAGAATAGAGGTAAGGTATAGGGAAAGTACACTAAAACCCCCTCAGAAAGGACAAACAAGGAAAACGCCATCTAGTAACTCTAGGGTAGGACACGGTAAGAGTGAAGAGAAGAAGAAATGTGCTAGGAAAGGGAAACTTTGGTAAGGATGCATACGACAAATGACCCCTTGAAGGGACCATTGATGGATGGTTGGACATAACGTGGAGTGCAAGGAACCAACCCATAAGGAGGAACTCCTCGAAGGGAGGATAGGGAACAAAAGAGAAATTCCCAAGCTAAGGAACTAACAAGTGTATCATAAGAGGCTTAACCTAAAAAGGAACCTCAAAAAGGGGCATAAGTGGTTAAGGATATTTTTGGGATGGTATGTATGACCTGCTTTGGAAAAGGAGAGTAGCCAAGTATGAAGCAACTAGTAACAACAGAATGCTCAAGGAAAATAAACGATGCCCTTCGAAGGACCGAGAAATAGTGTCGACTACACCCTATAAAGGGCGACAAGATGGGCATCAATGACAAGTAAATTCTATAGATAATTGCCCCTAGATAGTTGGACAAGAAAAATAGTAGGGATGAGGCAGTTAACTAACTGACCCTCAGGAGAACCATGGATTTAAACCCCGACAAAGAAGGGAGAAGTGAATAGGCCCAATGTCGAAAAGAAGGATCGAGGAAATTCTAAAATTGATGTCATGAGGTTAACCTACAAATAGATACCCAAGAAGACGAAGGAAGTTGGAAATCCGAGAAAAGAGGAGGAAGCCTACCAACGAAGAGAGCCATAGAGGGGCATACCTACCCCAATGATGGGAAATGAACCCAATTAAAGTAAAATAGAAGGTAAAATTGCAAAAGGAATGCAAGTTGGGATAAAGGACCAATTACAAGGGAAGTATATCCAAAACCTAAAGAGTAAGTTAAACCTAAGGAATGGGTAAGTAAGAAGATTGCATCAAAATATGTCGTACAAGTAAGAGAGTGGTAGACTATCCATAATAAGGAAATAGAGGAAAGCACATCTAAGAAACCTTGGAGAAGTAAGCTCTCCAGTTAAGGATTGATTAAAGGAAATGACCACTGACATCAAGATTGGTCGTGGTCTGCGCTTACTTAATGAAGCCTACATAATGGACGGTTGGGCATAGAGTGGAGTACACGAAAAGACACCAATAATTGGAAGTTCCTCAAATAAGGAATAAGGGATGAAATGGAAATTTCAAGACAATGAAGGATTAAAAATGGGCAAACACACCCAACATAGAAAGGGGTGTAAGGAAATGAAGAAAGGAAACCTTCAAGAAATGGTAAGAAGGTTGAACGTGTAACTCCTAAAGTGGAAATCTCTACTTTGAAGGACATAGTAGAGAATGAAACTATAAAAAGGGAACTTCATCAAACAAAGCAATCGACATGTAGACCTTAAGGGATCAACTTGGAATATGGAATCGTAAAATGGTCACAAGCGAGTAAGAGTGGATTGAGGAGAGGGAACATCCTTAAGTAAAGAACGCCACTAGAAATGAAGGACATAAGAAGGGAAGAATCCCAACGTGTCATTAAGTTATCGGGAAACTCGATGGTTGGAATGAAGGAAAAACCTATAAAGAAGTTGGTAAAGGATGAATAGATAAGGAAAACCGACACCATTATGAAAGACATGATGCTAAAGGTAAAAGGATGATTGGATAACGGTGAAGGTCGTCAAGGAATACTACCAAATGAAAAGAAAGGATGAAATGATACGATCCCCAAAAGGTTGGAAGGTCGAGAACAACCATCTGGGAAATGTTCTTGAATGATAATGGACAAAGATAAGTTTTAGAACAAGCCATGCTCTAAGGGACATGTAGGTCCAACAGTCCCGAGAAAACATGACTCAAGTATGAAAGAGTCAATCACTTAAGCAGGACAAGGTCAAACATAAAACTTTGACCAATGTTGTAACAAACAAAAGATAGAGGAAGGAACAAAATCAGGTAAAATAGGAGTCACATCAAAACCCATGGGGTTAAGGAGAAAGAGTCCTAAAGGATGCGGAGATAAAGAGCATCAACAAACAAGGAAATAAATGGAAATAGGGAAGATTAGATGTTTATGGAACATAAATGGGAAAATAACCGGTCAATTCAAAAGAGAAAACATACTGGTTAACGATCCCAAACCGGTAAAGAAATGGTAAAATGGGAAATTGGAAAATGCGAAGTAACTCAAAGAATCATAAAAATCATGGAAAAGAACATTGGAACAAATGGGAAGACAAAACCAGACCGGTTCAGGGTGAACCGGACCTGAACTAGATCGAACCGAATTGAGCTAGTTTGAACCATACTTGAACTTATTTCTAAATTCATTTTTCTTGGTGGCTTAAAATGTTTAAATTGGGAAATTGAAGTAACCATTAGATAGAGATTGAATTTAGATTAATTTAGAAAATTTTAATTTTGAGAAAACCAGTTGAATCGGGCTTGAACCGACCGATTTTCACCATTGAACTCGGTAGGACTGGTCCGGTCTAGTTTGGAACAGTATCATCTTCTTCCTTAGGATGACAACTCTGTAATGCATAAAACTTCCTCCTCTAGCGAAGTTGTAACCACTCTGATCAGGCCATTTTCAGGCGAGGATAAGCTCGATCAAATTGGAAAGTGGTCTAGGAGAGGGTCCCAAGCTCCCTATATAAAGGGCTCCTCTCCATTCATCCACCACACACCTCAAATTGACACTCTCTCTCAAATACTCGATTTTTCTCAGCCTTAGAAGGTAAGGACGGGTCCTATAGACTATGTGGAAAGTCAGCTACCTCATAGCAATCTTCTTTCGACCTGAGGACCATTAGAGAAGCGCTGGTGGAATTAAACAGTGAAATAGCTCCGACAGACCGAAGCCGCCCTATTTTGGCCAAGCAGAATTCAGCCAAATTTAGCCTTCCTCTGGCCAAACCAAGCCTTCCCGACACCCCTATGACCCTCACACAACCTCAACAGAGCTGAAAGGTAAGCCAATTCGGCCCTCCTCTGTTGTTATAGATCAGTGTTAGAGAGAGAAAGTGATGAATTTCACTAAACAAAATCACCCTCAATTGGGCATCAATTGTAGCAATTCTTGATCCTAGAATAAACCTTAGGATGAGAGCTACCACCCCCGACCGAGAGCTCGAATCGCCGTACCTCTGATAGTAAGCTTTTGAAGCTTTCTTTCTCTATGAACAATTTTCCGGCGAAGCTTTGTTTGAGCTCGTTTCAGACCCAAATCATGCAATCATCAATTGGATCAATTAACCCCAATTGAATGGCCAATTTTAAGAAATCAAATTTGATTAGTTTAAAGGGGAGAAATTGGGGGAAACTTATGGGGAAAATTGGGGATTTCAAAAAATTGAGGGACATCTATGCAATTTCTTGAAATTGAAGTCCAATTGGCCAAGTGAAAGATGTTGGGAGGCCAATTGGTCAATTTTTGAAACATTTGGAGTCAAATTGCTATTTTTGGAAAGTAATTTTGTAATTTTTGAAAAGTTGGGGACCAAATTAGAAATTTGGAAAACTTGAGCCCCTTACATAATTTTATGTAAATTGAGGACCCAAAGGGAATTTTGGAAGCCTTGGAACTCAATTTGGTGAAAAGTTAGCATTAGGGACCTAAAGTTAAGGAAAATGAACTTTAGTGTCCTAAGTGCAATAAACCTACAATTTTGAGACTAGTCACTCATACGTGAGAAAAAGATGGTTGTCATGCCAAATATTAATAGATAAGGATGCCCAAATTGTGTAGGCACACGAGAGATTGGAATGCCAACAAGGAAAAGCTAGCGTGGACTTGGAAAACCGACTAGGGACAAACACGTCACGGTCATCGGGTGAGTGAGATTATCTAACTTCAATTCCGATTGGGATGATAAGCACTATCTTTAATGGATAAAACCTACTTATTGGTTGAAAGTAGAGATAATCATACATGGTTGGTATGATGACTTTTCTTGAGGAAAGGAGAAACCCCCCTACCAGTTGTAAGTGGAGATATCCTCACACCCAGTTGGTGTGATGAGATGAAAATGATTTTTTGTCAGAAGTGTTCTCCCTTGACTAGTTTAGGGTGAACCGGACCATAACCGAATTGAACCATAATGAACCGGATTGGAAAATTCATTTTTCTAGGTACTTTGAAAATCTCAATTTGGAAAATTGAGGCCACAATAAGATAGAAAATGAATATGGACAAATTTAGAAATATTTAATTTTTACAAAATTGGTCGAACCAGGCCTGAACCTGCTGATTTTCACCATTGAACTCGGTTAGACCGGTACGGTCTGGTACATAACAGTGTTGTAATGTAAAACCCCATCCTTTGATAATAAGAAAAACTGGGAAAAGAACCGGTCATTTCTAAATATAAAATTGGGTCGGTTTATAAACCGAAACTAATAGAGAAATGACAAACCGAAAAATTTATGAATCCTAAGGAACCTAAGCAGTCACAAAAGTCATGAAAAAAGCTTTAAGATGAATCGGATATGAAAACCAAACTAGTTCAGGTGAACCAAATCCATACCATATTGAATTGGTTTGGACCGGTTTGAACTACTATTGAACCATATGCTAAATTCATTTTTCTAGGTGACTTAGAAAATTCAAATTGGAGAATTGAGGCCTTCATTGGATAGAGAATGAATTAAGAAATTTTTAATTTTAAAAACTCGGTCGAATTGGGCCTAAACTAGTCAGTTTAAGCTTTAAATTTGGTTCAGACTAGTATGGCTCTGAACAATGATGTCTTTTTCCTTCAGATGAAAGCACTATTCACTCACTGAAAAATCAAGCAACGCTGGTGAAGATAAAAAGCCTTTGGACATGGAGTTTCAAGTAATGAATGATTGAAATGAAGGTGCCATTTGGATAACCAAGAAGTCTTCGAGATTCAAATATAAAGAGCCCCTCCTCATTCATCCTCCTTTCAACTAAAAACTCCATTCTCTCCCTACTGCTCTATTTTTCGGTGAAGCTTAAACCAGATCTATGACTTGGGCATTTTTTTGAGCCAAAGAAGGTGTGGTCAGGTTCCTTGGATTCAAGGAGAAGTCAGCTACACGCCTGTAGTCTCCATTTGCTCCGAGGATCATTGGAGAAACTCCAGCATGATAGAATAGTAAAGCAGCTTCGGCGGACCAAAGCTTCCATATTTTGGCCAAGATGAAAACAGCCAATTTGAGCCCTCTTTAGGCCAAACCAAGCCCTCCCAACACCTCCATAACCCTCCTACAACTGAATTAGAGTGGAAAGGTAAGCTAATTTGGCTCCCCTCTATAATTTGGTCCAACTGGACTAAAGGAGACTTCTTTATTCGGTCATTCAACTTTCAAGTCCTTGAGATTCCCGAAAACTTATTGACATACCAAAACTCTTCCTTTCTTACTTCATTCCTCATTCCCACTGAAGTACTTCCTTCTTAAGGTCTCTTCTCTTTCTTAATCCATTCTTAATCACATCGTGATCATTTCACGATCCTTTATTCTAGTTAGTTCCTTTCTTACTTGTATAACATCTTTTGATGTCATCTTCCTACTTACTCGTTACATGGGTTTAACTTATCCCTTGGTTCTTCTTGATTACTTTCCCCTTATACTTGACCCTTTCATCTCTAGCAGCTTGTCTTGGAGGAGCTTATTTTCCTTCCAATTCTGTTGATTCCATTTCCTCCTAATTGGTACACCTATGTTTTCAAAGATTCCCTTCCTTCGTAAGTTCTACACCTTTTCTCCTGAAATATCCTTCTAGTTTTATCATTGTGAATGTCGAGCCTTAAATGATATTCCTTGTGACCCTATGGACACTTCTTTGATATATCGTTCTCATTCTTACTCCTTTTCCCAAAATTTAGTTTATTTCTCTGAGGTGGAGTTCACATTCCCTTACTCCCCCATCTCCTAATCTTCCTTCTTAGTGCATATTTAGCTCTTTCGTAGTTTTCAGTTAAATTACTCCTATCTTATCCATGGGTGTTTTCACGACTTTTCTTTGCCCTCCTATCTCAAAGGTTTTTACCTTTCCATCCTTTCCTTCTTTACTGGGTCTATGACCTTCACAAGAATTTATTTGTTGATTGTCTTGTGCACTCTATCCTCTTCGTTATTGATTTATTTCTCGAATTCTCTTGTCATTGGTATCCATCCCTTCACAATATTTGGGCATGATCCTTATTATTTTCTGATCTTTCTTGGAGTGTATTTTATTTTTTGGATGATTTGGTTGCTATAGGTTATTTCTTTTAATCAGGTCCATTTAAAATTCCTATTTATGTGTCTATGTCTTCTTGCAAGTAGATCATACTCATCCTCCCTAAACACTCACTTAGCCGAACTTCTTACTGAGGTCCTTATTTCGGCTTTAGTTTTGTGACATTTCCTCAGTTGATTTTTCTTAACCTGGAGTTTTCACCTTCCTCAATCCAACTCCCTATTCTCATCCTTCTTCTAATGTCTCCCATTCTGGGATTTTTAAGTTTGATCTCCCTACCATTCCTTAGAAGTTCTCCCTTTTTAATCTTCACTTATACTTACGAATCTTGTATTGTTCATTCACTCTAGCTTTTCTTTCTTTTTGGTTCCATACCTCTACTTTCCACAAGTCTCCATATTTTATGGAGTTCTTAAGAAATTGTCTTAGTTCTTTTACAAGTTGGTGTTATACCTAGGCTTTCTTGTTATCAAATTTCTTCTCATCCTGCCGTAGTGGTCTTGACATCCTTGGTGTTCCCTCACAACTTACCTCCTTTCTTCCTAATCAACTTTCATTTGTGTGGTTCCCTTTGAAATATTCCACTCCTTGTTTTTTTTCCTTACTCTTATTCTTTGAGCCTTTTCTTAACTCCTCGAACTCTCCATGAGTCCAAACTCTTTGATGTTCACTTCCCTTTGTTCCAACTTCTTCTTCCCTTTTCTTAGTTAAGATCTTCCTTTGATGAACTCTTCCTTATTGTACTTCTGAGGGAAAGTCTTAAGGGTTGAGGTTAACTATAAATAACCCATCTTTTCTTCCTTAGGTGATTTCCTACCTTTTACTTTAATCTTTATTATCACACTCTTTTTGCTTTGAACTTATCAAGGAACTTAGAAGTTTTATAAAAAAATTTACTTTCAATCTTTCAAGAATATATTTTCTTGCCATACTTGGCTTATTACATGTATTTTCTACCCCCTAATCACTTGGGGTCATAGGCCGAGAGTTAATCCTAGAACGATCGTGGGATTCTTGATCTGAAGGTTCTGAGAAACTAATTGGGGTCCACTCATATTCCCTTATAGGACGAATCTCATGTATAGCCTCCAATCCATACCGCCTTAGTACCTCGACACCACACTCATAGGTCCACTTCACCAATTGGGAGGGATTGAAGCTAGGTTGTGTAGGTGGAGGTACTTAGTGGACCTTCATGAAGGTGGCATACGCATCATAATAGTTATCCCATACCTCCTTCTTGGTTGGACTCCTCTCCAGTTGTTGTGCGACTGGAGGAGGGGTTGGGCTTCTAGGAGGAGATACTGGTTCCTCTTGTCTTGGATAAGGGTATGTGATGCCTTCTGGTTCCAATAAGACTCCTACTAGTTTCCGGAAGTCTTCCAACATGTCTTTCGGTACTCTTTTCTCGCCTTTTAGAAATTTTTGTACGGCTTCCTCCCTTGGGTTGGGTGTCTTTTTCAGGGTTATGGGTGGAAGGATGGATTTCACCGCGGACTTCCTAGGAATTCTCCTTCCTACACGATAGTTTAAAGTTTGATTAATGTTAGGGCATAATATTGATAATGTTTCAAGGGAACTTAGCTCTGATACCACTTAAGTTATCATGCCCCGACCCGATTTGATCGGATCCCTGTGAACAACTCATCGCTCTCTTGATTCTTGAGGGGTTTCCCCCTTGTTTAACTCAAGATGAGCTAAGAGAAATTAAGCATACCTTATAGAGGGTAAGGCTTGGTGTTATCCCTAGTCATTTCTCTATTTCCTGAAAAGGAATAAAAGGAGGTGGATGAGTTTCTACAACTCAATGAATGAGTATTTAAAAAAATAATTTTTAAATTGGAATGTGTTAGACTCCTTAATTTCATTAAAATTTCTTATTTTCAAAATCTCGATTTTCATAGCCATTTCTCAATCCACAATCATAACTGTTGTGTTTATCAACCAACACACGCCTTTCATCATGAAGGGAACACACATTCGCAGGCCAGCACATTCACTGTACCCACTTGTGGCATTGGAGCGACTTTACCGGCCACCTAGATAGATGCACACCCACTTCTACCTTGAGAATGAGTGGATGTACATGACATCCGACCCTCAATACTGTAAATAAAACTCCATGTCCGTATAAAGACAGAGGCCTCATCCTAAACCCACCCTGATCTCATATGCATGAAGCTACATCAAGCTTCCAAGACTGCTGGCATGACTAACTGCCCTTATCAACACCATGTCGTCTAGTAGTCCTAAGACACATCACTACCCCTCTTGGACATCTTGGTACCATGGCCAAACAATCCATTCATTTAAGTTTCATGGCTTAAAATTATGTTTGTTTACGAGCTCCTCCTCGTGCCAACTAGCCTAGGGCCCATTGTACTAGATTTTTAAAATCGGGCGTATTATTCCCCAAGTTCCAAAACCGAGGCCTCCAACCTATCTGAGCTATTTGACTCCCGTCAAGAAGGTCTCCCAAAACTTTTAAGCAATGGCACACAGTCAAGGGATAGTACTTCTGACAAAATAGACTTTTCATCTATTAATCACACTAATTGGGTATGAGGACATCCCTGCTTATAACTAATAAGTAGGTTTTCTACTTCCTTCCATGAAGTTCATCATACCAACCGGGTATGACCTACTTACAACAGTTAATTAGTTTTTTCCCGCATAATTTCCACCTCATTCCACTCTGGTGTGATGGTTAAAATACCGCTTAATAGTGGGTTTTCATTTCTGGGGTACTTATCATCCCAACCAGGTATGATATTAAATCTCACTCACTCGATCGTCTAGTGTATTTCCTCTAAATCGGCTTTCGTCTCCTTGCGAGTTATGTCTTAACTGGAGTTCCCAATACCTTGTGTTCCTACACGGTATGAACATTGTTGTTCATTATTTCTTGGCTTGATAGCCTTCATTCATTATGAATGAATAAACTTTCCAACTTTTCAAATATTTGCAGTTTGGTCCCTAAAGTTCTTTTTCTTTTACTTTAGGCCCTAAATGCCAATTTTTTCCCAAATTGTGTCCCAAAACTTTTAAAATTCACCTTGGGGCAACAATTTATTCAGAATCACATAAAGGGGTTCAAATTTCCCAATTTGGTGGTCAAAATTTCCAAAATTACCATTTTGCCCCTCCTTTAAAAAAATGGTAAGTTTTACACCAAAAAATTAGCCCAATTGGTCCTCCAACATCTTTATGATGCCCAATTCGCCCACAATTTTATGAAATTGCATTTTAGTCCCTCAAATTTTTGAAATCACCAAAATGTCCCCCAATTTCAACTTTCCAACATAGCTAAATTTGATTTTATCAAATTAAACGTTCAAATGAGTTTAGCTGTTGAAATTGAAGTTAAATTGGAGTTACTACATCTTCATACGATTTAATTGCACTTTGAATCACACGATTTGAAGCAGGAACGAGCTCAAATGGGGTTTCACCGAAAAACTAAATGTAGAGAGAGATAACTTTGAATGCTTATTGTCAGGGGCATGACGGTCCGAGCTTTCGATCTGGGCAGATAGCTCTCGTCCTGAGGTTTCTCCTAGGATCAAGAATTGCATCAATTGATGTCTATTGAGTGAGAATTTAGTCATTGAAAATCTGTCGGTTCTTTCTCAAACACCGATCAGAATTTACAGAGGGGAGCCAAATTGGCTTACCTTTCCGTTCTAATTTGCCCATAGAAGGGCTGAGGAGGTGTTGGGAGAGCTTGTTTTGGCTTGAGAAGGGCTCAAATTGGCTGATTTCAGCCCGAAAAAAACACGACAGCTTTGGACCACCGGAGCTGCTTCACTGTTCGATCACATCGGCGCTTCTCCGGCGACCCTCGAAGCAATTGGAGACTACCACTGTGTTGCTGACTTTTCCTCGAGTCTATGGAACCTGACCACGCCTTCTTTGGCTAAGAAAATACCCTATATCAAAGCTCTGGTTCAAGCTTCACTGGAAAACTAAGTAGTTGAGAGAGAGTGTGGTTTTCAAGTGTAGAGAGGATGAATGGAGAGGGGCTCTTTATATTGGGAGTTCGAGAACTTGTCGGCCGTTCGTTTGACACCTTTATGACAACCATTGATGGCCTGAAACGTACTGAACGGAAATATTTTTTTTTCACCAGTGCTGGTTCAATTTTCTAGCGAGTGAACAGTGCTGTCATCTAAAGCAAGAAGATGACACTATTCCGAAATGGACCGGACCGGTCCGAACCGGGTTCAAAGCTTAAACGACCGGTTCAAGCCGTATTCAACCGAGTTTTTCCAAATTAAAAATTTCTAAATTTATATAAATTCATTCTCTATCAAATGATGGCCTCAATTATTCAATTTGAATTTTCTAAGCTACCTAAAAAAATGAATTTATCATCCAATTCAATAGTGGTTCAAACTGGTCTAAACCGGTTCACCTGAACCGATTTGGTTTTTATTCCCCATTCATCCTAAAGTCCTTTTTCATAATTTTCGTGGCTCTTTAGGTCACTTTAAATCCATAACTTTCCTGGTTTGCCCTTCCTCTTATCGGTTCTGGTTCATAAACCCACTCAGTTCATAAATCGCTTCAATTTGGCTCAGATCAAGTTCACCTGAATAGATCCAGGCTCAATAAAAAGCAAATAAGGAACTTCAATTTTATTTGGATCTGGTTAACAGAGGAACAAAATCGGACAATGGCCTAAGAAGTGATGGAGTGTTGACCTACAAGGGTAGGGTTTGTGTACCTCAAAATAAGGAGCTGAAGAGGTTAATTCTAGAAGAGGCACATGATTCAGTGTATGCAATACATCCGGGTAGTACCGAGATGGACCGCACCCTCAAGCAAGGATATTAGTGGAAGGGGATGAAGAGGGACATTGCGGAATATGTAGCCTGATGCTTGTCCTATCAGTAGATAAAAGTTGAACATTAGAAACCGTTAGGACTGCTGCAACCCTTACCTATTCTGGAATGGAAATGGGAGCACGTCACCATAGACTTTGTCACAAGACTACTTGTGACAAGGAAGCGTCGAGACATAATTTGGGTCGTCGTGGATAGATTGACCAAATCTGCTCATTTTCTCCTTATAAGGGTGACATATATAGTGGAATAACTGCCCATTTTATACATGAGGGAAATAGTAATACTCCATGGTATTCCAGTGAGTATAGTATCAGATAGAGACCCAAGATTTACTTTAAGGTTCTGGCCAAGTTTATAAAGTGCCATGTGAACCAAGATCCACATGAGCATGGCGTTTCATCCTCATTCTGATAGACAGTTTGAGCGAACTATTCAAACTTTGGAGGATATGTTAAGAGCGTGCATACTCACCATGAACAAAGGCTGAGAGGAATACTTGTGCCTAATGTAATTTTCTTACAATAATAGCTACAAGGCCAGTATTCAGATGGCTCCTTATGAAACCCTATATGGATGACCATGCCGTACCCCTCTATTTTGGGAAGAAGTGGCAGAGAGAATGCTGGAAAGGGTAGAACTAATCGAGGATGCCACAAAGAAAATAAAACTAATCATGAATCACCTTAAGACCACACAGGACATGCAGAAGAGTTATGCAGATCATCGAAGGAAAGATATGGAGTTTCATGGATATCTATTCTTGATGGTGACCTAGTTCAACTTCCTATAGTCTTTGCAAAGTCTCATGCTTCCATACTTTTTCTTAACAAATAGGACGGGTGCATCCCACGGATACTGGCTAGGATGTATAAAATCCTTCTCCAATAATCTGTCCAATTGCTCCTTCAATTCCTTTAGTTCTGCTGGAGCCATGTGATAAGGAGCATGGGATATGGGGTTAGTTCCTGGGATAATTTCTATGGTGAACTCCACTTGCTGACTTGAGGTAGCTTGGGTAGTTCTTCTAGAAATACTTTCTGATAGTATTTAACCACCGGAAAGTCTTTGAATCTCTTCTCTTTAGACTCTTCATGGATGACCATGGCAAAGAAAGTTGAACAACCATTTTGTATCATTTTCTGGGCTTTCATATGGGACACTATTTGTACTTGCCTTTCCTTCGATCTCCTTGAACTTTAGTCCGCTTGTCTCGGGAGTGTGGAAGGTTGTTATATTCTTTCCACAGTCCATCCTGGCCTGATGGTTACTTAACAAATCCATTCTCAGGATTACTTCTACCTCCTTCGAGGGTAATGGAATCAAATCCGCTTCAAGTTTGATTTCCTCAATCTTTATCTCACATCCTTTTAATTGCTTATTCTTATTTAACCCTTCTCCTAAGGGCGTGATGATGATAAGACTTTGTTCTATTGAAGTTCTAGGGGTACACATGGAATAAATTCTCCCTTGATGAAGGATCTCTCAGCTCCTGAGTTAACGAGGGCATAGACTTATTGTCCCCCATAATTGTACATATCCCACTACAGTAATAGGGTGTTTTCTAGCCTCTTCTTGAGTGAGGTTGTATACCTTAGCCGATACTCATGCGGTAGCATCTAGCTTGGGTTTCCTAGGGTTTCCTTGAGGTGGTCCAAGTATTTTCATCTACTTGTTCTCCCTAAGAGTGGGGCATTCCTTTGCAAAGTGCCCCACTTGTCTGCATGAAAAGCAGGCCAAGCATGCACCCTCGTGGTTCCTTTGACACCATGGACATCGAGGGTTTCCTTGGGGAAAGGTAGGGATTACTCTCTGGGGAGGTGGTGGCATGGACTTTCTCCTTTGAAATGCCATTCTATTTCCCCATTTTGGACCACTATGCTCCTTCCGTCCCCCCTGACGGTTTTGACCCTTATCCTCCTTTCGAGTTGTTTGCTCCATCTAATGGTGTCGGGTCTATGCCAGCCACTCACACACAAGAGCCATACCGATTATTGTTGCCAGGTCCGTGGGGCATCCTAATACTCTCATATGGTCTCGTATGTCCATATTGAGACTAACCACAAACTGTGGACATATGTCTGCCAATCTAGCTAGGCGAGGAGCAAAGGGTCTTAACTCATTGAATCTTGTTTCATATTCTAATATGGAGTTAAGCTCTTGCCAAAGTCTGATGAATTCATTCTTCTTCTCATTAATTAAATGAGGTGCCAGGTACTCCTCCAAGTACCTGTCCTCGAACTGTTCCCAGGTGAGGGTGGAGGTATGTAAGTTTTAGACATTGTCCCACCATCCTTTTTGCACTTCCCTCGAGGAAGAATTCTGTCAGGATCACCATGTCCTCTGATGGTATCCTGACAATTCCCATCAGCTTCTTTACATTTTCCAGGCAATCCATGGTGACACCCATATCTTTCTCTCTAAGGAAGGGCTTGCACCCTAGTTGATAGGGAGTCTTGAGATTTCTAGGAATGTCTATTGGGGGCGGATGGTTAACAGGAGGAGGATGGGATTGCACTTCCTCAGGTTCGACCTGAGAGTTGGTACTTGCCTTAGAGACGAGGTTAGGTTGCCCAAATACATGGGTGAACTCCTCCTACAACCTCTGATGTTCCGAGCTTAGTCCTAGAGGGGTTGTCTGTGCTCCTTGGGGAGTTTCCATAGGTAGGGGTGGTTGGGCTGTGTTGGAGACCACGACTCTAGTTCTCTTGGTTCCTTTCTTGGGAGCCATTCTGAAAATTTTAAAATCATTCCTATTAGTTACTATATTTTCTAGTCTTGATAATGTATTCGAGGAAACACGCTTTTATACCACTCAAGTTGTCATGCCCCAACCTAGTTTGGTCAAATCAACGTGATCAACCCGCTACTCTTCGAGTTTATTAAGGGTTTTTCCCTTCTTTTAAAACTGTGAGAAGTAAGGCGTCCTTTAAATCTATACCTTTCCTAGAATAACATGAATCAAAACTACAAGAAATTTTAAACTTAACATACCTGACTTACAGGTGTGGTTAGCTTGAGGCCTTTGGTTAGACTTTCCCTTGTTTACCTAAAAAGGGTTATTAGGGAGGGGGTGAGTTCAACGACTCAGTGAATGGGTGTTTTAAAGTTGGACCTTTAGAAAATGGTTTGAATTGGAGTGTACAAGACTCCTTATTTTTCTTTAAAATATTTCATCCTCAAAATCTAGGTTTTCATAGCCATATCTCATCATTAACCACAAATGGTGTGTTTTTCAACCAATACATGCCCTTCATCATGAAGGGAACACACATTCATAGGGCAGCACGTCCACTACACCCACTTGTGGCATCAGAGCGACTTTACCGGCCACCTAGATAGAAGGTTGTCCACTTCTACTATGAGAATGAGTGGATGTACGCAACATCCTACCCTTAATCCTAAAAAGAAAACTCCATGTCTGTATGAGGACAGAGACCTCATCTCAATGCCACCCTGGTCTCATGCTCTTGAAGCTACATCGAGCTTCCTTGACTACTGGCACCACAATCTACCCTTATCTCCACCATGTCATCCGGTAGCCTCTAGGATGCATCACTACCCCTCTTGAGCATCTTGAAGGTTCCGTACCTTAGTGCATTCATAAAACAATAGTTTTCCTCATAAGCCATTTAATCTTTGGTGCCACTGGTCCAACGGCCTTGACCCCCAATATGACCTACAGCTGTTTGTCTCGACTGGTTCGTTGACTTGTCATGTCGCACTACTGCCAGTCCATTGAGTATGTCAATTCTTTCTTGGCACCATGGCCAAACAAATCATTCATTTAAAGTTTTCATGACTTAAATTCATGTTTGTTTACGAGCTTATGCTCATGCCAACTGGAATTGGGCCCATTGTACGAGATTTCCAAAATCGGGCATATTAGCCCCTAAGTTCCAAAACCGAGGTCTCCAGCCTATCTGATCTATTCGAGCTCCTGTTAAGAAGGTCTCCCAAAAAGTTTAAGCAATGTCACATATTCAAGGGATAGCACTTCCGACAAAAATAATCTTTTAGCCACCCATCACACCATCTGGGTGTGAGGACATCTCCTCTCATAATTGATGAACGTGTTTTCTACTTCCTTCAAGTTAGTTAATTGTACCAAATGAGTATGATCTACTTACAATCGGTAAGTAGTTTTTACGGGTAATTTTCACATCACTCCTTTCAGGTGTGATGTTTAAAATTCCACTTAGTAGTGGGTTTTCATTTTCGAGTTACTTATCATCCCAACCGGGTATGATATAAAAATTTCACTCACCTGTAAATGCAGTGAACTTCCTCTTAGTTGGCGTTCCCAGTAATTCATGTTCCTACATGATATAAACATCCTTATTTATATTCTTTTGACCTAATAGCTTTCATTAATCACGAATGAATAAAATATCCAAACTTTCCATTATTTGCAATTAGGTCCCTAAAGTTCTTTTTCTTTAACTTTAGGTCCCAAATGCCAATTTTACCCAAATTGAGCCCCAAAACTTCAAAAATTTACTTTGGACCTCAATTTATTTAAAATTACACAAAGGGGTTCAATTTTCCCAAATTCCCAAATTGGTCCCCAAATTTTCCAAAATTCCCATTTTGCCCTTACTTTAAAAAATGGTAAAATTAACAACAATAATTCCCAAATTGACCAATTGATCCTCCAACATCTTTCCCATGCCCAATTGACCCACAATTTTAGGAAATTACACATTAGTACCTCGAATTTTTTAAATAACCAAAATTTCCCCAATTTTCCCCCAATTTCAACCTTCCAACCTGATTGGATTTTATTTAATCAAATTGACCGATCAATCGAAGTTAAATTTAGAAATTGATGGTGGACTTGAGTTTCTAAACCTCCATACGATTCAATTGCACTTTGAATTTTATGAATTGATGCTGGAATTAGCTCAAATGGAGCTTCACCGGAAAATTGGAAGTAGAGAGAGAAAGCTTCAAAAGCTTACCATCAGGAGTGTAGTGGTCTGAGCTTTCAATCTATGCAGATAGCTCTTCTCCTGAGGCTCCTCTTAGGATCAATAATCACCTCAATTCATGTTGAATTAAGGGAGAATTTGGTCAAAAAAGATTTGTCAGTTCTCTCTCTAGCACCGATCAAAATTTATAGAGGGGAGCCAAATTTGCTTACCTTTCCGCTCTAATTCAGTTGTAGGAGGGCTATGGAAGTGTTGGGAGGGTTTGGTTCGGCTTGTGAAGGGCTCAAAATGGTCATTTTTAGTTCGGCCAAAATAGGGCAGCTTCAGTCCGCTGGAGCTACATCACTGTTTTATCATGCCAGCGTTTCTCAGACAACCATCAGAGCAAATGGAGACTACCATTGGTAGCTGACTTCTCCCCGAATCTAATGAACCTGAGCACACCTTCTTTGGCTCAGAAAAATGCCCAAGTCGGATCTTTGGTTCGATCTTCACTGGAAAATGGAGCGGTAGAGAGAGAGTGGAGTTTACAGGTGTGAGGATGATGAATGAGGATAGGCTCTTTATATAGGAAGCTCGGGAACTTCTTAGTCGTCTGATTGGTGCCTTATGGCAGTCATTCATTGCATGAAACTCCCTGGCCGGAGACTTTTCATCTTCATCAGTACTGCTCGATATTTTGGTGAGTGAACAGTGCTGTCATCTTAAGGAAGAAGACAACACTATTACGAACTGGATCAGGCCAGTCCAAACCAGGGTCAATGCTTAAAACGATCGGTTCAAGCCCGATTCAATTGAGTTTTTCAAAATTAAAAATTTGTAAATTCTTGTAAATCATTCTCTATCAAATGGAGGCCTCAATTCTCCAATTATAATTTTCTGAGCGACCTAGAAAAATGAATTTAGAGACTAGCTCAATAGTGGTTCAAATCGGTTCAAACTGGTTCAGGTCCAGTTTACCTGAACCGGTTTGGTTTTCACCTCCAATTTATCCCAAAGTCCTTTTTTATGAATTTTGTGACTCTTTAGGTCCCTCAAAATCCATAATTTTCTCGATTTGCCCTTACTCTATCGGTACTGGTTTATAGATTGACTCGATTTTCTCTTTGTAAATGACCAGTTCTTTTCCCGATTTTCTTATTATCAAAGGATGGAGTTTACAAAACCGAACCGTTTCACAAACCCCGACCACTTGAGAATGGGCAAATTGAGAAATTTATGACTCTTGAGTGACCCAAAGAGTCATAAAAACCTTGGAAAGGGACCTTTGGACAATTTGGGAAAGAAAACCAGAATGATTCAGGTGAACCGGATGCGAACTGGATTGAACCGGTTTGGACTGGTTTGAACTATCAGTTAACCGGATGCTAAATTCATTTTTCTAGGTAGCTTAGAAAATTAAAATTTGAGAATTGAGGCCACCATTAGATAGAGAATGAACTTTGATGAATTTAGAAATTATTAATTTTGAAAAACTCGGTCGAATCAGGCCTAAACTGGTCAGTTTAAGCATTAAACATGGTTCAAACCGGTCTGGTTCGGTTTGGAACAATGTTGTCTTCTTCCTTCCGATGACATCACTGTTCACTCGCTGAAAAATTGAATAGTGCTAGCGAAAAGGAATTGTTTCAGTTTTTGACGTTTCAGGCAATCAATGACTGTTATTAAGGTGCTAAATAGACTATGGAGAGTCCACAAGCTCCCTACATAAAGAGACCCTCTCCATTCAACCTCCACAAACCCAAAACCCTCACAATCTCTCTCAATTACTCAATTTTTCGATGAAGCTCGAATGAGAGCTCCAACGTTGGAGTTTTTCTAAGCCAAAGAAGGTGTGGCCAGGTTCTTTAGACACGGGTCAGCTACTTGACGGTGAACTTCAATTGCTCTGAGGATCACTAGAGAAGCACCGGCGTGATCGAACAGTGAAGCAGCTCCAGCGGACTGAAGCTACCCTATTTCTGTCGAGTTGAAATTGGCCAATTCAAGCCCTCCTAAGGCCAAATCAAACTCTCGTAACACTCTCTCAGCGCTTATATGATTGAATTAGAGTGGAAAGGTAAGCCA
Source organism: Trapa bicornis (assembly GCA_030064425.1). Lineage (NCBI taxonomy): Eukaryota > Viridiplantae > Streptophyta > Magnoliopsida > Myrtales > Lythraceae > Trapa > Trapa bicornis. The sequence continues at coordinate 10,278,333 of CM057741.1, read as the reverse complement.
ATTTGGCTCTACTTTATAAATTCCGATTAGTGTTAGAGAAAGAACCGTCAAAATTTACTGACCGAATTCTCCCTTAATTCGATATGAATTGAGGTGATTGTTGATTCTAGGAGAAACCTCATGACTAGAGTTATTTGCCTAAATTGAAAGCTTGGACTATCGAATCTCCGATGGTAAGCTTCTGAAGGTTTCTCTCTCTAAGTCTAGTTTTCTGGTGAAGCTCCATTTGAGCTCGTTTCAATGTCAATTCATGCGATTCAAAGTGCAATTGAATTGTTTGGATGTGTAGGAACTCAATCATGGATAAGGGCAGCTTGTCATGCCAACACTCAGGGAATCTCAACGTATCTTCATGCGCATGGGACCGAGGTTGGGTCGGGATGAGATCTTTATCCTCATATGAACATAAAGTTTCTTTTCGGATTTGAGGGTTGGATGTCGCATACATCGACTCATTCTTAGGGTAGAAGTGGACATGCTTCTATCTAGGAGGATGGTAAAGTTGCTTCAATGCGACAAGTAGTTGCAGTGGACGGGCTGCCCTGCGAATGTGTGATCCCTTCATGATGAAGGATGTGTGTTGGTTGTTACACACACCGTTTTTTTGTTAATCATGAGTAATGGTTTTGAAAATTGAGAAATTTAGGAAGAAAGAAAATAAGGAGTCTAGCACACTCCAATTCAAAAACTATTTTATTGATTTTTTTAATACACATTCACTGAGTTGTAGAAACTCACCTACGCTTTTTATTCATTTCCAAGATTAGAGAATGACTACAGATAACACTAGGATTTACCCTCTGTCAAGTATGCTTAATCTCCTCTTAAGTTTGCATTATTATTGATTTATGTTATTATAGGGAACAATGTTGAGATTACGCCCGACTCCTCTTGAATTAAAGAATAGGAAAACCCCTCTTGAACCCCTCGTTTTAGTGTCAATTCATGCGATTCAATGAGTAATTGAATAGTATGGATATATAGGAACTCATTTTTACCTTCAATTTCAACAATGAACCTCTATTGATCAGTCAATTTAATGAAATCAAATTCAACAAGGTTGAAAGAGGGAAATTGGGGTAAAATTTTGGGGGGAATTAGGGATTTCAAAATTTTGAGGAACTAAAGTGCAATTAACCAAAATTGAGGGCCAATTAGCCATGAAAAAAAAATGTTGGAGTACCAATTGGTCAATTTTTTGAATTTATTGAGGCCCCAAAGTGAATTTTAGAAGTTTTGGGACTCAATTTGGGGGAAAATTAGCATTAGGGACATAAAGTTAAAAGCAAAGATCTTTAGGGACCTAAATGTAAATAACTAAAAGTTTAGACATTTTATTCATTCGTGATGAATTAAGTAAAAAGGACGTTTGACTCCTCACGGTTTAGAATTAAGTAAAATCCTTCATAGTCCAAAGGTAATGGTGGTTTGTTCACGGGGATCCCACCAAAACGGGTCAAGGCATGACAAAATTGGTAAGCCAATTCAGCCCCCCTCTATCGTTGCAATTCGGTTCTAGAGAGAGAAAGTGTTGAATTTCACTAACAAAATTCACACTAATCCTGATATCAACTATAGCAATTCTTGATCCTAGAAGGACCCTAAAGATAAGAGCTACCTTCCTATATCAAGAACTTAGATTGCCATGCCGCCAACAATAACCTTTCTCTCTATATTTTCCGACGAAGCTCCGTTTGAGCTTGTTTCAGACCCAAATTCTGTAATTCAAAGCTCAATTGGATTGTATGGAAGTGTAGAAACCGATCCATGCGATCAATTGGAGCAATTAACCCCATTTGAATGGCCAATTTGAAGAAATTAAATTCGATTAGTATAAAGGGGTGAAATTGGGAAAAATTGGTAATTTCAAAAAACTGATGGACCTAAATGCAATTTCTCAAAATTGAAGGTCAATTGGTTGTAAGAAAGATGTTAAAGGACTAATAGGTCAATTTTTTAAAGAATTGGGACCAACTGGCCATTTTTGGAACTTAGAGCGAAAATGGTAATTTTGTAAAAGTTGGGGGGACCAACTTGGAAATTTGGGAAATTTGAGCCCCATATACCATTTTGAGAAAATTAAGGACCCAAGGGAATATTGAAAACCCCAGGGGCTTGATTGAAAATAAGAGAGCATCTAAGGACCTAAAAGTTAAAGATTATGAACTTTAGGGACCTAATTGCAATAAGGCAATATATATGGCCTAAATGTAAATACATGAGAATAGAAGGGCTATTCATGCCAAGTCATTCATGATAAAGATACTCAAACCATGTAGGAAAGTATTTGAATAAGGACGTTAGTAAAGGAGTTCGAACAAGACTTGGAAAGTTGATTGGGGACAAACACGTCACAGCTTTCGAGTGAGTGGGCTTATTTACACTTCATTCCCAGTTGGGGTGATGAGCACACCTTCATTAAACTAAAAAACCTACTTACCAGTTGTAAGTGGGACTTTTGATATATCACGCCCGGTTGAGATGATGGGCACTTTTAAGAAAGGAAAAACCTACTTACCGGTTGTAAACAAACCTACGTCTATCATCACACTCGGTTGTTGCGATACGTACTTTAAGCTAAAACAGGTTTTTGTTAGAAGTGTTCTTCCCTGACTGTGAGCCATTGCTTAAACTATTTGGGAGACCTTCTTGACGAGATCTAGAACAACTTTAACAGGTCAGGGGCCTTGTATTTGAACTCATAGGGCTCAAGGCCTAGTTTTTGAAAAACTTGTGAAGTAGGCCCAAGGCCAGTGGGCACGAGCTGGAGCCTGTAAACAAACATGAATAGGAAAAGCCTGTAAACAAACAAACAAACAAACGGTCGGGTCGAGTGTCGGGGCCATTGGACCATTGGCACCAAATATAATTGTTATATATGAAAACTATTATTTGTGTGTGAACTCTGTGTTCGGATCATCAAGATGGCGAAGGGGGTAGTGATGGGTTCCAAGGGCAATTTGACGAAATGGTGGTGATAAGGGAAGGAGAAGATACTATGTTTGGGCTTCTCGTCATACCAATTAGTCATGAAGCTACTTTGTTGAGGCTTCTTGTACATTGAGACTAGGGTATAGGTGGGATGAAATCTCCACCCTCATATGGACATGAAGTATTTTGGGTCTGAGGGTTGGGCACCTAGGGCATCACTTAGACTCTAGGTAGAAGTGGTCGAACTTCTATCATGGTGGATGGTAAAAACGCATCGAACCACAAGTGGGTGGAGTCATCATAATTGCATCTCATGAATCCTTGAACCCTTTATGAGAAAAGTCATGTGAATGTTTGTTAAACACCTCTCGAGGAAAGGGGAAGTGTTAGCTTGGACCCTTGTGGTAAAGGGGCATGTGAAAGATTACTGAAAACCAAATCCCGAGCAAGGGGAAATTGTGTGAACCCTCTTTATAAAAGGGGCACATAGATTTTACGTGAAACACATCCTGAGCAAGGGAATGTGTTAAAAAGAGCTAAACATGCGTAATAGTGAAAATAGTGAAAGGCTTTCAAAATGGTGAAAAACTTTGAAATAGTTTTTGATGAACTAAGTATTTTTGAAAACTCATTCTCCAACACCCACTCATTGAGTTTTATAAACTCTACCCCTCCATTTAATCCTTTTCAAGAGAAAGGAGACCAACCAAAGAGATTTCTCGCAGCTGAACCTTAAGTCAAGTATGTAAATTTTAAGCTATGAAGTTTTGTATAATGTTATTCAAGGAGACAAGGTCAGAAGTTATGCTTGACTCCTCACGGCCTAAAGAGGGAGTGATCCTTCTTAAACAAAAGGGAGTGGTGGGTTGTTCACTAGGTTCCTACCAAATCGGGTTGGGACATGACAGGGTACTTTAAACATCATACTCAGTTGGTTTTATGAGTGCCTTTTGTTAACTTAAAAACCAATTTTTTTAGAAATGATATTTCATGACTATGTGCTAATGCTTAAAATATTTGGAAGACTTTTCTGATGAGAGCTGAGATAGCTCCCACATGGGCCATAATTTTGATCTTCTAAGGCTCATGGCCCTATAACATCATACTCGGTTGGTTTTGTGAGTGCCTTTTGTTAACTTAAAAACCAATTTTTTTAGAAATGATCTCTCGTGACTATGTGCTAATACTTAAAATATTTGGGAGACTTTTCTGATGAGAGCTGAGATAGCTCCCACAGGGGCCACAATTTTGATCTTATAGGGCTCAAGGCCTAGGTTTTTAAAAAACTTGTGAAATGGGCCCAAGGCCAATGGGCACGGGTTGGAGCCCGTCGAAAAACATGAGTTTTCACGCCCCGACACAGTTTGGTCAGATCTCCATCAGCAACCCACCACTCCCTTTAGTCTATGATGGGTTTAACCCTCTTCTAAACTACGAGGAGTAAGGCGTCCTTTTTTTCCGGTTTTTCCTAGAATAACATTATATAGAACTGCATATATTAAATTGATCATACCTACCATATATTTTAACTACTAGACGATCTTTAAGGTTAGTTCTCCTTGGTTAACAGAAAAGACGTAAAAAAGGAGGGGGTGAGTTCTACAACTTAGTGAATGGTTGTTGGGAATGAGATATCATAAAAACATCTTTTAATCGGAGTATGTAAGACTCCTTGTTTCCTTTAAAGATATTATTTTCTCAAATTCCAATTTTCAAAATTCTTTTCCTCATTATTCACATTAGGTGTTTTTAACATTCAACATATGCCCTTCATCATGAAGGAAATACACATTCATAGGCCAACCTATCCACTGTACCCACTTGTGGCATCGGATCAACTTTACCGGTCACCTAGATAGAAGTACAACCACTTCTACCCTGAGAATGAGTGAATGTTTGAGACATCTAACCCTGAATCCTGTAATAAAACTTCGTGTCCATATGAGAATCGAGACCTCATCCCGTCCCTACCCGGTCTCATGCGCTTGAAGCTACGTCAAGCTTCGCAAGATTTCTCATACAACTAACAGCCCTTATATCCACCTAGTCGTCCATAGCCCTAGGATGCATCACTACCCCTCTTGGGCATGTTGGAGGTTCCGTAAACATAGTGCATGCACAATGAACATTTTTCATATAATGCCGTATAATTTGTGGTGCCACTGGTCCAATGGCCCTGACTCTCAACTCGACCTGCAACTATCAGTATTGAGTAGTTCGGAGACCTGTCATGTTGCACAACCACTAGTTGAGTGAGTATGTTGGTCCTGTCTTGGTACCATGGCCAAACAATTCATTTACTTAAGTTTTCATGGCATATAAATCCAAGTTTATTTACGAGCTCCTGCTCGTGCCAAATGGCCTAGGGCCCACTGTTCGAGATTTTCAAATTTTGGCATATTAGTCCCCAAGTTCCAAAGCCGAGGCCTCCAGCCTAACAGAGCTATTTGAGCTTCCATCAAGAATGTCTCCCAAAAATTTTAAGCAGTGGTAAATAGTCAGGGGAGAGTACTTTTGACAAAATACTTTTCAACTATCCATCATACCAATCGTGTATGACGACAACTCCGCTAATAAATGATGAACAGGTTTTCCACTTCATTTGAGTAAGTTTCATCATACAAATCGGGTATGATATACTTACACTAGTAAATAGTTTTTCTACGTGATTTTCACATCACTCCTCTCAGGCATAATGTTTAAAATACCACTTAGCCCTGGGTTTTCATTTTTGAGGTGCTTATCATCCCAACCGAGTATGATATAAAAATCCCACTCACATTTTATCTAGAGATATGTTCATCCCGGAGGGATTCCCATGTACCAATCCCTGATTAGTCTTATTGATCTTTCTCTGCTCCGATACTTCCCAATTTTCCTTGCATTCGATTGTTGTAGGGTGGATGTCGAGATTGAGAATTCCATAGGTACGAAGTATTAATCTAGTAGAACTAATGTGAACATGGCAAAGATGATGTTTGAGGTGTGAGCTCGGACTAATGGATCGGGTAGCTCTCTTATACTCGAATTACACTCTAAGCTTAGTTGCTGTGGCTTTGATCAATTGTTCTAAGCTCCTTATATAGGTGCAGAATTGTTTGTTAAATGGGGAAGAGTTATTACTGGTAGTTATCTTAGCCCTTAGTTTACTGGTAGTTGAGAAATTAACTTTATTATAGACTGGCATTGCCATTGATGTTTAGTTGTTTGATGCTGGTTACAAGGAGTTGATTTGTTGTTTTGGTGGTAATGCATAATATCATAATGTACCATACTTTTTATAGTGTTTAGTTTCTATGTAAGCCACAATAATTGATAGATTGTTACCTCACCCTTTTCATATTAGGCTCTCAAAAAAATATATCTCTTGCTTTTCATTTTTAGGCTCAACATACTATTAATACAACATCAGTACTTCAGTACTCTATAGAGTTTATACCATAGATCCTAGCTTATACAATATATGAATTTGATTACTTGGGTTGTTTCTCACTTTCATAAGCATATTAGACTTTTAGTAAAATTGTTATGATACATTACTTTTCATTAAACCTTTGGAGAGACTTGGTTCTCCTGTATAATTTTTGTTTGCCTAAATTGTAGTCCCCAGTGGATGAGGAATTCAAGCCCGAGAAAAACAAAGGAATTCAACTCCATTGTACTCCAAAGAAATTCATAAACCTTTGAAAGGAACCTTAGAATAAAGTGGGAGAGAAAAACTAGACCGGTTCGGGTGAACCGGACCCAAACCGGTTTAAGAACCGAGTCGGTTTATGAACTGGAATCAATAAAGAGATGGTAAACCAGGAATTTTATGGACCCTAAGTGACCCAAGGAGTCACAAAAAACATGGAAATGGACTTGTGAAGGAATTGAGAATGAAAACCAAACTGGTTTAGGTGAACCAGATTCGAATCAGTTCGGATCGGTTTGAACCACTATTGAACCGAATCCTAAATTCATTTTGCTAGGTGGCTTAAATAATTCAAATTGGAGATTTGAGGCCACCATTGGATAGAGAATGAATTTAGATTAATTTAGAAATTTTTAGATTTGAAAAACTCAATCGAATGGGGGGTGAACTGGTCGGTTTAAGCTTTGAACCCAGTTCGGACTAGTCCGGTCTAGTTTAGAACAGTGTCATCTTCTTCCTCAGAATGACAACACTATTAACTCACCGGAAAATTGAAGAAATGCCGGCAAAGAAAAAAACTCTTCTGTTCGGGGCATTTTAGGTCTTCAATATCAGCAATAACGGTGCCAAACGGACGACCAACGGGTCTCCAAGCTCCCTATATAAAGAGCCCCTCCTCATTCATCCTCTCCACACCTGAAAACTCCATTCTCTCTCAACTGCTCCATTTTCCAGTGAAGCTCGAACTAGATCTCCGACATGGGGTCTTTTCAGAGCCAAACAAGGTCAGGTCAGGTTCTATAGAACCGGGGAGAAGTCAGCTACACGTCTGTAGTCTTCGTTCACTTCGAGGGTCGCCAGCGACACGCTGGCGTGATGAAACAGTGAAGCAGCTCCAGCCAAACCAAGACTTCCCAACACTTCCTCAGCCCTCCCCCGACTGAATTAGGACTGAAAGGTAAGCTAATTCAGCTCCCTTTTGCAATTTTCAGCCGATGCTACAGAGAGAACCGACAAATTTCAATGATGAAATTCTAACTCACTTCGGCATCCATTGATGCGATTCTTGATTCTAGGATAAACCTCAAGATGAGAGCTATCTGTCCCGATCGAAAGCTTGGACTGCCGTGCCCTCATCGATGAGAAATTTTGAAGTTTTCTCTCTCTATAGTCTATTTTCCGGTGAAGCTTCGTTTGAGCTCGTTTCGGCATTAAAATCTGCGATTCAAAGTTCCTTAGAATTGTATGGACATGTAGGTACTCAATTTCAACAATTAGAGGTGTTTGATCAGTCAATTTGATAAAATCAAATTCGGTAGTGTTGAAGAGTTGAAATTGGGGGAAAAATTGGGGATTTTTGAAATTCAAAGGACCAAAATGCAATTTTATGAAATTGAGGGACAATTGGGCATGAAAATAATGTTGGAGGACCAATTGAGGAATTTTGAAATTTTTGGGGCAAAACTTACCATTTTTGTAAATAGAGGGCAAAATGGTAATTTTGGAAAAGTTGGAGGACCAAATTGCAAATAAATGAATGTTGGGAAATTAATCCTCTTTTTGTGAAATGGAATAAATTGAGGTCCTATGATAAATTTTAGAAGTTTCGGGACTCAATTTGAGGAAAAATCGGTATTAGGGACTTAAAGTTAAAGAGAAATAACTTTAGGGACCTAATTGTAAATAAATGAAAGTTTGACTTTATCATTCATTTGGAATGAATGATGGCGATTAGGTCGAAGGATAATGAATCGAGATGTTCATATTGTGTAGGAACATGAAGTACCGGGAACGATAGCAAGGATAAGCTCGCGTGAATACAAAGAACCGGTCTAGTGGAATTCACGACATTTACGGGTGAGTGGGTTTACTAATGCCATAACCGGTTGGGATGATGAGCACAACTTAAAGTTAAAAATCACTTACCGGTTGTGAGTGGGATTATGTACCATACCCAATTGGGGATGATAAGTACCTCAGTATAAAAATCCACTACTTAGTGGTATTTTTAATCATTACTACTTAGAGAAAATGATGTGAAAGTTATACGGAAACACTACTTATGGGTTGTAAGTAGATCATACTTGGTTGGTATGATGAGACTTCCTTGTAGGAAGTTGAAAACCCATTTATTAATTATGAACAGAGATGTCCTTATACTGGTCAGTATAATGGACAATAAAAACCTATTTTGTCGGAAGTGTTCTCCCATGACTGTGTGCCAATGCTTAAACTATTTGGGAGACCTTCTTGATGGGAGCTCGAATAGCTCTTATAGACCAGGGGCCTCGATTTTGGAACTTAAGGGCTAAAATGCCAGTTTTTGAAAAACTCGAACAGTGGGCCATATACCAATGGACATTAGCAAGAGCTCGTAAAAAAACATGATAGATATATATGTGCCATTAAAACTTAATAAGTGAATTGTTTGGTCATGGTACCAAGGCAGGTCCGACATAATCAGTCAACTAGTAGCAGTGCGACATGACAGGTCTCTGGACCAGTCGAGACAAACAGCTACATGTTGACTTGAAGGTCGAGACCGTTGGGACAAATGGCACCACATATTATATGGCAAATTTAAGAAAAACTTTGCTTGTGCAAGCACCATGAGTATGGGATCATCAAGACGCCCATGAGGGGTAGTGATGTGTCCTAAGGCCCCTGGACAACCGGGTGAGTATAAGGGAAGATTTTTATTCCAAGTGTCTGTGCGAAATTTGGAGTAGCACGAAGCGCATGAGACCGGGGTGGGGACAGGATGAGGTCTCTGTCCTCATACGCACACGAAGAAGTGATTTCGGGATTTTGGGTCGGATGTCACGTACATCCACTCATTCCCAAGTTAGAAGTGGTCGTACTTCTATCCGGGTGGCAGGAAAAGTCGCTCCGAAGCCACTAGCGGGTTCAGTAGTGATACTGACTTGCGAATGTGTGTAACCTTCATGATGAAGGATGTGTGTTGGGTGATGACACACCAGTAACTATGAAATAATGGAAAAACCCGAGAGAAATTTTAAATGAAGGATTTTTTAAAAGAAAGGAGTCTGTCACACTCCATATAAATGTTTTTCTTAAAAGTTAAAAGTAGACCTTTGAAAACCCATTCATTGAGTAGTTGTACTCACCCCCTCCCTTATATCCCTTTTAGCAAATCATAGAATGCCTACCCTGAAAGACCATCAACTAAGATGCTTGTAAGACAAGTATGTAAAGTTTAAAATTTCATGTAGTTTTGATTATGCTATTCCAGGAAACGGTGCAGGTTTAAAGGACGTCTTACTCTTTACAGTTTATAATAAGGGGAAACCCTTTAATAAACCAAGAGAGTGGTAGGTTGTTCACGGGAATCCGACCAAATCGAGTCGGGGCGTGACACTTGGTCGGAAGGCTTTGAGTAATTGATTGGGGTCCATTCGTGCTCCTCAATAGGATGAATTTCATGTGTGGCCTCCAACCCGTACCACCTTAGTACTTTCGCCTCACACTTATATGTCCATTTCATCCATCGAGACGGATTGAAGTCAGGTTGAGTGAGTGGAGGTACTTGGTAGACCTTCATGAAGGTGGCATAAGCATCCCAATAATTATCCAGGCCTCCTTCTTGGTGGGGTTCCTCTTCTATGGTTGTGGTATTGGAGGAGGGGTTGGACTTCTAGGAGGTGGTGATGGTTCCTCTTGTCTAGGAGGAGGGCATATGATGCCTTCTAGTTTCATTAAGGCTCCAACTAGCTTCCAGTAGTCCTCCACCATATCTTTGGGTACTCGTTTTTCACCCCTTAGGAACCTCTGAACGGCTTCCTCCCTTAGCTTGGATGTCTTTTTCATGCTTAAAGGGGAAGGACTAGATATTCTTGTGAATTTCCTAGGGATTCTCATTCCTACAAGATATTTTAGAGTTGGATTAATATCAGGGCATATTATTGATAATGTTTCAAGGGAACTAGGCTTTGATATCACTCTAGTTGTCATGCCCCAACCCGGATTGGTTGGATCCCCGTGTACAACTCATCGCTCTTTCTCAGTTCAAGAGGAGTTTCCCCCTTCTTTTAGTCGAGAGGAGCCATGCGAAATTTCAACCTTGTTCCCTCGAAGACATATATCAAATAAAATACAAGCTTAAGGAAAAATTAAGCATACCTAATAAAGGGTAAGGCTCGGTGTTACTTCTTGTCATTTTCTCTTTTCCCGGAAAAGGGTAGAAAAGAGGGGTGAGTTTCTACAACTCAGTGAATGGGTTTTTCAAAAGTCTACTTTTAACATTTAAGAAAAACATTTGTATTGGAGTGTTCCAGACTCCTCACTTTTCAAAAATCCCTTCATTTAAAAATTTGGGTTTTTCACCATTTCTAATTATCACGATGTGTCATCACCCAACACACATCCTTTATCAGAAGGTTTCACACATTCGCAGGTCAGCACGACCATTGAACCCACTTGTGGGTTCGGAGCGACTTTACCGGCCACCTAGATAGAATCTACCCTAAGAATGAGTGGATGTACGTAACATCCGACCCTCAATCATGAAATTTATATTTTGTGTCCGTATGAGGATAGAGACCTCATCCCATCCCCACCCTGGTCTCATGCGTTTGGTGCTACTCGAAATTTCGCACTGTCACCTGGAACGACAACTGCCCTTATACTCATCGGGTCGTCTAGGGCCCTTAGGATGCATCACTACCCATCGTGGGCATCTTAATGATCCCATACTCATAGTGCATGCACAAACAACATTTTCTTAATATGCCATGTAATCTATGGTGTCATTAATCCAATGGTCCCAACGTTCAACTCAACCTATAGTTGTTTGTCTCAACTAGTTCGGAGACCGGTCATGTCGCACTACTGCTAGTTGACTGAGAATGTCGGACCAGCCTTGGTACTATGACCATACAATTTACTTATTAAAGTTTTATGTCACATATATCATGTTCGTTTACAAGCTTCTGCTCGTGCCCATTGTCCTACGGCCCATTGTTCGAGATTTAAAAAAAAAACAGGCATATTAGCCTCCAAGTTCCAAAAACCGGGTATGATCTACTTACAACAGTTAAGTAGTGTTTTCGCATGGTTTTCACACCACAACTCAAAGTCGTGATGTTTAAAATACCACATAGTAGTGGGTTTTCATTTCGATGTGCTTATCATCCCCAACCGGGTATGATCTAAAATCCTACTCACCTGATCGTGCAGTGAAATTTCACCTAGTCGAGTTCCGTCCCTTGTACACTGGACCTCAATTGGTGTTGTCGATGTCTCATTCTACTACACGAAATGAACATAGTCGTTCATTATTTTTTGGCCTAATAGCCCTCATTCATTCCAATGAATGAGAAAATCCAACTTTATATATATTTGCAATTAGGTCCTTAAAATTATTTCTCTTCAACTTTAAGTCCCTATTGCCGAGTTTTTCCTCAAATTGAGACCCAAAACTTTTAAAATTTATCTTAGGACCTCAATTTATTAAATTCTATGAAAAGGAGTTTAATGTACCAATTTTTCAATTTGGTCCCTCAATTTTGCCAAAATTACCATTTTGCTCTTCCTTTACAAAAATGGTAAATTTTGCCCCGGAAATTCTAAAATTTCTCAATTGGCCCTCTAATATACTTATCATGAAAAATTGACCCTCAATTTTTAAAAATTACATTTTGGTCCTTTAAATTTTCGAAAATCCCCAAATTTCCCCAAAATTTCCCCTAATTTAAACTCTTTAACACAACCGAATTTGATTTCATCAAATTGAACAATCAAACACCTCTATTCATTGAAATTGAAGTTAAAATTGAGTTTATACATGTTCATATGATTCTAAGGAACTTTCAATCGCAGGTTTTAACCCCGGAACGAGCTTTACCAGAAAATAGACTGTAGAGAGAGAAAGCTTCGATTTCTCACCGGTGAGGGCGTGGCGGTCCGAGCTTTCTATCTGGGTAGGTAGCTCTTCTCCAGAGGTTCTTCCTAGGATCAAGAATGACAAGAATTGATGTCGAATTGGATTAGAATTTCATTATTAAAATTTGGCTGACTCTCTCTCTAACACTGATCGGAAATTTTAAAGGGGAGTCAAATTGGCTTACCTTTCAGTCTTAATTCGGTAGTGGAAGGGCTAAGGAGGTGTCGGGAGAGCTTGGTTTGGCCTAAGGAGGTCTCGAGTTGGCCGATTTCAACTCGGCCAAAACAGGGCAGCTTCGGCCCGCTGCAGCTGCTTCACTGTTCAATCACGCCGGTGATTCTCCGGTTACTATCGGAACGAATGGATGTCACCACCGTGTAGCTGACTTCCCCCCAATTCAAATGAACCCAACCTTGCCTTCTTTGGCTCAGAATTGACCCTATATCGGAGCTCTGATTCGAGCTTTACCAGAAAACTAAGCAACTGAGTGAGAGTGAGCTTTTTAGGTGTGGAAAGGACGAATGGAGAGGGGCCCTTTATATAGGGAGCTCGGGGAACCATTGGTCGTCCGTTTGGCACCTTTTATAATAGGCAATAAAGACCTAAAATGTAATGAATGGAACCATTTATTTTTTGTTGGTGCTGCTTTAATTTTTCGGCGAGTGAAGATTGCTATCATCCTGAGGAAGAAGATGACACTGTTCTAAACTAGGTTCAAACCTAAACCGGCCAGTTCACCCCTCATTCGACCGAGTTTTTCAAATCTAAAAATTTCTAAATTCATCTAAATTCATTTTCTATCCAATGGTGGCCTCAAATCTCAAATTTGAATTATTTAAGCCACTTAGAAAAATGAATTTAGAATTAGTAGTGGTTCAAACCAGTCCTAACCGGTCCGGATCCGGTTCACCTGAACCGGTTTGGTTTTCATCCCAAATTCCTTCACAAGTCCATTTCCATGTCTTTTGTAACTCATTGGGTCACTTAGAATCCATAAAATTCCTGGTTTACTATCTCTTAATAGATTCTGGTTCATAAATCGGCTCGGTCCATAAACCGTTTTAATCCGGTTCGGGTCCGATTCACCCAAACCGATCTAGTTTTTCTCTCCCACATTATTCTAAGGTTCCTTCTCAAGGATTATAAACCTCTTTGAATCACAAGGGATCCATAAGTGTCTTGGTTTACCCATTCTCTATCGGTTTCGGTTCAATGACTCAACTCGGTTCATAAATCGGTTCTATCCAATTCGGACCCGGTTCTATTGAATTCTTCGGTCTTTCTTCCTCATTCCATCCTAGGGTACTTTTGCACAAGTTTATGAACCTTTTTGAGTCACATGTGAGTTAGAAATTTTCAAATTTGCTCGTCCCCTAACAATCGGGTTTTTAGACCAATTCAATTTAAAGATTCAAATTGACCGGTTATTTCCCCGGTTTTCTCATTACTAAAGGTCGGGGTTTACAATGGATATGAAAAATGGTTTTGAAAACCAAAATTTGAGGAAAATCCTTTTTTTTAAAGGAAATGATAACCTTGGTACAATTAGGATAAAGCAATTTTGAAAAATCTTTCCCAACACCTGCTCACTAAGTTGTAGAACTTACCCCCCTTCCTTTTACCCCTTTCAGGTAACAAAGAAAACACCATTCTTAAAGACCCTCCTAATTTGGAATAGTAAGAAGACATGTATGTCTGTTTTAAAATACTCATTTTTGTATAATGCTATTCTAGGAAAGATAGGTAAAAGGACACCTTACTCCTCGTAGTTTAAAAAAAGGTAAAACCCTTAATGGACCAAAGGGATTAGCAGGTTACTTACAGGGATCCGACCAAATTGGGTAGGGGCATGATGGTATGTCCCAAAACTTTCAAGGGGTCAGATACCTACAATATTAGATTAAATGAAGAGACTCTTAAAGGTGCAGAATGAAACATACCGAGGAAGGGAAACTTGGAAAAAAAAAGTAGCTAGTAAAGGAGTTAATTTGATCTAGGGAAAACTAAAGGATGATGGATATCAGAGAGGGTTGGTCAAGTTCCACATTCACCTTAAATAACTTGAGTAGACGATGGGGCATAGTATGAAGTACACGAAATAAGACCCCGGTAACAGGAATTTTTTGCGTAGGTATACCAGAATTTCTAGAAAACAATCTACTGAAAGATCGAAATCAAAGGAAATAAAGAAGTGAATGAAGGGTCACATAATGATCATATGTTCCTTATAAGGATCATTTATTTATTTGCATCGAAAGGGGAGTTAAACATGGACTCAAGGACCAACACAAGACAAAAGGGACAAAGTTAATAACGCCATGGCAAAAAGAGATAAGAATGTAAAGCTCAAAAGTGCACTTTGCTAAAGATTTTAAACAATTAGAAGAATGGCCAAACAATGGAACAATTGAGCAATATAGAAATAACAAACCTATGATCCATATTTTGTATGAAAATCCCAAGAGAAATAGTCTCAACCCTCATTAGCATAATGATGGAACCTAAGAAAATAACTTTGGGTATGTAGGTAAGAGAAGCCAATCATAATGAATTACTCAGAATAAGGGGGTACTCGAAGGGAGGAGAAACCCCACAAGAATGCTACCTAAAGGACGAAGTAACAGAGTGCCCATAGTGACATTTTACCCAAGATAATGAGGGAGTGCTCAAGGGAAAGGAGATGGGACTCCAAATTGCTAAGAGATCTTATCCTCAAGTTTGAATGCGTAATCATGTCATTAAGAATGATGGAGAAATAAATGATGGAGAATAGACACCCCAAGATGGGAGAACAAAGGATCTAAGGTCCAAAAAGAGAGGTAGGATGTGTTATGCTCCCAAAAGGGCTGTCGGGGATATGATGGATGGCAAGAGTGGTGCCATTTGTTAATGTTGAGAAACATTCATAATACCTCAAACAAATGGTTATAGAGAAACCATTAATAACCACCTAGGATGTGTGATTATGTAATGGGAGCAATGATGTAATAATAAGAAGTCATAAAAGAATTTCTTCTGTTCAACATAATTGGTTACCTCACAGGAGGTTAAATTTATGAACAAAAGATGGCAAGTAGAAAGGAAATTGATATGTTAGGAAGGAACGCTCGAACAAGAAATGAGTGGTGGAACACTCAAACAACGTAAGAAGAAGAGCTTGGGTGTATAAGCCTAAAACATCAGATAAAGTTCCAAAGGAATACCACCCGGTGAAGGAAATGGTGAGGATTCGGTAGTCAGAAAGTTCGAATTATAAGAAATGTAGATTTACAAGTTAAGTGAGAAATGACCAAATAATAAAGTGTATACATTGAATGTTTGGATATCGTTCAATGTAGTTGAGGAACACTACCAAATGGTAAGGAGGGACGAAGTCCTATGATCACTAAAGGATTAGAAATTAATGAACATTTGTCAAAAGAATGTTCTGAAAGTATACTATAAGAAATATTTCTGAAATATATCATGCTACTATGCTAAGGACACATAAGTCCAAAATTTCAAAAATGGTATGACTCATTGAAAGAAGAGTCATTTATCAAAGCATGATAATGTCAAATGGAAGACTTGGGTAGACCTAAATTATAAGAAAGAACGGATGCCTCCTATATAGGAAGCTATAAATGAGCAAAGATGTGATTTCGGTTCCTCGAAAAAAGGATGTTTAAATAAAAAGGATTATGACAATGGACTATTTGAGTTGAATAACCAAGCCTTAAGAAGGGATAAGACATTAAGATCAATAGTAAATAGGATCTTACTCACACCAAGCAAGTCAAAAATGGAGGGGAAGGAATCTCAAATACTTATTAAGAATCATGTCATCAAAATGAGGATATGAGCTATGGGGATGTGACTCAAATGGAATTGAATACACGGATTACCCCATCTAGAAATACTGGTCAAGCCTGAAGGTAGGATCCCAAAATGTTCGGGAGATAAGGAAGGTATGAAAAGATCCTAGGAGGGGTCACACGAACTTTGAAATCTAATAATAAATTTCCATGGAAAAAGGGGATAGGAAAAAAACCCAAGGAAATGATTTCAAATGGTAGAGGTATACTAGCATGGTGGCCAGAATGGAGGAAGAAATGAGTAAACACAAATGGGGGAAAGAGAAACTTATTATAAACCCCGTCCTTTTGAGTTAAGGAAAACCAGGAAAAGAACCGGTCAAACCGAGTGATAAACATTGAACTGGTTCACAAACCCGTTAATTGGGGAATTGGGAAATTAGAGAAATTTACAACTCTCGAGTGATCCAAATGGTTAATAAAACCTTGGAAAAGAACCTTAGGATAAATTGGAAGAGAAAAACCAGACAAGTTCAAGATGAATAGGATCCAACTGGATTGAACGGGTTTATGAACCGAATCGATTCATGAACCGGAACCGATAGAGAGGACAAACTGGGAAATTTATGGATCCCAAGTGACCCAAAGAGTCCCAAAAGTCACAGAAATTGACTTGAGAAGGAATTGGAGATGAAAACCAAACCGGTTTAGGTGAATAGAATCCAAACCAGTTTAGATTTGAAAAATTCGGTTGAATCAGAGGTGAGCCGGCTGGTTTAAGCTTTGAACCCGGTTCCGACCGGTCCAGTCTGGTTTGGAACAGTGTCATCTTCTTCCTTCAAATGACAGCACTGTTCACTCACTAGAAAATTGTACAGCACCGGCGAAGCTGAAAAGTCTCCAGCCAGGGAGTTTCAGGCAATGAATGACCACCATTAAGGCACAAATTGGACGGCCAAGAAGTCCCCGACCTTACTATATAAAGACCCCCTCCACATTCATCCTCTCCACACCTAAAAGATCACTTTCTCTAAGCTGCTTAGTTTTTCGGTGAAGCTCGAACTAGAGCTCTGATATAGGGTCATTTTTTAGCCAAAGAAAGCAAGGTTGAGTTCCTTAGAACTGGGGAGAAGGCAGCTACACACTTATAGTCTCCATTTGCTCCGAGAGTCGCTAGAGAAACTCCGGCAAAATGGAACAGTGAAGCAGCTCCGACGGACCGAAGCTGCCCTATTTCAGCCAAGCTGAAATTGGCCAATTCAAGCCCTCCTTAGACCAAACCAAGCCTTTCCAACACCTCCATTGCCCTTCTACAATTGAATTAGGACTGAAATCGGCTCTCCTCTACAATTTTCGACAGGTGCTACAAAGAGAACCAATAGAATTTCGACGAAGGAATTCTAACTCAATTTGATATCAATTGATCAAATTCTTGATTCTATGATGAACCTTAGCATGAGAGCTATTTGCCCAAATCGAAAGCTCAGACCACCGCACCCCCGACGGTAAGCTTTCTCTCTCTATAGTCTATTTTTTTATGAAGCTTCATTCGAGATCTTTCTGACATTAAGACTTATGATTCAAAGTGATATTGAATCATATGAATATGTAGGATCACAATTTTAACTTCAATTTCAACAATTAGAAGTGTTTGATCGGTCAATTTGATGAAATCAAATACAACTGTGTTAAGGAGTTGAAATTGGGGGTTTTTGAAATTCGAAGGACCAAAATGTAATTTTATAAAATTGAGGGTCAATTGGGCATGATAAGAATGTTAGAGGGCCAATTAAGGAATTTTAGAATTTTTCGGGTAAAACTTATTGTAATGGAAGGGCAAAATGGTAATTTTGGAAAAGTTGGGGGACCAAATTGGAAGTTTGGGAAATTAAACCCCTTTTGTGAAATTGAATAAATTAAGGTCCCAAGGTGAATTTTAAAAGTTTTAGGACTCAATATAAAGAAAAATCAGCATTAGGGACCTAAAGTTAAAGAAAAATAACTTTAAGAACCTAATTGCAAATAAATAAGAAGTTTGGTTTTCTCATTCATTTGGAATGAATGAAGGCTATTAGGCCAATGGATAATAAACAAGGATATTCATATCGTGAAGGAAAACAAAGTAGGAATGCTAGAAAGAACAAGCTCGCGTGAATACAAAGAACCGGTCTAGTGGAATTCACTACAAAACAAGTGAGTGGGCTTTTATATCATACACGGTTAGGGATGATAAGTACCTCGAAATGAAAACCCACTACTTAGTGGTATTTTAAACATCACAACTTAGAGGTGTGATGTGAAAATGACATGAAAAAACTACTTACTGATTGTAAGTACATATCCAGTTGGTATGATAAAACTTTCTCAGAGGAAGTGAAAAATCCGTTCATCTGTTATTAGCAGAGATATCCTCATAATCGGTTGGTATGATGGATAGTTGAAAATCTATTTTTGTCGGAAATACTCTCCCCATTTGGGAAACCTTCTCGATGGAAGCTCAAATAGCTCTGTTAGGCCGGAGGCCTCGGTTTTGGAACTTGGGGGCTAATATACCCAATCTTGAAAATCTCGAATAGTGGGCCATAGGCTAGAGGGCACGAGCAAGAGCTTATAAACAAACATTAGATATATGCCTTAAAACTTTAAATAAATGAATTATTTGGCCATGGTACCAAGATAGGACCGACATACTCAATCAACTAGCGGTAGTGCGACATGACAGGTCGAGAGATCGGTCGAGACAAACAACGGCAGGTTGAGTTGAGGGTCATGGTTGTTGGATCAATGGCACCATAGATTATATGACGTGATGTGAAAATACTGATTGTGCATGCACTATGATTATGGGACCGTCAAGATGCCCAAAAAGGGTAGTGATGCATCCTAGGACCTTGGACGACCCAGTGGGTATAAGGGCAGTTAGTCGGACCAGGTGACCTTCTGAAGCTCGACATAGCTTTTTAAGCGCATGAGACCAAAGTGGGGTGGGGATGAGATCTCTGTCATCATATGGACATAGAGAATTGATTTCGGCATTGAGGGTCAGATGTCGTGTACATCCACTCATTCTCAGGGTAGAAGTGGACATATTTCTATCTAGGTGGCCGATAAAGTTGCTCCGACGCTACAAGTGGGTTCAGTGGATGGGTTGGCCTGTGATTGTGTGTTTTTTACCTTCATGATGAAGGATTGTGTGTTGGGTGATGACACACCGTGATTAATAAGAAATGGTGATAAAACAAAGAGATTTGAAATGAAAGGATTTTTGAAAGGAAATAAAGAGTCAGGCACACTCCAAACAAATCTTTTTCCTAAAAATTCAAATTTAGAAGATACATTCACTGAGTTGTTGTATTAACACCCTC
This sequence comes from Trapa bicornis, assembly GCA_030064425.1. Classification (NCBI taxonomy): domain Eukaryota; kingdom Viridiplantae; phylum Streptophyta; class Magnoliopsida; order Myrtales; family Lythraceae; genus Trapa; species Trapa bicornis. The sequence goes on along the minus strand of CM057741.1, from coordinate 10,258,707 downwards.
CCTTATATCCCTTTTTAGGTAAACAAAGGAAAACCTACCCAAGACCTCATGTTAGTTACACCTACATGAAACATATGAAAAGTTAAAATTTTATGCAAGTTTTTATTTATGTTATTCTAGGAAGAGCATAGGTTTAAAGGACTCCTTACTCATACTAGGTTAAGAAAAAGAAACCCTTAATAAACCAGGAGAGTAATGGGTTGCTCACATGGATCCGACCAAACTATGTCGGGGTGTGACAACTTGAGTGATATCAGAGCCTATTTCCTCAAATACATAATCAAGACTAAAAAATATAGTAACTAATAGGATTGATCTTAAAATTTTTAGATGGCTCCCAGGAGAGAAAACAAGAAAACTAGGAATAACTCTATTCAACACCCTATCCTCATAGGAAGGAAACCCTAGAATCTTCCCAATGCCTCAGGCATGGTAGAAGTCCCAAAAGACCAAATGGGGAAGTATTCAGGAGGATGGTGCTAGGACCTATTGAGGTCACGACTCTAAGTACGAAGGAAGCCATGCATGAAGCCATAAATGCCAACAAAGGGCATATAACCTTACCTAGGAGGATGCTTATCAAGAATCCCATAGCTTCCTATTTATTTTGTGAACATTTTCTGTAATAGGGCCAAAAACACCAACATATTGTGCTCCTCTATTAATGAAGTAATCCAAATTCCTAAAAACCCTGTCTCTCAAAGGATGTGATCTTCAAGGAAGATGGCTCCAAATAAAGTGACCAAATAAGCATGTACTACTATAGAAACTAAGGAGAATCCCATCCAAGTTAAGGAATCTAAATTAGGGAATAAAAAAATCTAGGAGGACTCATAGAGTGATCAATTGACAAAGAAGACTCCACAAGAAAACTCTCAAGGTATCTAGACTCATGGACGAAGTAGCACCAAAACCAACAATTCCCTAGAAAAATGCTAGGAGGAACCACTTATGTCTACGTAATTACAAGTATGAACAATATGGACACTGCTTGGAGAAGTACCCAACCCTACTAAGGACAAGAATCAAGTTAACCTACAGGGGAATAGGACATGAAGTAAAAGAATGTCCCATACCACAAGTATTTAGGACAATATTTTCCATGAATAATGTCCCTACAGCTATAGGAAACCCGAAGGGATACCATCCTTAGAAATACAATTCCTACTCGGAACTTCAATTACATCCATGAGTAAGCTCTTCAGGATCTGAGCATAATGGTAGGAAAAAGGACTAAAGGTAGGACTTCTGTAAACTGCAAATAAAGAACAAAGTGTAACTGTAGAAAGTATTTCCTTAAGAAGATGTTTTCAGCCATTTAGGAGCAAAGAATGGGGCGCCTCCATGAGAAAATACCAATTGAGCATTGACGACAAATGAAATGCCTCGAGATGGCAAATATGACTCACTTTGGAAAAAATAGTGAAGTCAAATTGAGGTTTCGGTCAAATATAGTAGAAGAAAGCAAGTCACTATAATAAGATAATCAAGGAGAATAAACGACGCCCCAAGGAAGATCGAGAAGTACAAAGGGCTACACCCTAAAAAGGGTAGACATTAAGGACAAGAAAAATCAAGAACAAATACACTAAGAAAATTAGACCGAAGGAATGGTAGAGATGAGGCAGTTAACGAATTGATACTCGAAAAAGCCATAATTTAACCTCCAACAAAAGAGGGAGAGGTGGAGAGGCCAAATAATTGGAAAGAGAAGGATGAAGGAAAATCCTTTAAAAGACCAATGGCCAAATTAAGGACCAAACATAAGCCAAGAGAGGAGTAAGTAAGCTCCTCACATGATCAAGAGATCTTGAAATAAAGGAAGATATGAGCTCTTCCTAAAAAAAATGACATGTATTGAAGTACATGTGAGGATGAGGATAGAGTACAAAAGATGTGCCCATAAGATTTTAAGATTAAAGATAAACAGGAGAAGACACATCGAAGGATGTCATTTAAGGATAGAGTATTTTCTTATCATGCCATATAATCTGTGGTGCCACTGGTCCAACGACCCTGACTCTCAACTCAACGTGCAGTTGTTTGTCTTGATTCATTCGAAGACTTGTCATGTCATACTGCCACTAGTTGACTGAATATATTGGTCCTATCTTGGTACCATGGCCAAACAATTCATTTATTAAAGTTTTATGGCACATATCTCATGTTTGTTTACGTGATCATGCCCACTTGCCTATGTCCCACTTGTTCAAGATTTTGAAAATCAGGCATAATAGCCCCCAAGTTCCAAAATCGAGGCCCCCGGCCTATAAGAGCTATTCAAGCTCCCGTCAAGAAGGCCTCCCAAATCATTTAAGCATTGACACACAGTAAGGGTAGAGCACTTCCGACAAAATATATTTTCAGCAGTCCATTATACTGACCGGGTATAAGGACATCTCCACTCATAACCGATGAATGGGTTTTCAACTTCCTTCAAGGAAGTTAGATCATACCAACTGGGTATGATCTACTTACAACCGGTAAGTAGTTTTTCCACATGATTTTCACAACACTCCACTAAGTTGTGATATTTAAAATACCACTTGGTAGTGGGTTTTCATTTCGAGGTACTTATCATCCCCAACCGGGTATGATATAAAATCCCACTGACAACTGGTAAGTGGTTTTTAACATTAAGTGGTGCTCATCATCCCAACTGGGTATGATGTGAATAACCCACTCAGCTGTTAATGTAGTGAATTCCACTAAACCGGTTCTTTTTATTCATGCTAGCTTGTCCTTGCTGGCATTTTCGGTACTTCATGTTCCTACACGATATGAACATATCAGTTCATTATCCTTCAGCCTAATAGCCTTCATTCGTTCCAAATGAATGAGAAAACCAAACTTTAATTTATTTGTAATTAGGTCCCTAAAGATTTTTCTCTTTAACATTAAGTCCCAAATGCCGATTTTTCCTCAAATTGAGTTCTGAAACTTTTAAAATTTATCATAGGACCTCAATTTATTCCATTTCATAAAAAGGGGTTTAATTTCCCAAATTTCTAATTTGGTCCCCCAACTTTTCCAAAATTACCATTTTGCCCTTCCTATACAAAAATGGTAAATTTTACCCCAAAAATTCTAAAATTTCTCAATTGGCCCTCTAACATTTTTATCATGCCCAATTGATCCTCAATTTTAGGAAATTGCATTTTGGTCCTTCGAATTTTTGAAAATCCCCAATTTTCCCCCAATTCCAACTTATTAACACAACCGAATTTGATTTCATCAAATTGATCGATCAAACGTTTCCAATTGTTGAAATTGAAGTTGAATTTGAGTTTCTACATGTTCATACGATTCTTTAACAATTTGAATTGCAAGTTTTAATGTCAAAACGAGCTCAAACAGAGCTTCGCTGGAAAATGAATTGTAGTGAGAATAAGCTTCGATTACTCACCGATGAGGGCACGACGGTCCGAGCTTTTGATCTGAGCAGATAGCTCTCATCTTGAGGTCCATCCTAGAATCAAGAATCACATCAATTGATGCCAAATTGAATTAGAATTTCATCACCAAAATTCTGTCGGTTCTCTCTCTAGCATCGATCGGAAATTTCAAAGGGGAGCCAAATTGGCTTACCTTTTAGTCCTAATTCGGCCGTGGGAGGGTTGAGGAAGTGTTGGGAGGGCTTGGTTTGGCCTTAAGAGGGCTCGAAATGGCTGATTTAAGCTCTGCCGAAATAGGACAGCTACGATCCACTGAAGCTGCTTCACTGTTCCATCACGTCGACGCTTCTCTAGCGACCCTCGGAGCAAATGGAGACTATTGGTGTATAGCTGACTTCTCCCGGGATTTAAAGAACCTGACCTCACCTTGTTTGGCTTAGAAAAGTGCCCATGTTGGAGCTCTCGTTCGAGGTTCACCGAAAAATGGAGCACTCAAGAGAGAATTGAGTTTTCAGGTATGTAGAGGATGAATGGGGAGGGGCTCTTTATATATGGAGCTAGGGGACTCGTTGGTCGTACATTTGGCACCTTTATGATAGACATTGATGGCATAAAATGTACTGAACAGAGACATTTCTTCTTTACCGGCACTGCTTCAATTTTTTGGCAAGTGAACAGTGCTGTCATCTGAAGCAAGAAGACGATAATGTTCCGTACCGGACCGGACCAGTCTGAACCGGGTTCAAAGTTTAGATCGGCTGGTTCACCTCCCATTCGACCTAGTTTTTCAAATCTAAAAATTTCTAAATTTATCTAAATTCATTTTCTATCCAATGGTGGTCTCAAATCTCAAATTTGAAATTTTTAAGCCACCTAGAAAAATGAATTTAGTCATCCGGTTCCATAGTGGTTCAAAACGGTTCAACCCGAATCAAATCCGGTTCACTTGAACAAGTTTGGTTTTCATCTCCAATTCACCCTAAAGTCCTTTTTCATGATTTTATGACTCCTTAGGTCACTTAGGGTCCATAAAATTCATGCTTTACCATCCCTCTATCGGTTTTGGTTCATAAACCATCTCGATTCTTAAATCGGATTAATCCGATTCGAGTCCGGTTCACCCGAACCAATCAGGTTTTTTTCTCCCACTTTGTTCTAAGGTTCCTTCCCAAGGTTTATAAATCTCTTTGGGTCACAAGGGAGTTGAAATTTCTCTAATTTACCCATTCTCTATTGGTTCTAGTTCATGAATCGAATCGGTTCATAAATTGTTTCAATCTAGTTAGACCCGGTTCATCTAAACTGGTATGGTTTTTCTCTTCCAATTTGTCCTAAGGTTCTTTTCCATGGTTTTATGAACCCTTTGATTCACCTAAGAGATGTAAATTTCCAAATTTCCCATTTCCTGATAATCGGGTTTGTGAACCGGTTCGGTTTTCTCACTCGGTTTGACCGGTCCTTTTCCCAGTTTTCCTTAGCTCAAAAGGGTGGGGTTTACATCTCTCCCCTCCTTTTAGGAGTTTTGTCCCTAAAACATAATTATCAACCTTACATGAGGAATCATGTCCTTTGATGTCCCTTTGTTATTTGCTTAACATGCAAACTCTTCTCTTGTTCTTTCAATTAGCCCTTTTTACATCCTTCACTTAAGGAATTTCTTTTCCTTTATATTATTTACTCCCTCCATGGAGTTTATCATAACTAGACATACAATACTTCAAGGTATATTCTTAGATCCATATCTTTCTTTGCTTAGAGCACATTCTTCCCTTTGAGGTTTTGTACTCAAGATTGGGAATTCCAAGATACCTAACCATTCCTGTGTCTAGTTAACCCCTTGGTCGTTGAAACCTTTAGCTCGATGTTCTTTCGAGCGTTACGTACTTGTTTCCATGGTTTTCTTTATTATCACTTTTTCGTCCTATTTTGACCCTTCCTTCATTCGTTGTCTATTATAACTTCAGTCCAAATTTTTATATTCGACCTCGTCATGCTTATTAGCTAACTCTTCTTTACTTTGAGTCATATTCTCCTTGAAATTGTTGAGCTTACATGCCCCTTACAGCACGGCATTTTCTAGGACCTGTCTATCCATTAGATTTCTAGAATATTTCCTTGAGGGTCTCTCTTAGCTTTTCGACCTTTCAGGGATCGTATAACTTCATCCCTCTTTTCTTTTGATAGCATTACTCAACTATCCTTTTTACCATTATCCTCTCATCCATCATGCCTTTGAAGTTATGTCTCACATAACCGCATGGATTTCTCTTACCTACTCCTCCTTTTCCAACTTCTTTATTGGGTCCTTTCGATTCCAATCGTTGGGTTTCCTGATGATTATTGACATACGAGGATTTTTCCCTTCTTATGTCTTTTCTCTTCTTTAGTGGTATCATTTATTCAAGTACTTCCTTTTTTTTCTTAATCCACTCTTACTTGCTTGTGACCATTTCACGATTCATTATTTCGAGTTGATCTCTTTTTGCTCGATGTATTGATTGTTTTGTTTGAGGAATTCTCTTCTTACGATTTCATTCTCTACTATATTCTTCAAAGTAGAGGTTTTAACCTTAAGAGTTACATGTTCAACCTTTTTACCATCCTTTGGAGATTCCTTCCTTTATTTCCTTACACCTTCTTCTATGTTGAAGCAATTTCCCACTTTGAATCCTTATTCGTCTTAAAATTTCCTTTCATTCCTTATCTAAGAAATTTCTAATTATTGGTCTTATTTCATATACTCTACACTATGATCATCCGTCCATTCTTTAGACTCCATTAAGTGAGCATGGACCACAACCCGTCTTGATGTCAGTAGTTGTTTTCCCTAAGTGATTTCTTAATTGAGGGCTTACTTCTCCAAGATTCCTTATATATTCATTCTTTTACTCTCTTATTATTGTAGTCCATCCACTCCTATTCGTCACTACCATGCTATTTATCCATTCCTTTGGTTAATTTACATCTTAGGACCTCATGAGTACTTTTCCTTGGTACTCGATCTTTCCATCTCAACCAACATTTCATTTGTGAGCTTATCGTTCTTTCCATTTCGGTTGGTTCCATTTCCTCTTAATTAGGATACGCATGTCTTTCCGGGGCTTCCTTCCTTGGTAGGATTCTTTCCCTTTCTCCTGACATTATTTTTACATTTTCTCTAGAGGATTTCTACCCTTAAATGACATCCCTTGATGTCATCTTCTCCTATTTACCTTTACTCCTCAAATTTTGCAGGCACATCTTTTATACTCTATCCGCATCCTCATTCGTACCCAGTACCTGTCTTTTTGTTTAGGTAGCGTACAAATCTTCCTTGTTTCAAGAATTCTTGACCATTTTGTGAGAGGCTTGCATATTCCTTTCTTTGCTTGAGTTTAGTCATTAATTGGCCTTTGGTCCTTTTAAGTATTTCTTTCATACTTCTTTTCCCAAGTATTTGGCCTTTCCGCCTCTCTCTTCTTTGTTGGAACTCAAATTATGGCTTTCCCAAGTATTAATTCATTAACTGCTTCGCCTCCACCATTCATTTGGTCTAAGTTTCTTAGGGTAGATATTTCTCGACTCCTCCTATCCTTAATGTCCATCTCACTAACCTTTTTAGGGTGTAGTTCTTTCTACCTCCCGTTCTTTCTTAGTGTGTCATTTATTCTCTTTGACTATCTTATTGTAACGACTTACTTTCTTTTGTCATGTTGATCCAAAATTCCTATTTGGCTTCATTGCTTTTTCCAAGGTGATTCATTCCCGAAATCCCAATACATCTCGTTATTTGGCTCTATTACTCTTCCAAGGCAGGTCATAATTGGCCTCCGATACATCCTTCCTTCAAGAAGTTCCTAACGGTGGGTCGATCCCTTGCACTCCACGTTATGTTCATCTACCAATCCAATGATTCCTTCATGGTACTTAGTTGTATGCATCCCTCCAGAGTTCCGTTTCATAGCGTATTCCTTCTCTTCTTCACTCCCATTGTGCCATTCCCTAGAGTTTCCAAAGGACGTTTTTCTGTGTTTGCTCCCTTATAAGAGGGTTCTAGGTATACTTCTCATGTAGCTTATCTTTATTCTTGTGGTATCCTTCTCGATTTGACCTTCTTAAGAAAAAGTTTAAATTTGGAATTCACCTCGTCATTTCTTGACCTCTTTGTGAACTGCTTTCTTAACCTACTTCATAGTTTCAGTTTCTAGTCCTTCATGTCTTTAGTAACCTTTCAGGAGGTATTGCCCTAAATCTATGAGGTGTGGAACACTCCTTCTTTCCTTACACCTATAATAGTTTATCTTGGTACTTGTCCTTAGTAGGGTTGGGCACTTCTTCACGTAATGTCCCCATCGTTCATACTTGTAATAGGTTATTCACTTGCATGGATTGTGGTGGTTCCTTCTTTCCTCCGAGTGGAGCTTTTCTATGGTTGCTGGTGGTTTGGTGTTTCGCTGTCTTTGAGTTTTCTTGTTGAATCTTTTTTGCTAAAGGGTAATTGTAAGAGTCCTCTTAGATTGGGGGAAAAATTGGGGATTTTCAAAATTAAAAGGACCAAAACGCAATTTTATGAAATTGAGGGACAATTGGGTATGAAAATAATGTTGGAGGACCAATTGAGGAATTTTGAAATTTATGGGGCAAAACTTACCATTTTTGTAAAGGAAGGGCAAAATGGTAATTTTGGAAAATTTGGAGGACCAAATTGGAAATTTAGGAAATTAATCCTTTTTTTGTGAAATGGAATAAATTGAGGTACTATGATAAATTTTAGAAGTTTCGGGACTCAATTTTAGGAAAAACTGGCATTAGGGACTTAAAGTTAAAGAGAAATAACTTTAGGGACCTAATTGAAAATAAATGAAAGTTTGACTTTCTCATTCATTTGGAATGAATGAAGGCGATTAGGTCGAAGGATAATGAACCGAGTTGTTCATATCGTGTAGGAACACGAAGTACCGGGAATGCTAGCAAGGACAAGCTTGCGTGAATACAAAAAACCGGTATAGTGGAATTCACAACATTTACGGAGGAGTGGGTTTACTAACATCATACCTGGTTGGGATAATGAGCACAACTTAAAGTTAAAAACCACTTACCAGTTGTGAGTGGGATTATGTATCATACCCGGTTAGGGATGATAAGTACCTCGGTATAAAAACCCATTGCTTAATGGTATTTTTAATCATCACTACTTAGAGAAAGTGATGTGAAAGTTATGCGGAAAAACTACTTACGGGTTGTAAGTAGATCATACCCGGTTGGTATGATGAGACTTCCTCAAAGGAAGTTGAAAACCCATTCATCAGTTATGAACGGAGATCCCCTTATAACGGTCGGTATAATGGACAGTAAAAACCTATTTAGTCGGAAGTGTTCTCCCCTTATTGTGTGCCAATGCTTAAACTATTTGGGAGACCTTCTTGACGGAAGCTTGAATAGCTGTTATAGGTCGGGGGCCTCAGTTTTGGAACTTGAGGGCTAAAATGCCAATTTTTTAAAAACTCGAATAGTGGGCCATTGGCCAATGGACATGAGCAGGAGCTCGTAAAAGAACATGATAGATATATATGTGCCATTAAAACTTAATAAGTGAATTGTTTGGTCATGGTACCAAAGCAGGTCCGACATAATCAGTCAACTAGTAGCAGTGCGACATGATAGGTCTCCGAACCAATCGAGACAAATAGATGAAGAGTTTGAAAGGATGCTGAGCTAAATGGCATCAATGACTAAGGAAATAAATGGAAACGGGGAAGATTGGATATTTATGGAACATCCAACCCAATGACATGGATAAGAACCCTTAAGAAGAAGAGTCTTACCCTAAGGAGAGTAAGAAGTAAACCTAAGGATACACCTTTGGACTAGTGGGTAAGACATACCTAATGATAATAAACTCTAGTTAGTGAGTAAATAATTGAAAGGAAAAGAATTTCTTAGGCACGTGGTTTAAAGGGATAAGGTGAAGAACCACCAAAGTGGCAACATGTCAAGCAAACCCCAAGAGGACATCAAGGGAAGTTACTCCCGATGCAGAGGATTGCTGACTTAGTTTTAGGGACAAAACACCTAAAAAGAGGGGAGAGTTATAAACCCTATCCTTTAATGATAAGAAAAACTGAGAAAATAACCGGTCAATTCAAAAGAGAAAATTGAGCCTGTTAACAAACCCAAACCGGTAAAGGAAGGGTAAAATGAGAAATTGGCAAATCCCAAGTGACTCAAATAGTCATAAAAATCATGGAAAAGAATATTTGAACAAAAGGGAAGAGAAAACCAAACTAGACAAGAAAAAAGGACGCCTTACTCCTCACGGATTAAAGTAGGGTGAAACCCTTCATAGACCAAAGGGAGTGGCGGTTGCTCATGGGGATCCGACCAAACCGGGTTGGCCGTGACAATTTGAGTGGTATCAAAGCCTATTTCCTTGAATGCATTATCAAGACTATATATATTAGTAACTAAGAGTAATTCATTTTAAAATTTACAGATGGCTCCCAAGAGAGGAACTAAGAGAACTAGAACCGTAGTCACTAACACTGCCCAAAACACTATCCCTATAGAAACTCCCAAAAAAGCCCCAATGAATCCACCTAGACTAAGCTCAGAACATCAAAGGCTATATGAAGACTTCACCTGAGTGTTTGGAAGGCCCAACCTCACTCCTGAGGTAGACACCAACTCTCGAGCTGAGCCCGAGAAAGTACAGTCGCATCCCACTTCTGTCAACATCCCTCCTCTAATTGATATCCCCAAATACATCAAAATCCTTCTTCAATTAGGATGTAAGCCGTTCCTAGGAGAGAAGCATGCTAGAGCCGCTATGGATTGGCTGGCCAACTTTAAGAAACTTATGGGAATAATCAAGATCCCACGAGAAGAGATTGTGATCCTAGCAAAATATTTCTTGGAAGCTAGCACGAAAAGATGGTGGGACAACGACAAGAGCCTCCATGCCACCACACCCACATTGGAGCAATTTGAGTAGAGGTATTTAGAGGAATAATAAGCTCCACATCTGACCAATAAGAAGAAGCAAGAATTCTTCCGACTTAGACAAGAATACAACACCATCTCGGAGTGGCAAGTTTCTCACGGGGATCCAACCAAACTGGGTCAAGGCGTGACACTATTCCTACTGCATTCTTTGTCCAATTGTCTCGAGATAGTTGTCTCTCGAGTTCACTTGTCCTTAATGCCCATCCTATCACCTTCTTTAGGATATAGTTGCAAACCCTATTCTTTGGAGTTAAGGAAAACCGGGAAAGAACCGGTCAAACCGAGTGAGAAAACCGAACCGGTTCCCAAACCTGTTTATTTGGGGAATGGGCAAATTGGAGAAATTTCAACTCCCTTGTGACCCAAAAAGATTTATAAACCTTGGGAAGGAACCTTAGAACAAAGTGGGAGAGAAGAACCGGATCGGTTCGGGTGAAACGAACTCAAACCAGATTGAACCAGTTTAAGAACCGAGCTAGTTTATGAACTGGAACCAATAGAGAGGGGGCAAACCAGGAAACATATGGACCCTAAGTGACTAAGGAGTCATAAAAGTCATGAAAAAGGACTTTATGATTAATTGGAGATGAAAACCAAACTAGTTCAGGTAAACCAGATCCGAAGAGGATTGAACCGTTTTAGACCGATTTTAACTACTAGTGAACCAGATGCTAAATTCATTTTTCTAGGTGGCTTAAAAATTTTTAATTTGAGATTTGAGGACATCATTGGATAGAAAATGAATTTAGAAATATTTAGATTTAAAAAATTCAGTTGAATTGGGGGTGAACAAGTCGGTTTAAGCTTTGAAAATGGTTCGGACCGGTCCGATCCAGTTTAGAACAGTTCATCTTCTTCTTTCAGATGACATCACTGTTTACTCGCCGAAAAATTGAAGTAGTGCCAATGAAGAAGAAACATTTCCGTTCACTACGTTTCAGGCCATCATTGTCTGTCATAAAGGTGCCAAACGGACGACCGATGAGTCCCCGAGCTCCCTATATAAAGAGCCCCTTCCCATTCATCCTCTCCACACCTGAAAACCCCACTCTCTCTCTCAGCTACTTAGTTTTTCAATGAAGCTCGAACCAGAGCTCCGATATAGGGTCATTTCTAAGCCAAAGAAGGTGCGGTCAAGTTCCTTAGAACTGAGGAGAAGTCAGATACACGGTAATAACATCCATTCGCTCCAAGGGTCACCGGAGAAGTGTTGGCATGATCAAACAATGAAGCAGCTCCAGCGGACTAAAGCTATCCTGTTTTGGTCGAGCTAAAATTGGCCGATTCGAGCCCTCCTCAGACCAAACCAAGCTCTCCCAACACTTCCTCAGCCCTTCCATGGTCGAATTAGGACTGAAAGATAAGCCAATTCAACTCCACTCTACAATTTCCGATAGGTGCAAGAGAGAGAACGGTAGAATTTCGATGTTAGAATTCTACTCCAATTAGGCATTAATTGTTGTGATTCTTGATGCTAGGAGGAACATCATGAGTTGAGCTATCTACCCCGATTGGAAGCTCGGACCGCCGCACCACCATCGGTGAGCAATTAAAGCCTTTTCTCTCTACGTTCTATTTTTCGGTGAAGCTCTGTTTGAGCTCATTCTGACGTCAAAACTTATGTTTCAAAGTGCTATGGAATAGTATGAAGATGTATAAACTCAATTTCAACTTCAATTTCAACAATTAGAAGTGTTTGATTGGTTAATTTGATGAAATCAAATTCAGCTATGTTATGGAGTTGAAATTGTGGGAAAATTAGGGATTTTTGAAAATTTGAAGGACCAAAATGCAATTTTATAAAATTGATGGTTAATTGGGCATGATAAGAATGTTAGAGGGCCAAGTGAGTAATTTTATAATTTTTGGGGTAAAACTTACCATTTTTGTAAAGGTAGGGCAAAATGGTAATTTTTGGAAAATTTGGGGGCCAAATTGGTAATTTGGGAAACTTGAACCCCTTTTTTATGAAATTGAGTAAATTGAGATCCCAAGAGGAATTTTAAAAGTTTCGGGACTCAATTTGGGAAAAATCGGTAATTGGGGCCTAAAGTAAAAGGAAAAATAAATTTTGGGACCAATTTGCAAATATTAGAAAAGTTGTGAATTGAGTCATTTATACTGAATGAGGTGCTCAAGTCAGATGATAATGAACAACTATGTTCATTTCATGTAGGAACATGAGGCATCAGGAACGCCAACTGAGGTTAAGCTCGCAAAGGACAAAAATTGACTATGTGGAAATTCACTGCACGAATGGGTGAGTGGAATCTTTATATTATACCCGATTGGGATGATAAGTACCTTGGAAATAACAACCCACTAATTAGTGGTATTTTAAACATCACAACTTTGATGAGTGGTGTGAAAATGACACAAAAAAGCTAATTACTTGTTGTAAGTAGATCATACCCAATTGGTATGATGAAACTTACTAAGAGGAGGTGGAAAACCCATTCATCGGTTATTATGGGAGATATTCTCATACTCGATTGGTATGATGGATAGTTGAAAATATATTTTTGTCGAAACTGCTCTCCCCAAACTATGTGCCACATATTAAACGATTTTGGAGACTTTCTTGATGGAAGCTCAAATAGCTCTGTTAGGCCGGAGGACTCGGTTTTGGAACTTGGGGTCCATTATGCCCAATTTTGAAAATCTCGAATAGTGGGCCATAAGCCAGTTGGCACAAGCAAAAGATCATAAATAAACATGAATTATATGCCATGAAAACTTGAATAATTGAGTTGTTTAGCCATGGTACCAAAATAGGACCGTCATATTTAGTCAACTAGCGACAGTGCGACATGACAGTTCTCCGGACTAGTCAAGACAAACAATTGTAAGTTGAGTTGAGGGTTGTGGCCATTGGACTAGTGGCACCACAGATTATATGGCATGATGTGAAAATACTGATTGTTCATGCACTGTGATTATGGGACCTTCAAGACACCCGAGAGGGGTAGTGATGCCCTTTCACTAGGTCCTAAACCACGTATTTGAGAAATCTTTCTTCCTTTATATCTTCCACTCACTCCACATAGTGTATCATGATTAGTCATGTCCAAATTACCCATTCCAAGGTACCTCCTTAGATATACTTCTTACTCTATTTAGGGTAAGTCTCTTCTTCTTAAGGGTTCTTATTCGTCTTATTGGGTTTGGTGTTCCATATGCATTCGATCATCCCTATTTTCCCGTCATTTCCTAGATTGTTGATGCTCTTAGTTCAGCATCCTTTCCAACTCTTTGTCCTTAATCCTATGGGTTTTGATATACTTTCTACCTTATCTTATTTGGCCCTTCCTCCATTTTTGGTTTACCACGATTTTGGTTCCATATGTTAGGTTTGGCCATCAGACTTGGTCCTACTTGGGTCACCTTGCTTGGAACTGTTGGCACCACATATTTCTTACAATCTGATCTATTCTAGAATTATCTTTGCTCCTTATGGTTTCTAGAATGTGTATCATTGGTAACGGGTTATGCCCTTCCTCCTTTTCAGGAGTCGTAGGGTTATGTTCCTTCCTACTACTTGGTAGTGTTTCCCAACTACTTCCTATGTAGTCTAATTGTCCATTAATTTCTTAATATCATAATCTTGACGACCTGATGGATATAAGGGCAGTTAGTTATACCAGGTGACCTTGCGAAGCTCGATATAGCTTCAAGCACATGAGACCGGGGTGGGAACGGGATGAGGTCTCTGTCCTCAAACGAACATAGAGAATTGTTACGGGATTGAAGGTCAAATGTCGTGAACATCCACTCATTCTTAGGGTAGAAGTGGACGTACTTCTATCTAGGTGGCTGGTAAAGTCGCTCTGACGCCACAAGTGGTTTCAATGGACGTACTGACCTGCAATTGTGTGATTGACCTTCATAATGAAGGATGTTCTTTTGAAAATAGAGATTTTTAAAGTAGAGAAAATTTAAAGGAAATTAAGGCGTCTGGCACACTCCAACTTGAAAACTTTTTTTAAAACTCCATATTTTTTAAAATACCCATTCACTGAGTTGTAGAAACTCACCCCTCTTTTATATCCCTTTCCAGGAAAAGAGAAAATGACTAGGAATAACACCAAGCAACCATCCAAGAGTACATATTTTTTGAGAGTCCAAGAAGTTAAAACTAAGCTCTGAGGATGAAGGATAAAAAAAACTTGGGAGAAGTAGAACATCTCAATGGGAATCACAAGAATAGAAGCTCATTGAAAAGAAAAAGAAATAAGTAGAGTCCACCAAGGAAAGATGGAGAGAAAATAACATAACAAGAAGGCCCATGTCACGCCCCGACCCGATTTTGTCGGATCCCTATGATCAACCCACCACTCTCCCGGTATTTTAAAGGGATTCCCCTCGTTATAAACTGTAAAGAGTAAGGTGTCCTTTAAATCTGCACTTTTCCTGAAATAACATAAATCAAAACTGTATACTATTTTAATTTTTATCATACCTATCTCGATGGCGTCTGGGTTAATGGTCTTTGAGGGTATACTTTCTGAAATTTTCCTGAAAGGGATATAAGAGAGGGGGTGAGTACGACTACTCAGTGAATGGGTTTCCAAAAAAATAAATTCGAGGAAAAGTATTGTATTAGAGTGTGACGGGCTCCTTTCTTTCAAAAATCATTTCAAATATAATCTCGAGTTTTACCACCATTTCCTTATTTAATCACGGTGTGTCATCACCCAACACACAACCTTCATCATGAAGGTTAAACACACATTAATAAGTTAGCACGTCCACTGAACCCACTAGTGGCTTCAAAGCGACTTTATCGACCACCTAGATAGAAGCACGTCCACCTCTACCCTAAGAATGAGTGGATGTACGTGACATCTGACCCTCAATCCTGAAATCAATTCTTCATGTCCGTATGACGACATAGACCTCATCCCATGCCCACCCCGGTCTCATGCGCTTAGTGCTAGTCCAAATTTTGTACGGTCACCTGGTACGACGAACTGCCCATATACTCACCGGGTCGTCTAGGGCCCTTAGGAAGCATCACTATCCCTCATGGGCATCTTGATGATCCCGTAATCATAGTGCATGCATAAGCAATATTTTCTTATCATGCCATATAATCTGTGGTGCCACTAGTCCAACGGCCCCGACTCTCAACTCAACTTGTAGCTGTTTGTCTTAACTGGTCCGGAGACCTGTCATGTCACACTACAACTAGTTGACTGAATATGCCGGTTCCATCTTGGTACCATGGCCAAACAATTCATTTATTAAAGTTTTATGGCACATATCTCATGTGTGTTTACGAACTCCAACTCATGCCCAATGGCATATGGCCCACTAGTTCAAGATTTTCAAAACCGGGCATAATAGCCCCAAGTTCCAAAATCGAGCCCCCCGGCATATAAGAGATATTCGAGCTCCCATCAAGAAGGTCTCCAAAATTATTTAAGCATTGGCACACAGTCAGGGGAGAGCACTTCCGACAAAAATATGTTTTTAATTGTCCATTATACCGACCGGGTATAAGGACATCTCCACTCATAACCGATGAACGGGTTTTCAACTTCCTTAGTGGAAGTTTCATCATACCAACCGGGTATGATCTACTTACAACCAGTAAGTAGTTTTTTCGCATAATTTTCACATCACTCCTCTAAGTTGTAATGTTTAAAATACCACTTCGTAGTGGGTTTTCATTTCGAGGTACTTATCATCCCCAACCGGGTATGATATAAAATCCCACTCACCCATCAATGATGTGAATTCCACTAGACTGGCCCCTTGTTTTAACGTGAGCTTGTCCTTGATGGCGTTCCTCGTACTTCATGTTCCTACACGATATGAACAACTCAGTTCATTATCTCTCGCCCTAATAGCCTTCATTCATTCCAAATGAATGAGAAAAATAAACTTTTATTTATTTGCAATTAGGTCACTAAAGTTATTTTTCTTTAACTTTAAGTCCCTAATGTCGATTTTTCCTCAAATTGAGTCCAAAACTTTTAAAATTCCCCTTGGGACCTCAATTATTCAATTTCATAAAAAGGGGTTTAATTTCCCAAATTTCCAATTTGGTCCCCCAATTTTTCCAAAATTACCATTTTGCCCTTCCTTTACAAAAATGGTAAATTTTATACCAAAAATTCTAAAATTCCTCAATTGGCACTCTAACATTTTTTTCATGCCCAATTGACCCCCATTTTAGGAAATTGCATTTTGGTCCTTCAAATTTTCGAAAATCCCCATTTTTCCACCCAATTCCAACTTCTTAACACAACCGAATTTGATTTCGTCAAATTGACCGACCAAATGTTTCCAATTGTTGAAATTTAAGTTGAAATTGAGTTTTTACATGTTCATATGATTCTTTAGCAATTTGAATCGCAAGTTTTAACGCCGGAACAAGCTTAAATGGAGCTTCGCTGGAAAATGAACTATAAAGAGAGAAAGCTTCGATTACTCACCGATGAGGGTATGGCGGTCCGAGCTTTCTATCTGGGCAGGTAGTTCTCCTCCTCAGGTTCTTCCTAGGATCAAGAATGACAGCAATTGATGTCAAATTGGATTAGAATTTTGTCATTAAAATTTGACTGACTCTCTCTCTAACACTGATCGGAAATTGTAGAGGGGAGCCTAATTGGCTTACCTTTCCATCCTAATTCGGCTGTTGGAGGACTGAGGAAGTGTTGGGAGGGCTTGGTTTGGCCTGAGGAGGGCTCGAATTAGCCAATTTAAACTTGGCCAAAATAGGGCAGCTTCGGTCTGTCGAAGCTGCTTCACTATTTGATCACGTCGTTTCTTCTCTGGCGATTCTTAGAATGAATAGATGTCACCATCGTGTAGCTGACTTCTCCTTAGTTCTAATGAACCTGACCTCACCTTCTTTGGCTCAAAAATGACCCTATATTGAAGCTCTAGTTCGAGCTTCACCAGAAAACTAAGCAGTTGAGAGAGAGTGAGCTTTTTAGGTGTGGAAAGGATGAAAGGAGAGGGGCTCTTTATATAGGGAGCTCAGGGACTCATCGATCGACCATTTGACACATTTATGACAGACATTGATAGCCCGAAATGTATTGAACAAAGACGTTTCTTCTTCATCGGCACTACTTCGATTTTCCAGCAGGTGAACAGTGTTGTCATCTAAGGAAGAAGATAACACTGTTCCGAACCGGACCAATCCGAACTAGGTTCAAAGCTTAAATCGGTCAATTCACCCCTCATTTGACCAAAATTTTCAAATCTAAAAATTTCTAAATTCATTTTCTATCCAATGGTTGCTTCAAATCTCAAATTTGAATGCTTTAAGCCACCTAGAAAAATTAATTTAGAATCCGGTTCAATATTGGTTCAAACCGGTTCACTCTGGTTCGTATCTGGTTTACCTGAACCGGTTTGGTTTTCATCTCTAATTCCTTTTCAAGTCCATTTCCATAACTTTTGGGACTCTTTGGGTCACTTGGGATCCATAAATTTCCCAGTTTACCCTTTCTCTATCGATTATGGTTCATGAGTCAACTTGGTTCATAAACCGATTCTATCTGGTTCGGACCCGGTTCACTTGAACTGATCTAGTTTTGTTTCCCCATTTCGTCCTAAGGTTCTTTTCCAAAGTTGATGAACCATTTTGAGTCACATGGGAGTTGTAAATTCTCAATTTGCCCATTTCCTAATAATCAAGCTTGTAGACCCATTCGGTTTTAAAATTTGAAACTGACCGGTTCCTTCCCGGCTTCCTCATTATCAAAGGACAGGGTTTACATCTTATTTCAGGTTAAGCCTCTTATGATCCATCTATTGACTCTTTAGCTTGGGAATTTCCCCTTTTTTATGGTCTCACATCCTACCATTATCCTTCTACTTAGGGACTTCCGTCATGTGAGTTTCACGTTCAACCTCCCTAACACTCCTTGAATGCTTTTTCTTCTTTCCTTTCTTACACCCATCAGTCATCCACTCTTAATCCTTCACTATCTTCCAATTCCCTTTTTGTTCCTTATCCTTCCTTCGAGGAGTTCCTGATTATAAGTTGGATCCTTGCACTCCACGTTATGTCCAACTGCCCATCAATGGTCCCTTCAAGGGGTATTTAATCATATACATCCCCCTAGAGTTCCCTTTCCTATCACATTCCTTCCCTCTTCACTCTTTCTGTGTCTGTCCCTAAAGTTGTCGGAGGACGTTTTCCGCGTTTTCCCTATCTGAGGGGGTTCTAGGTTTACTTCCTATGTACCTTACCTCAATTCTTATGATATTCCTCTCTTGTTTGACCTTTTTAAAAAGAAGTTTAAATTTTTTTTCATCCTACTATTTCTTGACCTCCTTGCGAATAGCAAACTTAACTTGCTCCTTAGTTTTGGTCATTGGTCTTTCCTTGATCCTTGTATTTCTCACCCAAGACATTCCTCCTACTTCTAGTTTCCTTTTATCTATATTCTGCTTCATTATATTTCCTCTGGTTCTTCTTATCTTCTGTGACCCCTCCTCATATAGCTAATGTATGAGAACGCGACATTGTTTGAGGGACAAAGTTTTGGAAAAATTATAATTTTATTAATAAGGGTTACAATATGTTTTGGGCGTTATCCCTATTACAAGATGTAATTTAAGCTTGTGGAGCTACTATACTAGGTTCTTAGTAATCATCCTTCTTGGTTATAAGTCCCTTACGGTATCCTTGGTGTTAGGTTGGCTCTCCTCTTACTCATGGATGTGACCTCAACAGGTGCTGGCACCACATTCCTTGGTGGCATTGGCACTTCCCTATAATGTCTCTTGGTCCTTTGTGACTTCTACTACACCTTAGGCATTGGAGAGCTTTTTAGGGTGGTCTTCCTATGGGGACAGATTGTTGGGTAATGTTGACGACATTAGTCCTAGTTTTCTTGGTTCCTCTCTTGGGGGTCATCTGAAAATTTTAAAACTTTCTCTTAGTTACTATGTTATATAGTCTTGATAATGTATTCGAGAAAACAGGTTTTGATACCAATCAAGTTGTCACGCCCTGACCCGGTTTAGTCGGATCCCCGTGAGCATCCCGCCACTCTCTTTGGTTCATGAAGGGTTTCACCCTTTTCTAAATCGTGAGTAGTAAGCCATCCTTTTTCCTTTCTTTCTTGGAATAACATTATACAAAACTGAAAATCTTTTAAACAGACATACCTATCTTTACAGTACCCAAACAGGGAGGTTTTTAAGTTTGGTTTTCCCTTGGTTACCTGAAAGGAGTAAAAAGGGAGGGGGTGAGTTCTACAACTCAGTGAGCGGGTGCTGGAAGTGAGTTTTCAAAATAGCCTTAGTTTATCCAAACCACACCAAGGTTATCATTTCCTTAAAAAATGATTTATTCCTAAATTTGGTTTACAAAACCTTTACCCTACAAAGGGTAACATTTTCTTTCAAAAGGGTTTTTCTCAAATTTAATTTCCTTTCCAAAATCTTTTTCTAAGGTTTACCATCCCTTTTCCAAGGATTTTCAAGTCTCGAAACATTCTTCCCATTTCCATATTAGGTGTGTTTAGATTTCTTAGCACATCCCCTTGCCTCGGGATGCATTTAACAAACAAACGCATGCCCTTCATCAGGAATGGTACACACATTCATTAGATGCATTAAAATCGACTGCACCCACTTGTGGATCAGAACGACTTTACCATCCACCCTGATAAAGGTCCCTAACTTCTACCTGAAGTCTGAGTAAACATCCTAGATGTTCGGACCTCAAACCCAAAATACTTCGTGTTCATATCAGGATGGAGACCTCATCCCGAACCCACCCCGGTCTCATGCGCATAAAGCTACGTCGTGCTTCCGTGATTGCTGGCATGACAAACTACCCTTATCTCCACCATGTCATCCAGAAGCCCTTAGGACGCATCACTATCCCTCTTGGGTATCTTGATGGTACTGTACCTTAAGTGTCACGCCCTGACCCGGTTTGGTCGGATCCCCATGATCAACCCACCAGTCTTCCGATTTACTAAAGGGTTTCCCCTTATATTATAAACCGTAAAGAGTAAGGCGTTCTTTTGCACCATTTTCCAAGAATATCATAAATCAATATTGCATAGTAATTAAAATTAATCGTACCTATCTTGCAGGCGTTTAATTGTACAAGTCTTTTAAGGTTCGACTTTCTAGGACTTCCTGAAATGGGTATAAGGGAGGGGGTGAGTACAACTACTCAGTGAATGGGATTCAAATCTTTCGAATTTCAAGAAAAACATTTATATGAAGTGTGCCAAACTCCTTTCTTTTCAAAAATCCCTTCATTAAAAAAATTTAGGTTTTTCCATTATTTCTTAATTACCGGTGTGTCATCACCCAACACACATCCTTCATCATGAAGGTTACACACATTCACAAGTCAGTATCACTACTGAACCCGCTAGTGGCTTCGGAGCGACTTTTCTTGCCACCTGGATAGAAGTACGACCACTTCTACCTTGGGAATGAGTGGATGTACGTGACATCCGACCCAAAATCCTGAAATCACTTCTTCGTGTGCGTATGAGGACAGAGACCTCATCCTGTCCCCACCCTGGTCTCATGCGCTTCGTGCTACTCCAAATTTCGCACATACACCTGGAATGACAATCTTCCCTTATACTCACCCAGTTGTCCAGGGGCCTTAGGACACATCACTACCCCTCATGGGCGTCTTGATGATCCCATACTCATGGTGCTTGCACAAGCAAAGTTTTTCTTAAATTTGCCATGTAATCTGTGGTGCCACTAGTCCAACAGCCCCAACTCTCAACTCAATCCGCATTTGTTTGTCTTGACTGGTTCGTCAACCTGTCATGTCGCACTACCGCTAGTTGACTGAGCATGTCAGTCCTATCTTGGTACCATGGCGAAACAATTCACTTATTAAGTTTTATGGCACATATATCATGTTCATTTACAAGCTCCTGCTCATGCCAACTAGCCTTGGGCCCACTGTACGAGATTTTCAAAATCGGGCATTTAGCCCCCAAGTTCCAAAACCGAGGCCCCCGGCCTATCAAAGCTATTCGAGCTCCCATCAAGAAGGTCTTCCAAATTGTTTAAGCATTGGCACACAGTTAGGGGAGAGCTCTTCCGACAAAACATATGTTTTCTCTATCCATTATATCGCCTGGGTATAAGGACACCTCCGTTCATAACCGATGAACGGGTTTTCAACTTCCTTCGAGGAAGTCTCATCATACGAACCAGGTATGATCTACTTACAATCGGTAAGTAGTTTTTCCGCGTGATTTTCACATCACTTCCTCTAAGTAGTGATGTTTAAAATACCACTTAATAGTGGGTTTTCATACCGAGGTACTTATCATTCCCAACCAGGTATGATATAAAATTTTCACTCACAACAAGTAAGTGATTTTTAATTTTAAGTTGTGCTCATCATCCCAACCAGGTATGATATTTGTAAACCCACGTACCCATTAATGCCGTGAATTCCACTAGACCAGTTCTTGGTATTCACGTGAGCTTGTCCTTGCTGGCGTTCCCAGTACTTCATGTTCCTACATGATATAAACATCTTGGTTCATTATCATTCGGCCTAATCACCTTCATTCATTCCAAATGAATGAGAAAGTCAAACTATCATTTATTTGCAATTAGGTCCCTAAAGTTATTTCTCTTTAAGTCCCTGTCGGTTTTTCCTCAAATTGAGTCTCGAAACTTCTAAAATTTATCATAGGACCTCAATTTATTCAATTTCACAAAAAGGGGTTTAATTTTCCAAATTTCCAATTTGGTCCCCCAACTTTTCCAAAATTACCATTTTGCCCTTCCTTTACAAAAATGGTAAATTTTGCCCCAAAAATTTCAAAATTCCTCATTTGGTCCTCCAACATTATTTTCATGCCCAATTGACCCTCAATTTCATAAAATTTCATTTTGGTCCTTTGAATTTCGAAAATCCCCAATTTTCCCCCAATTCCAACTTCTTAACACAGCCGAATTTGATTTTATCAAATTGACCTATCAAACGTTTCCAATTGTTGAAATTAAGTTGAAATTGAGTTTCTACATGTTCATACGATTCTTTAGAAATGTGAATCGCAAGTTTTAAAGTCGGGATGAACTCAAACGAAGCTTTGCCGGAAAATGAACTATAGAGAGAGAAAGCTTTGATTACTCACCGGTGAAGGCACAACAGTCCGAGCTTTTGATTTGGGCAGATAGCTCTCATCCTGAGGTTTATCCTAGAATCAAGAATTGCATCAATTGATGCAGAATTGGATTAGAATTTTGTCATTGAAATTCGGTCAATTCTCTCTTTAGCACCGGCCGGAAATTGCAGAGGGGAGCCGAATTGGCTTACCTTTCAGTCCTAATTCGGCTGTGGGAGGGATGAGGAAGTGTTGGGAAGGCTTGGTTTGGCTTAAGGAGGGCTCGAAATAGCCGATTTCAGCTTGGCTGAAATAGGGCAGCTTTGGTCCGCCGGAGCTGCTTCACTGTTCCATCATGCCGGCGCTTCTCCAATGATTCTTGGATTGACTAGAGTTTGCTATCAGATAGTTGTCTTCTCCCCGATTCTAAACAGCCCGACCTCTCCTCCCGAGGTTAAGAAAAATGTTCAAGTCAAAGCTTTGGTTTGAGCTTCATCGGGAAATGGAGCAGTAGAAAGAGAGAGAAGTGTTGAGGTGTGAAGAGAATGAATGGGGATGACCTCTTTATATTGGTGTAAAAATCATGTATTAAATGGGAGAGATTTATTACTAATATTAATATTATCATAAATTATTGGTATTAATTTCAATAATTTAGTTTCCTTCGTAACTCCCGGAACCTCTTCGTAGTGGCTCCGTTCCATGCCTCATTTCATAAGGAATCTCAAAGTGCCTCTATTTCATTATATTCAGTCCATATCACAATTCCATTCATTTAATATCCCTTGGTTGGGTGTCATTGACATAAGAGATGTGGTTTCTAATCTATATCTTTCTATATATGGAAAGTTCAAAAATCGTCATATAATAATCCAGTCTATAAATTGAAATAGAAAAGAAAAAGGGAAGGTTTGTGATGATTTTGAAATCTTTTATACAAGGTAATCTAGTATCCTTATGTATGAAGATAATCAAGTCGGTCGTTATGGTCGGACTCTCTTATGGATTTCTGACCACATTCTCCATAAGACCCTCTTATCTCTTCTTTCTCCGAGCTCGAATTATGGAAAAAGGAGAGGAAGGAATTGAGAAGAAGGTATCAGCAACAACGAGTTTATTGCGGGACAGCTCATGATGTTCATATCGATCTATTATGCGCCTCTGCATCTAGCATTGGGTAGACCTCATACAATAACTGTCCTAACTCTACCCTATCTTTTGTTTCATTTCTTCTGGAATAATCACAAACACTTTTTTATTTAGATTGGAAAATTTTCCATTTCTAATTTGTGTTAATTTTCTTTTCCAAGATTTAATAAACCCTTTGGATCACCCGTAAGTTGTAAATTTCCAAATTGCTTGTTCCCAAATGATTGGGTTTGTAAACCGTCTCGGTTTTCTTACTTGGTTTGACCAATTCTTTTCCCGATTTTCCTTAACTCAAAAGTGCAGGGTTTACATCAAGTGCATGCACAAACAATAGTTTTTCCACAAAGCCATTTATCTTTGGTGCCACTAGTCCAACGACCCCGATCCTCAACTCGATCTACAGCTATTTGTCTAGGCCGGTCCGTCAACCTGGCCCTAACGCACTGCAGCCATTCCATCATGTATGTTGGGCCTGTCTTGGTACCATGGTAAAATCACATAATCCATTCATTAATAATTTTCATAGTTTTAATATATCGTGTTTGTATATGAGGTCCTTCTCCTGCCAACTGGCCTTAGGCCCACTGTACGTGATTTTCCAAAATCGGGCATTTTAGCCCCCACAAGTTACAAAACCGAGGCCTCGGGCCTATCTGAGCTGTTCTAGCTCTCGCCAAGAAGGTCTCCCAAAAATTTTAAGCATTGACACACAATCAAGGGAGAACACTTCTGACAAAATAATCTGTCAATTCATCACACCAACTGGGTGTGATAACATCTTCGCTTACAATCGGCAAACAGGTTTTTCTCCTTCCTTCCATGAAGTACATCATACCAACTAGGTATGATCTCTCTACTTACAATCGGTAAATAGTTTTCTCGCTTAGTTCTCACATTACTCCAACTAAGGGTGATGTTAAAATCCCACATATAAGTGGTTTTTCATTTCCGAGGTGCTCAGCATCCCAACTGGCTATGATGTGAATAAACCCACTCATGGTGGCTTCCAATTTAGAAAAGGTGCTCATCATCCCAATCAGGTATGAAGTGTAAATTAACCCACTCACCTTTTATCTAGAGATATGTTCATCTTGGAGGGATTCTCTGCTCTGATACTTCCCCATTTTTCATAAATTTAGTTGTTCTATGGTGGATGTCAAGATTGAGAATATCACAGGTAGGGAGTATTAATCTGGTAGATCTAATATAATCATGGCAAATATGATGTTTGATGTGTGAATAAGGACTAGTGGATTAGGTAGCTCTCTTCTACTTGAATTACTCTTTTAGCTAAGTTGGTGTCGCTCTGATAAATTTTTCTAAGCTCCTTATATAGTTGTAAAATTGTTTGTTAAATAGGGAAGATTTATTACTACATTATGGGTATTTATGGGTATTAATGTTGTCAGTTATTCTCATTAAATTGGAAAATTTATGGGTATGTATGGGTATTAATTCCAATAATTGAATGTACGTATTAATTTATGGGTATTAACTACAATAATTGAATATAGGTATTAATTTATGGGTATTTATGGTAGGGGAGTAGGACTAATACTACAAAGTGCCAATAGTTTGGTATTAAATCAAATTCACATAATTATCTAATTATTTTCACCTAAAGAATTTATTAGGTATTTAACCTATCCATTCCATCTTGTTATTTATTTCGGTCAAAACAACACTTTTTATTTTATTTTAAATTAATTTTATTCCAATTATATCAATTGAATTTTAAACTTATAATAAAATTCTAGAAAATTTTCCGACCGAAATTTCGGGTTACTAAAAACATGGTGTGACATCTACTCTCATACCTTGAAGTCGAGTTTTTTCTATCCTTTGAGTCATGCGTTCATCCTTCTCATCATTTCTTGATGGTTTTCCTTCACCCTTCTTTTTCCGACGTTTGACCTTTTCACTTCTCCCTTCTCCGTCGGGGTTTATATCTATGATTCGCACGAGGGTCAGTTCGTTTAACCACCCTGTCCCTATTACTATCTCCTCATATAGTTAGGGTACAAAATTGTATCATTATTTGTGGGACATAAACTTTTTGAGAATTGGGATTTTTCTTATTCATTATCAAAGCATGAATACATTCTAGGTTTTTATCTCCTCTTAATGGAGAGTGTTACAATGAAAGGTTGGGGAGTACCCACTACTAAGATCTGGAAGAGCATCCTCAAGTGTCCTAGTTCTTGGAGTGGTGTCCTTTTGGACTCCTATAGCTGACGCGACATTGTTCTGGGAAGTTATTACCCTAAATCTGTGTGGTGTGGGACAGTCCTTCACCATGTGTCCCATTCCTCTACACCTATAATAATTGATCCTGACACAAGCTCCTACATGGATCCTCCGATGTTTACGTTGGGGGGAGATTTCCTTTCCCTTTTCTACTCTCTCTTCCTTCCTCCTCTCTTCGTGTCCCTCTTTGCTAGGGGAGGCAGTGCCCCCAGAAGTTGGTGCCACATCCCTTAGTTGTTTTGGGCACTTCGAGCGTAGTGTCTTCTTTGTCCACAATTGTAGCAGGTTACTTCCTTGTGTGGACCTTTATAGCTTCTTCTCCATTTTAGGCTTTGGCAAGTTTTTATTGATGGTTGATGGGGGCCTCTACGTTTCACCATCCTTGGGTGCATACTTCCTAGGGAATAGTCCATCTTCCTAAGCACGAAGCAAGGTCTCCCGAATACCTTTACAAATTCCTCGTAAAGTCTCTTCGGCTCAAAGAGCTATCCTTGGTCTGGTGGGTTGGGTCCTCCTAGACACTTGAGCTCCCAAGCTAATTTCTTCAATCGGGGAATGATTTCTCTCAGGTTATGTGGTGACAGCACAGGTTTGTTCGATTCCTCTAAGAGGGGTCATATCTGTTTGGCAGTGTTTATCATTGGTTATGGTTCTAGGGTTTTAGCTTTGAAACTTTTTTTTGGAAATCCATGCTCTAATACAACTTAAGTTGTCATGCCCCGACCCAATTGGGTTGGAGTCCTATGATTAACCTGCCACCCTTCCTTGTACTAATTTAGTATTTCTACCAAATTGACCGAGGAAGGTAAAAGCGTCGGAGTACACCTATTTTCCATAACAAAGATTACAAAACATCTAAATAATGGTTTACCTATTTGTGGTACTTTTTGCTTTATACCCTAGCTTCTGCTTTTTTTGCCGAGGTGTTTCTCCTTAAAAAGGTTTAATGGGAGGGGGTGAGTTTCTACAACTCAGTGAGCGAGGGTTGGGAAGTGAGTTTTCAAAAAGTAAGAAATAGTTTATCAAAATGTTTTGCATTGTTAGTTCATTGTAATATGATTTCATCTCTTCTTTAACACTTCCCCTTGCTTTGGAGGCATTTTAGCAAACATTCACACGCCCTTTCTTTCATAAAAAAGGATCACACGTTCGTAGAATAGTCCCCGACTTGTGGATCGGAGCTTCTTTACCATCCACCCAAGTAGAGGTTAATAGCCCCTACCCAAAGTTTGAGTGGAAATCATACGTCTAACCCTTAAACCCTAATCATTTTGTCATGTCCACTTTGTGGGACGAGACTCATTTCCCCTACTGCCTCGGTCTTACTACACAGGAAGCTCCCTGAGCTTCTTCACATACTGGATGACAAACCACCATTATCCACCCTAGGTCATCCAGCAGCCCTTGGGACCCATCGACTACCCCTCTTGGACATCTAGATGCTCCCAGAAACCTCATGCATGCATAATAATAGTTTTGAATTATTAACCATAATCTTTGGTGCTCACGATCCAACGACCCCGACACTAGACCAGGCCTACAACTGTTTGCCTTGACCGGCCCATCGACCTAGTCCTAACGCACTACCATGAGTCCATCAAGGCTTGTCAGTCATGTCTTGGCCCCGTGGCAAGTCACACAACATTTCTAGTTTTATGAGATTTCTCATGGTTATTATAGTCATGTTTGTCAATGGGTTCCAACTCATGCACACTGGCCTTGGGCCCACTTCACGAGTTTTCCAAAACTGGGCCTTTCACCCTATTATTTTCCAATCAGAGGCCTCGAGCTTGTTAGAGCAGTTCTAGCTCCCAATAGGAACATCACCCAAAATGTTTAAGTAGTTTCACATAGTCAGGGGAGACCATTCCTAGAAAAATGATTTTCAAATTTAAAAGTGGTTCGCATCACCCCCAACTGTGATGAATTCGTCCCAGTTGGATTCAATCTCCAATGTGCTCCTTGGCACCTGTACTCATATGACCCGTTCCTACATGGATCGAGTATTCGCATCAAGATGGTTTAGCATAATAGACCTCTTACTTCCATATATTTACATATAGGTCCTTGATTTATGCCTTATTGTAATTAGGTCACTAAAGTTCATAAATTTTGACTTTAGGTACCTAATGCTCAACTTATTTTTAATTAAGTCCCTAGGACTTCCAATTATCCCTCATGGGTCCTTAAATTTTCCAAAATTACCAATTGATGGGCAATTTTCCCAAAATTGCCCATTGGTCCTTAATTTCCCAAAAATTGCTAATTGGTCCTTGAATTATTTTTTCAAAAATTGCCAATTGGCCCTCCATTTCATCTAATTGCACAATTGGAGGTTAATTTCTTGAAAATGCCCCAATTTTCCTTAAATTACAATTTGGCCCCCAATTTTCCAAAAATCCCCAAATTGCCCAATTTCTCAAAATTTTCAATTTGGTCCTCGAATCACAATTTCGTTCAATTAACCCCCACATTCATTATTTGAATCATCTTCCATACATTTTCCTCATCATTTCAAGCTTTGAACTACTTTATTTTGTTGAGAAATGAGCTCAAACGAAGCTTCACCAAAAAATGCAGTCTAATTAGGGAAAGCTTCGATATCTTACTAGTGAGGGTCCGAAAACCGGAGCTCTTGCTTTCTCTTAATTGATCTCCTCCTATGAATCCTCCCTGGATCAAACCACGCCCCGATTGGTGGCCAGAGCAGTGTGAATTTCTTAGTTTATGTTTTTACAGAAATGCACTATGAACAGCATTTTCTGGCGAAGGGGCGGCGGAGGGGCTTATCGTCTTAGCTCAAGGGATGGTTGGGGCACCTCTAGGTGGAGTTTGGGGTGCTTGGTTTGGCTAGAATTGGCCTAGGGATGGCTCGACTTGAGCTCGGGCTGCTGACAGCTGAGGAGCAGCAGACTGTTTGAGCTTATTCGCACTTCTACGGTGGTCCTCGAGTTGAAGGGAGGGTTCAACTAGGTAAAGGACTTCCTTCTAGTTCTAAAGACATCAAATGTAGCTTCAAAGGTTGAGAAAAGTCTCTATGTTGGAGCTCGGGTTTGCTCCTCGCTAAAAAACTGAGTACTTAACCTTCTTTGCTCGATTGTAGGATGATGAGAATCAATGGAAGGGTGCCCTTTATATAGGGAGCTCGCAACTGACCGAGCTACCAGACGACGTTGGACTCGGCCTCCGGCTCTATCATCGGTGTCCATACCAAAGCTCTTCCCGGGTCGCCGAAGGAAGCGAACTCTATCTTAATTCTTTCTATCGGCGAACTTAGGTTGAAGACGATGACGTGGTAGGTGTGCCACATGGCGCCCTGTGATTGGTCAATTTTTCTGACGTTGCATTCCAACTCAGCCGCCGCATCAGCCGTTGACCAGTCACGTCGTAGCCTCCCATTGGTTGCTCATGTTTGCGTGGCAGACTGATTGGTCGTCTGCTGATAGTTGATTAGGGACGTGGCAACCTCTCATTGGTTGTCCGTGCTTGTGTGGTTGCTGACTGGGCACCGTTGACCGTTGACCAATCTGGTCTATTGACCGGCTGGACCTATCCCGCCTCGACCCGGTTTGGTCGGATCCCCATGAGCAACCTGCCATTCCCTTTGGTTCATTAAGGGTTTCACTCTTTTCTAAACAGCGAGGAGTAAGAAGTCCTTTTACCTGTTTTTCTTGGAATAGCATTATACAAAACTATATATTTTAAAGCATACATACCTATCTAAAGTTCCAATATAGGAGGGTCTTTAAGATTGGTGTTTCCTCAATTACCTAAAAGGGATAAAAGGGAGGGGGTGAGTTCTACAACTCAGTGAACGGGTGTTAGGAGTGAGTTTGTAAAATAACTTTATCTTATCCAAACCATCCAAGGTTATCATTTCCTTTAAAAAGTAATTTCCTCAATTTTGGTTTTCAAAACCTTTTCCACTTCCATATTAGGTGTGTTTGGCACTCTTATCTCATCCCCTTGCCATGGGAGGCGTTTAGCAAACAAACACACGCCCTTTATCAGTAAGGGTACACACATTCACAAGAACAGTTCGTCCACTGCACCCACTTGTGGATCGGAGCGTGTTTACCGTCGACTTCTACCATGGGTCTGAGATGAACGTCCTAGACATCCAACCCTCAGACCCGAATACCACTCCATGTCCGTATGAGGATAGAGACCTCATCCCGACCCCACTCCAATCTCATGTCGAGCTTCAAGACCGGCATGACGAACTACCCTTATCTCCACCAAGTCGTCTAGTAGCCCTTAGGACCCATCACTACCCCCTAGGGCATCTTGATGGTCCCATACCACAAGTGCATGCACAAACAAGAGTTTTTCATATCATAGCCATCATCTTTGGTGCCAATGGTCCAACGGCCCCGACGCTCAACCCGACCTACAGCTATTTGTCTAGGCCAGTCCGTCGACCTGGCCTTGATGCACTACTGCTAGTCCATTGAGCACTGTCGGTTCTGACTCGGTACCGTGGAAAAAACACAATCAATTTCATTAGAAATTTTCCTGGCTCTTCTTAATCCATTTTGTTTACAAGCTTCTACTCATGCCCACTGGCCTTGGGCCCAATGCACATGTTTTTCCAAAACTAGGCATATAGCCCCACGATTTCAAAAACTGAGGCCATTGGCCTATCTGAGCTATTTTAGCTCCCATCAAGAAGGTGAATTTACAATTGAAGGGAGGGAGGTAGCTCTTTATATAGGGAGCTCGGAACCCTCTACCTGACCACTTTCCATTTTGGTCAAGCTTATCCTCGCCCGAAAATGCCCTCATCGGAGCGGTTACACCTTCATCGCAGAAGGAAGTTTTCTACATTAATAAACAGTGCTGTTGTAAACCATGTCCTCTGGAGTTAAGGAAAACTGGGAAAGAACCAGTAAATCCGAGTGAGAAAACTGAACTAGTTCACTAACCCCAATCACTAGAGAAGGGGCAAATTGAGAAATTTACAACTCCCGAGTGACCCAAGAGTCATAAAAACTTAGAAAGGAACTTTCGGACAATTTGGGAGGGAAAACCAGACTGGTTCAAGTGAACCGAATCTAAACCAGTTTGGACCAATTTGAACCATCAATGAACAGGATGTTAAATTCATTTTTCTAGGTGGCTTAAAATATTCAAATTGGAGAATTGAAGGCACCATTGGATAGAGAATTAATTTTGAAAATTTTAATTTTGAAAAAACTCGGTAGAGTCAGGCCTGAACCGGCCGGTTTAAGTTGGAATGACAGTTTAAGATTTGAAAAATTATTTTCTCGGAATTAGCCTCCCCTAACTGGATGACTCTATTTAAAATATTTGGGAGCTAATTTCGGGCTTATGCTCGAGATGCTAGTGGGCCCAAGGCCGGTGGATACGAGCATGGACCTGTCCAAAACAGACATGTGATACATGAGGCTAAAATACCTAAATAATGGGAACTTGTGTGATACCGATCGAGCCAACCTGAGTTGTCGAGCTTGTTGGGCCGAACCACTGCTCTGCCGAAGCCGGGTCGTCGAACCTGTTGGGGCAGTACGCGTGGTAGGGCCGAAGCCAAGCTGACAGACCGTTGTGCAAAAGGGTAAAAAATAACAGGTATAACTTAAAAAGCTTATTGATTGTGCATGCACCGTGAGGTTCGGGCCATCAGGACACTTGATATGAGGTATTGATGGGACCCAAGACTGCTGGACGACCTAGGGATCATAAGGGCAGTATCGTCGTTCAGTAGGTTGTGAAGCCGAGGTTTTCCTGCGCACGAAAACCAAGGTAGTAGGGGGAATGAGGTCTTGTCCCGTTGAGCATACATGGTGGAAGAATTCGAGTTTGGGGTCAGACTACTGATATCCGCACAAACTCCGGGTAGAGGCAGCATCCCTCTATCAGGGTGGACGGTAAAGGCGCTCTAGTCCACAAGTGGCGCGATCGAGGATTGTTCTGCTAATGTGTGATCCCTCCTATAATAAGAGGGTCGTTGTTGATTCTGTGAATGTGTGAAATGAAAATAAATTAAATATAAGATAAATTCAAGTAAACCGTTATAGTAATCTTCCCCTCACTGAGTTGTCGAGCTCACCCCCTCTCTCAACCCCTTTGCAGTACATTACCCCGACAGAAAGTTCCAGTTGCGCTCAAGCCCTCAAGTTATACTTCCTACCCCCAACTTAAGTAAGGGTCCGAATGTGGAGACGACTTCACCTTCCTTGCCTCATTCGAGTAGATGTACCTGAATGGCACAAGAAAGGGTGGCGGGTTGATCACGGACTCCGACCAAACAGGGTCGGAACGTGACAAGGGAGGTCAAAGCTTCTTATATTGATCAGCTCGTGAAGGTATCTGGTATTATAACACGCTGCTCAGATGTCAAGCCATTGATGCAGGTGGCTGTATATACATGTGAAGATTGTGGGGGTGAAATTTACCAGGTAAGTGGGGGTAAAACCAACTTTAGTTATTTCTTCATTTCATAAGTGGCATGCATCCCTACATAGCCATGAATACCATCTTCCCCCATCTAATCAAATCATACTTTATATGACCTTGCCAAACTTTCTTGAAGTAATCATTTTTTATATGATTTTTATGGTCAAATAGTTTTTGTAGATGGATATGTTGCATTCTATGCTAGATTTCTGATTCTTTTTTTCTCTGTACAATGTTTAGTTGCATATCCGAGTATGTGAGCCTTTACCAAAGCTTAGTAATTTCATTTTTTGTTTAAACAGGAAGTGACTGCTCGAGTATTTATGCCCAACCAAGCCTTGTTAGGTAAACATGAACAAGGGGAACCTCATCCTTCAACAGAGAGTATCAAAATTTTTTAAATTCCAAGAGGTTTGCAATTCTCTTTTGTTTATTTACTGTGATATTTAGCATGTTGGGCTGCTTTTTTCCTTGTTTTAAGAAATATGTAAATGATATTTTTATTACTTCTTTGCTTTTGTTAAGAGTTTCATGACTGCTCGAGTATTTATGCCCAACCAAGCCTTGTGAGGTAAACAGGAACAAGGGGAACCTCATCCTTCAACAGAGAGCATAAAAAAATTTTAAATTCCAAGAGGTTTGCAATTCTCTTTTTTTCATTTACTGTGATATTTAGCATGTTGGACTGCTTTTTTCCTTGTTTTAAGAAATATGTAAATGATATTTTTATTAATTCTTTGCTTTTGTTAAGAGTTTCATATTGCTTTTAAGATGATTTTATGTTGTATAAGTGCAGGCTAAGATTCAAGAATTAGCTGAGCATGTCCCAAAAGGTCATATCCCTTGGACAATGACTGTTCATTTCAGGGGAGAACTCACGAGAAAGGTTTGTAGTGATTAGATAGTATTTTTAGTCAATGCAACAAAGCTCTTCATCTCTAAATCTTAGGTGTAGCATTTACCATTTTCTTAATTAAACTATACATTTTGTTCCAAGTGAGGAATATCTAAACATTTGAAATATCCAGGTACCTCCTGGTGATATTGTTGAATTATCAGGGATCTTTCTTCCCATTCCTTTACACTGGCTTTAGAGCCTTGCCTGCTGGCTTAGATGCAGATGCCTTCTTGGAGGCCATGTCTGTGAACCATTTCAAGAAAAAATATGATCAGTAAGCTTATTCTTCAACCTGTCATCAACACCAAGGCATGCCTTTCTAAATATTTTGTCATCTAACACATTTTCCCACTCTTGGATCTGTATTTTTTTCTGTTCGAGGAAAAGGCCCCAAACTGTTGATACCTCTACCATAGTATACATAGACAATGTGTGTTTCTCCCCACAGGTGAAATTTTCTGAAGCTTCTTTATGTTGATTGGCAATAGTATCCATGCTTACTGACTCCAGGACAAGTAACCAGAGGTTCATTTTGATTCTTTGCATAGATGAGATTGGAAGATTGTTCATATTTTTAAAATGCAGGTATGAGCTTAGAGATGAAGAGGAGGAATAAATTATGTGATTATCTGAGGATGGTGATATATACAGCAAGCTGGTAAGATCATTAGCACCTGAAATTTTTGGGCATGAAGATATAAAGAAGGCACTACTTCTCCTCCTTGTTGGAGCACCCCACCGGAAATTGAAAGATGGGATGAAGGTAGAAGAATATTGTTTTCCTATTATATGATTTTCCATGATCCTTCCTGTCCCTCTATTTTTTCTTATTGATGAATCTAAACACTTTTGAACACTGAATGCATTTCCTCTGTATGGCCTAGCATATTTCTGCTTTTATCAGGCAATTAGAGATGTCTTCTGTTGCTGGATTTTTACCATTGTTTTCACATATTGTTATTGGCATGGTAGTATTCCCTCTGTGATGAGAATGGAATATAGCCAAGGCGGGTATCACCACATCTCTGAATGCAAGAACTGCTATTCTTGCTGCTGCTAACCCTGCCTGGTTTTAGTCCCTTTTAATTTGTGTCATTTTCTCGGCAGCTATTCTTTCTTCGGGTTATTTTTATTTTATTTTAGCAGCAAGGTGGAATCTACTGATGGGCTTCTATAATTTTTCACTTAGGGGAAGATATGATCTTCCAAGAACTCCTGCTGAAAATATCAATCTCCCTTCAGCTCTCCTTTCCCGATTTGATATTTTATGGGTGATTCTTGACAAGGCAGATATGGATAATGATCTTGAGATGGCTCAGCATGTTGTTTACGTTCACCAGAAAAGAGAATCTCCTGCTCTGGGGTTCACTCCCCTTCAACCTTCCATTATGCGGTAAGCTCTTCTGTGATAAACAAACTATTTGACCAATTTATCTTTCTTATCTTTTTGGCTGTCTTTTCTAGCCAAATGGGAGAAAAGAGAAAGATAAGATATAAATGTTTTCATACATTTTTAGAAAGATGTAGAACATCCTGTATGATTACTACATATATTTTTAATTTTGCAGGGCATATATATCTGCCGCAAGAAGATTTGCCCCATATGTTCCAAGGGAACTTGAAGAGTACATTGCTAGTGCTTATTCCAGTATTAGGCAGGAAGAGGCTAAAACAAATGCTCCTCATTCCTACACAACAGTGAGAACATTGCTCAGCATTTTGCGGATATCTGCGGTAACTTCTCGACATCTTTATGTACATTTATTTCATATATTGAGTTACTAGATCCATTTGTCACTAAACAACACACAAAAAGAGCCAGCCTTCTGTACTCAAATTAATTATATCTCATAAATCCTGGTTTCTTTCCGATACTCTATAAGCACTATGGTAAGGGTCTAAAAGTGTTCATTCCTTTTAAATTTGAAATACTCAGTTACCCTTCAATTAGATTGGAAGGTTACTTGTTTATATAGGCTCAGGGTCAGTGTGGGTTTTTACCTAATCCAGTTTTCATCTTTCCATTGTGTTTTTACTGCAGGCACTAGCAAGGCTCCGATTCTCAAGTACTGTGGCACAAAGTGATGTGGATGAGGCACTTAGGCTAATGCAGATGTCAAAATTCTCATTGTACTCGGATGATCGTCAAAGATAAGGTCTTGATGCTACATCTGATATCTACTCCATTCTGCGAGATGAAGCTGCTCGTTCAAACAAGACTGATGTTAGCTACGTAAATGCACTCAACTGGATATCCAGGAAGGTATGTTTTGGAAGATCTCCAACCAAGAGGAAATCCAACTGTGACATTCTGTGCTTTCCCATTTGAAATAGGTCACTTTATTGTCTTTTGATTGTTGAAATATCCTGAAGCATCACCTTTGAATTTTCAAGCCTGTGTATTGGTATGAATTGAGGATTTTACAAGTTGCAGATACTGCAGCATTTGATGGAAGCATCCATTGCAATTTTTTTCTAATGTTTGTATGTGATGGATACCTTTTTTGTTTTCCATATGGCAGGGATACAGTGAAACTCAGCTGAAAGAATGCTTGGAGGAGTATGCGTCACTAAACGTGTGGATAGTGCAATCTACAAGTGCTGTATGTACAATCTACAAGGGTGAAGTCTGATACATTGGCCACCACTGAAGATGATGATTAGGTTGGAATTGCACACAGCTTAGAGGAACTGCACTGCTGTAGTTCTTACCCAGGGACAGTTGAGAATTATATTGATTTTCATGTAATGCGGAAGGCCCATCAAACTTGCTATCCACCTTGATGATTAAGTTTTCTTTGACCTTGTTAGTATCTTGTGGCAATGTTTTTTCAACTTCATCCACCATAACAGTCTTCCCGTAGAGCTTAATTGCTGTAAGAGGAAAACATGTGCCTCCAATTCCATCAGGCAATGAAGTGATCTTCAGATTCATATCACAGGTCTGAGAACCAAAGGAAATCTGCAAATAAGAACATATTTTCAAGTACTGATGCTGAAAATATATAATCTCTAGATGATGAAGTGACAACTCACTGTTGAAGGTATTTTGCTTCGGCAAGACGTGAAACATCCGTTCCCCAATTCGGCTGCCCTGCACGCAGCAGAAGTATTGATAGGGTGCTGTTCTGTAGTACACGAGCTTGGTGAACAGAAACCACTTTGATGCCCTTCAGAACAAACAGCAGATAAAACTGAAGTTGGAGAGCCAGTCTCTTTCTCCAAGCTCGAGTTCGGAGAAGGAGACCTCTCTGATTGATAAGAATCCATAGTCCCCTTGCGATCAAGAGATTTGCGAGGATAAGGGTGAACGTGCTTCTCTTAGGCCGAGGGGGGATTTCAATTGGCAAAATAGAACAATCCGGATTCTCACTTAAACCCCGAGAAATCTGAAGATCATAAACCAGAAATAGGAAAGGAAATTTTACGATCAAGAATGAACGAAAACACATTCTGTCACCAGACAGAAAATTACAGAATACATCAGAGTAGACAAACATAATATTTGCATGCAGGAAGTGTCACTTTTCAGGGCTCAACCTTTGAAAAGAACTTCTGGGCATGGCTTCGAATCTGAACTGCAGTCTTTGTGCCCACATGTACTGCACATGAAAAATTGCTGCATGCATTAGTTTTACTAAGATTCTATCCATGAAGTAACTTCCAATCCATAACTGGAGTATGTCAATCGGATTTACCTTCTATCTGATGCCAGCCACGTCCATACACTTTTAGAGCCTCATGAAAACTTCTCTCGCTGTTTGGTTATAGTATAAGGCTTCCTTACCTAAATCAGAAACAACATATCAGATATAGGAAGACTAGAATATTAGACAAGGGACAAATATAAGTGGTCATGAACGGAGAATAAGATGAAGCAAGAAATATCAACCTTAGGTGCAATATCATTTGGAAATAAACAAATCTCTCTATCTTGATTCATGTTGGAGGCAGTTGAGATTGCAGTGCCTTCATTCTGGTCACATTTCCATATGAATTGAAGATGGGAATAAAAGTGAAGATCTTGCAGATAATAAGGGCATAGGAAGTCCACTTGATCAACCAACAGAAAAAAATAGTTATCCCACATGAGATGAAGTGGAATAGAGGATATGGGACTAGAGATTGCAAAGACAAGAAAGTGAACATGTCCAGATTAGGAAAAGAGTATATTCAGCCAGAAATATATTTTCCAAGAGACAGAACAACACCAACAGAGGAAGAAGAACCGTCAATAAAGGAAAGAATGAACAAATCCAAAAGAACAGAGCATTAGTAAGTAAACGTGGAATATCTATCAACTGTAGAAGCTCCTAGTAAAATATACCGTCCAGCAGCAACAATTGAACCAACTGGCAAATACAGATTTCACAAGGCAAGAAAATTCTCAAATCTTGTAGGGAGAAAGATCCTTGATATAAGAATAGTACCTGGGCCGCCATTGTTCAAATCAAGAGATCTTCCTGCAACAGATTGTACATATCCCAGCTCAGTCAGCAAGAGAGAACACAAATACCGACTGTAAATCAATACCATTACTACTAAAAAACGCTGGTTTTCAACAAAAATTTCCAATAAAAGATAGCGTCCCAATGAAAAAGTATCAACTCGAAATAAGCCCAATTGTTTTTTCCCATACAATGTTCATACAAGGAACGATGAAAATAGCAAAATATTCGATTTTTCCTCAAAATAATTCAGTATAAGAGTTTTCACCGGAGAATATACGAAACCATTTTTTATTTCTAGCCACAGAAAGTAATAGTTCACCAACTTACCGCTGTGATCGACAACAAGGAAACTGTTTTCCCGCCACGGACTCGAACTAAGCAAAAAAGAGAGCCTTTATTGTCCAAATATCCTGCAGAGGAGAGGCAATCCCTCTCCACATTCACAGGAAATCGCCAGAAAATGAAGGAAACACCAAATAAAGGAAACTTCCAAACAAATCCCAGATGAAGGAGCTCAACTGAGAGCTGGAAGCCCTGGTAAACTTAAGAGACCCCTCCACTGCACAGAGCAAATAAATCACCTTACACCAACAGCAAATAGAGCAGCAGAGAAGAAGAGAAATTTGCAAGGGGAAGAGAGAGACAGACAGGGTGGAGAGAATAAAAAGAGACAGTGCCACGTAGGATCTAATTTCCCAGCAGGATTTTTAGAAAAATGTCCCTTCCCTATAGAGGATTCCAGAAGATCTTGTGGCTGACAATGCTCTTACCCCTTGTCTCAGAGGTGCCCATAAGACACCCCCTATACCATATTCACATTGGGCAACAAAATTCCACAATTATATAAATATTCGAGATTTTTTTTACCTCAAAGAATTCTCTTAATATCATATTTAGAATCTAGTTCCGGTGAAAATAACATAATATTATTATTGTGACACATTTTCTATCATATCCATATATAGGAGAGATTAATAATACGAAATTGATGAAAATTATGACAATAAAAATAACTTAGAAAATATAATACTAGAAATAGGTCAAATGTATTGTTATATTATGATTTTATGTGCATATTTTCATATTCTATTTAATTGATTTAAAAAATTGTTTAATGGAAATATGGCAAATATGGATGATAAACTGCTATTTTATACTCATAAATATAAGTTATAGTAATATTTTTTTATTTAAAAAAAATTTCTCTCATATATTGCAAAATATTTAATTAAATTTAGCAGTTAATTGTGGGAAACCATTAACTTTAATATCTTTTATATTTGTCCTAAAATTTATTACTTAATTAAAAGAATATATATTTGATGTTTTAGTGGATTTACAGCTTTATTATACTTTTTTGCATTCATAGATACAATTGCAATAAGAAATTTAATAATATAGTTAATTAATTCGATGGCCCCATGATAGCTTTGATGGATTTTAGTCCCTCAGGGATCTTTCCTCCACTATGATAATAAAAAATAAGTACCAATGAAAAAAAATGTGTAAAAATTTAACCTAAATTTTAATGAAAAAAATGAGTGGATAGAAAATACGGTGGAACAATAATGTTAATATAAGTATGGATATTTAAGAATTACATTTAAATTTGATTAAATGAGCAATACAATTTAATTTTATTCGAACTATGTCATATTCATAATTTACATACGGGAATATTAATAAATTTTCATGAAGAATATTAATTTATATAGAAAATGCGGATATTAAAATATGTTGAAAAAATAAAAATATCTATTATTTTTATTAAATATAATATTTTATGTATTTCAATATCACTTATCATAGCTGGTATTATTAAGGAGTTGTCTCTCAAAATCAGGCATACATATT
The DNA here is from genome assembly GCA_030064425.1 of Trapa bicornis. NCBI lineage: Eukaryota > Viridiplantae > Streptophyta > Magnoliopsida > Myrtales > Lythraceae > Trapa > Trapa bicornis. The sequence goes on along the minus strand of CM057741.1, from coordinate 10,219,238 downwards.
TCCATTGATGCCGCCACATTCACAATATGTTCAATAGTTAACTCTTAAAAGAAAAGTGCATGCGCTTCACATTTATGATTTGCCTGATTACCCTTCTCAAATTTAAGTCTAGTATTAAAATTCATATTTTAATAAAAAAAATCAAATAATTATTTTTTATTATTTTATTATAATTTACTTTTTAATAAAATAATCACAAGATTTTTCCATTTATATCATCACCAACTGACCAACCTCCTTCCTCCAAAAAGTATATCCCACATGCATCATTGGAAACCAATGAAAAATTAGAACAGGTGGGTCAAGAATGCCCGAGTCAAATGAACACTTATCATAAGAGCGCAAATGCTTCATTCTAAATTATAAAACATTTTAAGTTTATAATATTTTAATATATAAACTATAAAATATTATAATATGTTACATATAGATTGTCATATTCATTTTATTATCGTAAATATTTATTAACGCCATAATGTTAATATTAACAAATTTACTTATGTATATTAAAATAATATTTAAAAAATAAAATAAAATAAAATAAAAATTCAAGGGACTATTGATGGAAGCTTGTTCTCCCTAACACTCACTCCCTATTATAACTTGGTGGGGCTCACTAGAGAGTGCTGACACCAACAAGTCCAAGTAATGCATGTACTAAGCCAAGTTACTAGTATAAGAACGGGAGTATGTAAGTTAGTAAGAAATTTAGAAAACTTAAGTCATATTCTAGTAAGGGGTTATACTTGTATAGGATCACTATATAGAAAAATAGGTTATAAAATTAGAAAGTAAGCAATTAAAACTTCTAATTAAATTAGTAAGCAATGTTAAATTAAAAATATTCACTCGAATTAAAATTAAAATTGAAACGAAATATAAATTAGTTTATATATCAATTTAAAAAATGTAATAAATAATATAAATTATTATCGAATAACCTCACTTTATTGCTAAATCAATTATAAAAAAATTATATAAAAATCAATTAGCCCTTATCAAACTACCAAAACTATACAAATTTTAAAATAAATTATATAAATTAGAAAATAAAAATTATTGAGCTTAATTAATATCAAATTTGATAACTAATTAAAAAAAATAAATTAGGTCAATAATAGGTTAAATTAAAAGTAAACGACAAAAAATAACAAAAATTGACTAAATCAGTCGAAAAATTCATAGTAAATTAATTTTTAACAGTGTCGAATCATTTAGCGAATCGGGACACGAATCGCACGCGTGTAGTCCCCTCTGCCCGACTTAAAACCTAATTTAGACTGATTTTCTCTGTTATGTTTTTAAAACCCACTATGTATAAATTAATTTTTGTAAAGATTTGTAGTGTATGATATGATGAAAATAAGGTATGATCAAATAGCCAATTAATTTTAGAACACAAACATATAAGGTTCGACCCTACATTCGCTAACAACTCATTAGAATTCTATTTAAAAGTTAGACACCTCCTTTTTTGCGATCCAAGTTGAAAAAAAATCATAATTTCATTTTTAAACCACCAAATTGAGTGTTTTAAATGCCATTGGAAACTTACTCCAACTAGCTTTCCAACACCATGACCACCGATATGCACTATAATGACACCAACATGATCAAATAGTACAAATACTCTAGCGGCTAGAAACTTTAAATCTCATTCTAAGGCCTTCTCCGATGCCTACTACGACCAAACATGACCACAAAAAATACCACATACAACTCTTGGTCCTACCTTTCGAACCCCACTGAACTTATAAGTTTTGAGTAAGTATTGAAGTCAAATAAACTCATGTAATTCCTGACTAGCCTTCAATCATAATAAAGTATAGTAAAATGTCCATTGCAGATTGCTCAAACCTATTTTTGAGGTGAAACAAGCTGTTATAAACTCCTCTGGGAGTCAACTTTCTAATTACACTAATTTCATTGACTGAATCATCGTCTCTTGTGAGACCCAGACCTTAACCTACATATTGCTCTATTTTCTATGAGCTTTAGATCTAACCTAGATCGGTACTATTCCGATCAGCCTCGACCGGGTAGAGGCCATGGTGACCTAGGGGGAGTCTTTAGGGATAATATCATACTTGAGTTTGATAATTTTTTAGAATTATTTAATCGAGTAACTAAGGTCAATGACTAAAATGTAATTTGGTAAAATTAGAGAACCCATTTGGAAATGCGATTTATTGGGGGTCTTTATTAAGCGCTAAAGAAGGTCTAGGGACCATTGAGAAATAATGAAAAAGGTTTCAGATTTTGATGATGAGTTTTGAAAGCTTAAGGACCTAAAAGGAATAAAAGGAAAAGTTTAGTGACCAAAGTGTAAATATTAGAATTCTGATGCCCATAAGTGATTATAGGGAACTTAGGGATCCAAATAAGGCTAAACCAAGTCTAATGACCTACATAAAATATTTGGCGAAGTTTAGGATCCCAAAAGGAAGGGTTTGATGTCACATCCTGACCCGATTCATTGGCTGACGGTCCTGTATAGCTCGCCATTCCCCTCGATATTATAGTGGTGTGATCTTTTACCAAAATAAAATCGTTAGGACTAAGTTTCATAATAGAAAATGCTATTTGTTTTTCAGTGAAAATTTGAAACTTTTCATTAGAGCATGATGTCGCCCCAAAAGTAGTTTAACAAAAACCCGAGAATACAACATTTGACAAGTAGTAAACTACAACTTTTGTGAGTAGGGTATGAGGCTAAATCGGACAGTGAGTGACTTGTGAATGTCTTCCCACCTTCTCCCTTAGTCTCCTTGCCTTCTACCTACAATAGTTTGGGGGAGGGGTGAGCTCACAGCTTAGTGAGTGAGACACTGACGTCATGTAAACCTCACCATTTTGAGTTAAGGAAAATCGGGAAAAGAACCGGTGAAACCGAGTAAGAAAACCGAACCGATTTACAAATTCGTTTATTGGAGAACAGGAAAATTAGAGAAATTTCAACTCCCTTGTAACCCAAAGAGATATATAAACCTTGGGAAGGAACCTTAGAACAAAGTGGGAGAGAAAAACTAGACCGGTTCGGGTGAACCGGATCCAACCGGATTAAATCGGTTTAAGAACCGAGTCAGTTTATGAACTGGAACCGATATAGATATAGTAAATTGAGAATTTTATGGACCCTAAGTGACCTAATGAGTCATAAAAGTCAGGAAAAAGGACTTTAGGGTAAATTGGAGATGAAAACCAAACCGGATTGAACCGGTTTGGACCAGTTTGTACCACTATTGAACCAGGTTCTAAATTCATTTTTCTAGGTGGTTTAAATAATTCAAATTTGAGATTTGAGGACACTATTGGATAGAAAATGAATTTAGATGAATTTAGAAATTTTTAGATTTGAAAAACTCGGTAGAATGGAGGAGGGAGGGGGGGGGGACCGACCAGATTAAGCTTCGAACCCAGTTCGGACCAGTTCGGAACAGTATCGTCTTCTTCCTTCAGATGACAACACTGTTCACTCGCCAAAAAATTGAAGCAGCATCGATGAAGAAGAAACGTCTCTGTTTAATACATTTTCGGCCATCAATGCTCATCATAAAAGTGCCAAACGGACGGCCGACGTGTCCCCGAGCTCTCTATATAAAGAGCCCCTCTCCATTCATCCTCTCCACACCTGAAAAGCTCACTCTCTCTCAGCTGCTTAGTTTTTCGACGAATCTCAAACCAAAGCTCCAATATATGGTCATTTCTGAGCCAAAGGAGGCGAGGTTGGGTTCTTTAGAACTGGGGAGAAGTTAGCCACACGCATGTAGTCTCTGTTTGCTTCGAGGGTCATCAGAGATGCGCTGGCGTGATTGAACAGTGAAGCAGCTCTGGCAAACTGAAGCTGCCCAGTTTCGGCCGAGTTGAAATCTACCATTTCGAGCCCTCCTCAAACCAAAACAAGCCCTCTCAACACTTCCTCAGCCCTCCCATGGCCGAATTAGGACCGAAAGGTAAGCCAATTTTGCTCTACTATACAAATTCCAGCTAGTGCTATAGAGAGAACTAGTAGAATTTTGATGATGAAATTCTAACTCAATTTGGAATCAATTGATGCAATTCTTGATTCTAGGATGAACCTCGGGATGAGAGCTCTTAGCCTAGATTGAAAGCTTGGACCGTCGTGCCTCCGACGGTGAGTAATCGAAGCTTTCTCTCTCTACGGTCCGTTTTCCGACAAAGCTCCGTTTGAGCTCGTTCCGACGATAAAACTTATGATTCAAAGTGCTATGGAATCGTATGAACATAGAGAAACTCAATTTCAACTTCAATTTCAACAATTAGAAGTGTTTGATCGGTCAATTTGATGAAATCAAATTCGATAGTGTTAAGGATTTGAAATTAGGGATTTTTGAAAATTCGAATTACGAAGATGCAATTTTATAAAATTGAGGGTAAATTGGGCATGATAAGTATGTTAAAGGGCCAAATGAGGAATTTTAGAATTTTTGGGGTGAAACTTACCATTTTTGTAAAGGACGGGCAAAATGGTAATTTTGGCAAAATTGGGGGACCAAATTAGAAATTCGGAAATTAAACCCCTTTTTGTGAATTGGAATAAATTGTGGTCCTATGATAAATTTTAAAACTTTCGGGACTCAATTTGAGGAAAAATCGGCATTAGGGACTTAAAGTTAAAGAGAAATAACTTTAGGGACCTAATTGCAAAATAAATGAAAGTTTGGTTTTCTCATTCATTTGGAATGAATGAAGGCTATTAGGCCGAAGGATAATGAACCAATATGTTCAACACGAAGTATCGGGAACGCTAGCAAGGAGAAGCTCGCATGAATAAAAAGAACCGGTATAGTGGAATTCACTACATTAACGGGTGAGTGAGATTTTATATCATACTCGGTTGGGGATGATAAGTACCTTGAAATGAAAATCCACTACCAAGTAGTATTTTAAACATTACAACTTAGAAGAGTGACGTAAAAATTATGCGGAAAAACTACTTACCAGTTGTAAGTAGATCATACCCGATTGGTATGATGAAACTTCCTCGAAGGAAGTTGAAAACCTGTTCATCGGTTATGAGTGGAGATGTCCTTAAACTCGTTCGGTATAATGGACAGTTGAAAACATATTTTGTTGGAAGTGCTCTTCCTTGATTGTGTGCCAATGCTTAAACGATTTGGGAGACCTTCTTGATGGAAGCTTGAATAGCTCTTATAGGTCGGGGGCCTCGATTTTGGAACTTGGGGGCTATTATGCTCGGTTTTGAAAATCTCGAACAAGTGGGCCATAGGCTAGTGGGCACGAGCAGAAGCTCATAAACAAACATGAGATATGTGCCATAAAACTTTAATAAATGAATTGTTTGGCCATGGTACCAAGACAGGACCGACATATTTAGTCAACTAGTGGCAGGGTGACATGACAAGTCTCCGGACCAGTCAAGACAAATAGCTGCAGGTTGAGTTGAGGGTCAAGGTCGTTAGACCAGTGGCACCACAAATTATATGGCATGATAAGAAAATACTGTTTGTGCATGCACTGTGATTACAGGACTAACAAGATGCCCAAGAGGGGTAGTGATGCATCCTAAGGGCACTAGACGAACCGGTGGGTATAAGGGCAGTTTGTTGTACCAGGTGACTGTGCGAAATTTGGAGTAGCACCAAGCGCATGAGACGGGGGTGGGGACGGGATGAGGTCTTTGTCCTCATATGGACATAGAGAATTGATTTCGGGATTGAGGGTCGGATATCGCGTACATTCTCTCATTCTCAGGGTAGAAGTGGACGTGCTTCTATCTAAGTGGTCGGTAAAGTTGCTCCGACACCACAAGAAGGTTCAGTGGACAGGCTAGCCTGCGAATGTGTGCTTGACCTTCATGATGAAGGATTTATGTTGGGTAATGACACACCGTGATTAATAAGTAAATGGTGGTAAAAACCGAGATTTGATATGAAAGGATTTTTGAAAGAAAGAAGTCTGACACACTCCAATACAAGTCTTTTTCCTAAAAGTTAAAAGTTTTGAAAAACCCATTCTCTGAGTAGTCGTACTCACCCCTCCCATATATCCATTTCAGGAAATTCTGGAAAGCCTACCCTTAAAGACCATCAACTAAGACACCTGTGAGACAAGTATGATAAATTTAAGTTATTATGCAGTTTTGATTTATGTTATCCTAGGAAAAGGTGTAGGTCTAAAGGACGCCTTACTCTTTACGGTTTATAATAAGGTAAACCCTTTAATAAACCGGGAGAGTGGCAAGTTGCTCATAGGGATCCGACCAAACCCGGTCGGGGCATGACAACTAGGGTGGTATTAGAGCCTGTTTGCTCGAATACATAATCAATACTAGAAAATATAGTAACTAATAGGATTGATCTTAAAATTTTCAGATGGCTCCCAGGAGAGGAACCAAGAAAACTAGGAATTACTCTACTCAATTCCTTGTCCTCATAGGAAGACAACCCTAGAAGCTTCCCAATGCCTGAGGTATGGTAGAAGTCTCAAAAGCCAAATGTGGAAGTATCCAAGAGGATGTTGCTAGGACCTATTGAGGTCATAGCTCAAAGTATGAAGGAAGCCATGCATGAAGCCATAAATGCCAGCAAAGGGCATATAACCTTACATAGGAGGATGCTTATCAAGAATCCCGTAGCTCCCTAGTTATTTTTGTGATAATTTTCTATAATAGGGCCAAAATACCCAATATACTGTACTCCTCTGTTGTTGAAGTACTCCAAATTCCTAAACACCTTGTCCCTCAAAGGATGTGATCTTCAAGGAAGATGGCCCCAAGGAAGGTGACCAATTAAGCCTGTACTACCATAGAAACTAAGGAGAATCCCATTCGAGTTAAAGAAATTGAATTAGGGAATCGAGAAATCTAGGAGGACTCTTAGAGTGATCAATTGACAAAGAAGACTCCACAAGAAAAACTCTCAAGGTATCTAAACTCAAGGATAAAGGAGCACCAAAACTAACAATTTCCTTGAAAAAGAAATGCCAGGAGGAACCACTTATGTTCACGTAATTACAAGTATGAACAAAGGGACACTGTGTAGAGAAGTGCCCAACCCTACTAAGGACATGAATCAAGTTAACCTATAGGGGAATAGGACACGAAGTGAAAAACTTCCACACTGCCAGGAGTCAAGACAATATTTTCCAAGAATAATGCCCCCACAGTTATAGGAAACAAGAAAGGATACCATCCTTAGAAATACAACTACTGCTTAGAACTTCAATTACATCCAAGAGTAAGCTCTTCAAGATTCTAGCATAATGGTAGGAAGAAAAAGAAAAGGGAATAAAGGTAGGAACTCGATAAACCACAAATAGAATAAAGAGAACTCTTCCTTGAAAGAAGAAAAATTTGAAATATTGGGAGCAAAGAAGGGAGAGCAATCACAGGAGAAAACAAGACGAACATCTGATGACAAACGGGAGGTATTGGGATTACAAGAATGAATCACCTTGGAAAAAGCAATGAAGCCAAATAGGAAGTTCGGACCAACAAAAGAAAGTAAGTCGTTATAACAAGATAGTCAGAGAGAGTAAATGACACCCTAAGGAAGACCTGGAGGTAGAAAGGACTACACCCTAAAAAGGTCAGTAAGAGGGACGTTAAGTTCAGGAGGACTCGAGAAACAACTGCCCTAAGAAACTTAGACCAAAGGAATGGTGGAGGCGAGGCAGTTAATGAACTAATACACGAGAAAGCCATAATTTGAGTTCCAACAAAGAAGAGAAATGCGGAAAGGCCAAATACTTGGGAAGAGAAGGATGAACGAAATCCTTAAAAGGATCAAATGCCAAATTAATGACTAAACTCCAACTAAGAAATGAATAGACAATCCTCTCACATAATTGTCAAGAAATCTTGAAACAAGGAAGATTTGAACGCCCCATAAAGGAATACACTATGAAAGTAAACTTTGGAGGGATACATACAACTCACTACCCTTAAAGGAATTATTGATGGGCGAATGGACATAATGTGGAGTGCAAGGAACCAACCCTTAATTAGGAAATGTTTCAAAGGAAGGAAGAATCGTGATGGCCTAGTGTGACTTGTTTGGAGAGAGCAGGAGAATCAAATAATAATTTTAGGAGAACCGAGTATAAAGAAGAAACTAGTAGCAATGGGACGGCCAAAGAGAATAAACAAAACCCTAAGAAAGGCTGAGATGTAGTAAAGACTACATTCTATGAAGGACAATAGGATGGGCATGAAGGACGAGTGACACAATTGCCCAGACGATTGGACCAAAGAAATGGAGAGAAAGAGACAGTTAAAGAACTGGTTTTTGAGAGAACCATGGATTTAAACCATGACAAAGAAGGGAGAGTGAAAAGGCCAAAACATTGGAAAAAGAAAAACAAAGGAAAATCCTTAAAGAAATCAATGGCCAAAACCTGATTTATAATTTAAAGTCTTGAAATGGTTAAGTGAACCTCTCGAAGGATGATCAAGTGATTTGAAACTAGGTGTATGTGAGCTCTCCCTAGAAAGAAATAGACATGTATCGGGGTACGAGTGATAATGAGGATGGAGTACGAAAGACGTACCCGTAGGATCTTAAGAGTAAAGGTAAGTATGAAAGAATAGCATCAAGGGACGTCATTTAAAGTAAGGTGTCTTCAAGATGAACGAAAAATAAATTTCAGGAGAAAAGGGTAAGAATCCTCCCAAATAAGGAAAATCCTAAGAAATGAAGTATGACCTAATAAAGAAGAAATGGAACTGGTGACGAGAGGTGAGGAGATGAATTCACAAATAAAATACATGCTAAGGTGAAAGAAACCTAATAACCAAAATATTACTTAATTATTGTATATATTAATATGCATTGATCACACCATTTAATATAGTGATTTATTACAACACTTAATGGTTTAGATAGGGAATGGGAAGTTCTTACCCATGCAATGTCACTAGTTCTCAAATCAATGACTCTTGATTCGCTTAAGGCCCTTCTCCTTGCTCACGAAGATCGACGAGTTCAAAAATATGGTACTGACTCTGGCTCTAGTAGTGCACTGCTCTCTGGCCTACTCGAAGATTTTTCTAAGTCTGCATCTCATGCCGCTGCCTTCTTTAGTCACGGACCACGAGGACTCCTTCCAACTCTGCCCCATCCTCACTTCAGTGATCTCAGAAACCAAAATCGTAGAGGAGGACGCAATGGAGGAACTGATAGAGTCTGGGGAAAACCTCTTGAAAATTGTGGGAATTTTTCTTTACAGGGATTCAAACCACGCAGATTTGGACCACATTTTAGCTCACGTCAAACGGATGCCCAACCCCCCACACATTCTACAATTCGGCCCACTTCTCCTAAGCCCACCTCTTCTTATAGGGTGATATGGCAGCTATGTGGGCTCATTGGCCACTCAGCCCATCACTATCCATCATTCGAATTAAAGCCCACATCCTCTACTTCTTAGGCTCATTCTTTTTATGGACATAAACCTAGTCCACATCATCTAGACTAGTATGTCGATTCAGGTGCTACGAGTCATATTACTAATGATCTGTCACACTTGTCTATTCAGGATGATTCAACACTCCCTGAGCACCTCACGATTGGAGACGGGACAGGTTTACCTTATATCTCTTATGGATCTGTCTATTTAACCTCACATTCCCGATGTTTCTCACTTACTAATATTTATTATGTTCCCAAAATTTCTCTCAACTTATTATCTGTGTCTCGTTTCACTCAAGACAATTCCTGCTATTTTGAATTCTATTCGACTCATTTTCTTATCAAAGATCTCTTTTCTCATCAGGAGCTGCTCGCGGGAGTTGTAGGAATGGTCTCTACTATTTGCGCACTCGTAATATTTCTTCTATTCTTGTATTAGTCGCATAGAGTCTGTTCCTAGGTGGCATCAGCGTTTGGGTCACCCTTCTTTTCAAATTATGAGTCATGTGCTTTCAGATCATTTATCAATGAGTAATATTTCTCCCTTACCCTTTTGTGACTCATGCTCTTGTGGTAAAATTACTCAACAACCATTTCTAGTCACTCACCATAAGAGTACCCATCCTCTCGAATTAATTCACATTGATATTTGGGACCATCCCCCATTATTTCTTCTATAGGTCATTGCTATTATATTCAGTTTTTGGATGATTATAGCAAATTTTCATGGTATTTTGTTATGAAACAACGATCTGATGTTCTCTTTATTTTTCGTGCCTTTCGTTTACAAGTTGAAAATTTACTTGGTCAACGGATTAAATCTCTCCAATCTGACGGTGTTAAAGAATTTCTTTCTAGTGCTTTCCAATATGAGTTACAATCTGCAGGTATTATCCAACGGATCTCCTATCCACACACACCTCAACAAAATGGATCTGCCGAATGTAAGCATTGTCACATTATCGATATGGGTCTTACTCTTCTTATTCACTCTCATGTTCCAACCAAATATTGGTCGTTTGTCTTTGAGATCGCTGTCTTCCTTATCAATCGCCTTCCCACAAGATCTCTCCACTTTCAATCCCCCTATGAGGTACTTCACCATTCTACTCCTGATTATAAGTTACTTCGAGTTTTTGGTTGTCGTTGCTTTCCTTATCTCCGCCCTTATCTTGCTCACAAACTTCAACCTCGTTCAACTCCTTGTGTGTTTCTTGGATATCCCTCCAATTATCTCGGATATCGTTGTCTTGATACTTAAACAGGACGCATATTTCTATGTCGCACAGTCCATTTTGATGAATCTGTTTTTCCATTTGCCTCATCGAGTTCCACATGTATGCCTTCCCCTCCTCCTGCAGTGCACCTTCCTATGGTGAATCTCCCCACACCCGCCCCGTCTCCACCTCCGGACTCAGGTATGTTGCCCCAATCTCCTGTACAAACACAAGTTAACTCACCTATTGTTTCTATTGAGGATGATCATGTTGCATCATCTTCCTCTCCTACATTGGATCATGCTCCTGCTCCACCTCCAGTTTCGTGTATGGTGACTCGCTCTCAAGATGGCAGTCTACCTCAACGGCGCTTCACTATTGATCCTACAGTGTTCATTGCCTCTATGGAACCCCATACTTATTCTCAAGCTTCTCGTCACTCCTTTTGGGTTAAGGCTATGCATACTGAGTTTGCCGCTCTTCTTCACAACCAGACTTGGGATCTCGTGCCCGCTCCACCTGGCCGACCTATTGTAGGGTGCAAATGGGTTTACAAAATCAAGCATCATTCTGACGGCTCAGTGGCTCGATATAAGGCTCGTCTTGTCGCTATGGGCTACTCACAGCATCCTGGTCTTGATTATGATGATACCTTCAGCCCCGTTATTAAACCTGTTACTATACGGGTAATTCTTTCCCTTGCTGTATCTTTCAATTGGACCATTCATCAGTTTGATGTGGATAATGCTTTTCTTCATGGTCATCTCAATGAGGAAGTTTATATGGATCAACCCCCTAGATTTGTTGATCCTTGATTTCCTAGCCATGTTTGTCGCCTATGCAAATCTCTCTATGGCCTCAAACAAGCTCCTCGTGCTTGGTTCTTCCGCCTGAGTTCCTATCTTCATCAACTTGGTTTTTGTAGCTTTGTTGCTGATAGCTCTCTATTTATCTACCGCACGAGTGAGTTTGTTATTTTTCTACTTATCTATGTTGATGATATCATTCTCACTAGTTCTTCTGCTGCACCCATTGGAAACATCCTTCATGCCCTTCATAGAGAATTCTCTATTAAGGATCTTGGTCCACTTCATCATTTTTTAGGCATTGAAGTTACTGCTCACTCTCATGGTTTATATCTCACATAGCAGAAGTATATTTGTGATCTTCTTTCTCGGGCTGCCATGAGTACTTGTAAGCCTACTTCCACGCCAATTGCCTCTGGTCCTCGACTTTCACAATATGATGGCCTTCCTCTTCCTGATCCTACTGAATATCGTCAACTTGTGGGCTCTCTACAGTATCTCACTCTCACTCTACCTAACATTGCATATGTGGTTCTTCAGGTTTGTCAATTTATGCATCGTCCCACCACTACTCATTGGATTGCTGTTAAGTGCATTCTCCGCTATCTTCAAGGGACACTTCATCATGGTCTTACTCTCTGGCGACATCCTCCTTCTGGTTTCACTATTTTTCTGATGCTGACTAGGCCGGAAATCCGGATGATCGATGTTATGTTAGTGGTTTTGCAATTTTTCTTGGCCACAATCTTATCTCATGGAGTTCTAAGAAACAATGAACAGTCGCTCGATCTAGCACTAAGGCCGAGTACAAAAGTCTTGCCAATGCAACCGCTGAGCTAATCTGGCTTTAGTCTCTTCTTAAAGAACTCGACATCTCTTCCACTCATTCTCCAGTTTTGTGGTGCGATAATCTTTCAGCCATTTATCTCACTGCCAACCCCGTCTTCCATGCTCACACAAAACATATTGAGATTGATTTTCATTTTGTTCGTGAACAAGTGCGTCAAAGTTTACTCATTGTTCGTTTTATAGGAACTACTGCTCAATTGGCAGATTTGCTCACCAAAGGTCTCCCTTCTACCCGTCTCTCTTTTACGAGACAAGCTCAATATCCGTGAACTCCCGTTGAGCTTGCCGGAGAGTAATAACCAAAATATTACTTAATTATTGTATATATTAATATGCATTTATCACACCATTTAATATAATGATTTATTACAGCACTTAATGTAGTAACATATTTTGTAAGTGTTTATTATTTATTATTGAGTTGTATATAAATAGGATATTATAGTACAGTCAATAATATAACACAATCTTATCTATGGGTGCTCTCTTTCTCTCTACTCTTTCTTTTCTAAATTTCTTCATTTCCTTTAAAACCCAAGTAAGCATATTAAGAGATGTTATGACAAGTAAGAATGAGTGGGCTATCCATAATAAAGTAATGAAGGAAATAACGTCTGAGAAATGTTTGGAAAGTAGGATGTTATTGGGAATGAGGATGGACCTAAGAAAGGATGAATCCCGACATGTCAGTAAAACATCTAGAAATCAAATAATTAGAACTGGAAAGACTTAATAAGGAAGTTGAAAAAGAAAGAGTGGGTAAGGAGAAACGACACAGTTTTGTAAGTTGATGTGGACAACGGTAAAGGTAGTCGAGGAACACTACCAAAAGAAAAGAGGGATGAAGTTATACAATCCCTGAGAGGTTGGAAATTTAGGAATAATCCAAAAGAAGGTGTTCTGAAAATCTAATGGACATAGAGATAAGATCTAGAAAACATCATGCTGTAAAGGGCAGGTAAACCCAACGGTTCCAAGGAAAACATGACTCAAAATAAGGAAGAGTCAGTTAGTAAAAATGACAATGTCAAACATAAAATTTGGACTGAATTTAAATGAGTAATAGATAAAGGAGGATGAAAAGGTGATGACAAGGAAATCCGTGAAAATAGGTATGTAATGCTCTAAAGGACGTCGAGCTAAGGGTTGCAATGACCAAGAGGTTAACTAGATACGGTAATGGTTTGGTATCTTGGAACTCCCAATTTTGAGTACGGGACCTAAAAGGGAAAAATGTTGCTCTAAGCAAAGAGAGATGTGAATCCAAGGATATAACCTTAAGTAAGGTATATCTAGTTATGACAAACTCCATGAAGGGAGTAAATGATATAAAGGAGAAGAAATTCCTTAAGTGAAGAATGTAAAAGGGCTAGTTGTAAGAACAAGAGAAGAGTTTGCATGTTAAGCAAACACCAAATGGATATCAAAGGAAATGATTCCTCATGCAAGGTTGATAATTAAGTTTTGGGGACAAGAGTCCTAAAAGGAGGGGAGGGTTGTAAACCCCACCCTTTTGAGATCAGGAAAACCGGGAAAAGAACTGGTGAAACCAAGTAAGAAAACTGAACCGGTTCATAAAGTTGTTTATTGGGGAATGTTCAAATTAGAGAAATTTAAACTCCCTTGTGACCCAAAGAGATTTATAAACCTTGGGAAGGAACCTTAGAACAAAGTGGGAGAGAAAAACCAAACCGGTTCGGGTGAACCGGATCCGAATTGAATTAAATCGGTATAAGAACCGAGTTTGTTTTTGAACCGGAACCAATAGAGAGATGGTAAATCAGGAATTTTATGGACCCTAAGTGACCTAAGGAGTCATAAAAGTCAGGAAAAAGGACTTTAGGGTGAATTGGAGATGAAAACCAAACTGGTTCAGATGAACTAGATCCAAACCGGATGGAATTGGTTTGGACCACTATTGAATCGGATTCTAAATTCATTTTTCTAGGTGGCTTAAATAATTCAAATTTGAGATTTGAGGCCACCGTTGGATAGAAAATGAATTTAGATGAATTTATAAATTTTTAGATTTGAAAAACTCGATCGAATGGGGAGAGGGGGGGGGGGGGGGAGGGGAACTGAGCAATTTAAACTTTGAACCCATTTCGAACCGGTCCGGTCCAGTTTGAAATAGTATCGTCTTCTTCCTTCAGATGACAGCACGGTTCACTCGCCGGAAAATCGAAGCAGCGCCGACGAAGAAGAAATGTCTCCATTCAATATGTTTCTAGTTATCAATGCTTGTCATAAAGGTGCCAAATAGATAGCTGACGAGTCCCTGAGCTCCCTATATAAAGAGACCCTCTCCATTCGTCCTCTCTACACCTGAAAAGCTCACTCTCTTAGATGCTTAGTTTTCCAGCTAAGCTCGAACCAAAGATCTGATATAGGGCCATTTCTGAGCCAAAGGAGGCAAGGTCAGTTTATTTAGAACCGGGGAGAACTCAGCTACACTCCTGTAGTCTACGTTTGCTCTGAGGGTCGCCAGAGAAGCACCAGCATGATGGAACAGTGAAGTAGCTCCGACGGACTGAAGCTGCCCTATTTCGACTGAGTTAAAATCGGCCATTTTGAGCCCTCCTTAGGCCAAACCAAGCCCTCTCAACACTTCCTCAGTGCTCCCACGACCAAATTAGGACGGAAAGGTAAGCTAATTCGGCTTCCTTATGAAGTTCTGGCCGGTGCTAGAGAGAGAACCAACAGAATTTTGATGATTAAATTCTAACTCAATTCGACATCAATTGATATAATTCTTGATTGTAGGATGAACCTCAAGATGAGAGCTCTCTGCGTTGATCGAAAGCTTGGACCGTCGTGCCTCCGACGGTGAGTAATCAAAGCTTTCTCTCTTTACAGTCTGTTTTCCGGTGAAGCTCCGTTTGAGCTCATTCCGACCTAAAACTTACGATTCAAAGTGCTATGGAATCGTATGAACATGGAGAAACTCAATTTCAACTTCAATTTCAACAATTAGAAATGTTTGATCAGTCAATTTGATGAAATCAAATTCGACAGTGTTAAGGAGTTTAAATTGGGGATTTTTGAAAATTCGAAGGACCAAGATGCAATTTTATAAAATTGAGGGTCAATTGGGCATGATAAGTATGTTAAAGGGCCAAATGTGGAATTTTAGAATTTTTGGGGTGAAACTTACCATTTTTGTAAAGGACGGGCAAAATGGTTATTTTGGAAAAATTGGGTGACCAAATTGAAAATTTGGAAATTAAACCCCTTTTTGTGAAATGGAATAAATTGTGGTCCTATGATAAATTTGAAAAGTTTCAGCACTCAATTTGAGGAAAAATTGGCATTAGGGACTTAAAGTTAAAGAGAAATAACTTTAGGGACCTAGTTGCAAAATAAATGAAAGTTTGGTTTTCTCATTCATTTGGAATGAATGAAGGCTATTAGGCCTAAGGATAATGAACCAATATGTTCATATCATGTAGGAACACGAAGTGCCGGGAATGCTAGCAAGGAGAAGCTTGCGTGAATACAAAGAACCTGTATAGTGGAATTCACTACATTAACAGGTGAGAGGGATTTTATATCATACCCGGTTTGGGATGATAAGTACCTTGAAATGAAAATCCTCTACCAAGTGGTATTTTAAACATCACAACTTAGAAGTGTGATGTGAAAATTATGCAGAAAAACTACTTACCAGTTGTAAGTAGATCATACCCGGTTGGTATGATGAAAATTTCTTGAAGGATGTTAAAAACCCATTAATCGATTATGAACGGAGATGTCCTTATATCTGTTCGGTATAATGGATAGTTGAAAACATATTTTGTCGGAAGTGCTCTCCCCTGACTGTGTGCCAATGCTTAAACGATTTGGGAGACCTTCGGGACCTCGAATAGCTTTTATAGGCTAGGGGCATCGGTTTTGGAACTTGGGGGCTATTATGCCCAGTTTTGAAAATCTCGAATAAGTGGGCCATAGGCTAGTGGGCATGAGCAGGAGCTCATAAACAAACATGATATATATCCCATAAAACTTTAATAAATGAATTGTTTGGCCATGGTACCTAGACAAGACCGACCTATTCAGTCAACTAGTGGTAGTGTGACTTGACAGGTCTTCGAACCAGTCAAGACAAACAGCTGCAGGTTGAGTTAAGGGTCAGGGCCATTGTACTAGTGGCACCACAGATTATATGGCATGATAAGAAAATACTATTTGTGCATGCACTGTGATTACGGGACCAACAAGATGCCCAAGAGGGGTAGTGATGCGTCCTAAGAGCATTGGATGACCTGGTGGGTATAAGGGCAGTTCATTGTACGAGGTGACTGTGCGAAATTTGGAGTGGCACCAAGCATATGAGACTAGGGTGGGGACATGATGAGGTCTCTGTCCTCATATGGACACAGAGAATTGATTTTGGGATTGAGGGTCGGATGTCCCATACATCCACTCATTCTCAGGGTAGAAGTGGATGTGCTTCTATTTAGGTGGCCTGTAAAGTCGCTCCGACGCCACAAATGGGTTCTGTGGACGAGCTGGCCTGCGAATGTGTGTTTGACCTTCATGATGAAGGATGTGTGTTGGGTGATGACACACCGTGATTAATAAGTAAATGGTGGTAAAAACTAAGATTTGACATGAAAGGATTTTTGAAAGAAAGGAGTCTGGCACACTCAAATACAAGTCTTTTTCCTAAAAGTTAAAAGTTTTGAAAAACCCATTTATTGAGTAGTCATATTGACCCACTCCCATATTTCCCTTTCAGGAAATTCTGGAAAGCCTACCCTTAAAGACCATCAACTAAGACGCCTGTGAGACAGGTATAATAAATTTAAATTATTATGCAGTTTTGATTTATGTTATTCTAGGAAAAGGTGCAAGTGTAAATGACGCCTTACTCTTTACAATTTATAATAAGGAAAACCCTTTAATAAACTGGGAGAGTGGTGGGTTGCTCATAGGGATCCGACCAAACCGGGTAAGGGCGTGACATGTCGTGCCGCTACATGACTTACAACCCATATTTTTCCCATAACACACTAGCATGATATACTATTAACTTCACTTGATGCCTATATGAGTTGTCACGCCCCGACCCAGTTTGGTCGGATCTCCGTGATCAACCGACCGCCACTCCCTTGGTTCTAGAAGGGTTTCCTCCTTTCTTTAATCAAGAGTAGCCAGGCAAAATTTCCACCTTAATTGGAGTGTGTCAGACTCCTTATTTCCTTTAAGATAATTTCTTCCTCAAATTCTAGGTTT
Organism: Trapa bicornis; assembly: GCA_030064425.1. Lineage (NCBI taxonomy): Eukaryota > Viridiplantae > Streptophyta > Magnoliopsida > Myrtales > Lythraceae > Trapa > Trapa bicornis. The sequence continues at coordinate 10,201,739 of CM057741.1, read as the reverse complement.
TTAAAACCATTTTTCCTCATTATTCACAATCGGTGTGTTTAACAATCAACACACGCCCTTTATCATGAAAGGATCACACATTCACAGGGCAACCTGTCCACTGCACCCACTTATGGCGTTAGAGCGACTTTACCAACCACCTAGATAGAAGCCCGTCCACTTCTACCATGAGAATGAGTGGATTCTCGCAACATCCAACCCTCAAACCCGAAAAGCAACTCCATGTCCGTATGAGGACAGAGACCTCATCCCGGCCCCACCCCGGTCTCATGTGCATGAAGCTACGTCGGGCTTCCATAACTGTTAGCATGACAGACTACCCTTATCTCCACTATGTTGTCCAGTAGCCCCTAGGACACATCAATACCCCTCTTGGGAGTCTTGATGGTCCTGAACCTCTAGTGTATGCACAAACAAAGTGCATATTAGGAGCTGAGCTATTCGAGCTCGACCACACCTTCTTTGGCTCAGAAAAGACCCTATATTAGAGCTCTGGTTCGAGTTTCACCAGAAAACTGAGTAGCTGAGAGAGGGTGAGGTTTTCATGTATTAAGAGGATGAATGGAGAGGGGCTCTTTATATTGGGAGCTCGGGGACTCGTCGTTCATTCATTTAGCACCTTTATGACAGTCATTGAAGGACTGAAACGTACTGAATGGAAACGTTACCTCTTCACTGGTGCTGGTTCAATTTTTCGACGAGTGAACAGTACTATCATCTGAAGGAAGAAGACGACACTGTTTCAAACAGGACCGGACCGATCCGAACTGGCTTCAAAGCTTAAATCGGTCGGTTCAAGCCTGATTCGACTGAGTTTTTCAAAATTAAAAATTTCTAAATTCATTCTCTATCCAATGGTGCCCTCAATTCTCCAATTTGAATTTTCTAAGCCACCTAGAAAAATGAATTTAGCATTTGGTTCAATAAATTAGTGAATTTCCTCTTAACTGGCTTTTTGCCTTCACGTGAACTCGTATTGGCTGGCGTTCTCGATATTTCGTGTTCCTACACTATATGAACATTCTTATTCATTATCCTTTGGCCTAATAGCCTTCATTTATCACGAAAGGATAAAATACCCAAACTTTTCAATTATTTACAATTAGGTTCCTCAAGTTCTTTTTCTTTAACTTTAGGTTCCTAATGCCGACTTTTCCCCAAATTAAATTTCAAAACATCAAAAATTTACTTTGATACCTCAATTTATTCAAAATTACATAAAGGGGTTCAAGTTTCCCAAATTCCCAATTTGGTACCCAATTTTTCCAAAATTACCATTTTTCCAAAATTACCATTTTTCCAAAATTACCATTTTTCCCCTACTTTACAAAAATGGTAAATTTCACCCAAAAATTCCAAAAATTGATCAATTGGTCCTCTAATATCTTTACCATGCCCAATTGGCCCTCAATTTTAGGAAATTTCACTTTAGTCCCTCAAATTTTCCCCAAATTTTAACTTGGCCAAATTTGATTTCATCAAATTGACTGACCAAACGAGGTTGATTGTATAAATTGAAGGTGGATTTGAGTTCCTACACATCCATATGATTCAATTGCACTTTGAATTGCATGAATTGACATCGGAACAAGCTCAAACGGAGCTTCGCCAAAAAATTGGACGTAGAGAGCGAAAGTTTCGAAAGATTACCGTCGGAGGTGCAGCTCTCAACGCTTTCGATTTGGGTAGATAGCTCTTGTCATGAGGTTTCTCCTAGGATTAAGAATTGCATTAATTCATATTGAATTGATGGAGAATTTGGTCAGTAAAGATCTACCAGTTCTCTCTCTAGCACCGATCGAAATTCATAGAGGGGTGTCAAATTGGCTTACCTTTGCGCTCTAATTTGGTTGTATGAGGGCTGAGGAAGTGTTGTGAGAGTGTGGTTTGGCCTGAGAATGGCTCAAATTAGCCATTTTTAGCTCGGCCAAAATAGGGCAGCTTTAGTCTGCCGGATCTACTTCACTATTCTATCACACGAGCATTTCTCTAGCGATCCTCAAAGCAAATAGAGACAACCGTCATGTAGCTGACTTATCCCTAAAACTAAAGAACCCGACCATGCCTTCTTTGGCTTAGAAAAATGCCTATGTTGGAGTTCTAGTTCGAGCTTCATTGGAAAACTGAGTAGCTAAGAGAGAGTGAGGTTTTCAGCTGTCTAGAAGATGAATGGAGAGGGGCTCTTCATATAGGGAGCTCGGTAACTCATCGACCGTCTATTTGGCATCTTAATGGCAGTCATTGAAGGCCTGAAATGCATGAAATGGAAACATTTCTTCTTCACCAGCTCTGTTCGATTTTTTGGTGAGTGAACAGTGCTATCATTTGAAGGAAGAAGATCACACTGTTCCGTACCGGACCGGACCGGTCCGAATTGATTTTAACACTTAAACTGACTGGTTCATTCCCAATTTGATTGAGTTTTTCAAAATTAAAAGTTTCTAAATTTATTCTCTATCCAATGGTGGACTCAATTCTCCAATTTGAATTTTCTAAGCCAACTAGAAAAATAAATTTATCATCCAGTTCAATAGTGGTTCAAATCGATCCAAACCGGTTTAATCCGATTCACTTGAACCGATCTGGTTTTCTCTCCCAATTTGTTCTAATGTCCCATTCCAAGGCTTTTATGACTCTTCGGGTCATTTGAGATTTGTAAATTTCCCAATTTCCCATTCTCTAGAGATCGGGTTTGTGAACTGGTTCCGTTTTCTCACTCGATTTGACCGGTTATTTCCCTGAAGTTTTCCTTAACTCAAAATGGCGGGGTTTACACCAGGGGCCTCAATTTTTAACTCATGGGGCTTGTAAACCCCACTCTTTGGAGTTAAGGAAAACTAGGAAAAGAACCGATCAAACTGAGGGAGAAAAACAAACTAATTCACAAACCTGATCATCAAAGAATGGGTAAATTGGGAAATTAACAACTTTAAAGTGACCCAAAGGTTCATAAAAACCTTGGAAAAGGACCTTAGGACAATTTTGGAGAGAAAAGTAGACTAATTCAGGTGAACTGGATCAAAGCCGTGTTGAACCGGTTTATGAACTGAGTTGGTTTATGAACTAAAATCGATAGAGAAAGGACAAACTAGGAAATTTATGAATCCCGAGTGACCTAAACAGTCAAAAAAGTCATGAGAAGGGACTGTAGGATGAATTGGAGATGAAAACCAAACCAGTTCAAGTGAACTGGATCCGAACCGGATTGAACTAGTTTGAACCACTATTGAACTGGATGCTCAATTCATTTTTTAGGTGGCATAGAAAATTCAAATTGGAGAATTGATACCACCATTGGATAGAAAATGAATTTAGAAATTTTTAATTTTGAAAAACTCAGTCGAATCAGGCCTACACCGGGCGGTTTAAGCTTTAAACCCGGTTGAGACCAGTCCGGTCGGGTTTGGAACAGTGTCGTCTTCTTCCTTCAAATGACAGCACTGTTAAGTCGCCCGAAAATCGAACCAGCGCCGGTGAAGAGGAAACATTTCCATTCAATATGTTTTTAGGCCATCAATGACTATCATAAAGGTGCTAAACAGACGGCCGACGATTCCTATATAAAGAGCCCCTTTCCATTCATCCTTTCCACACCTGAAAACTTCACTCTCTCTTAGCTACTCAGTTTTCTTGCAAAGCTCGAACCAGAGCTCCGATATATGATCTTTTTTAAGCTAAAGAAGGTGTTGTCGGGTTCCTTAGACTCAAAGAGAAGTCAGCTACACGGTGGTAGTCTTCAATTGCTTCGAGGGTCACCCAAGAAGCGCTGGCGTGATTGAACAGTGAAGCAGCTCCGGCGCACCAAAGCTGCCCAATTTCTGTCAGGCTAAAATTAGCCAATTCGAGCCCGTCTCAGGCCAAAACAAGCCCTCCCAACACCTCCACAACCCTCCTACAATTGAATTAGAGCGGAAACGTAAGCCAATTTGGCACCCCTCTATAAAATCCTATCAATGCTAGAGAGAATAGGTAGATTTTCAATGACTAAATTCTCACTCAATTCGGCTTCAATTGGTGCAATTCATGATCCTAGAAGAAACCTCAAGAAAAGAGCTATCTACCCAGATTGAAAGCTTGAATCGCCACTTCCCCAACGGTAAGCTTTCAAAGCTTTCTCTCTCTAAGTCCAATTTTTCAACGAAGCTCCGTTTGAGCTTGTTCCAGTGTCAAATCAAGCAATTTAAAGTATAATTGAATCGTATGAAGATGTAGGAACTACAATCTAACTTCAATTTCAACAATTAAACTCATTTGATCGGTCAGTTTGATGAAATGAAATTTGGCTATGTTGGTAAGTTGAAATTGGGAGAAATTTGAGGATTTAAAAAATTCGAGGGACTAAAATGCAATTTCATAAAATTGAGGGCCAATTGGGCATGATAAAGATGTTGGAGGACAAATTGGGTAATTTTTGGAATTTTTCGGGTAAAACTTACCATTTTTGTAAAGGAGGGACAAAATGGTAATTTTGGAAAAATTGAGGACCCAATTGGGAATTTGGGAAACTTGAACACCTTTTTGTGATTCTGAATAAATTGAGGTCTCAAAGTATAATTTTGAATTTTCGGGACTCAATTTGGGGGAAAATAGGCATTTGGAACCTAAAGTAAAAGAAAAGAGAACCATAGGGACCAAATTACAAAATTTGAAAAGTTAAAAAGTTTATTCATTCATAATGAATTAAGGCTATCAAGCCAAGGAATAATGAACAAAATGTTCATATCATGTAGGAATACGAGATATCGGGAATGCCATCTAAGATAAAGCTCTCAAGGAGACGAAAGTCGACTTAGAGGAAATACACTACACGATCTGGTGAGTGGGATTTAATATCATACATGGTTTGGATGATAAGCACCTCGGAAATGAAAACCCACTATTAAGTTATATTTAAACCATCACACCTGAGAGGAGTGATGCGGAAATAACGCGGAAAAACTACTTACTAGTTGTAAGTAGATCATACCCGATTGGTATGATGAACTTCCTATACGGAAGTTGAAAACCTGCTTATCGTTTATAAGTGGAAATATCCTCATACTCAGTTTGTAAACCCTGCTCTTTGGAGTTAAGGAAAATCGGAAACGAATGGCCAAACCAAGTGAGAAAACCAAACCGGTTCACAAACCTGATTATTGAGGAACAGACAAATTTGAGAAATTTCAACTCCCATATGACTCAAAAAGATTCATAAATCTTGGGAAGGAACCTTAGAACCAAGTAGGAGAGAAAAACCAAACCGGTGTTCAGATGAACCGCATCCGAACCAAATTGAACCGGTTAATTAACCGAGCTGGTTTATGAATTTGAACTGATAGAGAGAGGGAAAACGGGGAAAAAGACTTATGGATTAATTGGAGATGAAAACCAAACCGATTCAGGTAAACCGGATTGAACCAGTTTGGACTAGTTTGAACCACTATTGAACCGAATGCTAAATTCATTTTTCTAATTGGCTTAAAAAATTCAAATTTTAGATTTGAGGCCACCATTGGATAGAAAATGAATTTATATAAATTTAGAAATTTTTAGATTTGAAAATTTTGGTCGAATTGTGGGTGAACCGGCTAGTTTAAGCTTTGAACTTGGTTCGGACCGGTACGGTCTAATTCAGAAAAGTGTCATCTTCTTCCTTCATATGATAGCATTGTTCACTCGCCGAAAAGGAAACATTTCCATTCAGTACATTTCAGGCCATCAATGACCGTCACAAAGGTGCCAAACAGACGGCCAATGATTCCCTGAGCTCCCTATATAAAGAGCCCCTCTACATTCATCCTCTCTACACCTGAAAACCTCACTCTCTCTCAGCTGCTTAGTTTTCTGGCGAATATCAAACTAGATCTCCAATATAGGGTCATTTCTAAGCCAAAGAAGGCATGGTCAAGTTCCTTAGAACTGGGGAGAAATCAAGTACATGGCGGTAATATCAATTCACTCCGAGGGTCACTGGAGAAGCGCTGGCATGATCGAATAGTGAAGCAGCACCGACGAACCTAAGCTACCCTATTTCAGTCGAGCTGAAATCGGTCAATTCGAGCCCTTCTTAGGCCAAACCAAGCTTTTTCAACTCCTCCTTAGCCCTCCCACGACTAAATTAGAATGGAAAGGTAAGCCAATTCAACTCCACTCAATAATTTCTAACTGATGCTAGATAGAGAACCGACAGAATTTTGATGATAGAATTCTCACCTAATTTGGCATCAATTGAAGCAATTCTTGATCCTAGGAGGAACCTTAGCAGAAGAGATATTTAGGAAGCTCGAACCATCGCGCCCCAATGGTGAGCAATTGAAGCTTTCTCTCTCTACGTTCTATTTTCTAGCGAAGCTCCGTTTGAGCTCGTTTCGGTGTCAAAACTTATGATTCAAAGTGCAATTGAATCGTATGAAGAAGTAGAAACTCAAATTTAACATCAATTTCAACAATTAGAAGTGTTTGATCGGTCAATTTGACGAAATCAAATTCAGCTGTGTTAGGGATTTGAAATTGGAGGGGGGGATTGGGGATTTTCAAAAATTCGAGGGACCAAATAAAAATTTTATAAAATTAAGTGTCAATTGAGCATGATAAGAGTGTTAGGGGACCAATTGAGCAAAATTTTTAATTTTTGGGGTAATTTTGGGAAAATTGGGGGCCAAATTGAGAATTTGAGAAACTTGAACCCCTTTTTATGAAATTGAATAAATTGAGGTCCCAAGGGGAATTTTAAATGTTCGGGACTTAATATGGAGAAAAACCGTTAATTGGGGTCTAAAGTGAAAAAAAATAACTTTATGGACCAAATTGCAAATATTTATAAAGTTGAATATTTAGTCATTCATAATGAATGAAGGTGATCAAGCCAAATGATAATGAACAACAATGTTCATTTCGTGTAGGAGCACGAGAGATCGGGAATGCCAGCTAAGATTAAGCTCGCAAGGGATAAAAACTGACTAAGTGAAATTTCACAGCACGATCGAATGAGTAGAATTTTTATATAATACCCAGTTGGGAAGATAAGCACCTCAAAAATGAAAACTCACTGCTTATTAGTATTTTAAACATCACACCTGAGAGGAGTGATGTGAAAATCACGGGAGAAACTACTTAACGGTTGTAAGTAGATCATATCCAGTTGGTATGATGAAACTTCCTATAAGGAAGTGGAAAACCTATTCATCGGTTATGAGCGGAAATGTGCTCATACTAGGTTGGTATGATGGACAGTAGAAAAATATATTTTGATGGAAGTGCTCTCCCTTGACTGTGTGCCACTGCTTAAATAATTTGGGAGACCTTGACGGAAGCTCGAATAGCTTTGTTAGGCCGGAGGCCTCGGTTTTGGAACTTCGGGGCTAATATGCCCATTTTTTAAAATCTCGAACAGTGGACCCTAGGCTAGTTGGCATGATTATATGGCATCATGTGAAAAATGTTTATTGTGCATGCACTATGTTTATGGGACCTTCAAGATGCTCAAAAGGGGTAGTGATGTGTCCTAGGGCCTTGGACGACCTGATGGATATAAGGGCAGTTAGTCGTAGCATAAGCCTTCATGATGAAGGATGTGTGTTAGGTGATGAGACATCGTGGTAATAAGAAATGATTTTTGAAAAATGATATTGAGGATGGGAAAACTTAAAGGAATTAAGGAGTCTGGCACACTCCATTTTTGGAAAATCATTTTTCATTGAACTTAAAATTTTAAAACCCATTCACTTAGTTTTAGAAACTCACCCCTCTTTTTATCCCTTTTTCAAGAATTAGTAAGAATGACTAGGGATCACACCAAGCCTTACCCTCTATCAGGTATGATTAATTTCTCTTAAGCTTGCATTTTATTTGATATATATCTTTCCAGTGAACAAGGTTGAAAATACGCCTGGCCTCACTTGAGTTAAAGAAGGAGAAAACTCCTCTTGAACCAAGAGAGCAGCGGGTTGTTCACGGGGATCTGACCAAACTAGGTGGGGGCATGACACGGTTGGTGTGATGGACAGATAAAAAGTTTATCTTGTCGAAAGTGCTCTCCCCTAACTGTGTGCCACTACTTAAAATTTTTGGGAGACCTTCTTGATGGGAGCTCAAATAGCTCAAATATGTTGGAGGCCACGGTTTTGGAACTTGGGGGCTAATATGCATTTTACTTGATATATGTTATTCTAGGTAACAAGGTTGAGATAACGCATGGCTACTCTTGAATTAAAGAAGGGGGAAATCCCTTTTGAACCAAGAGAGCGGCAAATTGTTCATAGGGATCTAATCAAATTGGGTCGGGGCGTGACAGGGCTAGATGCCTAGTTTTGAAAGAAAAAAAACACGTGCAGTGAGCCTAATGTTATTGGGCACGTGCAGATGCCTGTAAACAAAAATGAATAGGAAGAGTCATGAAAACTCTCATTAAAAGTGGAATTAACTATGTGATCTGCTACGGTACCAAGTCAGGACCGACAAGGCTAGATGGGCTAGTAGTAGTGTGTCAAGACCAGGTCGACGGACCAGTCGGACAAACAACTACTGGTCGGGTTGAGTGTTTGGGTCGTTGGACCATCGGCACCAAAGAGAATGGCTAAGAAAATGAAAACTATTGTTTGTGCATGCACTTGTGGTACGAGGCCATCAAGACGCCCTAGGGGGTAGTGATGGGTTCTAAGGGCTGCTTGACGACATGGTGGCGATAAGGAAAGAAGAAGCTACTACGTTCGGGTTTCTCATCGTACCAGTTAGTCATGGAGTTACTGTGTTTGGACTCCACAAAGTTACTATGTATGGACTCCACTAAACTACTGCGTTTGGGCTTCTCGAACCTACTATGTTTGGGCTTCATTCGCACGAGATCGGGATAAGATCTCTGCCCTCATACGGATAGGCAGTGAGATTCGAGTCTGAGGGTCGAATGTCGAGAACATCCACTTAGACCCAGAGTAGAAGTGGATGGGCTTCTATCTTGGTGGACAGTAAAAACGCTCCAATCCACAAGTGGGTGCAGTGGATAGGCTGCACTTGCGAATGTGTGTACCCTTCCTCATGAACGGCGTGCGTTGTTTGCTAAACATCTCTCGAGGCAAGGGGATGGGCTAAGAAAGTTAAACATACCTAATATAGTAAATGAGAAAAGGTTTTTGAAAACTGAAATTTTAGCAAATGATAACCTTGGCATGGTGAGATTTGAGAATCCTTGGAAAAAGAAATGGTAAACCTTGGAAAAAGGTTTTGGAAAAAGAAATTGAAATTGAGGAAACCTTTTTGAAAAGAAAATATTACCTTTGGCATGTGTTGGATAAAGTTGTTTTGAAAACTCACTCCCAACACCCGCTCACTAAGTTGTAGAACTCATCCCCCCCTTTTAACCCCTTTCAGCTAACCGAGGAAAAACCAATTTTAAAGACTTCCCTATGTTGGAATTGTAAGACAAGTATGTTTGTTTAAGATGTTCAATTTTGTATAATGCTATTCTAGGAAAGATAGGTAAAATGGCGTCTTACTCCTCACAGTTTAGAAAGGGTGAAACCATTAATGGACCAAATGGAGTGGCGGATTGCTTACGGGGATCTGACCAAACCAAGTTAGGGCATGACAACTTAAGTGGTATCATAGCATGTTTCCTCGAATTCATTGTCAAGACTATATAACTTAAAACTAAACAAAAAAATACCCAATACCCTTAACCTTCTACCATAAATACCTTTATTAAAATGAGTGCTAGGTTTATGACTCTAGTATGGAAGTGACCTCGAAGAATAGGCCATGATTGAATACCTACCAAGGGATGTCGGGAAACCTATAGTGGGAAATCATCCACAAGAGTAACATGAGTGTTATTAAGAATGTGATATGTGGAGTTCAGGGAGAAATCGGAAAATATCCTTATAAAGGATTCATCAAAAGTTTGGAAATCTAAAAAAATATACAAAAAAACCTTATGAATGTTACTCGGCAAAGGAGCCGAAGGAAATAGAAAGGAATATGTAATTTCCTTACCTTAAACCTTTACATATGGAACGCTATAAATATAAGTACTTTCATTTGAAATACCAAAATTTTATACTAAATGAAACCCATGATGGGAAATTTTATTGCAAGTAATAAGAAACTTACTTGACTACCAATGATAACCATAAGGTTGTTGTGGAAAACTTATAAGAGCCTAACCGAGTTAATGAGATTTAACGAATCTGAAGCATGAGTCTAAAATAAGAGGTTCTAAGAAATGTGAGACAAAGGTTTAATAAACCAAACACTCATGCAATACGCATAGAATACCTAGATTTTGATTAGGATTGTTGTTAGTGTCATGCCGAGATGGCATTGGAAAGCTAGATTAATTGGGGTTTCTAAGGGAACTAAATCACTACATTTTGTGGTCTGAAAAGAAAGTTATAGTCTCTGCAATTGTGTCAATGAAAAATAGGCTTACCTCACTTTTAGAGAAAATTCCAGTGAGTCACTAAAAGAGGAAGGTCAAGCCTTATATGGCTGCCTCACCATCTCAAGGGCTACCTGAGCATAGCCTTCCCCTTGTCCATTCAGGGCTTCTATAGGACTGGAAGGGTCACACCTTGATCCGGTTTGGTCAGATCCCCGTGAGTAACCCACCACTCCCTTTCATCCATTAAGGGTTTCACCCTTTATAAACCGTGAGGAGTAAGGCGTCCTTTTATTTGTCTTTCTTGGAATAGCATTATACAAAACTTAACATCTTAAATAGACATACCTGTCTTATAGTTCCAACACAGGGAAGTCTTTAAAATAGGTTTTTCCTCGGTTACCTGAAAGGGGTAAAAGGGAGGGGATGAGTTCTACAACTTAGTAAACTGGTGTTGGAAGTGAGTTTTCAAAACAACTTTATCCAACCTATGCCAAGGGTAATATTTTCTTTTCAAAAGGGTTTTCTTAATTTCAATATCTTTTTTCCAAAACCTTTTTCCAAGGTTTACCATTTATTTTTCAAAGGATTCTCAAATCTCATCATGCCAAGGTTATCATTTCCTCAAATTTCGGTTTTAAAAAACATTTTCTCATTTACTATATTAGGTGTGTTTAAATTTCTTGGCCCATCCAGTTCATGAGGAAGGGTACACACATTCGCAAGTGCAGCCTGTCCACTGCACCCACTTGTGGATCAGAGCGTTTTTACTGTCCACCAAGATAGAAGCCCATCCACTTCTACCCTGGGTCTAAGTGGATGTTCTCAACATTCGACCCTCAGACCCGAATGTCACTCCCAATCCGTATGAGGGCAGAGATCTTATCCCGATCTCGTGCGAATGAAGCCCAAACATAGTAGCTTCGAGAAGCCCAAACACAGTAGTTTCGTGAAGTCCAAACACAGTAACTTCGTGGAGTCCAAACACAGTAACTCCATGACTAACTAGTACGATGAGAAACCCAAACGCAGTAGCTTCTCCTTCCCTTATCACCACCATGTCGTTCAATAACCCTTAGAACCCATCACTACCCCCTAGGGCATCTTGATGGTCTCGTACCACAAGCGCATGCACAAATAATAGTTTTCATTTTCTTATCCATTCTTTTTGGTGTCGATGGTCCAATGGCCCCAACACCCAATCTGACTTGAGTTGTTTGTCCAATTGGTCCGTCGACCTAATCCTGACGCACTGCCGCTAGCCCATCGAGCCTTGTCGGTCCTAACTTGGCACCATAGCGAATCACACAATTAATTCTACTTTTAATGAGAGTTTTCATGGCTCTTCCTATTCATGTTTGTTTATAGGCTTTAGCTTGTGCCCACTGGCCTTGGGCCCACTACACATGTTTTTTTCCAAAATTTGCCATCTAGCCCCATGAGTTCAAAAACCGAGGCTGCTGGCCTATCTAAGCTGTTCTAGCTCTCATCAAGAAGGTCTCCCAAATGTTTTAAGCATTGGCACACAGTCAGGGGAGAACACTTTTGACAAAATTCATTTTTAACTCATCACACCAACCGAGTGTGATAATATCTCCGATTACAATTGGTAGATAGGTTTCTCCTTTCCTCAAGAAATTCATCATAAGAACCAGGTATGATTATCTCTACTTACAACCAGTAAGTCAGTTTTATCTATTAAAATAGTGCTCATCATTGCAATTGGGTATGAAGTATAAATGGTCCCACTCACAACCGATAAGTAGGTTTTCATTTATTAAAAGTTCTCATCACACCAATTGGGCATGATGTTAAATATGCCCACTCACCTTTTTTCCAAAGACATGTTCATCTTAGAGGGATTCCCAGGTACCCGTCCCTGATTGGTCTTATTGGTGTTTCTCTACTCTGATACTTCCCAATTTTCGTTAAATTTAGTTGTTGCATGGTGGATGTCGAGATTGAGAATTTCATTGGTAGGGAGTATTAATCTAGTAGATTTAATGTGATCATGGCAAATATGATGTTTGAGGTGTGAACAAGGACTAGTGGACCAGGTAGCTCTCTTCTACTCGAATTGCTCTCTTAGCTCAGTTGGTATCGTTTTGATCAATTGTTCTAAGCTCCTTATATATAGCTGTAAAACTTTTTGTTAAATGAGGAAGATTTATTACTACATTATTTATGATTGATATATTGTGATTGGTTGTAGTCTGATGGAATTCCATCCTTTATCATCATAAATGAGAAAGAACTCTAACCCTTTCTCATTTTCATTCATGATACCCCCAAATCACTACTCTCATTAACTCGACTTTTGATTCCTTATGCACACATCAAATACACATTTTATTATATAACATGAATAATTCTCACGTAATTTACATTTCCTTAAATACCTTACATTAAGTAGCCCATGTTAAATGGGGCACCCAACTTTAGCCCCATTCATCTTTAGGAGTAAAACTGATAACCAATTACCCATTTGAGTAACTAGGACATTATATAAATTTATGGGTTGGGCAAAGGGATGATATCTGGGAAATTCTATGGTCTTTTCCCCTTCATTCCAATAATTGTTATGTGCTTTATAATACTTAAATGTTGCCTGTTATTCTCATTAAATTAGGAAATTGATGGGTATTTATGGGTATTAATTTCAATAATTGAATGTGGGTATTAATTTATAGGTATTTATGGTAGGGGCACATGACTCATACTCAGAAGTTCTAATAGTTTCGTACTAAAGGAAATTCATGATCTCATTATTTTCACCTAAAGGAATTTACTAGGTATTTACCCTATCCATTCCATTTCAATAAGCTAGAATAAAATTGTAAATATGTTTGGTTGAATTTTCAGAGGGCCTAGGCTCTTTAGGACCCTTTTAATTCCACAACAGTTATTTTCTATGGTCCAACATTATATAAATCTATGTTTTATATTAGCATTCACTTAGTAGTATAATGGAGTGGAATTGTTATTTAAATTACTTATGTAGACTTGGGTTTCAATCATTTTTGTATAACATAACTATATTGGTACTTTGAACATCTTAATAAAATTATGTGTATTTATTTGATAATGGTACAACCTCAACTCTCAAATCCCTTTCTCCTTTATATTTGTTTGTAAATTAATTTTGTACAGATATATATACCCTTATATGTAAACACCTCTTCAACATTTATATATATATACATAATTAACAATTATATATATTATTTAATTTCCCTTAAATTCAATGGACTTAACTCGATTCCATCGAGTTATTTATTTCGGTCAAAACAATAATTTTTATTTTATTTTAAATCAAATTTATTCAAATTATATCAATTTAATTTTAAACTTATAATACAATTTCAGAAAAATTTACGACCGAAATTTCAGGTTACTAAAAACACGGTGTGATAACTACTCCCCACCTTTTTAGGAGTTTTGTCCCAAAAACTCATGCAACATTAGTCTCTACTTCTTACCTTTTTTTGTGCACTTACGTGGTTTCATTTTCAATAACTTCTAAATAGACATTTGTTTACTTTACCACAATAACTTCTCAAGATAATGTTATCTTTTCTCAAGACTATTTATTTTATTAGTGGACAATTTTACTCAGGTTCTCTTATCTAATTTATCCAAAGCAAATTGAGTATTCAACCATACATTCTAATCGGTTAAAATTTCTTATTGGAGCTTCCTTTTAAGGTTGAATTGTACACCAAGTTAATGGTATCTTCAAATCTTAATCGATAGCTTAGTGTTTACATAAAACTTTTACCCTCTTTAGTGAGTACTATTTACACCATTCAAAAGAAAATCACTTTCAGTGTATTTTCAAATACCTATCTCTTATTAGAGAATTGATGTTCTATGATCACATGGTTTTTATATTTACTAGTTGTTCATTTGCTTTAGGAGGTTCATCTGACACCTTTTAATCCAACAAAGGTTCTAAAAATCTTTAACAATTTTTCCTCCACGGGTTCATGCATCCATCATTGGACTATGTCATCCCATTTCAGGGTTCTTTTTCCATAAAGATTGTACCAACTTATTGGGTTCACAATACCATGTATTTTTTTATTTACTCCATCATTCATCAACATGCCCTTCCTCATGGCAAGACATGTTGGTATATCATTCTCCAAGATGTTCCATTCTTCACATACTTTTGTGTTGAGGTATTTGTTTATATCCATTTCATTGTTCTCTATTACGACTTATTACTTTATAAGTAGTTTTTTTAAGACTTTTATCTCATTGGATTTTTTTTTTACATTTGAGTCTATTGCTTTAGAAAATTTTATCCCAGTCATATGTGACTGCCTTTCCTTTAATGCCCTCCCGAGGAATTTCCCACTTTAGGAACTAATTTCATTAGTATTTGAGGATTTCACTCTCATTCAAATTTGTCATTGGTTGTATCCATTATCTCAATTGACTTAACATCTTTAGGGCTCCCATTTCTTTCTTACTGGTCAGCTTCCATCCCATTGGTTTTCCTTGGGATAATTCAACCCTTCTTGTTTCCTTACTTTTATCTTATAGAGTCTCCCATTAACTCCTTCTTTAGTCCAGTAATCTTTGATGCTTACTTTCCTTACTTCAGACTTCTTCTTCCTTCCCTTAGTTAGGATTTGTTTTCCTTGGTGAACTTTAGTAGAATCTTCTAGGATTCCTTGCCAAGTCTTATTGTCTTATTTTTCCCTTTTCTGGGTGGTAAACTTGCTTTAAATGTTTGGGTTAACTAGTAATGACCCATTGTTTTTTCTTCCTTAGGTGATCTCTTCCCTACCCATTACTCTGATCATTATTGGTATACTCTCATTGTTTGAATTCATCAAAGAGACCCAAAATTTTTATTAGGAAAAATTGGATTTTCATTCATCAAGAAATGGTTTATTGCCATACTTGGCTTATTACAAAGAATTTTCTACTCCCTAGTCCCTTGGGGTCATAGGTCAAGAGTTAGCCTTAGAACGGTTGTGGGATTCATGATCAGATGGCTCTGAGGAACTAGTTGAAGTTCATCCATATTCCCTTCTGGGACGAACTTCATAATGGCCTCCAGTTCGTAGCGTCGTAACACTTTAGTCTCACACTCATATGTCAACCTCATCCTTTAAGAAGGATTGAAGTTGGAGTAAGTAGGTGGGGGTACTTGGTGGACTTTTATGAAGGTGGCATAATCATCCCAGTAGTTGCCCTAAGCCTCCTTCTTAGTGGGATTTCTCTCCGGTTATTGTGGGGCTGGAGGAGGTGCCGATGTCGATGTGATAAACTAGTAACTATGCTCTATTAGAAAAAAAAATAGAGCTTTCTCTTCTCGGACTATTTTCAATGCCCCAGCTAGCTAAATACTGCCAAGAAAAATTATAGAGGCATCTCTTGATCCTAACTAGGAAATTCTATAGGCATCTTGAGCATTGGGTTTAACCTTCATTTAAGATGATCTAAGAGTCCACGAACTCCTCTAGAAGTCAACTTTCGACTAAATTAGTGCTATCGATTGAGTTGTCATCTCTAGTGAGATTCTAACATTGACCTGATTTCCATCTTATTTCAATATGCTTTAGAAAATAACCCTAAATGATACTATTTCGTCTAGTCTGATTGGGCGGGAACATAGTGACCCACGGGGAGTCCTTATGGGGATCATATAAGTCATTCATAATTTTTTGATAATTTTTGTTGAGATATATAGTTCGAGTACCAAAATATAATTTTGGAAAAGTTAGAGTACCCATTTAGGAATGAGACATTTTGGGACCTCTAAGAGGGTCTTTAGAATGTATAGGGACTCATGGAAAAGTATGAAAAATATTAGGGACTCAAAAGATGAGTTTTGGAAACTTAAGAGCATAAATGAAACATTAGAAAACTTTAGGGAAAACTATAAATAAGGAAAGTTAGGGTCTCAAAAGGTGATTCTTGGGAACTTGGAGATCCAAATAAGGCCAAACAAGTTTTAGGGATCAAAAAGGGACTTTTTATAAATATAGGCCCCCTAAAGGATGTGTATAGAACCATAATGGAAAATTAGTAATTTTTCTAATATTAAAAACTAAAATGCAAGATTTGAAAAAATTAAGTATTAAGTGGAAGATTTAGATATTTTGGGCACTAAAATAAATATGCCTAAAAATTTAAAATAACCTTGGAGTTATGAATAATGATAGAAAGGGTTAGTATAAATGAGTTTGTCGACTTCAATTTTAGGGAATCGAGCTGGAGGCCAAAATTATAATTTTTGGAAAATTATAGGACAATACAAGTAATTTCGAGGCAAACCAAAACAAATCCTAATTATGTGATTTGATTCATGTAGAGTAATTAAACACTCTATCACACGAGTATCACGCTTCTCGAGATAATTTAAAATTCGTCATGACGAACAAGTCCCGGTTAAAATAATGAGTGGGTTTATTGACGGTAGGTCCAAGTTCAACACGAGTCGAGTCAACCCAAATTAGGTCGACCTGACTTGGATCCATTAACATGACATGTTTACCTATACTTATAATTAAATTACCTTTTTGCCTTCTCGTGTTCACTTAATAATTTAATCTAAAATTCTGATTCTAGTTGTTCAAAAATCGATTTTCTAAAAATCTTAATTTCTTCCTTGGGAAATCTATATCTAATTTGGTTGGATCTCAATTCAATGTTCGAGATCCCAATTCATGTTCATGATTGATTTCTAGTCCGAATTGATTTTAAGTCTCGATTTTGAGTTTTCATTTTCGATTCAGGTTCTTATTACTGGTTCAACTTTGATTTTCAGTCTAATTATGGTCAAATTTTGCTGGTGGAAATTCTTATATTACAATTTGAGTCCACTTTTACAATAGTAAGATAATGAGCATAGTAGCAGATCATAATATAAGTTTGTGTGGGAAAATACATCAACAAACTCACTCCTTGAAACTTCAATGATACTATTGGATTCTCGTAGATTTGCTTTAATTAAGAATTCAATGGCATGGATAAGATGAACTCCAATGATAATATTGGATTCACTTATACTTCATTCAAAATTACAAAATAGGATGATCCTATTTTTAATAGGATGAACTTAGATTATGTCAAGATATGGGTATTATATAAGTTAATTATAATACCAATATATTGACCTAAAATACATATACATTAAATATTTCGATGATTATTTATACATTTGACTAAATTCACAATAATCAACCTAAAATTTTCAAATCCATCAAGAGAATACAAAGAATGTTAGCTTAAAAACCTTTTATTTATAAATAAAATAATATTTTATCTCTTCAAAAAAGAGAAAATTAAAGACAAGAAAAAATTTAATGGATTTCTACCAATTTAGAGACTTCTCAAATCTATATTAAATATCTAAAAATTGATAATTTTAATAATACTTATAAGATATGTCACTATTTATTAGTAATTATTATCTTATTTGCTATTTAAGTGGATTTATTGGGAAAATTTCAAAAGTTCTCTCAACATCTTGCTCCTTAATACATGAGCATTGTTAAGTTATTGATATTCCATTTACTTGATAAGTTCGTTAGAGATTTGGTGATTTCCATCATATTGGATTCATTGGTTAAAGTTTAAAAATACACACAACTCAACATTTTACTACCACGAGGAACCCCTAATTAACACAGTGCTCACTAAATCAAGCTCATTATTGAGCAAAAAAAAAAACTAAATCAAGCTCATATAAGTGTTATCTCATATTTAATATAGTAGTTGTCCATTCGTCAAAAATAGACTACATATTTCACTTTGACCAAGAACATGATATCAAACACTCAATCAGAGTAACCATCATTGAATCAAACATACATAATATAATGATTTCTCACACTTCTTGAAATCATGCAGCTGTCTAGATTCTAGGGATGATTCATTACCTGCATTGCTTCAAAAGTCTCTTGTTGCTTTAAACAATACAAGATTATTTTAACCATGGTCAATAAAACATCGTAAAAAATAAACTATCTATCATAGTCAAGACATTTGAGAGTCCCTTAAGATCATATAAAAGATAAATTCGAATTTTTTAGATGATAAAAAAGATTGAATGTATGGAACCAATTCATCTATGTGGGACACATTCCTCCATGGTTGGTGTAACAAGGTGAAACCATGGTCAAAGGTGTACATAAATTCTCTCCTCCCACATAGCCATAATTTTAGTTAAATAGCATCTCATTCCTCACTTTTCTAGCCTCCATCATCCGGGTCCAGGCTGACTCATGGGGCTGTAACCCTTCATGGCTTGTCCATTGTGTCTTAATGAACTCCCCAAATTTGTCTTGTCCTTCCTAATAATTATATTTCCATATCCTCTTCAAATACAAGACCAACAAGCTCATATTGATATTGTTTTGGTATAAAATAGGTATTGTAACCATTAAATACTTATATGTTACTTCTTACTCCAAATCAATGTAATATTTTTATGTTCAAATACCCGAAACAATGAGGTCCGTTATGTCGATTCTCTGGTACTCGAACCATGCAGGAGTTGATTGCTCAAGTACCGGTGTAAGGAAGTGCACCATGATTCAAGATCTCACCGGGAAGGCCATGTCACTATTATCGGGTGAGTGGGATTTTCAGCATCATACCCGGTTGGGGGTGAAGAGAATTGTTTTAATGTTTGAAAAACTAATTTTCAGGAATGGTCTCCTTTGACTGCATGAAAGTGCTTAAATATTTTGAGAGACGCTCCTGAGGGGAGCTGAAATCGCTCTGATAGGCTCGAAGCGTCAAATTTGAAAATGATAGGGCTGAAGGCCCAGTTTTTGGAAAACTCGTGAAGTGGGCCCAAAGACAAAGTGCATGGGTTGTACCCGTAGATAAACATGAATGATAAGAACCATGAAAACTCTCAGAAAAATTAGAATTGTTATGTGATTTGGCACGGCGCCAAGACAAGACTAACAAGGCTCGATGGGCTAGTGGTAGTGCGCCCCGACTAGGTCGACGGGCCGGTTAAGTCAAATAGCTGCGGGCCAGGTCGAGTGTCAAGGCCGTTGGACCGTTGGCACCAAAGAGCATGGTTAATGGATCAAAACTATTGTATTCATGCATGAGGAATCCAGGAGCATCTAGATGCTTGAGAGGGGTAATCGATGGATCCCAATGGTTGCTGGACGACTTGGATGCAATAAGGACGAGTCTATCATGCCAGTTAGTCATGAAGCTTTGATAGCTTACTGCGCAGTAAGATTGAGGTTGGAGGGGAAATGGGGTCTCGTCCCACCAAGCAGACATGGCGAGGGTTTGAGGGTCGGACTATTGTTATCCCCTCAAACTCAAGGTAGAGGCAGTGCACCTCTATTCAGGTGGACGGTAAAGACGCACTGAACCACAAGTGGAATGGTTAGGGACCGTTCTACGAACATGTGTTCCCTTTCTATGATAGAAAGGGTGTGTGATTGTTTGCTGAGGCATCTCTCGAGCAAGGGGAAATGTTCAAGAATAGATGAACTCATATTACAAAAAAAATTAAAAGCATAAAACTTTTTTAATAGACTGATTGTTTTGAAAACTCACTTCCCAACCTCCACTCATTGAGTTGTTAAAACTCACCCCCTCCCACTAACTTTACCATTTTTGTAAGGGAGGGGCAAAATGGTAATTTTAGACAATTTGAGGGACCAAATTAAAAAATTTAGGAAGTTAAACCCCTTTTTGTGAAATTTAATAAATGGAGGTCCTAAGATATATTTTAAAAAGTTTTGGGACTCATTTTGAGGAAAAACCCGGCAATAGGGACTTAAAGTTAAAGAAAAATAACTTTAGTGACCTAATTACAAATATATATAAAGTTGGGTTTTCTCATTAATTTAGAACGAATGAGGGTTATTAGGCCAAAGAATAATGAACAACTATGTTCATTTCCTGTAGGAGAACGAGACATCGGGAACGCCAGTCGAGGTCCAGCGTGCTAGGAACGGAACTCGACTAAGTGGAATTTCACTGCACGATCGGGTGAGTGGAATTTTATATCATACCCGGTTGGGGATGATAAGCACATCGAAATAAAAATCCACTACTATGTGGTATTTTAAACATCATGACTTCAAGTAGTGATGTGAAAACCATGCAGAAAAACTACTTAACGGTTGTAAGTGGATCATACCCGGTTGGTATGATAAAACTTCCTCGAAGGAAGTTGAAAACTCGTTCATCGATTATGAACAGAGATGTCCTTATACCCGGACAGTATAAGGGATAGTGAAAACATATTTTTGTCGGAAGTGCTCTCCCTTGACTGTGTTCCAATGCTTAAATAATTTGGCAGACCTTCTTGACAGGAGCTCGAATAGCTCTTATAGGTCGGGGCCTCGGTTTTGGAACTTGGGGGCTAATAAGCTCAGTTTTGAAAATCTCGAATAGTGGGCCATAGGCCAATGGGCACGAGCAGGAGCTCGTAAACGAACATGATATACATGCCATAAAATTTTAATAAGTAAATTGTATGGTCATGGTACCAAGGCTGGTCCGACATTCTCAGTCAACTAGTAGCAGTGCGACATAACCGGTCTCCGAACCGATCAAGACAAACAGCTGCAGGTTGAGTTGAAGGTCGGGACCGTTGGACTAATGACACCACATATTACATGGCATAATAAGAAAACATTGTTTGTGCAAGCACTATGTGTACGGAATCATCAAGACGCCCATGAGGGGTAGTGATGTATCCTAAGGGCCCTGGACGACTCGGTATGTATAAGGGCAATTCGTCATTCCAGGTGACCGTGCGAAATTTGGAGTAGCACCAATCGCATGAGACCGGGGTAGGGACAGGATGAGGTCTCTGTCCTCGTATGAACACAAATAATCAATTTTGGGATTGAGGGTCACATGTTGTATACATCCACTCATTCTCAGGGTAGAAGTGGACGTGTTTCTATCTACGTGGTCGGTAAAGTCACTCCGAAGCCAAAAGTGGGTTCAGTGGTCGTGCTGACCCGTGAATGTGTGTAACCTTCATGATGAAAGATATATGTTGGGTGATAACACACCGAGACAAATAAGAAATGGTGGTAAAAATCAATTCTTAAAATGAAGGGATTTTTAAAAAGAGAGAAGTCTGGCACACTCCAATATAAATATTTTTCTTGAAAGTCAAAATATTTGAAACCCATTAACTAAGTATTTGTACTCACCCCATCCCTTATATCCCTTTCAAGTAGTCCCGGAAAGCCTGTCCTTAAAGACCTGCAAATTTAAACAAGTGCAAGAGAGGTATGGTTATTTTAAATTACTATGCAATTTTAATTTATGTTATTCCTAGAAAAAGGTGCAAAAAACGCCTTACTCTTTATAGTTTATGAAAAGGGGAAAACTTTAATAAACCGAAAGAGTGGCAAGTTGTTCACGGGGATCCGACCAAACCGGGTCAGGGCATACACGTGTCATGTGGCGTACTATGATTGGTCAGATTTTCTGACATGGATTGACAGTGTGGCTGCACTATTACCCGTTGACCATTGACCGGTTCGTTGACCAGTCCGGTTCGACCGGGTTTGGTGACTCTAATTCGAAATTTGGCTGGTTCAGACCCGATTCGACCAGTTTTTTTGAAATTTAAAATTTTCTAAATTTATTTTCTATCTAACATTGGTCTCAATTTCTCAAATTGACATTTTAAAACTACCTATAAAAATGAATTATTGAACTTGTTCACTATAGTTCATCCCAGTTTATTTCGATTCGGGTCCACTTCACCTCGAATCAATCTAATTTTCTCATTAATTCCAATTCCCGATTTTTGCTCATAATTTTTATAAATTTTTTATAATTTTGAATTTTCAAATTTCTTATTTTAATTAATTTTTATCATTTTTGGTCCATTTTTAAGTTTGGTTTTTTCAAAATTACTAGTTACTTTCCGGTTTACTTGGTCCAAGAATCGATGGGATTGCATAGCATTCGTATTCGTTTCTATCGTAGAAGTATCGTTCTTCCTTTGGAAAAATAGGGGACGAGGTATGATAACAAGGAGTATTTCAGAGGAGTATCGCTTGAAATCAATGGGACAAGCATAGTCAACAGTGGAAGATGTTGGAGGAAAAAAATCGTTGATTTTCGTCACTTTTCACCCTCTATTACTATTCTTATAGAAACATATTCATGGATATTATGTGGAAGAAAATAAAAGGGTTGGTAAATCAATTAAATAGAAAAATGGAAGGAAGTTGGGATGAATGATTAGGAGGTTAACAAGAGGAAATGATTGTGAGTCAGTAGTTTTCCATTGCTCTTATTTTTGTAAAGGAAAGATGGAAGTGAAAATAAAAGTAAAAATATTTTTTAAAAATCTGATTTACGTTAGATCAGGTTAAATTACGATTAATTTTTTAAATGATATTTTTATTTATTTATTCAATTGACATTAAAATTTCAGTCAGACCCAATAACCGATGAGCCCATCTGGCTTATTTTGGAATCCGATATTGGAATTATGGCCGAAACAATTAATTGGCAAGAAAGCGGGTAGAATAGTCTATACAGAACTTTGCAGGGTGAGTTTGGCGCCTACAATGGAGTAAAAAATTCCCTACCAGTCCCTTCCGCGAATGTCTTGTATAAATAGATGATGGTACCAGACTATAATTTGCTCTAGCTCCTCTTTAGTTCGTCTCTCTGCAACTTAAGGTAGGAGGATGCTCTGTCGTTGATAGATCACAACGACCGATAGGTACTTCCACCTTAATGGCGCCATGCTCTTGTCTTCCTCATTCTCTTCCATTGAAATTGCTTACTCTTTTCGGGATAAAGTCATCCCCCAGAGGCTGCCAAATCACTCAATGGCCTCAGTGCTCTGCAATTTTCCAGCTTTCCGCTTATGAACTTGGACATCAGATGAATTAGACTCCCAGTTTAAATGTTCATAATTCGAAATGCGGACCATCTTCTTTAGTTCTGCTCAATTAGCAGCTAATCTTATCCGTGATAGACGACGATGATTATATTGGAAAGACAGGCTCTGGGCGGCGCTTGTTCTCTTGCTCACATATGCCTATAAGCCACTTCTTGTTATCTTTTGAGAATTGTGATATGCCTGGTAGATGATGCGAAATAAGATGTGATATCTCATTATTAATACTGATTCTTAGTGACCATAGTTGCTAATATTTTTACTTTTTATCATTACTCACCAGTGATGTAATCCTAATCACAGGTTTTTGTTAAACTGAGGTTTCACCTGGTGAATATATGGATAGCACTTGAGTATCTGAACATGGACTTGAAGAAGTATATGGATTCTCACCCTACAATTGTAAAAAAATCCAAGCATGATAAAGGTGAAGGCTAACTTTGTTTTCCATTATTCACAAGTTTTTTTATACTAAACTTGAAGATCATCAGTATCATCATTAGAATATAGGATAGGCATGGAATTTGATATTGTACAAACAGCCATTCATATGATTTTCCTGTTTAGCAGTAATCAATTTGGTTTAACTAGAAAATGGAATGGAGAAAAATCGCTTGCTTGTTAGTTGACTGCTTATAAGACAGAAGATCATCATCTATCCAGAGCTATGATAGGAGACAGATTCCAGGATTATTAGAAATACGTTTACAAGGCAAAAAATGGTCAATATTATTAAAAAGATAGCTTCTCTCTGCTTGTTTTTCCCTCATCCAGTTAAGACTCTTTGAAGAAATAGATACAACTTCCAATAATTTTTTTTCTTTTTTTTTGTTTTTTGGCTAGCGGAGGTTCATGCATCGAGACTTGAAACCTGCTAACCTGTTGTTAGATTGCCATACTAATACCCTGAAGCTAGCTGATTTTGGAATGGCTAGAGCAATTCAAATACCCATCAGAGCATATTCCCATGAGGTATTTCTCTTGTAGTTCCTGTACATAATATGTTGACCAATTCTACCAACTTTGCCTGTAAATTGTTACTATCCATCAATCCTGAATGGCCATCAAATGCTTCATTTGATCCCTGCAACTAAAATTATTTTTCAGATCACCCTTGTGAATCTTGAAATTCTAACAAGCATTTTGCTGCCCACTTGGGAAAAAATCCATCAGATCTGGCCGAAAGAAGAAATCTAATGAGAGGCTGATGTCATGTACATTACTGGCACTGTCAATGTCATTTTAATCATGTTTTCCTGTACCCTTGGAATGCTTAGCTAGTAATATATACTATTACAGAAATTTGAAAGATGTACCAGGATTTATAATATAAAACAATTTCAATTTCCTTGATCCTTCCTTTGGGTCTATATGTGTTTTCTCTTGCTATCTCTATAGGTGGTAACGTTAGTCTACAGGGCCCCAGAGATATTGCTTGGACTCCAAAACTACTCTCTTCCAGTTGATGTATGGTCAGCAGGCTGTATATTTGCTGAATTGCTGAGAGGCGAACTGCTATTTTCCGGATCATCTCAGATCAGCCATATCTTTGGGATTTTCAGGTGTTATGTACAGTATCTCTCCTTTAAACATGTTCTGTTTATGCTACCCACTAATTCAAGGTACAAATATTCCTTCTAAATGTTATTGTACTAGCTGTTAGTATTTGTAGGAAAATCAGCTAGGTAGAAATTTTCATATTTTTACTATAGGACATATCATAACATTATTCACTTGGTCAGATGCCTATATTATGGAAAAAGAACTAATTTTATTTGATACGATTTCTGAAAATGCTGAAAGCATTTCTTTATTCACAATTTTCCGTCTATCATTTTTTAAAATGTATCTGATTTACTTGCAGAGTATTATAATATTCTTCCCAACTGAAGTGTAATTCACAAATTCTTTTCTTGGTGCTAAGGTGGTTGAGCACACCAAATGAAGAATCATGGTCTAGAGTGTGTTCTTTATCTCATTTCCAACTAATATTTCCTTAGTGGTGTCCGCAGGTATCTAATTAAATTTTTTACATATAATACTCACTCGAAAGTCGATTATTTACAAGTTGGTAACTAGAGAAGAAATTAAGTCAAGTAGCTTGTTTTTTCAGGACCTTCAAACTGAGTTTCCTGGAGCTGATCCTGATGGAATTGATCCTGATGGAATTGATCTTCTATCTGTATGTTCTAATACCATACCACTAATGCTTATGTTTGTCCTCGTCGTCTCCTTTTGAATTTTTAATCCTTTAAATCATCACTGAAGTAGGTCTTATATATAAAAAACTATTTGTTCTCAAGTTATGTTGTTGATTGCTTGAATCGCAAATCTAACACCTTGATATTATGTGATATCCCAGCGAATGCTCCAATTGGATCCTTCCAGAAGAATCACAGCCAAGGAAGCTCTCTCGCACAGATACTGCATTTGATTTGGGGCTAAGAGTCTGAGACCCCGTGCTCTTTCCAGTCCCGCGCACATCACACAGAAGTCGGTAGATCCCTTTCAAACCTATAGCCACATGACAAACATACAGACACACATATAGACACATCGCTTGCACACTTGTTTTTATTGTCTCTCTCATAGATGTAACTACACAATTCTTATTAGGGGTCTCCTTGTTGCAACATTTTAAGTGTTGGGGCTTATTTTTAAAATTAATGTGAACATTGGGTGCTTGTTTGAAAAGGCCGACCTCTTTCTTTAGGTGAAAGACTAATTGTGTAATATCAGCCGAGGCACATTGTTGGTTGAAAGAATAGACCTATCCTTCCTAGTCTTCTTCTTCCTCCAGATTCCCCGTTCATCTATGGATTCTTCTCCCTCTTATGTCTCTTGACTCTCTTCTATCCAATTATAATTCTAGCTCCTCTCTTCTCATTTGAATTTCATTTTCACACGTAACGGATGGTACAAGAGCTTCCGCTATGGCTCATGAAATACGATCCCAAGGCGCTCGGAAGAATTAAAATAAGATTCCAGTAGCATGATCAAGTTATCTTTGATGTCATTAGGGAATGGAACACATCAACGACGCCGTAGCAGAGATTTCCTACCAGAACCAGCAGCAAGTGATCCATCAATACTACATTTGTTGCCGGGCTCCAATCGTATATTAATAAAGTTAATAACTCCTTTGGAAAAATTGAAACAACCATCCTGTGCATGGCTATATTAATAAAGTTACTGATGTTAGACTGCTATGGGATAGATCCCCTGGAGATGAAGGATTTAATAAGTTTGAAACATTATTGTGCTGATAACCCAGGGTGTATATCCGAATGAATTCTCCTCAATACTTCATCGCCCTGGCCTCATACTAGAATGTAGGGAGCTGCTGGTACACTTAGAAACGAATACCTCCCCCAACCCAAGCACGCATTCCCCATTCTGGTCCCCACATAATAAAATGAAAACGAAAGTTTTGAATCAAAAGACCCATTGCCCACCACGTGGTCTCGTTTCGTTGTACTGTAGCTTGTTGCTCCTGAAACTCATTGCACTTGAGACGAGGAATTAAATCCATATACCTCTATAAAATCCTATAATTATAATTAAAAATAATTTTTAAAAAGTTAATTATAATTAAAGATAAATATATATTTTATTTGTAATTTTAGATAATTTTATTTTAAATAAAATTATATAGGGATTAAATTACAAATAAAGTAATTTAAGTAAATTATGAAAAAAATTAGGAATTTATTTATTAATAAAATAAACCCAAGCACTTTTATGGAAACTAAAAAAATATAGTAAATTAAATAAAAATTTCTGATAATTGATTAATTTATTATAATTATAAAAAAAAGGTTTTTTTACGAGTAAAATAAGTAATGGGTGAGTGAAATTTATATTATAAATATATTTGAATCGATAATACGCTACTAATTGTAAATTTAAAAATATTATTATTTAGAAAATTTATTTTTCAGAAATATAATATATTAAATGTGTAAAATCACTCAAATTATTTTAAAATATATTTTTAAATAAAGTATAAATCAAGGTTATATTACTACCAATAAAAGATGTATAGATTTAATTATTTAAAATTGAGTAAATGTCGAATTAAAAACATATAAAGTTTTAAAATTAATTTTTTATTTAAAAAGTTGATAAAATTATTATAAATTAATAATATTTACTTAAACGGTTTATTTAGTTCCAATCTCATTGGCCCTAAGTTTAAATAGAAATGTATTAGATTAAAAATATTTTTTTTAGTTTCAATAGTTGAAAAAAAAGAATATAACTAATACGGAATAGTTTTAGTTATAAGGTATGTTTTATAATAAAATTAGTATAAAAAAAGTTATAATATTACATTATATCAAGAATCTCTAATAATTTTATTAACATTGATAACAAAAAATAATAATAATAATAACGAATAATAAGTATTTTATTAAATAATAAGTATTTTATTGAAGTATTTTATTAATTAGTTTATATATTTTTTTAATAAGCATTTCATCAAATAATTTATAAGCAATTCATCAAAATTTTATATAAATTTTCTCGTAATCATTTTATCAAACAATTTATAATCATGTATTTGGAGTATTTCATCAAATAATTTATAATAATGTATTTTTTTAGTATTTCATTAAATAATTTATAATTATTTTTTGAAGTATTTTATCAAATAATTTATAGGTATTTATTTATAGCATTTCATCTAACAATTTATGTGTTTTTTTCTCAAAGCATTTTATCAAGTAATTTACCATCGCTTCTCATAAGAAGGAATAAATCTTGAAATGGGGCAACTATGTACATTCAACGAAGGAGCTTACTTAACAACAACGGATAGTGAATGTCATTGCATAAAGTATAAGTGGGTAGTTAAAATAGAAAAAAATGAAATGGGTAAAGGACTAACCAAATTGGGAAAAATGTATTTTTATACTTATTTTTCTGTAGAATTTGTAATATTTATATTTAATTTTTTTAAAAATATTACATTTTACCTATTTTGTTACATAAATAATACATGTTATTTATAAATTAGAATTTAATATAGCTCCAAGTGGTCTATTGATAATAATTAGATTTTATTGATATTTTAGCTGGATTTTACACTCACTTACTGGACTTGAAATAGGATACCGAGTGGTAGTGGAATCCCACTGATAGATGCGAATTGAGGGAGAAAAAAGGTCCCCGGAAAATATCTACGTATTTTCGTCATATCCTCCGTGCTACATCCCACAAGTCGTTTCACTCTATTGGCTATATTTTCTTTTACCTATTGTTCGGTCGTATCAACGAAGGAGCTTGCTTAACGAAGACGGATGGTAAATGTCATTTTAACAACAATAGTGACACTTTGCATAAAGTATAAGTGGGTAGTTAAAAATAGAAAAAAAGCGGAATGGGTAAAGGACTAACCAAATTGGGAAAAATGTATTTTTATGCTTTTTTTTTGAATTTGTAATATTTATGTTTAAATTTTTTTAAAAAATATTACATTTGACCTATTTTATTATATGAATAATACATGTTAATTATAAATTATGATTTAATATAGCTCCAAGTGGTCTATTGATGTGATAATTGGATTTTATTGATATTTTAGCTGGATTTTACACTCACTGACTGGACTTGAACTAGGATACCGAGTGTAGTGGAATCCCACTGATAGATGCGAATTGAGGGAGAAAAAAGGTCCCCCGAAAATCATTGATATCTGCGTATTTTAGTCATATCCTCCGTGCTACATCCCACAAATCGTCCTTCACTTCATTGGGTATATTCAGCGAAGGAGCTTGCTTAACTAAGACCGATAGTAAATGTCATTTTAACAACAATAGTGACACTTTGCATAAAGTATAAATGGGTAGTTAAAATAGAAAAAAATGGAATGGGTAAAGGACTAACCAAGTTGGGAAAAATATATTTTTATGCTTATTTTTTTTCTTGAATTTGTAATATTTATGTTTAATTTTTTTAAAAAATATTACATTTAACCTATTTTGTTACATAAATAATACATTTTAATTATAAATTATGATTTAATATAGCTCCAAGTGGTCTATTGATGTGATAATTGGATTTTATTGATATTTTAGCTAGAAAATTGTGTCCCAGTGGCCCATTGTATTAATGTGATAATTGGATTTTATTGATATTTTAGCTAAAAAATTGTGTGAAATGTAGTAAATATAATTTTAGCAAAATAAATGAGAAGTGACACTGTAATCCTCATCCTTCATGAACTCCTCCGCAACTTCTGCCGACGTCACCTCTGTTCCGACAATCAGTCTCTCAATCTCCGCGAGTACGCCGCCGTGGCACCGGTCAAGGTCGGTCTCGGAGATCCCTAGGTAGTTTTCTGCAAGAATCTTAAAACCATGGAAAGTGCAGTAAGACATATGGATGTGCATATCCATTCGTCCTGGGCGGAGCAGCGCCGGATCGAGTTTCTCCACGTGATTGGTGGTGAATATTATCACCCTCTCGTCTCCGCAGGATGACCACAGCCCGTCCACGAAGTTCAATAGCCCCGAAAGTGTAAACTGCAGTAACCAAGAAAAATAATTTATATAAACTGCAGATATTTGGTGGTGTTTGTGATGAGAAAAATAAGTGAATGACCAGAGGCTTGGTGTTGCTGTTCTTGCTGCTAGTTT
This sequence comes from Trapa bicornis, assembly GCA_030064425.1. Classification (NCBI taxonomy): domain Eukaryota; kingdom Viridiplantae; phylum Streptophyta; class Magnoliopsida; order Myrtales; family Lythraceae; genus Trapa; species Trapa bicornis. The sequence goes on along the minus strand of CM057741.1, from coordinate 10,171,864 downwards.
CTCCGCCCACTAGTAGACGATCTGGTAGGTGGATGCTGCAATCAATATCCTCGATCACTAGGATTGATCGGTTCCCAATGCCCAGCAAGAGATCCCGGAGGTCCGAATCGGCTGCCACATTGGACAGCTGGAGGTCATAGACGTCGAACTTGAGGTAGTTGGCCATGGCGGCGACCAAGCTCGATTTTCCGGTCCCCGGCGGTCCGTATAGCAAGTAGCCTCGTTTCCATGCCCGGCCGACCCGCTTGTAGAACTCCTTCCGGCCAAGGAATCGGTCCAGGTCTGCCATAATCGCCATCTTCTGCTCCGCCTCCATGGCCAGAGTAGCGAAGGTGGAAGGGTGCTCGAGGTTGATGGCATCCCACGACCCATACCCGCGGCTACTCCGGCGACCGAGGGTGTACATTTTCAGTACCCTCTCCTTCGTAATCAATTCCTTAGCCCTGTCCTGTATAAAAGGTATGTACGAGCTTAAGATGGTTTCCTTATGCCTCTTCTCGAAGGTGAGCTCGAAGGACCTCCGAGAGTTGCCGTCGGTTGAGGCCTGCAGGGCTGAAACATCCATGTGGTGGCGACGGCCTGTACTCTCCTGCTCCACCGAAAGGAACCTCCAGTCGAGCTGGATCCCTTGATAACTGTCCGTGAGCCTCTCGTTCTTCTCGAGGCGGATGGAAACCTGTTTCTTGTTGTAACAGTTATCTACCTTCAGGCGGTCAACATGGGACCAATCTTCGTGCTTAGGTAAACCTCGGCCGCCTCGAAGATATGGTTCCGGATGAGTCCATTGGAGAACTCATCCATAACGAGTGTGAGTTTGTTGGTTTTGCCCTTGAAGAGGCTGTGGAAGGCGGCCACCAAGAAGGATCGGACGGGTTTGGGGAGGAAGTCATTCATGATGGAGCGCATGAGAATCGTGAATGCCATGATCGAGGCGTACACTGAAAAAAGCGAAGAAGGTGAGGAAGGAGAAAAAAGTGAAGAAGGTGAGGAAGGAGACATCATTTCTCTAAGGAAAGGCATGGCTAGGAAGAGGAGTTCTGAGTTCTGCGTGTCTTGTCAGTGTCACCAGGGCTCCTTTTATAGACTTATGGACCTTAAATCCGTACACTAAAGTAATAGATAGCTTGTTCAGGTGTAAGTATAAGGGAGGTGGCGTAAAATGTTTTAGTGATACCTTAAATCCGTACCCTAAAATGTTCCGATGTGAACATTGATTTATTGCTCAGTGATACCAATTGCCATCTAATGAAAAGAGAGGTGATATAAATGATTGAAAGAGAGGTGATATAAATGATTGATGAAGCTGGTAGATGAATAAAAAAAAATAATGTTTAAGATAATTAAAATAATCTCTTTATTTATCCACTTTATAAACACATTATTTATTAGAAAAAATTAATTGTTTCTTAAGTTTAAATAAAAGGATGAAAATGAAAAATTAATAATTTAATAATTTTTATTTTTCACCTTATTAAATTTATTTTATTTATCTGTACATATTTACATGTGCATAAGATAAATAGCATTATTTTGAATAATTTATTCTTTCTTGTAAATCGCTCATATATTAGAAGGTTAGTTGTTTAATTTCAGGATTTAGAGGTTGATGTAAATAATTGATAAAGTTGGTAGAGGAATAAAAAAAATAATGTTTAAGAGAATCAAAATAATCTATTTACTTATCCACTTTATGAACAGAGCGTGTATTAGATAAAATTAATTGTTTTTTATGTTTAGATAAATGGATGAAAATGAAAAAATTAATAATTTAATAATTTCTATTTTTCACCTTATCAAATTTATTTTATTAATTTGTACATATTTATATGTGCGTAAGATAAAATACATAATTTTAAACCATTTATTCTTTTTTGCAAAGAGCTCATATTCTAGAAGATTAGTTGTCTCATTTCACGAATGAGAGGGTTGATGTAAATGATTGATGAAACTCGTAGATTAATAAAAAAATAATGTTTAAGATAATCAAAGTGTTTATTAGAGAAAATTAACTATTTTTTATGTTTAGATAAAGGGTTGAAAATAAAAAAATTAATAATTTAATAATTCATATTTTTCTTCTTATCAAATTTATTTTGTTAATTCGTATATATTTTCATGTGACATAAGATAAATTGCATCATTTTAAATAACTTATTCGTTTTTGCAAATATCCCATATTCTAGAAGGCTCATTTGAGAATTTTACAAATAGCTCATATTCTAAAGGTTTATTTCAGGATTTAGAGGGGTGATCTAAATACTTGATGAAGCTGGTAGATAAATAAAAAAAATAATACTTAAGATAATTAAAATAATCTTTCTACTTACCCAAATTGTGAATAGAATGTGTATTAGAGAAAATTAACTGTTTTTATGTATAGATAAAGGGTTGAAAATAAAAAAATTAATAATTTAATAATTCCTATTTTTCGCCATATTAAATTTATTTTATTAATACGTACATGGTTACATGTGGCGCAAGATAAACCGTATCATTTCGAATAATTTATTCTTTATTGTAAATAGCCCATATTCTAGAAGGTTTATTTCAAGATTTAGAGGGGTGATATAAATGATTGATGAAGGTGGTAGATGAATAAAAAAAATAATATTTAAGATAATCAAAATAATCTCTCTCCTTACTCACTTTGTGAATAAAGTGTGTATTAGAGGAAATTAATTACTTTTTATGTTTAAATAAAGGACTAAAAATAAAAAAAATTAATAATTTAATAATTCCTATTTTTCACCTTATCAAATTTATTTTATTAATCCGTACATGGTTCTATGTGAGGTAAGATAAATCGCATCATTTTCTTGCAAATAGTCTATATTCTAGAAGGTTAGTTATTTAATTTTAGGATTTATTCACAAGAAACGATGATAAATTGTTTGATAAAACACTATTCAGAAAAGAAAACATAAATTGTTTAATAAAATACTACAAAGAAATGCTTATAAATTATTTGATAAAATACTCTAAAAAAATAATTATAAATTATTTGATGAAATACTTATAGAGAAGATTTATATAAATTTTTAATGAATTGCTTATAAATTATTTGATGAAATACTTATGAAAAAATACATATAAACTAATTATTAAAATACTTATTATTTGATAAAATACTTATGAAAAAATACTGAGTTAATGTAATAATCTATAAACAATTTGAAAGAGCAACGATTATAGTAAGAAAAGTTCATATTTATAAGATTTCCTCTAACAAGTTCAAACACATAATAAATGAAAGGAGTGGACTAATTTGTGGGTTGAGGAGATTGATGTTTGTGCAAAAGAAAAAGAGATTGCTGTTGGATGCGGAGAAGGGCATCATCATTTTTTAGAGGATTAGTTGGTGGGAGAAGAAATTTTGGGTATGATTGTAGTTTTTCTTAATTAAATTCATAAATATTTTATCATTTAATTTATTTGCAATTTGTGTGATTTCATTTTTTGAAGGATTGTTGCAACGTGCAAGCATTATGTGAATGGAATCGTGTGGATCCATGAGAAGATGAAAACGAGGTGTTCCCGCTAGACATTGGGATTAATGTTTTGGCACTACTGTCCTAAGTAAGACAACACTTGGAAAGGGTACAAAATTGGTAGCATGTACATCTACTAAATGTAATAAGAGGCAATTGGATGGTGTTCTCACCTAGAGCTGATGTGCTCATGTGTCCTGAATTATAATCAAAGATAATCTTTAGATTATATTCTATTCATCATTTGTAATAATCTTTTAACTTATTTATGTCATTCTATCTTTTAATTATATTCTTAATATACTAATACGGTAGATTATATTCTTTATACACTAATATTGTGGACACCATATAAAAATATACTCAAAAAAAATATTTTTTTTATAAATTTAATGTAAAAATTTACAAAATAGAAAATATATAATATTAAATTAAAAATATTGTATTATTTTTAAAAATTTTTAACTTTATTTAATTCTTGGTAGTAGTAATAGTATAATGCTCATAATCTTATTTACCGCTTATTTATATTATCTTTTTTCATAAAATATTTTAGAAAAGTGAATGAACAATACTAATTAAGTATGAAAATCGATAATCAGATCATTAATAATTTTGATATTATCGATAATCAAAATAACTAATACTGAATCTTGATATAGCTAGTAAAGCTCTTGCAAATAACCTATATTCTATAGAAGATTAGAGAATGTTCTTAGCACATGGGATGAGAAGAAAAAAGCTCAAGCAATTGGAGCTTGTGTATATGCTCTCATGAGTGTAAATTCATGGATTAGATATAAATTATCTTATAGTTAACTATGGTGACTTAGACAACTAGAAAAAATATTATAGAAGTAGTTGACACATAATTATACTTGTGTGTTACGGTCAATTTAAATATATTTGACTCTAATTCTAAAAGTATCAAGTTGTAATCTTGCACAGAAAGAATACGACATGAGATTAAAAAAATGAGAGCATATTTTTATTTTGTTGTATATGTGATATGTTAGCTCATTTAATAAAAAATTACCTTGAAAACCCATCGAAAAATCACTTTATGCCCCTTGAATTAGGACTAATTCAGGCAAGACACCCTCAATAATTATCCATGATCGATCTCTAAACTCTCTAGGAATTTCATACAAAAGGGTCTTCAGCCACTTCAGCAGCTGTTATTCAAGCTCCACCTTCTCCTTTCACTATGAAGTATAATAGTACAATAAGGTCTCATGCCATTTAAAACATGAAAGCAATTGTTTATTTTTTTAGCGAGGCTCCCTCGAGAATTACCATGAAAATTCACACATATATGATCCATATTTAACCCCTATTAAATTAATGATGCCATGTTCTGATCCGATTTCTCGCCAGCAGATCTGTGCAACTTGCCCACTCAATTTTACAATGGTGGGTACGTTTACCAAACTAAAATCGAAGGGACTAAGACTAGTAATAGAAATATTTTATCTATTTTTTAGTGTAAATTTGAAAATTTCTTTAAATTATAGTGTTGCCAAATGGTTTACACAAATAACCCAAGAATATAGCAATTGATAAGCTATAACTAAAAACCTTCGCACACAACCTTCGATATCTACCTCAAGTCTCGCTTGTTCTATAGGTGTTGTCTCCGCTTGAGCCTCACAGAACTTCTACATTCACCTTTAATGGTTTAGGGGAGGGGGAGGGGATGAGCTCACAGCTCATTGGATGATGTATTAACATCGGGCCACTACATTGCTTACGATTTCAGACTTCACCTCAAAGAACTTTTAGTTTTCCCTGACCCATATCACTTGACCTTAGGGTTTCACAGTTTATCACAACACACCATAAATCATTTATAAAGTTCTCAAATGAAACGAACATGATCTCACCATGTTCTAAACCACACACATGATTTATATGGATGTGCGATGATATGTCATTTGTCACTCCCTAATCCAGTTTGGCCAGATCTCCGTGATCAACTCGCCACTCTCTCGGTTTACTAAGGGTTGCACCTTCTTATAAACCATGAGGAGTAAGACGTCTTTTAAACCTACACCTTTCCTAAAATAACATAAATCAAAACTATACAAAATTTTGAACTTATCATACTTGTCTGATAAATGCGTTAGCTGGTGGTTTTTGGGTAAGCTTTTCAGGATTACCTGAAAGGGATATAAGGGAGTGGGTGAGTACAATAACTCAGTGAATGGGTTTTCAGAGTTCAACTTTTTGGAAAACATTTGAATTGGAGTGTGCAAGACTCCTTATTTTCCTTTTAATAATGTTTCATTCTCAAATTTGGTTTTTAAAACCATTTCTTATTACCACGGTGTATTCATCAACCAACACACATCCTCCATCATGAAGGTAAAATATACAATCACAGGCCAGCCAGTCCACTGTACCCACTTATGGCGTCAGAGCGACTTTACCGGCCACCTAGATAGAAGTACGTCCACTTCTACCCTGGGAATGAGTGGATGTTTATGACATTCGACCCTCAATCCCGTAATAAAACTCAGTGTCAGTATGAGGATAAAGACCTCATCTTGTCCCCACCCTAGTCTCATGCGCTTGAAGCTACGTCGAACTTCGCAAGACTTCTAGTACTACTAACTGCCCTTATATCCACCAGGTCGTCCAGAGCCTTGGGATGCATCACTACCCTTCTTGAACATCTTGAAGGTCCTGTAACATAGTGCATGCACAATCAATAGTTTTTCACATAAGCCATATAATATGTGGTGCCATTGGTCTAATGGCTCCGACCCTCAACTAGACCTGCAACTGTTTGTCTTGACTACTCCGAAGAACTATCATGTCGCATTGCTGCTAGTTCGTCGAGTATATCGGTCCTGTCTCAGTACCATGGCCAAACAACTAATATACTAAGTTTTTATGGCTTAAAGTCATGTTTGTTTATGATCTCCTGCTCATGCCAACTGGTCTAGGGCCCACTCTTCGAAATTTTCAAAATCGAACGTATTATCCCCCAAGTTCCAAAATCGAGGCCTCCCACCTATATGAGCTGTTCGAGCTCCTTTCAAGAAGGTTTCCCAAAATGTTTCAGAAGTGGCACATAGTGAGGGGAGAGCACTTCTGACAAATATATTTTTCAACTGTCCATCATACCAACCGAGTATGGGAACATCTCTGCTTATAACCGATAAGCGGGTTTTCCACTTCCTTTCAGGTGTGATGATTAAAACAACCGGTAAGTTTCATCATAACAACCGGGTATGATCTACTTACAACCGGTAAGTAGTTTTTACGCGTGATTTCCAAATCACTCCTTTCAGGTGTGATGATTAAAAAATCACTTAGCAGTGGATTTTCATTTTTGAGGTACTTATCATCCTAACCGGGTATGATATTAAATTCCCACTCACCTGATATTGCAGTGAATATCCTCTTACCCGACTTATTGTCCTTACTCGAACTTGTCTTAGCTAGCGTTCTGGGTACTTCATATTCCTACACGATGTTTACACTCTTGTTCATTATTATTTGGCCTAATAGCCCCCATTCATCCCAAATGAATGAGAAAACTAAAATTTTCCTTTATTTGAAATTTGGTCCCTAAAGTTATTTTTCTTTAACTTTAAGTCCCTAATGCTGGTTTTTCCTCATATTGAGTCTTGAAACTTTTAAAATTCACATTGGGACCTCAATTTATTCAAATTCACAAAAGGGGTTTAATTTCCCAAATTTCCAATTTGGTCCCCAACTTTTCCCAAAATTACAATTTTCCCTACTTTACAAAAATGTTAAGTTTTGCCCCAAAATTTCCAAAATTTGCCCAATTGGTCCTCCAACACCTTTATCATGATCAATTGGCCCTCAATTTTATGAAATTGTACTTTAGTCATTCGAATTTTTGAAATCCCCAAAATGCCCCAATTTTCCCCCAATTTCAACTTTCTAACTTAGCCGAATTTGATTTTATCAAATTGACTAATCAAATGAGTTTAATTATTGAAATTGAAGTTGGATTGAAGTTTATACACCGTTATACGATTTAATTGCACTTTGAATCGCGTGATTTGATGCTAGAATAAGCTCAAGCGGAGCTTCATCGAAAAATTGGACGTATAGAGAGAAAGCTTCGAAAGCTTTTCGTTAGAGGCGCGACGGTCTGAGCTTTTGATCTAGACACATAGCTCTCGTTCTAAGGTTTCTCCTAGGATCAAGAATTGTATCAATTGATGCTGAATTGAGTGAGAATTTATGCTTCGAAGTTCAACCGATCCTCTCTAGCACCGATCGGAATTTACAAAGGGGAGCCAAATTAGCTTACCTTTCAGCTCTAATTTAGCTGTAGGAGGGTTGTAGAGGTGTTGGGAGGGTTTGGTTTAGCTTGAGAAGGGCTCAAATTGGCCGATTTTAGCTCGGCCAAAATAGGGTAGCTTTGGTCTGCCAAAGCTACTTCACTATTCGATCACGTCGGTGACCCTCGAAGAAAATGGAGACTACATGCATGTAGCTGCTTCTCCCCGTATCCAAAGAGCCTGACCATGGCTTCTTTGGCTCGGAAAAGACTCTATATCAGAGCTCTGGTTTGAGCTTCATCAAAAATTGGAGCAGTTGAGAGAGATGGAGTTTTCAGGTGTGGAGAGGATGGATGAGGAGGGACTCTTTATATAGGAAGCTCGGGGACTTCTTGGTCATCCGATTGGCGCCTTAATGGCGATCATTTATTTCCTGAAACTCCGTGGCTGGAGACTTTTCAGCTTTGCCGGTGCTGTTTGATTTTCCGGTGAGTGAATAGTGCTATCATCTGAAGGAAGAAGATGACATTGTTCCGAACTGGATTAGACCGGTCCGAACCAAGTTCAAAGCTTAAACCGGCTGGCTCAGGCCCGATTCGACCGAATTTTTCAATACTAAAAGTTTTTAAATTTATCTAAATTTATTATCTATGAAATGGTGGCCTCAATTCTCAAATTGGAATTTTCTAAGCCCCCTTTAAAAATAAATTTAGCATTTGGTTCAATAGTAGTTCAAACCGGTCCAGACTGGTTTAATCCGGTTCACCTAAACCAGTTTGATTTTCATCTCCAATTCATCCTAAAGTCCTTTTTCATGACTTTGGTGATCCCTTTGGGTCATTCGGGATCAATAAATTTCCCGATTTACCCTTTCTCTATCGGTTCCGGTTCATGAACCGACTCGGTTCATAAACTGGTTCAATTCAGTTGGATCCAGTTCATTTGAACCGTTCTGGTTTTTCTCTTCAAATTTGTCCTAAGGTTCTTTTCCAAGGCTTTATGAACCCTTTGGATCACTTAGAAGTTGTAAATTTTCAAATTGCCCGTTCTCTGATGATCAGGTTTGTGAACCGGTTCGGTGTTTCTCACTCGGTTTGATCAGTTCTTTTCCAAGGTTTTATGAACCCTTTGGATCACTCAGAAGTTGTAAATTTTCAAATTGTTCGTTCTCTGATGATCAGGTTTGTGAACCGGTTCGGTGTTTCTCACTCGGTTTGATCAGTTCTTTTCCCGGTTTTCCTTATCTCAAAAGGGCGAGGTTTACAACTCTCCCCTCCTTTTCGGAGTTTTATCCCCAAAACTAAATCCGGAATTTTCACTCTGGGATAAACTTCTCTTAATGTTAACTTGAACATGTTAACACTTCGGTCTTTCAATTAGACCACTTTAAATTTCGCGCTTAAGAAAGTTCCTTTCCTTTACATTGTTTACTCCTTTCCTGTAGTTTGTCATGGCTAGTATGTCTCACCTGAGAGTTCATAGACATTTCCCTAGGTTCACGTCTTCATTTGCTTAGGGCAATACTCTTTCCCTTGAGGTTCTTACTCAAGATTTCTGGATTGGGAGTTCCAAGATGCCCAATCTTTGCTGTGTCTAGTTATCCTCTACATCGTTGAAACTTGGTGTTCTTTCGAGCATTGCATACTTGTTTTTTTTTTACAGGTTTCAGTATTATTACCCCTTCGTCCTATTTTGACCCTTCCTTCGTCTGTCATTTATTCATCTTCGGTCAATATTTTGTTTGACCTTGTCATGCTTACCCACTAACTCTTCCTTACTCGAGTCACATTTTTCCTTAAAACTATTGGGCTTACATACCCCTTACAGCATGACATACTCTAGAACATGTCTTTGACCATTTCAAATTCTTAGAACACTTTCATATTGGTTATTCTTTCTTTCTTAGGTCCTTCCTCTAGACTCATTTATTCTCCTTGACCATCTTGTTGCTACTAGTTGCTTCCTTCTTTTCTAGATTCGTTAGAAATCTCTGATTGGCTTCTTTACTCTTCCAAATCAGGTAATACTTTGGCCATCCTGACATACCCTTAACTACTTGTGGTTCTTTATGAGGTTCTTTATGTCAGTTTAAGCCTCTTAGGATCCATCTGGTGGTTCTTTAGCCTTGAGACTTCACTTTTTTAGGTCTCACTTCTTACCTGTATCCCCTACCTAAGGATTCTCGTCTTGGTTCAACTTCTTAATGCTTCTTGAAGGCTTTTTTATCTTCCCTTCTTACACTCGTCTGAGGTTGGTATTGTTTCCCGCTCTTTATCCTTCACTGTTATCCATTTCCTTTTTGTTCCTTATCCTCTCTTCGAAGAGCTTCTGCTGATAGATTGGTTCCTAGTACCCTTTATGTCTAGCTATAAACTCCCTGGGCTCTATTAAGTGAGTGTGGGCCACAACCCGTTTGGATATCATTGGTTGTTTTTCTCATTACCTCCTCCCGAATTAAAGGGCTTACTTTTCCTATATTTTTTGGATGTTCTTTCCTATTTTTCCTTATGATGAGTAACTCACCCATTTTCACTTGTCACTACATCATTTGATGCTATTTCCTACTTACTCATTCCTTGAGTTTAACTTTCCCCTTGGGTCCTCTTAATGTGCTTCACTTGGTTCTTTCACCTTGGCGTGCACTTCATCTCCCTATCCTTCATCATTATTTCTTAGTTGGAACATGTATACCTTCCCAGGGTCTCCTTCCTTGGGAAAAGTTCAGGCATTTATTTGCTCCAAGACCTCTTGTTGTGGGACTTACTAAGTCCTACTTATGGCTTGAGTGTAGTCTTCATTTCATGTTCGTCCATTTATTTCTTCAAGGTTTTCTTCATCCTTCTGTTTCATTATTCTAGCCTTTCCATTTCTGCCTTCCTCATTAGGTTATTCTACAACCCTTCTTGGCTCCTCTATTTTTCCCAAGTAAATCATACCTTATTATCTCGAGGCTTTCTAGTTATCTGTCATCGTTCAGCTTGTCTTCTATGGAGTAGGTGTTTTCTTCTTTGCTCTTAGATGGTTTGTAGTGTTCCTTAAGGGAAAATTCTCTTTATCTATATTCTATTATCTTTGGATTTTCTTAAGATCCTACCTTCAATCTTCTTTCCGTGATTCTTTCTCGGGAAATTGAGACATGCTTTCGTATTATTAAGGAAAACAGAAATTTTTAGAAGCTTAGAATCTTATTTATTGAAGTAAGAATACAGTTTTGGGGTTTTAACATCTCTTGAGGGAGATTGTTATAATGATGTGTTGGGGAGTACTCACTACTAAACTATGGTCTAGAGTGATTTCTTCCTGGATGAGATTGGATTCCTTAGTCTAAATTTTGGTTCTTATAATATTATCCCTTCGAACTTCTGTAGGGGAGGAGGTGTCCTTATTAGAAGGTATCGCTTGGATTCCTTGCAATGTGGGACAATTCCTTGCTATGTGTCTCACCTTCCTACACTCATAACAGATCCTCTTGGGTCTTGTCCTCCGAAATGTTGGGCATCTTCTACTATAGTGTCCCCATCGTCCACATTTATAACATGTCATCTCCTTGTGTGGATGTTTATAGTTCCTCCTACAATTTGAGCATTGTGGGGCCTTTTTAGGGGTTGTTGATGGTTTGATGCTTTGCCGTCCTTGAACCTGAACACCTTGGAGGATTTCTTGTTGAGTCCTCTTTGACCTAGAGTTACTCCAAGTGTCCTTCTATACTCTTGGTTCATTTCCTCCATTGGGATGGGGTTCTCCCTGGTTTCCGGGGTGGCTAAGGTAGTGTGGGTTTGTTTGGCTACTTTTCTTTGGGCCATCTAAAAATTTTAAATGTATTCATATTAGTCACTATGTTATCTAGTCTTGATAATGTATTAGAGGAAATAGGCTCTCATACCACTCAAGTTGTCATGCCTCAACCCGGTTTGGTCGGATCCCTAGGATCAACCCACCACTCTCTCGATTTACTAAGGGTTACCCCTTCTTATAAACCATGAGGAGTAAGGTGCCTTTTAAACCTGCACTTTTCCTGAAATAACATAAATCAAAACTACACAAAATTTTGAACTTATCATACCTGTCTGACAGGTGCGTTAGCTGGTGGTATTTGGGTAAGCTTTTTAGGATTACCTGAAAGAGATATAAGGGAGGGGGAGAGTACAACGACTCAGTGAATGATTTTTCAGAAACTTTTTGGAAAACGTTTGAGTCAGAGTGTGCCAGACTCCTTATTTTCCTTTTTAAAATGTTTCAATCTCAAATTCGGTTTTTATAACCATTTCTTATTACCACGGTGTGTTCATCACCCAATACACATCCTGCATCATGAAGGTAAAACACACAATCGCAGGCCAGCCCGTCCACTGTACCCACTTGTAGTGTCAGAGCGAATTTACCGGCCACTTAGATAGAAGTACGTCCACTTCTACCCTAAGAATGAGTGGATGTTCACGACATCCGACCCTCCATCCCGTAATAAAATTCTGTGTACGTATGAGTATAGAGACCTCATTTTGTCCCCACTCCGGTCTCATGCGCTTGAAGCTACGTAGAGCTTCACAAGACTTATGGTACGACTAACTGCCCTTATATCCACCAGTTCGTCCAAAGCCTTGGGACACATCACTACCCCTCTTGGGCGTATTGAAGGTCCCGTAATACAGTGCATGCACAATCAACAATTTTTCACATAAGCCATATAATCTGTTATGTTAGTGGTCCAACGACCCCGACCCTCAACTAGACTTGCAGTTGTTTGTCTTGACTAGTTCGAAGACCTATCATGTCGCACTACTACTGGTCCATCGAGTATGTTGGTCCTATCTTGGTACCATGGCCAAATAATTCATTTACTTAAGTTTTCATTGCATAAAATCATGTTTGTTTACGAGCTCTTATCGTGTAAAATTGGACTAGGGCCCACAGTTTGAGATTTTCAAAATCGGACATATTATCCCCCAAGTTCCAAAACCGAGGCCTCCCACCTATATGAGCTATTCGAGCTCCTTTCAAGAAGTTTTCCTAAAATGTTTAAGAAGTGGCACATAGTAAGGGGAGAGCACTTCCGACAAATATACTTTTCAACTGTCCATCATACCAACCGAGTATGGGAACATCTCCACTTATAACCGATAAGTGGGTTTTCCACTTCCTTCGTGGAAGTTTCATCATAACAACCGGGTATGATCTACTTACAACCGATAAGTAGTTTTTACACGTGATTTCCACATCACTCCTCTTAGGTGTGATGATTAAAAAAATCACTTAGCAGTGGATTTTCATTTTTGAGGTGCTTATCATCCCAACTGGGTATGATATTAAATTCCCACTCACCTAATATTGCAATGAATATCCTCTTACCCGACTTATTGTCCTTACTCGAACTTGTCTTAGCTAGCGTTCTGGGTACTTCGTGTTCCTACACGATGTTTACGCTCTTGTTCATTATCCTTTGGCCTAATAGCCCTCATTCATCCCAAATGAATGAGAAAACCAAACTTTTCCTTTATTTGCAATTAGGTCCCTAAAGTTATTTTTCTTTAACTTTAAGTCCCTAATGCAGATTTTCCCTCATATTGTGTCCCGAAACTTTTAAAATTCACCTTGGGACCTCAATTTATTCAAATTCACAAAAGGGGTTTAATTTCCCAAATCTCCAATTTGGTCCCCAAAATTACCATTTTGCCCACTTTACAAAATGGTAAGTTTTGCCCCAAAAATTACAAAATTTGCCCAATTGGTCCTCCAACACCTTTATCATGCCCAATTGGCCCTCAATTTTATGAAATTGCACATTAGTACTTCAATTTTTCAAAATTTTCAAAATTTTCAAAATTTCCCCAATTTCAACCTTCTAACTCAGTTGAATTTGATATCATCAAATTGACCAATCAAATTAGTTTAATTGTTGAAAATGAAATTAGATTGGAGTTCCTACACCTTCACACGATTCAATTCCACTTTGAATCGCGTGATTTGATGCTAGAATGAGCACAAATGGAGCTTCGCCGGAAAATTGAACTTATATAGGGAAAGTTTCGAAAGCTCGTCGGAGGTGCAACGGTTTGAGCTTTTGATATGGGCAGATAGGTCTCGTTCTGAGGTTTCTCCTAGGATCAAGAATTACATCAATTGATGCCGAATTGAGTGAGAATTTATGCTTTGAAGTTCTGCCAGTTCTCTGTCTAGCACCGATCGAAATTTACAGAGTGGAGCCAAATTGGCTTACCTTTCTGCTCTAATTCAATTGTATGAGGGCTGTGAAGGTGTTGGGAGGGCTTGGTTTGGCCTAACAAGGGCTTAAATTGGCCAATTTCAGCTCAACCGAAACAAGGCAACTTGGGTCCATCATAGCTACTTCACTATTCGATCACGCCGACGCTTCTTTGACGACCCTCAAAGAAAATAGAGATTAAAGGTGTGTAGTTACTTCTCCTCAAATCCAAAGAATCTGACAATGCCTTCTTTGGCTCAGAAAAGACCCTATATCAAAGCTCTGGTTTGAGCTTCACCGAAAATTAGAGTAGTTGAGAGAGAATGAAGTTTTCAGGTGTGGAGAGTATGAATGAGGAGGGGCTCTTTATATATGAAGCTTAGAGACTTCTTGGCCATCCGATTGGCGCTTTAATGGTGGTCATTCATTGCCTGAAACTCCCTGATCGAAGACTTTTCAGCTTCTCCAATGCTGTTCGATTTTTGGGCGAGTGAACAGTCCTATCACCCGAAGGAAGAAGACGACAGTGTTCCGAATTGGACCGGACCAGTCTGAACCGGGTTCAAAGCTTAAATCGAAAAGTTCATGCCTGATTTGACCAAATTTTTCAAAATTAAAAATTTTTAAATTTATTATCTATCAAATGTGACCTCAATTCTCAAATTGGAATGTTCTAAGCCACCTATAAAAATGAATTTAGCATCTGGTTCAATAGTGGTTCAAACTGGTTCAATCCGGTTCGGATCCAGTTTACCTGAACCGGTTTGGTTTTCATCTCCAATTCATCCTAAAGTCCTTTTTCATGATGGTGACCCCTTTGGGTCACTCGAGATCCATAAATTTTCTAATTTACCCTTTCTATATCGGTTCCTATTTATGAACCGAGTCGGTTCATAAATAGGTTCAATCTAGTTGGATCTAATTTATCTAAACTGGTCTAGTTTTTCTCTTCAAATTTGTCCTAAGGTTCTTTTACAAGGTTTTATGAACCCTTTGGATCACTTGCAAGTTGTAAATTTTGAAATTTCCCATTCTTTGATGATCGGGTTTGTGAACCGGTTCTGTGTTTATCCCTCGATTTGACCAGTTCTTTTTCCGATTTTCCATAACTCTAAAGGACAGTGTTTAAATTATAGTGTGGTCAAACACCAAACTGATTTGAAAAGTTTCTCTATTTTTTCAGTATAAATTTGAAAATTTCTTTAAATTATAGTGTGGCCAAATGGTTTACACAAACAACCCAAGAATATAGCGGTTCATAAGCTATAACTAAAAACCTTCGGACGCAACCTTCGAGATCTACCTCAAGTCTTGCTTGTTCTGTAGGTGTTGTCTAAGCTTGAGCCTCACAGAACTTCTTCATTCACCTGTAGTGGTTTAGGGGAGGGGGAGGGGATGTGCTCACAACTCATTGAATGATGTATTAAGAACGAGCCACTACATTGGTTACGACTCTAGACTTCACCTCAAAGAACTTGACATGGATAATTATTTCATGATTTTTATATTTATGAAACTTTTAGTTTTCCCTGACCCATATCACTCGACCTTAGGTTTCACAATTTATCACAACACACCATAAATCATTTATCAAGTTCTCAAATGTAACGAACATGATCTCACCATGTTCCAAACCACACACATGATTTATGTGGATGTGCTATGATATGTCATCGATAATTTGTATACTTTGTATATCCCCTCTGAACACGCACTCAAGTATACGTATACCCTAGCTGTCCACTACTACCACGTACTGGGTATACATAGAACCTGGGGCGATCTAGAAGCACAACTTGCACACTCATTAACATCATTTCTAGTCTTACCATAGGCATCATTACTACCTTGATAGATATTCTAACGACGCCCATATTTATAAACAACCGGTATAGACCAATTCAACAGTAAAAAATTATATTCACAAGTATATCACATAGAGTTTGGTACTTCACATTAACCAACTTCTATCATAAATAATATTTCAGGCACAAGGCCCTAACTCACGTAGCCTAAGCATGCGATTACGATTCATTTATTTTGGTCTGTATGAACCTTAACCTGTTTCTTAATTTTGAACACAATATTCTTTAGTGTGCATGCATCAATTTTATTTTTCACTTCTTATATGGGTTTTGAAAATTAGATATCATGTGTATTTCAGAGTAAAAACTCAAAACCGTAAAGTACTTTTGGCTATTCCAAACGGACTCATTGTCATTGCTCCTACTCTTTATTTTCACTGAAACTTATTTGTTCCAGCATGTTTCCTTTTATTCTTCTTTTGAGGTCTCGATTTGAGTGATCTTGTATCCTCTCTACAAGGTTTAGAGCAATTTAAGGAGTTCATTTCAAGCACCTTAGTTACACTTAAACTGGTACACCGTAACTTTCCTAAGAAATTACGGTTTTGCCTATCGAGCTCAATTTACTCGATTTACTTGTCGAGAAACCATCCATTTACTAACCTTCATTGAAGGTTAATCAATATGTGCTTAAGGTCATAACCTCTCAAGGTTATACTTTCTTAAGTGCTTAGAATTCCCAAGTTTATCACCTAGTGACCTTAATTTTCCCAATTTATATTTTGGTCACTAAGTTGGAAAAAATATTCATTTTGCCCTTCTTGACTTAACATCCTTCCCCTTTTTATTCAAGACTTTTCCAAGTCTTTCGTTTGAGTACTCAAGTTTCCTTAATCTCAATTCATGTACTCCAAATACCTTAGGAAAGTTTTTAAGTATCATTTTCCCTATTTACAAAATAGTCCCTCATTTTGGACAAAATTACAATTTTGCCCCTACTCTTTAAAACCCCTCCTTTTGGGATCCTAGATTTCTCAAATATTTCAATTGGGTCTTTGTACTTTGTTTAGTCTCATCTAGAACCTTAGATTTTCCAAAATGTGCTTTTAGGCATTCAAATCCCCTTATTTTCACTTTAGTCCCTAAACTTTTCATTTATTACATTTAGGTCCTTTCTACATTCTAAATATGCCACCCATCTTTCCAAATTTAACTAATCTCCCCAAAGGGTCCTTAAACTTCATTCAATCCCTTAAAATGTCCCCCAAGAAAACTTATTGCAACTAGGTTCTTCTAACTTATCCATATTTACATTTTAGTCCCCAAACTTTTCTTCCTAACAAAATTACCCCAAAAATTCCCAAACTCGGTTGTGGGATCCTTCTAGCCTTCCCCTAGGCCATCTTGGTCTCTGTTTGACTAGGTTTGGATGAAACAATGAGGATCAAAATTATTTCCCAAGTAACAACTCGTCAAACTCTAATCGGGTTGGGAACTCATCGTAGATGATGACTTGGTCATCGACGCATGTGCAATTCGGAAGCTAACTCCCGAAGGAGTCCATGGCCACCCAGATCACCTCCAATGGAGGTGTAAGCCACTTGAAATTAACATTTTACTAAACTCTATTATCACATAGGCTAATTTGAACTTCATAGAAATAATTTGGTCTCTACACTTATCCAAATCATGTGAGGCCGGTGATGTTAAAAAGTTGAGACTCAAGGAATCTCTTGAATTTTTCCTAGCCTTTGTTTGTAATCGAGACCACTAGAATTAGCTTCCAAAACAGGTGCTCTATTTTTTGCTTGAGAGGGCCCACACTATTCATTCTCACTGATGAACCTAGACTAATCGTCGGCGGTCGAGAGGTTGGCATTGGAAAGATGTCTCTCGTATCTTTTCAGTGACACCAAAAACATCAAGTTTGGTGGCCATACGAGGACATGGTGCTCTCTACAAGTAAGCTCATCAGAAATTGGAGCTCTTTAGATTTTAGAGAGAATTCTGATCCTAAAACCAATGGGAAACATCCAAGCTTTATATGCCTAGATTCTATCTTTATGTGGCTACCCAACCATAGACTCCTTTCATCATTGCATAGCATGTGTCTCTCAAAATGAATTAATTTCCCAAATGATAGTTTTTTGAAATTAGCTATGAAAATTTGGGTTAGAAGCCTTCAATCGGGTCGAATGCAGGGTGGGGAAGACAACACATGCGTGGATCTGTGTGTCGCGTTCTCCACGCATGTGGCATGTGTGTGCGGTCGGCGTGGTGTTCCAATTAGTTCACACGGTAGCAAACTAGTTTTTGGTGAAGTTCTTAGCCAGTTCGGTTATTCATGGTCGGTTCACCCCCTTTTCGACCAGACCTTGACCCAATAAAAATACCAAACAAATCCTTGTCCAATTTACTATTGAATGGACACATGAATTTCTTGATTCTGATTTGGTTTGACCCCTCTAAAAATTGGGGGTTTTACAGTTCCGGGCCAATTCACCTATGATTCGGTTGGTTTTAGGCCCAATCTATTTTTTCCTAAAAATCCTTCGTCCCATTCTCTCTTTATTGGGTTCTAGATCTTCCCTTTAATGATTTGTTTAGATTCTCTTAAAAATTGGGAGGCCTTTTCTTTAAACCCTATTTCCTCTTAATATGAAAGACAAAAATGATAACCGAAAAATTTCTTAAGAAAATCGTTGTCCAAAGTGAACTGGAATTATTCAAGAGAAACCAAAACAAGAATTTAAACTATCCCAAGTGATCAATGAAGATACAAAAATGATGGAAATTGATCATGAACCAAATTAGATGTGTGAATAAAATTGGTTTATGGTGAATTTGAAGTAAACCGGGTTTAACTGGGATGAATTGAGATGAATCAGTTCAAAAATTCATTTTTCTAGGTGACTTAAAAATAACAATTTGGGTAATTGAAGTCACCAATGTGTAGAAAATGAATTTAGATAAATTTAAAAATTTTTAATTTTGAGAAAACTAGTCGAATTGGGCCTCAACCAACTAATTTTCTATTTCGTATCACCGAACCTGGTCCGACCGAACCGGTCAATGGTCCAGCAAGTCAATGGATAGCCTGCTAGGTTAGCGCCTAGCCAGCATGTGTGACCAATAAGCGTGCAACGTGTGGCGACGTGCACTCAGTCAACCCCTCAATCAGCATCTGAAAGCACATGCCAATTAGAGTGTGACACGTGTCCCTAATCAATGTTGAGAAAAAGAAAAAGACACATCATCGGTAATGGACCATTGGAAGTGTGACACATGTCCTTAAACAATGGTCAGCTGAGGATAATCCCCATAAGCTGAGCTCACCAATGAGAGGCTAATACGTGGCAAGGGTGCCAGGTCAGCGACCGACTAGGATGTTGATGAACGATAGACTAATTAAAAGTCGACATGTGGCAAAGCTACGTTGGATGGCCACAACTAATTAGAGGATGACACGTGTCAATGACACAATACATTAGGTTAGAAAACTGACGAATTTAATTTAGTCAATTAGAGGACATCATGTGTAATGGTCAACAAATGGCTAGATTCGGCCAATAGCCACGTCGAATTAGACGACTAATGAGAGGCTGCCACATTTTAGGTCAATGGGTTAAAGGGTGTCCCAAAAAGCTAAGAACAACGTGACGCCTGGCAGCCCACACGTGCGAAGATTGCAAGTACGTGCACAATGTCATCTTCTTTATTCAAACTTCTAGCTCAATTATTTTTAATTAAGTCCCGGGGCTTCTAATATCCCACCTGTGTCCTTAATTTTCTCAAAATAGTATATAGGGCATAAATTTCCCAAATTTCTAATTTGGTCCCCCAACTTCTACAAAATTATCATTTTACCCCTAAGTTCCAAAAATGGTCAATTGGCCCCAATTCTCTCAAAAATTGACCAATTGGTCCTCTAACATCTTTCTCATTGCCAATTGACCTTCAATTTTGAGAAATTGCATGGAGGTCCCTCAATTTTTCGAAATCCTCAATTTTCCCAAATTTCTTTCTCCAATTTCACCCCTTTACTCTGTTCGAATTTGATTTCTTCAAATTGGCCATTCAAATGGGGTTAATTGCTCCAATTAATAGCATGGATCAGTTTCTACACTTCCATACGATAAAATGGAGCTTTGAATTGCAGAATTTGGGTCTGAAATGAGCTCAATTGAAGCTTCGCTAGAAAACTATACGTAGAGAGAGAAAGCTTTGAAAGCTTATTATTGGAGGTGCGGTAGTCTGAGCTCTTGATCTGGGAAGGTATCTCTCATCCTTAGGGTCCTTTTAGGATCAAGAATTGCTACAAATGATGCTAGGATCAATGTGAATTTGGTTAGTGAAGTTCAGTACTTTCTCTCTCTGTAACTGATCTGCAACGATGGAGGAGGGTCGAATTAGCTTACTTTTCACCACCATGGAGGTCGTGTGATGGTCGTGGGGGCTATGGGAGGGCTTGGTTTAGTTGTAGGAGGGCTGAATTGACCAAATTCAAATCGGCCAAAATAGGGCAGCTTCGGTCAGACGGAGCTACTCCACTATTCGACCTCGCAAGCGCTTCTCCAACGATCCTTGGGTCGAAAGTAGGTTGTTGTCAGGTAGCTGACTTCCCCTAGATCAGAGCTCTAATTTGAGCTTCACCGGAAAATAGAACACTTTGGAGGATGAGAGGATTTGAGGTATGTGGAGGATGAATGGAGGGGAGCTCTTTATATAGGGAGCTCTAGGACCCTTTGTTCTATTAGTTTCCATATTGGTCGAGCTTATCCTCTTCAGAAAATGCCCAAATCGGAGGGAATATTCGCTCACTAGAGAAGGAAAGTTTTTCTACCATATGAGTAGTGTTGTCAACCCAAGGAAGAAGATGACACTGTTCTGGACCAGACCGAACCAGACCGAACCGGTCCTTCCGGGTTCGGTGACTAAAATTAGTCGGTTCATGCCTAATTCGACCACTTTTCTCAAAATTAAAAATTTCTAAATTAATCTAAATTCATTTTCTATCTAGTGGTGGCCTCAATTTTCCAAATTGAGATTTTAAAGCCATATAGAAAAATGAAACCGGTCCGGTTTTCCCATCCAATTTACTTCATGGTTCTTCCCCATGATTTTCATGACTTTTTGGTCACTTGAAATTTTCCAATTTCCCATTTTATCTCCTCTTTATCATTCTTGTTTCCTTAAGTGGTTCGATTTTCTTATTAAATTGACCAGTTCTTTCCTGATTTTCCTTGATCTGAGATGACGGGTTTCACAATTAGCATCAAATGATATGGCATTGGTATCTCTTCCATTGCTTCTCACTTGTTTCATTGGTTTCTCTACAACCACAATAGATTTTAGCAAAGGTCTAGATAGGATGTTAGAAGATGGTGCTCTCTTGGTTGCTAATAGTCCAATTGATGACATTGATGCAGGCGTTCTAATAGCCCTATCTGTGAGATCCATAATTCTATTTAAGCGATTGGAAGATATTTTTCTACTGGTTCTACTAGGCCACCAATGTTGATCTATCAATCGTGAATGTAGAGCATCAACAAGCTTTGTGGTCTTTTACTAATTAGACATAGCTTTGCCCTTCAATAGACTTCCATGTCTTTCTGTTATAGGCTTTCGAGAAACTGGTGACTCTGCTTGTTTATGTGTAACATTTGAAGATGGCCTTAGAGTCCTATCAAAAGTGGTACTGGGTGTTCTTTCCTTCTTGGTGATAGGAATAGAAATAGAATTGTACTAGAAAGAAACACTCAACCTTCTCATTGTAAATGGCCATAGACTCCCCTAATCTATGTGTTAGTGGTCTTTCTAGAGGAAATTTGTATATCTACAGAATCATGTATAAGAGTAGGTCCCTAAAAGGCTCAGAGAAACACTATGCCACGGAGCACCGATCATTGAAGGAGTGAGTAATTTGTATCTTGACTAACATCCCTTGTTCAAGGGCGATGAACAATGGTGATGCCATTATTCCTATCAGCTAGACCCAGTGGTAGCCTTGGACACACAACTGAACGCTTTTGGTACTCTTGATCTAAATCGCATGCATACATTCCTTGTCCAAGTTAGCAAAACCGATGGTCTTCTCCCACTAGTGTCACAATTTGATAGACGAGGAAATCATGTATCTCGAAATCAACAGAGTTACATCTCTGATTGCTCAATAAGGAGATCATTTTCTCTATAGAAGATCATTGAGCAATCGATTAGTTTCTGGTCGATTTCTTTCCAGGATTGCAAGACCGAACAAAGAAGAATCAAGATGGACCTTTGATGATCATCATGATCTCCTGATCTCGGGGCCTAAACCACTACCATCAAATCATTCAAGATTGGATAGATCAAACCAACTAGTGAGATCTTTTGGGCCTTAATCTAGTACGATGAAGAGGAAACCTCCGCGGGAAGATTATAGGAGACTTGAAATATTAGTGGGGAGTCACGTATGATCTGAGAGTGTGTAGTTAGGGATTGTAAAATTAGAAAATGCCAGAGTTTCATCATAAGGAGGTATTTATAATAATGTCTGCTGATTCTGGTTTTTATTGGGTTTTAGTTGATGGTTAACACAGGTCGTTTCACCAAACTTCCCATGTTTTTAAAAATTATTTACTTTTGGAACCCAATTAATAATTTTTACTCTTTCCAATACCTCACACAATAAATAAAATTTCAAAAAATTCAATTCGATTTCTCTCTCTCAGCTTCTCGATTTTTGCGTCCATTCCCTCGAAAAACTTAATTTCCTCAATTTTCTTCTAACTGGGTCATTCAGATTTTCCTTTGATTGTTTTGGGAAAATCTTCAAAAATCTTTGTTTCATTTCATTTGTTTGCTCGATCCAATTTTCGAAGCTCGATTTTGTTCCTACTCTCGACTCAACTTTGGTTTGGACACCATCAATGCACAATTCTACTATATGGGGAAATTCTATTTTTACATGAGAGGTCTGCATCTCGCATTTAACCATGTTTTTAGCATGAAAATTGTGAGATGCATTTGGTATGCAAAGTGTGGGGGAGATAGCATGTGTTGCACTAAGCTCCCAATTATGTTGTACATGTGGCACTATTACAAGAAATGGTTATGAGCATCACGATTATAACTTGATGTCATGCGTGTTTTATTGTTTTAATGGTTTATATACCCATTATTGTGAAAATGGGTGTCATCAGCACTCTCGAAGGGGTAGTAATGACGCCTAGTATAAGACTGGAAGTGGAGTAAGGAGGGTGTAAGTGATACTTCCAAATCGTCTAGGTTCCATGTATACTTCCGGGCATGACAACAAGGGACAATCGGGGTATACGTATATTCAAGTGTGTGGCAGTAAGGGACAACTTGTCACGCCCCGACCAGGTTTAGTCGGATCCCTGTGATCAACCCGCCACTCTCCAGGTTTATTAAAGGGTTTCCCCTTTTTATAGACCATAAAGAGTAAGGCGTCCTTTAAACCTGCACCTTTTCTAGGAATAACATAAACAAAACTACATAATAATTTAGATTTATCATACCTGTATTAGAGGCGTCTTAGTTGTTGGTCTTTAAAGGTAGACTTTCCAAAATCTCCTGAAAGGGATATGGGAGGGGGGGGGGGGGGTGAGTACTACTACTCAATGAATGGTTTTTTCAAAACTTTTTATCTTTAGGAAAAAGTTAAATTTTGGAGTGTGCCAGACTCCTTTCTTTCAAAACCATTTCATTTGAAATCTCGGGTTTTATCACCATTTCCTTATTTAATCATGGTGTGTCATCACCCAACACACATCCTTTATCATGAAGGTTAAACACACATTCGCAGGTCAGTACGTCCACTAAACCCACTTGTGGCTTTAGAGCGACTTTACCGGCCACCTAGATAGAAGTACGTCCACTTCTACCCTGAGAATGAGTGGATGTTCGCAACATCCAACCCTCACTCCCGAAATCAATTCTTCGTGTCTGTATGAGGACAAAGACCTCATCCTGTCCCCACCCCAGTCTCATGCACTTGGTGCTACTCGAAATTTCGCACGGTCACCTGGTACGACGAACTGCCCTTATACCCATAAGGTCGTCCAATGCCCTTATGATGCATCACTACCCCTCTTGGGCATCTTGATGGTCTCGTACTCACAGTGCATGCACAATCAGTGTTTTCTTATCATGCCATATAATCTGTGGCGCCAGTAGTCCAACGGCCCCGATCCTCAACACAACGCAGTTGTTTGTCTTGACTGGTCCGTCGACCTGTCATGTCGCACTACCGCTAGTTAACTGAGTATGTCGGTCCTATCTTGGTACCATGGCCAAACAATTCTTTTATTTAAAGTTTTATGGCTTATAATTCATGTTTGTTTACGAGCTCTGGTTCGTGCCAACTAGCCTTGGGCCTACTGTACAACATTTTCAAAATCGGGCATATTAGCCCCCAAGTTCCAAAACTGAGGCCCTCGACCTATTAGAGCTATTCGAGCTCCCATCAAGAAAGTCTCCCAAATAGTTTAAGCATTGGCACACAATCAGGGGAGAGCACTTCCGACAAAATTATATTTTCATTTGTCCATTATACCGACCGAGTATAAGGACATCTCAGCTTATAACCGATGAACGGGTTTTCAACTTCCCTCGAGTAAGTTTCATCATACCAACCGAGTATGATCTACTTAAAATCAGTAAGTAGATTTTCCGCATGTTTTTCACATGACTACACCAAGTTGTAATGTTCAAAATGCCACATAGTAGTGAGTTTTCATTCTGATATATTTTTCATTCCCAACTGGGTATGATATAAAAATCCCACTAACAACCGATAAGTGGTTTTTAACTTTAAGTTGTGCTCATCATCCCAATCGGGTATGACGTTTGTAAACCCACTCACTCGTTAATGCCGTGAATTCCACTAGATCGGTTCTTTGTATTCACACGAGAATGTCCTTGTTGGCGTTCCTGGTATTTCGTGTTCCTACACGATATGAACATCTCGGTTCATTATCCTTCGGCCAAATAGCCTTCATTCATTCCAAATGAATGAGAAAGTCAACTTTCATTTACTTGCAATTAGATCCCTAAAGTTATTTCTCTTAAACTTTAAGTCCATAATGCCGATTTTTCCTCAAATTGAGTCTCGAGACTTTTAAAATTTATCACATGACCTAAATTTATTCCATTTCACAAAAGAGGTTTAAATTTCCAAATTTCCAATTTGGTCCCCCCAACTTTGACAAACTTACCATTTTGCCCTTCAATTACAAAAATGGTAAATTTTACCCCAAAAATTCTAAAATTTCTCAATTGGTTCTTTAACATTTTTATCATGGCCAATTGACCCTCAATTTTAGGAAATTGCATCTCAGTCCCTCGAATTTTCAAAAATCCCCAAAATTTCCCAATTTTCCCTCTAATTCCAACTATTTAACACAACCAAATTTGATTTTATCAAATTGACCGATCAAACACCTCTAATTGTTGAAATTGAAGTTGAAATTGAGTTTCTCCATGTTCATACGATTCCATAGAACATTGAATCGCGAGTTTTAACGCTGAAATGAGCTCAAACGTAGCTTTGTTGGTAAATAGACTGTAGAGAGAGAAAGCTTCAATTATTCATCGGTGAGGGCATGACAGTCTGAGCTTACAATCTAGGTAGATAGCTCTCGTCCTAAGATTCATCCTAGAATCAACAATCACATCAATTGATGCTGAATTGAGTTTGAATTTCATCATTGAAATTCTGCCGGTTCTCTCTCTAGCACCGATCAGAAATTGCAGAGGGGAGTCGAATTGGATTACCTTTCAGTCTTAATTCGGCCGTGAGAGGGCAAAGGAAGTGTTGGGAGGGCTTGGTTTGGCCTAAGGAGGGCTCAAAATGGCCAATTTCAACTCGGCCAAAACAGGGCAGCTTCCGTCCACTGGAGCTGCTTCACTATTCCATCACGTCGACGTTTCTCCGGCGACCCTCGGAGCAAACGGAGACTATAAGCGTGTGGCTGACTTCTCCCCGGTTCTAAAGAACCCGAACTCACCTTCTTTGGTTCAGAAAAGACCCTATGTCGGAGCTCTAGTTTGAGCTTCACTGGAAAACTAAGCAATTGAGAGAGAGTGAGCTTTTTAGGTGTGGAGAGGACGAATGGAGAGGGGCTCTTTATATAGGGAGCTCGGGGACCCGTTGGCTGTCCCTTTGGCACCGTTATGACAGGCATTGAAGACCTGAAACATACCGAATAGAAGCGTTTCTTCTTCGTTGACACTACTTCGATTTTCCAGCGAGTGAACAGTGCTGTCATCCTAAGGAAGAAGATGACACTATTCCAAGTTGGACCGTACCGGTCTGAACTGGGTTCGAAGCATAAACTGGTCGGTTCACCCCTCATTCGATTGAGTTTTTCAAATCTAAAAATTTCCAAATTCATTTTCACTCCAATGGTGGCCTCAAATCTCAAATTTGAATTATTTAAGCCACATAGAAAAATGAATTTAGGATCCAGTTCAATAGTGGTTCAAACCGGTCCAAATCGGTTCGGATCTGATTCACCTGTACCATTTTGGTTTTCATCCACAATTCCTTCACAAGTCCATTTCCATGTCTTTTGTGACTCCTTGGGTCATTGAGGGTCCATAAAATTCCCGGTTTACCATCTCTTTATCGATTCTGGTTCATAAATCGACTCGGTCCTTAAACCTATTCAATCCGATTCGGGTCCGGTTCACCTGAACCGATCTGGTTTTTCTCTCCCACTTTGTTCTAAGGTTCCTTCTCAATGTATATAAATCTCTTTGGGTCACAAGAGATCCATAAATTTCCCTGTTTTCCCTTTCTCTATCAGTTCTAGTTCATGAACCAACGCGGTTCATAAACTTGTTTTATTCAATTGTATCGGTTCATCTAAACTGGTATGATTTTTCTCTTCCAATTTGTCATATGGTTCTTTTCCAAGGTTTTTATGAATCCTTTGGATCACACGGGAGTTGTAAATTTCCAATTTGCCCGTTCCCAATTGATCGGATACGTGAACCGGATCGATTTTCTTACTCGATTTTATCGGTTCTTTTCCCGGTGTTCCTTGACTCAAAAGGGAGGGGTTAACAACTCTCCTCTCCTTTTAGGAGTTTTTTCCCCAAAACTTAGTTATCAACCTTGCACGAGGAATCATTTCCTTTGATGTCCCTTTGGTGTTTACTTAACATGCAAACTCTTCTCTTATTCTTTCGATTAGCCCTTTTTTACATCCTTCACTTAAGGAAATTTCTTTTCCTTTATATTATTTACTCCTTTCACGGAGTTTATCATAACTAGACATACCTTATTCTAGGGTATATCCTTAGATTCATATCTTTCTTTGCTTAGAGCAACGTTCTTCCCTTTGAGATTCTGTACTCAATTGGTAATTTAATCATTCCCATGTCTAGTTTTCTTTTTGGTAGTTGAAACCTTTAGCTCGATGTTCTTTCGAGCATTACGTACTTGTTTCCACAGTTTTTCTTTATTATAACTTTTTCATCCCATTTTGACCCTTCCTTCATTCGTTGTCTATTATAACTTTGGTCCAATTTTTTTATATTCGACCTTGTCATGCTTATTAGCCGACTCTTCCTTCCTTTGAGTCATATTCTCCTCAGGATTGTTGGGCTTACTTGCCCCTTACATCATGGCATTTTGTAGGACATATCTCTGTCCATTAGATTTCTAGAACATCTCCTTGAGGGTCTCTCTTAACTTTTTGACCTTCCAAGGATCGTATAACTTCATCCCTCTTTTCTTTTGATAGCATTCCTCAACTATTGTTTTTACCATTATCCTCTCCTCCATCATGCCTTTGAAGTTATGTCTCACATAACCGCATGGATTCCTCTTACCTACTCATCTTTCCCCAACTTCTTTATTGGGTCTTTTCGGTTCCAATTGATTGGGTTTTCCAATACTATACCGACAAGCTAGGATTCATCCTTTCTTAGGTCCATCCTCATTCCCAATGATATACTTTACTCAAGGATTTTACTTTGGCCTTAATTCACTCTTACTTGTTCGTAATCATTTCACAATTGTTTATACCGAGTTGATTCCTTTCGGTCTACATGTCGATTTGCTTGGTTTGGGGAGTTTCCTTTTTTACTATTTCATTCTCTACTATTTCCTTCAAAGTAGAGACTTTCACCTTAGGAGTTACATGTTCAACCTTCTTACCATTTCTTGAAGGTTTCCATTCTTCATCTCCTTACACCCTTTCTATATTGGGGCATTTGCTTGCTTTCAGTCCTCCGTTGTCTTAAATTTTCCATTCCATCCCTTATTCCTTATTTGAGTAGCTTCCGATTATCGGTCTTATTTTGTGTACTCCACCCTATGCCCAACCATCCACTCTTTAGGCTCTATTATGCGAGTGTGGACCACAATCCATCTTGATATTAGTGGTTGTTCCAGCTTAACCACTTCTTATTTAGGGAGCTTACTTTCCCAAGGTTTCTCGGATGTTCTTTCCTTTATTTTCTTAATATGGGTAGTCTACCCATTCTTACTTGTTACGACATCTATTGATGCTCTCTTCTACCTACTCGTTCCTTGGGTTTAACTTACTCCTTAGGTTCTCCTAGTATGTTTCCCTTGGTTCTTTCACCTCTCCATGCACTTCATTTGCAATTTCGTCTCCTCATCCCTCGTCACTTGGTCCCATTACCTCTTAGTTGGGACATGTATCCCTCCTCAGGGTTCCCTTCCTTGGTGAGATTCTTTCCCCTTCTCCCAAAATTCCTTCTTCATTCGTTTTCATGTGTATATATCGTTGAATGACATCCTTTGATGCCATCCCCTTCCATTTACCTTTACTCTTGAAATCTTGCGGGTACATCCTTTGTACCCTATCCTCCTTCCAACTTGTACCCCTGTACACGTCTATTTCCTTTAAGTAGAGCTCAAATCCTCCTTGTTTCAAGATCTCTTAATCATCCTACAGGAGGTTTACTTAATCTTTTCCTAGCTTTGAGTTTGGTCGTCAATCCATTCTTGGCCATTGATCTCTTTAAGGATTTCCTCCATCCTTCTTTTCCAAATATTTGGCCTTTCCACCTCTCCCTTCTTTACTAGAGATTAAATTTATGACATTCACGAGGGTTAGTTCATTAACTGACTCGTCCCTACTATTCTCCTTGTCTAATTATCTTGAGACAGTTGTCACTTGAATCTTCTTGTCCTCAATGCCCATCCCATTGCCCTTTTTAGGGTGTAGTCCTTACTACTTCCCAGTACTCCTTAGGGTGTCGTTTATTCTCCTTAACTATCTTGTTGTTACGATTTGATTCCTTCCGCTATGTTGGTCCGAAACTTGACTTCTCTGCTTTTTCCAAAGCAAGTCATAGTTATCATCCCAAAATATCCCATTTGTCGTCTAATGTTCGGCTTGTATTCTCTTGTAGAGGTGATTTCTTCCTTGCTCCCAGATGGCTGGAAATTTCTTCTTAAGGAAAAATTATCTTCATCTACCCTTTGTTTTATTTGCGGTTGATCGAGGTCCTACCTTCCGTCCTTTTCCTCCCTCATCTAGTTGAGGCACACCATTACACCATCATTGAGGGACAAAAAGTTTTAGGAACTCAAAATTTACTTTCGAAATACGATTACCAACTTGGGGCTTTAGCTTTTCTTAAAGGAGATTAGGTCGGGAAGTACCCGTCACTATGCTAGGATCTTCAAGAGCTTTCTCTTGAGTATAGTTGAAGTTTCGAGCAGGAGTCATATTTCATGGGGTGGAATACTTTCGGATTCATGTAGCTATAGAGGAGTTTGTTCTTGGAAGGTATTGTTCTAAATCCTCGCGATGTGGGGCAATCCTTCACTTCATGCCCCATTTCCCTTACACCTATAACAGGTTATCTTGATATTTGTCCTTAGTAGTTACTACCACTTTCTCGAGTAATGTTCCTATTGTCCTCACCTTGTAACAGGTCATTTCCTTGCCAGTAGTTACTACCAGAGTTCTCACTCCTTAGTCACCTTGTCGGTTTTCTTGTCAAGCCTTCTTTGCCTACTAGTTTTCCCCTAAGAGTTCTCCTAGACTCTTTAGTCTTTTGGTTCATTTCCTTATTTGGGATGGGATTCTCCCCAGGCATTTGGGAAGCTTCTAGAGTTGTCTTCCTACGAGGACAGGGTACTGAGCAGAGTCATTCTTAGTTTTCTTGGTTACTCTCCTAATAGCCATCTGAAAATTTTAAGATAAATCCTACCAGTTACTATATTTTCTAGTCTTAATTATGTATTAAAGGAAACATGCTATGATACCACTCTAGTTGTCATGCCTCAACCCAGTTTAGTCGGATCCCCATGATCAACCTGCCACTCTCCTGGTTTATTAAAGTGTTTCCCCTTATTATAGACCGTAAAGAGTAAGGCATCCTTTAAACCTGCACCTTTTCCAGGAATAACATAAACAAAACTGCATAATAATTTAGATTTATCGTACCTGTATCACATTCATCTTCGTTGTTGGTCTTTAAGGGTATACTCTATGAAATCTCCTAAAAGGGATATAAGGGGGGGGGGGGGGGTGAGTACGACTACTCAGTGAATGGTTTTTTCAAAACTTTTTATCTTTAGGAAAAAGATAAATTTTGGAGTGTGCCAGACTCCTTTCTTTCAAAACCATTTCGTTTGAAATCTTGGGTTTTATCACCATTTCCTTATTTAATCATAGTGTGTCATCACCCAACACACATCCTTCATCATAAAGGTTAAACACACATTCGCAAGTCAGTACGCCCACTGAACCCAATTGTGGCTTCGGAGCGACTTTACCGGCCACCCAGATAGAAGTACGTCCACTTGTACCATGAGAATGTATGGATGTTCGCGACATCCAACTCACAATCCCAAAATCAATTCTTCATGTTCATATGAGGACAGAGACCTCATCCCATCCCAACCTCGGTCTCATGCGCTTGGTGCTACTCCAAATTTTGCACGGTTACCTGGTACGATGATCTGCCCTTATACCCACTAGGTCGTCTAGTGCCCTTATGACGCATCACTACCCCTCTCGGGCATCTTGATGGTCCCGTACTCATAGTGCATGCACAATTAGTGTTTTCTTATCATGCCATATAATCTGTGGTGCCACTGGTTCAATGACCTCGACCCTCAACTCAACCCTCAGCTCGGGGACTTCCCAGGATCGAAGTAACAAGTAGGGAAGAGATCACCTAAGGAAGAAAAAAAAATGACGGGTCACTACTAGTTAATCCAAACCTTTAAATTAGCCAAATAAGTTTTCCCTACCCAGAGAATGGGAAACAAGACAATAAGACTTGGAAGGAATTTTTAGAAGAATCTGTCTAGAGTCCCCCAAGACATATCCTAACTTAGGGAAAAAAGAAGAGGTACAATGCAAGGGAGCAGAACTAGTGAAAGTCTAAAGAGCTAAGGGAAAGCCCTATGGCTAAAAGTAAGAGAATCAAGGAGAACTTGACTGTTACAAGGGAAATCAACACAATGGAAGCTGACCAGGAGGAAAGTAAGAAGGATAAAGGAGTACAGAAGAAGTTAAGTCAATTTAGGCTAAGACAAGGAGGAAGGAAAGAGAAAAAGAAGTATGGTAGGAAGAAAACCCAAAGGAATAATACAAGTACCTGTAAATATTCAGTTAGAGGTAGGACACAAATTATGAGAAACTTGACAATGACCATGAGACTTCATGAAGGAAGGATGTGGAATAAAAGGGAATAGGAGCTAAGAAAGAATCCAAGGTATATATAACCATATTGATGTCAGGAAGGTGAAAGAAAAATAGAGGAAAAACTTTCAAGAAGCGTTAGGGAGGTTGAACGTGAAACTCCCAAGACTGAAAAATCCTTGCAAAGAAGGATAAAGATAGGAAGAGAGACCACATAAGTAGAAAATCCCCATCTAAGATGATCAACTGATGAACCATCAGAAATTGAATTGGAAAAAGAACCTCATTAAAAGACATAGGTGAGTAAGGAAGTACCGGGAAGGTCAAGGGTGACCTACTCTCAAAGAGCAGAGAAATCAAATAAAGATTTCAGATGAAACCAGTTGAAGGAAATAACTCGTAACAACAAGATAATCTGGGAGAATAAACAACACCCAAAAAATGGACAGGGAAGTAGCGAGCACTATGCCCTAAAAAGGGGAAATAAGATGGACATTAAGGAAAAGAAGACTTAAGAAACGATGGCCTCATAATTGCTTGACAGGGAGAATAATAGGATCAAGACAGTTAATGAATGGACCTTTGTGAAGGTCAATACACTAATTAAGAAGAGAGAGATGGAAAGGCTAAAAAAATATTGGGGAAAAGAGTACGAAGGAAAGCCTTAAAGGGATTAATGCCTAAGATGGGAGTAATGAATCAAAAGCCATGAGAATGCTAAGCAGAGCCTCCTGTAGGACGATCAAGAGATCGTAAAACCAAGAAAGTGTGAAATCCACCTAAAAGAAATGGATGGGTTGTAGGAACAAGTGAGAAGGAAGATGAGGTATACAAGTGGTACCCTTGAGGTTTCAAGAGCAACGGGAAGCAGGAGTAAATGGTATGAAAGGAGGTCATTTAAGGATTGATATTTTCAATGGAAAAAGATTGAAGGGAGTTTAGGATTAAAAGAGTATAAATTCTATCAAAGAAGGAAGCCTTGGAGGGACATACGTGTCCCAACTAAGAAGTAATGAAACCAACCGAAGTGGAAAAAAAGATAAGATCATGAATGAACCGCCGATGGAGGTAGAAAGATCAAGTACAAAGGAAAGGTACTCAAGAGGACCCAAGGAGTAAGAAAAGTCCAAGTAATGTATAAGTAGGAAAAACAATAACAAAAGATGACGTGCAAGTAAGAAGGGGTGGATTGCCCATAAAGAGGAAATAGAGGAAAGCACACTAAGAAACCATGGAAAAGTAAACCCTCCAATTATGGAGTGATTAAGTAAGTGATCACTGACATCAGGATTTGGTGGTGGTCAAACGCTAGATTGATGGAGTTGAAGGAGAGGACAACTAGACATAATGTGGAGTACACAGACGAAGATCGATAATCAGAAATGTCTCAGGTAAAGAATAAGGGAAGAGACCGAAATTTCAGTTAGGGAAGGATTCAAAGGACAAATACCCTAGTATAAAAGGCGTGTGAAGAAAGGAAGGAATGAAACCTTCAAAAAAATGATAGGAAGGTTGAGCATGTTGTTCCTAAAGTGAACGTCTCTACTGTAAGGGACATAGTAGAGAGTAAAACCGAAACGAGAGAGCTATCACAAATAAGCAATTGAAACTTAAGATTGAAGGAGATTAACTCTTATAAGAATTGTGAAGTGATCATGAGAGAGTAATAGTTGACTAAAAGAAAGGAAATTCCTTAAGAAAAAGATGTCAATGAAATTGAGGAAGGATATAAGAGGGTAAAAATTGGATGAAAGAAGTTAACATCGAAACCCTATGAAAACGAGTAAGTAGCACTCGAGGGGACACTGAGCTAAGGGTTTTAACACTATATGCAAGAATGATGAGGTATCTAGGAACTCTCAATACTGAAATCCTAAGTAAAGAACCTCAAGGTGAAGAACCTTGCTCTAAACAAACAAGGATGTGAATCTAAGGATATACCATTGAGCTCTCAGGTAAGATATGTTTAATGGAGATGAGCTCCATGGAATGAGTAAGCAAGGGGAAAAAAATTCCTTAAAGTGCGTATTAGATTGAGGCTAAGTGAAAATAACTAAAATATTTGTGTGACAACAAACTCTAGATTGACATTAAGAGAAATTATTTCATGTGCTAGGGATGTGGAATTAAGTTTTGGGGACAAAACTCCTAAAAGGAGGGGAGAGTTGTAAACCATGTCCCTTGAAGATAAGGAAATCAGGGAAAGAACCGGTCAACTCGAGTGAGAAAACTGAACCGGTTCACAAACCCTAATCATTAGAGAACAGGTAAAATGGGAAATTTACACATCCTGAGTGACCCAAAAAGTCATAAAAACCATGGAAAGGGACTTTAGGACAATTTGGGAAAGAAAACCAGATCGGTTCTGGTGAACCAGACCTGAAACGGATTCAATCAGTTTGAACCACTATTGAACCAATTTCTAAATTCATTTTTCTAGGTGGTTTAAAAATTTCAAATGGGAGAATTGAAGCCACCATTGGATAAAGAATGAATTTAGATGAATTTATAAATTTTTAATTTTGAAAAACTTGGTTGAATCGGGTTTGAACTGACCGATTTAAGCAATGAACCCTGTTTAAGTCCAGATTGGAACAATGTCGTCTTCTTCCTTCAGATGACATCAGTATTCACTCGTCGAAAAACTAACAGCTCTAGAGAAGATGAAAATTCTCTGTTTAGGGTGTTTTAGGCCATGAATGAATGCCATCAAGCCGCCAATCAAATGGCTAGAAAGTCCCTGAGCTCCCTATATAAAGAGCTCCTCTCCATTCCTTCTCCTCACACCTGAAAACTCCTCTCTCCCTCTACTACTCCAATTTCCAATGAAGCTTGAACCAGAGCTCTGAAATTGGGGTTTTTCTGATCCAAACAAGGTGAGGTCGGGTTCCTTATACTCTGGGAGAAGTAAGCTACCCGATGGTGGTCATTAGTCGATCCAAGGATCCCCGAAGAAGCACCGACGTAATCAAATAGTGAAATAGCTATAGCGGACTGAAGCTACCCTATTTTGACCGAGCTAAAAATGGCCATATTGAGCCCTTCTCAGGCTAAACAAAGCTCTCCCAATATCTCTACAGCCCTCACACAGACGAGTTAAACCAATTCAGCTCCCCTTTGTAAATTTCGATCAGTGTTAGAGAGAGTAACAGTAAAATTTCACTGACCACATTCACACTCAATTCAACATGAATTGTTGCAATACTAGATCCTAGGAGGATCCGCAAGGTGAGAGCTACCTGTCTCGATCAAAAACTCGGACCACCGCACCTCCGACAATAAGTTTTCGAAGCTTTCTATCACTAAGTTTAGTTTTCTAGTGAAGCTCCATTTGAGCTCAATTCGGATCCAAATGACGCAATTCAAAGCTCCATTGAATCTGTGGAAGTGTAGTAACTAATCCATACCTTCAATTGGATCAATTAACCCTAATTGAATGGCCAATTTGATGAAATAAAATTCGGCCAGTGTGAAAGGGGAAAAATTGGGGAAATTTTTGGGGAAATTTGAGAATTTCACATAATTGAGGAATCATAGTGCAATTTCACAAAATTGAGGGCCAATTAGCCATTAAAAAGATGTTGGAGGACCAATTGGTTGATTTTGAAAGTTATTGGGGTCAAATTGCCATTTTTGTAAAGTAGGGGCAAAATAATTAAAAAGTTTGGGCATTATGTTCATATGTGAGGAACAAAGGCTATTATACCAAATGTTAATAAAAAAGGATATCCAAATCATGTAGGGACATGAAGGACCGGAATACCAGCAATGATAATCTCACGTGGAAGGAGAAAGTCAATTAAGAGGAATACACTGCACTTATCGGATGAGTGGGTTAATTGACATCATACCCGATTGAGATGATTAGTACTTGGTAAATGAAAAACCACTTCTATATGAAATTTTAACATCACACCTGGTTGGAGTGATGTGAAAACTACGTGGAAAAACTAGTTATCGGTTGTAAGTAGATTATACCCGGTTGGTATGATGAACTTCCTAAAAGGAAGTAGAAAACCCGCTTACTGGTTGTAAGCGGAGATGTCATCACACCTGATTCGTGTGATGGACGAGTTGAAAAGTGATTTTATCAGAAGTGTTCTCCCCTGACTATTTGCCAATGCTTAAAATTTTGGGAGACATTCAATATGAACAATTTGTTCATTATTCCTTAGCTTGATAGCCTTCATTAATTATGAATGAATAAACTTTTCAACTTTTCAAATATTTGCAATTTGGTCCCTAAGGTTCTCTTTTCTTTTACTTTAGGTCCTAAATTCATATTTTCCCCTAAATTGACTCCCAAAAATTCAAAATTATACTTTGAGACCTCAATTTATTTAGAATAACAAAAAAGGGTTCAAGTTTCCCAAATTCCCAATTTGGTCCTCATTTTTTTCAAAAATTACCATGTTGCCCCTCCTTTACAAAAATGGTAAGTTTTAACCCAAAATTCCAAAAATTGCCCATTTGGTCCTCCATCATATTTATAATGCCAAATTTTGGCACTCAATTTTATGAAATTGCATTTTAGTCCCTCGAATTTTTGAAATCCCCAATTTTCCCCCAATTTCAACTTCCCAACCTAGCCGAATTTAATTTCATCAAATTGACTTATCAAATGAGTTTAATTGTTGAAATTGAAGTTAGATTGGAGTTCCTACATCTTCATACAATTCAATTATACTTTGAATCCCAAGAATTGATGCCGAAACGAGTTCAAACGGAGCTTTGCGGAAAAACTAGACTTAGAGAGAGAAATTTTTGAAAGCTTATCGTCGGGGGCGCGGCGGTCCGAGCTTTCAATATGGGCAGATAGATCTTGTCTTGCGGTTGCTCCTAGGATCAAGAATTGCATCAATTGATG
Source organism: Trapa bicornis (assembly GCA_030064425.1). Taxonomy (NCBI): domain Eukaryota; kingdom Viridiplantae; phylum Streptophyta; class Magnoliopsida; order Myrtales; family Lythraceae; genus Trapa; species Trapa bicornis. Next base: position 10,135,593 of record CM057741.1, on the reverse strand, counting down.
TCGAATTGAGTGAGAATTTAGTCATTGAAAATCTATCAATTTTCTCGATAGCATCGATCGGAATTTAAAGAGGGAAGCTAAATTGGCTTACCTTTCCGCTCTAATTCAGTTGTAGGAGGGTTGTGGAGGTGTTGGTAGGGCTTGGTTTGGCTTGAGAAGGGTTCAAATTGGCTAATTTCGGCCTAACAGAAATAGGGCAGCTTCGGTGCGTCGAAGCTGATTCACTGTTCGATCACACCGACGTTTCTTCGGCAGCCCTCGGAGCAATTAGAGACTACCACCATGTAGTTGACTTCTCTCCGAGTCTAAGGTACCCACACAAGGTATCGGGAACACCAGCTAAGACAAACCTCTCAAGGAGACGAAAGTTGACTTTGAGGAAATTCACTGCATGATATGGTGAGTGGGATTTTATATCATACCAGTTGGGATGATAAGCACCTCAGAAATGAAAACCCACTATTAAGTGGTATTTTAACCATCACAACTGAGATGAGGCCATGAAAACTTTAAATGAATGATTTGTTTAGACTTGGTATAAAGACAAGACCGAGATACTAGATATACAAGCAGTAGTGCGACATGACAGGTATACGGATCAGTCAAGACAAATAGCTACAAGTTCAGTTGAGGGTCGGGGCCGTTGTACCAGTGGCACCACATATTAAATGGCTTATATGGAAAACTATTGTTTTGTGCATGCACTAAGATAGGGGACTTTCAAGACGCCCAAGAGGGGTAGTGATGTGTCCTAGGGCTACTGGACAACATGGCGAAGATAAGGGCAGTTAGTCGTGCCAATAGTCTTTGAAGCTCAACGTAGCTTCGTGCGCATGAGACCAGGGTGGGGTCAAGATGAGGTCTCTGTCCTCATACGTACACAGAGTTTTGTTATGGGATTGAGGGTCGGATGTCATGTATATTCACTCATTCTGAGGGTAGAAGTGGACGTACTTCTATCTAGGTGGCCGGTAAAGTCGCTTCGACACCTCAAGTGGGTACAATGGACGTGCTGGCCTACGAATGTGTGTTCCCTTCATGATGAAGGGTGTGTGTTGGTTGATAAACACACTACTATTGATTGAGGATTAAGAAATGGCTATACAAAAATAGAGATTTGAAGAATAAGATATTTTAAAGAAATTAAGAAGTCTAGCACGATCCAATTTAAAAACCATTTTTTTAACTTCATCCTTTTGAAAATACCCTTTTACTAAGTTGTAGAAACTCACCCACCCTTTTTATCCAATTTTAGGAAATAGAAAGATGACTAAGGATAACACTAAGCTTGAATTTAGATAAATTTAGAAAATTTTAATTTTGAAAAACTCAGTCGAATCGAGCCTGAACCGGCTGGTTTAAGCTTTGAACCCGGTTCGGACCGGTCCGGCTTGGTTCTGAACAGTGTCTGCTTCTTCCTTCAGATGACAACACTGTTCACTTGCCAGAAAATCGAACTAGCACCGGCGAAGAGGAAATGTTTTCGTTCAGTACATTTCATGCCATCATTGACTGTCATAAAGGTGCAAAATGGATGACCGACGATTCCCCGAGCTCCCTATATAAAGAGCCCTCTCCATTCATCCTCTCCATACCGGAAAACCTCACTCTTTCTCAGCTACTTAATTTTTCTATGAAGCTCAAAACAAAGCTCTGATATAGGTTCTTTTCTGAGCCAAAGGAGGCGTGGTCGGGTTCCTTAGAATCGGGGAGAAGTCAGCTACACAGTGGTAGTTTCCAATTATCCCGAGGGTTGCTAGAGAAGCACCGGCGTGATCGAATAGTGAAGCAGCTCCGTTGGACCGAAGCTACCCTGTAAATCTTGCCCTTTTGAGTTAAGAAAAACCAAGAAAAGAACCGGTCAAACCTAGTATGAAAACCAAACTTGTTTACTAACTCGATCATTTGTGAACAAGCAATTTGGAAATTTACAACCTCTAGGTGATCCAAAGGGTTCATAAAACGTTGGAAAAGCACTTTAAGACAAATTAGAAAAGAAAAAACCAAACTGGTTTAGAAGAACTAGATCCCATCAGAACACTAAAGTTACGCGTGCTTGTGTGAGAGTAGTGCTTGGATTGGTGACCTCCTCGGAAGTATGTTTTTTTATGACTCGAAATTTCGGTAAAAAATTTTTATTCGAACATAGGCCCTATCATAAATAGCCATAAATTAATATATATATATATATTTAATCATTGGAATTAATACTAATAATTTAATACCTAAATTAAATTATTGGAATTAATACTAATAAATACTCATCAATTTATGGCAACATTAATACTAGTAATAAATCTCCCCCATTTAATACACAATTTTACACCTATATAAAGAGCTCATCCCCATTCATTCTCCTCACACCTAAACACTTCTCTCTCTCTCTCTACTATTCCATTTCATGGAGATGCTCGAACTAGAGCTTCGACTTGAGCATTTTTCTTAACCTCGGAGGGAGAGGTCGAGCTCTTTAGAACTGGGGAGAAGTCAGCTACACGCTTGTAGTCTTTGTTTGCTCTGAGGGTCGCCAAAGAAGCATCGACATGATAGAATAGTAAAGCAGCTCCGGCGGAGAGAAGCTACCCTATTTTGGCCAAGCTAAAATTGGCCAATTCGTGCCCTACTCAAACCAAACCAAGCCATCCCAACACTTCCTCAGCCCTTCCACAGCCGAATTAGAACATAAAGGTAAGCCAATTCGGCTCCCCTCTATAATTTCCGATCGGCGGTAGAGAGAGAATCGATAGAATTTCGATGAGGAAATTCTAACTTAATTCAGCATCAATTGATACAATTCTTGATCTAGGATGACCCTCAGGCAAGAGCTATCTACCCAGATTGAAAGTTCGAAGCTTTCTCTCTCTATAGTCTATTTTCTGGTGAAGCTCCGTTTGAGCTCATTCAACCCTAAAAAACATATGATTCAAAGTGCTATTGAATCATATGAAGATGTAGAAATTCAATTTTAACATCAATTTCAACAATTAGAAGTGTTTGATCAGTCAATTTGATAAAATCAAATTTGACTGTATTGTGGAGTTTAAATTGGGGGAAAATTGGGGATTTTTGAAATTTGAAGGACCAAAATGAAATTTTATAAAATTGAGGGTCAATTGGGCATGATAAGAATTTTAGAGGGCCAATTGAGGAATTTTAGAATTTTTGGGGTAAAACATTCCATTTTTGTAGAGGAAGGGCAAAAATGGTAATTTTGGAAAAGTTGGGGGACCAAATTGGAAAATTGAGAAATTAAACCCCTTTTTGTGAAATTGAATAAATTGAGGTCCCAAGGGGAATTTTAAAAGTTTTGGGACTCAATTTGAGGAAAAATCGGTATTAGGGACTTCAAGTTAGAGAAAATTAACTTTAGGGACATAATTGCAAATAAATAAAAGTATGATTTTTTCATTCATTTGGAATGAATGAAGGCTATTAGGCTGAGTGATAATGAACCGAGATGTTCATATCGTGTAGGAACACAAGGTACTAGGAACGCCAGCAAGGACAAGCTTGCGTGAATACAAAGAACCGGTCTAGTGGAATTCATTGCATTAACGGGTGAGTGAGATTTTATATCATAACCGGTTGGGAATGATAAACATCTCGAAATGAAAACCCACAATTTAGTTGTATTTTAAACATCACAACTTAGAGAAGTGATGTGAAAATCACTCGGAAAAACTACTTACCGGTTGTAAGTAGATCATACCCAGTTGGTATGAAGAAACTTCCTCTAAGGAAATGGAAAACCCGTTCATCGATTATGAGCGGAGATGTCCTCATACTCGGTTGGTATGATGGACAGTTGAATATATATTTTTGTCAGAAGTGCTCTCCCTTGACTGTGTGCCAATGCTTAAACGATTTGGGAGACCTTCTTTATGGGAGCTCGATTAGCTCTTATAGGCTGGAGGCCTCAGTCTTGGAACTTGGGGGCTATTATGCCAAGTTTTGAAAATCTCAAACAGTGGGCCATGGGCCAGTGGGCACGAGTAGGAGCTTGTAAACAAACATGAGATATGTGCCATAAAACGTTAATAAATGAATTGGTTGGCCATGGTACCAATACGGGTCTGACATACTCAGTCAACTAGTGGCAGTGTGACATGATAGGTCGATGGACCTATCAAGACAAACAAATGCAAGTTGAGTTGTGGGTCGGGGCCGTTGGACCAGTGGAACCACAGATTTTATGGCTTGATAAGAAAATACTAATTGTGCATGCACTATGATTATGGGACCATCAAGACTTCCAAGAGGGGTAGTGATGCGTCCTAAGGGCGTTGGATGACCTGGTGGGTATAACGACATTTCGTCGTACTAGGTGACCATGCGAAATTTGGAGTAGCATCAAGCGCATGAGACCAGGGTGGGGATGGGATGAGGTCTTTGTTCTCATATGAACATGGAGAATCGTTATAGGATTGAGAGTTAGATGTCGTGAACATCCACTCATTCTTAGGGTAGAAGTGGACGTGCTTCTATCTAGGTGGCTGGTAAAGTTGCTCCGATGCCACAAGTGGGTTCAGTGGACGTACTGGCCTACGAATGTGTGTTTGACCTTTATGATGAAGGATGTGTGTTGGGTGATGACACACCGTGATTAATAAGAAATGGATGTAAAAGCCGAGATTTGAAATGAAAGGATTTTTGAAAGAAAGGAGTCTGGCACACTCTAATACAATTCTTTTTCCTAAAATTTAAAAATTTTGAAAAACCATTCAATGAGTCGTTGTACTAACCCCCTCCCTTATATCCCTTTCAGTAAATTCCGGTAAGCCTACCCTTAAAGACCATCAACTAAGACGCCTGTGAGATGGGTATGGTAAATTTAAAATATTATACAGTTTTGATTTATGTTATTCTAGGAAAAGATGCAGGTTTAAATCGGGAGAGTGGCGCGCTGATCATGGGGATCCGACCAAACCGGATCGGGGCGTGACATGCCTTGTTTCTGTTGGGCTGAAATCAACCAATTTGATCCCTTCTCAAGCCAAAGCAAGCCCTCCCAACACCTCCTTAGCCCTCCTACAACGGTATTAGAACAAAAATGTAAGCTAATGTGGCTCACCTCTATAAATTTCATTCGGTGCTAGAGAGAGAACCGATAGATTTTCAATGACTAAATTCTCACCCAATTCGGCATCAATTAATGTAATTCTTGATCATAGGAGGAACCTCAGGACGAGAGCTATCTGCCCAGATAAAAAGCTTGGACTGCGCGCCCCTAACAATAAGCATTCGAAACTTTCTCTCTCTATGATAAATTTTCCAGTGAAGCTCTGTTTGAGCTCGTTCTGGCCTCAAATCGTGTGATTCAAAGTGCAATTGAGTTATATGAAGATGTAAGAACTCCAATTTAAGTTCAATTTTAACAATTAAACTCATTTGATCGGTCAATTTGATAAAATCAAATTTGGTTTTGTCGGAAGGTAGAAAATGGGGGGAAAATTGGGGATTTTGAAAATTCAAGGGACTAAAATTCAATTTCATAAAATTGAGGGCCAATTCAACATGATAAACATGTTGGAGGACCAATTGGGTAATTTTTGGAATTTTGGGGGTAAAACTTACCATTTTAGTAAATGAGGGCCAAAATAGTAATTTTGGAAAAATTGAGGACCAAATTGGGAATTTGGGAAACTTGACCCCCTTTATGTGATTTTGATTAAATTGAGATCTCAAAGTATAATTTTGAATTTTTGAGACTCAATTTGGGGGAAAATTGGCATTTGGGATCTAAAATAAAAGAAAAAGAACTTTAGGGACCAAATTTCAAATATTTTAAAAGTTGGAAAATTTTATTCATTCATTCATAATGAAGTCTATCAAGCAAAGGGATAATGAACAAAAATGTTCATAACATGTAGGAACACGTGGTATCCGGAACGCCAACAAGTACAAGCTCGTGGGGGCAAAGAGCCATAAGAGGAATTCACTACATGATCGGGTGAGTGCGATTTTATATTATACCATATTGGGATGATAAACACCTTGGAAATGCAAACCCACTACTAAGTGGTATTTTAACCATCACACCTGAGAAGAGTGATTGGAAATTACATGGAAAAACTACCTATTGGTTGTAAGTAGATCATATCTGCTTGGTATGATGAAACTTCTTGGAAGGAAGTGGAAAACCTACTTATCGGTTATAGGAGGAGATGTGCTCATAATCAGTTGGTGTGATGGACGACTAAAAGTTTATTTTTGTTGGAAGTTCTCTCCCTTAACTGTGTGTCACTACTTAAACTGTTTGAGAGATCTTCTTGATGAGAGCTCAAATAGCTCAGATAGGCTGAAGGCCTCGGTTTTGGAACTTGGGGGCTAAAATACCCGATTTTTAAAATCTCGTACAGTGGGCCCTAGGCTAGTTAGCACGAGTGGGAGCTCAGAAAAAAAACATGATTTTAAGCCATGAAAACTTTAAATAAATGAATTATTTGGCAATGGTACCAAGACAAGACCAACATACTCGATGGACTAGTGGCAGTGTGACATGACAGGTCTATAGACCAGTTGAGATAAACAACAATTAGTAGAGTTGAGGGTCGAGGCCGTTGGACTAGTGGCACCACAAATTAAATGGCTCATGTTGAAAAACTGTTGTTCTATGCATGCACAGAGTTACGAGATCTTTAAGACGCCCAAGAGAGGTAGTGATGTGTCATAGGGCTACTGGACGACATGGTGGAAATAAGGGAATTTAGTCATTCTAACAGTCTTGGAAGCTCGACGTAGCTTCATGCGCTTGAGATCGGGGTGGGGTCGGGATGAGGTCTCTGTCCTCATATGGACACGAAGTTTTGTTACAGGATTGAGGGTCGGATATCATGTACATCCACTCATTCTTAGGTTAGAAGTGGACATACTTCTATCTAGTTGGCCGGTCAAATCGCTCCGACACCAAAAGTGGGTACAGTGGAGATGCTAGCCTGTGAATGTGTATTCCCTTCATGATGAAGGGTGTGTGTTGGTTGATAAAAACACCGTTTATTCTAGGGAACAATGTTGAAATTATGCCTGGCTCATCTTTAGTTAAAGAAGGGGGAAACCCCTCTTTAACCAAGAGAGTGACGTGTTGTTCATGGGGATCCGACCAAACTGGATTAGAGCATGACACCTTGAGTGGTATCAGAGCTTAGTTCCCTTGAAACATTATCAATATTATGCCCTGGCATTAATAAAACTTTAAACTATCATGTAGAAAGGAGAATTCCTAGTAAGTTTGTGGTGAAATCTAGCCCTCCACCCATAACCTTGAAAAAGACACCCAACCCAAGGGAGGAAGCCGTTCAAAGATTCCTAAAAGGTAAGAAAAGAGTACCCAAAGACATGGAAGAAGACTACCGAAAACTGGTAGGAGCCTTATTGGAACCAGAAGGCATCACATACCCTCCTCCAAGACAAGAGGAAATGGTATTTCCTCCAAGAAGCCCAACCCATCCTCCAGTCCCACAACAATCGGAGAGGAATCCAACCAAGAAGGAGGCTCGAGATAACTACTAGGACGCGTATGCCACCTTCATGAAAGTCCACCAAATACCTCCACCTACTCAACCTACTCATCCCTCCCAATGGATGAAGTGGACCTATGAGTGTGAGGTCGAGGTACTAAGGCGGCACAAATTGGAGGCCATACATGAGATTCGTCCTATAAGGGAATACGAGTGGACTCAAACAAGTTCCTTAGAACCTCCTAATCAAGAATCCCACAATCTTTGTAGGGTTAACTCTCGGCCCATGACCCCAAGGGATTAGGGGGTAGAAAATTCCTGTAATAAGCCAAGTATGGCAAGAAAATTTTTCTTAAATGAATGAAAGTAAAATTTTTGATAAAACTTCTAGGTTCCTTGATAAATTCAAAGCAAAAAGAGTGTGATAATAAATATTTATGTGAAAGGTAGGAAATCACCTAAGGAAGAAAAGATGAGTTATTTATAGTTAACCTCAACCCTTAAGACTTTCCCTTAGAAGCACAATAAGGAAGAATTCATCCAAGGGAGATCTTAACTAAGAAAAGGGAGAAGAAGTTGGAACAAAAGAGAAGTGAACATCAAAGAGTATGAACTTATGGAGAGTTCAAGAAGTTAGAAAAAGGCTAAGAGAATTAGAGTAAGGAAAAATAAGTAGTAGAATATTCCAAAGGGAACCAAAGGAGTGGAAGCTGATTAGAAAGAAGAGGAAGTAAGTTGTGGGGGAACACCATGGATGTCAAGGCCACTAAGGCATGATGAGAAGAAAATTTGATAACAAGAAAGCCATGTATAACATCTACTTGTAAAGAACTAAGACACAATTTCTTAGGAACTCCATAAAATAGGGAGACTTGTGGAAAGCAGAGGTATGGGACCAAAAAGGAAGAAAAGCTAGAGTGAGCGATCCATACAAGGTCCTTAAGTATAAGTGAAGATTAAAAAGTGAGAACTTCTAAGGAAAGATAGGGAGGTGCCTAAAGTTAAGAAAATCAACTAAGAAAATGTCGTAAAACCAGAGTAGAAATAAGGACCCTAGTAAGAGGTATGAGTGGCTAAGTGAGTGTTTGGGGAGGTTAAGTATGATCTACTTGCAAGAAGACATGGAAACCCAAATAGGAATTCTAGATGAACATGATTGAAAGGGACGAATAACCCATAGCAACCAAATCATCCAGGAAATAAACTACACTACAAGAAGTATTGGAAAATAATAAGGATCATACCCAAAATAGGGTGAAGGGACGAATACCAAAGACAAGAGAATTTGAGAAATAATTCTCTCAAAATAAATAACGAAGAGGATAAAGAGAATGAGATGATCAGCAAATAGATCCTTGTGAAGGTCATAGAGCCAGCAAAGAAGGAAAGGATGGAAAGGTAAAAACCTTTGAGACATGAGGGTAGAGAAAAGCTATGAAGACACCAATGGACAAGACAAGTGTAATTTAACCGAAAACTATGAAGACACCAATGGACAAGACAAGTGTAATTTAACTGAAAACTATGAAAAAGCTAAAAAAAACATTAAGAAGGGTGATCAAGAGATGGAGGAGGTAAGGGAATGTGAACTCCACCACAGAGAAATAAATTAAGTACTGGAAAAAGGAGTAAGAATGAGAGCGATATATACAAGAAGTATCGATAGGGTCACAAGGGTAAAAGTAAGCAGGTGGGAATGGCATCTAGGAATGCAATTTAAGGTTCAACATTCACAATGATAAAACTAGAAGGAGATTTCAGGTGAAAATGAGGGTAAAACTTACCAAGGAAGTGAATCTTGGAAAAAAATAGGTGTACCAACTAGGAGGAAATGGAACCAATGGAATTGGAAAGAAAATAAGCTCCTCAAAGACAAACTGTTAGAGATGAAAAGGATCAAGTACAAAGGTATATTAATTGTGAAGATCTAGGGGATAAATCAAACCTAAGTAACGGGTAAGTAGGAAGATGACATCAAAAGATGTCATACGAGTAAGAAAGGAACTAACCGAAATAAAGGATCGTGAAATGATCATGATGTGTCATGCCCCAACCCAGTTTGGTCGGATCCCCATGATCAACCCGCACTCTCCCAGTTTATTAAAGGATTTCCCCTTATTGTAAATCGTAAAGTGTAAGGCGTCCTTTAACCTACACTTTTTCCTAGAATATCATAATCAAAACTGCATGAAATTTAAAACTTTACACATCTATCTTACAGGCATCTTAGTTGACGGTCTTTAAGGGTAGGCTTTCTGGGATTTTTTGAAAGGGATATAAGGGAAGGGGTGAGTACGACTACTCAGTGAATGGGTTTGTAAAAGCTTTTGATTTTTAAGAAAAACATTTCTATGGAGTGTGACAGACTCCTTTTTTTTTTTTTCCAAAAATCCCTTCGTTTAAAAAAATTCGGGTTTTTCCGCCATTTCTTAGTTACTGATATGTCATCACCCAACACACATCCTTCATCATGAAGGTTACACATATTCGTAAGTCAGTATCACTACTGAACCCGCTAGTGGCTTCGGAGCGACTTTTCCTGCCACCCGGATAGAAGTACGACCACTTCTAGCTTGGGAATGAGTGGATGTATGTGATATCCGACCCACAATCCCGAAATCACTTCTTCGTGTCCGTATGAGGACAGAGATCTCATCCTGTCCCCACCCCAGTCTCATGCGCTTGGTGCTACTCCAGATTTCGCATAGACACCTGGAACGACGAACTTAGGACGTCACCAGGTCGTCTAGTGCCCTTAGGACGCATCACTACCCCTCATGAGCATCTTGATGATCCCGTACTCACAGTGCATGCACAAACAATGCTTTCTCATATTGCCATGTAATTTGTGGTACCACTGGTCCAACGGCCCCGACTCTCAACTCAACCCGCAGTTGTTTGTCTTGACTGGTTCGTCGACCTATCATGTCGCACTGCTGCTAGTTCACTGAGCATGTCGGTCCTATCTTGGTACCATGGCCAAACAATTCATTTATTAAGTTTTATGGCATATATATCATGTTCGGTTACGAGCTCCTGCTCGTGCCAACTAGCCTTGGGCCCACTGTATGAGATTTTCAAAATCGGGCATTTTGCCTCCAAGTTCCAAAATCGAGGCCCCCGACCTATTATAGCTATTCGAGCTCCCATCAAGAAGGTCTCCCAAATTGTTTAAGCATTGGCAAACAATCAAGGGAGAGTACTTCCGACAAAACATATGTTTTCTCTATCCATTATACCGATCGGTATAAGGACACCTTCGTTCATAATCGATGAACGGGTTTTCAACTTCCTTCGAGGAAGTCTCATCATACCAACCGGATATGATCTACTTACAAATGGTAAGTAGTTTTTTCGCATGATTTTCACATCAGTTCTTCTAAGTAGTGATTTTTAAAATACCACTAAATAGTGGGTTTTCATATCGAGGTACTTATCATTCCCAATCAGGTATGATATAAAATTTTCACTCACAATCGGTAAGTGGTTTTGACCCCATCGCAGAAGATTGGGAACCTCAGGACACCAGAACCCACCAAATCATTATGCCCACGGATCTACTGGAAGTAGGTAGAAGCAAAAATACCAAAAAATAGATCGATTTTTTCTCATTCCTGCACCCTGAAGGGTTAGGACCCCTTTTGAGAATGGATGCAATAAAGAGACTTTCATTTTGGGTCTCCTTTTATTTAATATTGTATTGAATTTACAAAAAAAAATAGGAAATTTCGATTCCAGATTGGACCTCCACGGCCCAGGAAATAAATAAAGATTTCAACCTTTTTTTTTATTCTAATGAATAATGATAGATAAGCCGTCTCTTGAATTGTCAAATATTCCTATTTTCAAATATTCCAATCAATCAAATATAAAACTTCACCTCATCGGTATTATTCATATTTGAACGGGAAAAATGGGGATATTAGTGATTTTTGTAATTTTTATTTTTGACATTCCGGGAGGCTTCGTGAAGTACTTCTTTAGGAGTGAAACTTCCATTTGTCCATATTTCGAGAAAAAGTATCTCTTGTTTTTCATTTCCATTCAGGCTTTGGAAGGAATTCCCTTGCTCGCTCTGGCTTTCTCGCCTCCGCTTGCTGGGGAGGAAGGACCCTACGCGAGCAAGAGAGCAAGCGTAGGCTCTAATAGAAAGCCTACGCGCGCATCTGCGCTTTCCGTTTTCTCATTCGCTAGCGCGCTTTCTCCGTTTTCTCGCTTTCTCGCCAGCGCTCTTGAATAGAGTCCGCTTTGCTAGCTAGCGCGCTTTCCATTTTCGAGCTTGCTAATCCATTTTCTTTTCTATTTTTTCGCTTTTCTCTTTCGCTCTTTCATTTTTTCCGGGATGATTTGTCCTTTTCTAGGAATTTCTTTGGTTTTGTGGGTCTCTTCGGACTCAAGTGGGGGAGAAAACAGTCTTCCCCCTTTAGAGTCTTCCTCGAGTTCTGAATCTCTAAATACATTTTGAAATGTTTATGCTTACGAACACAGTATTTTTAATAAGATTAGAACTCTAGAAAATGGGATAGGAGCTATAGCCATCTCATTCCTATTCGTTGTTATGATGTTCCATATTCAAATAGCGGAGATTCACGAAGAAGTATTCCACTATTTACCTGTGAGTGGTATTATTGGATTGATCCTTTGGTGCGAAATGTTCTTCATTTTAGATAATGAAACCATTCCATTACTACCAACCCAAAGAAAGACGACCTCTCTGAGATATACGGTTTATGCCGGAAAGGTACGAAGTTGGACTAATTTGGAAACATTGGGCAATTTACTTTATACCTACTATTCCGTCTGGTTTTTGGTTTCGAGTCTTATTTTATTAGTAGCCATGATTGGGGCTATAGTACTGACTATGCATAGGACTACTAAGGTGAAAAGACAGGATGTATTCCGACGGTTATGTGGCTGCCCTAACTCGAGCGAGGAACTCAGCAACTACAACGCAAGTGAAGAGCAGCGGTAACAACAAAAAAACAAATTTTAAGTTGTGCTCATCATCCCAACCGGGTTTGATATTAGTAAACCCACTCACCCATTAACGCAGTGAATTCCACTTGATCGTTCTTTGTATTCACGCGAGCTCGTCCATACTGGCGTTCCTGGTATTTCGCGTTCCTATATGATATGAACATACTTGTTCATTATTACTCGGCATAACAGCCTTCATTCATTTCCAATGAATGAGAAAACCCAAACTTTTAGTTATTTGCAATTAGGTCCCTAAAGTTATTTCTCTTTAACTTTAAGTCCCAAATCTCGATTTTTCCTCAAATTGAGTCCCATAACTTTTAAAATTTATCTTGGGACCTCAATTTATTCAATTTCACCAAAAAGGGGTTTAATTTTCCAAATTTCCAATTTGGTACCCCAATTTTTCCAAAAATACCATTTTGCCCTTCCTTTACAAAAATGGTAAGTTTTGCCCCAAAAATTCCAAACTTTCTCAATTGATCCTCCAACATTATTTTCATGCCCAATTGACCTTCAATTTCATAAAATTGCATTTTGGCTATTTGAATTTCGAAAATCCCCAATTTTCCCCCCAATTTCAACTCTTCAACCCTACTGAATTTGATTTCATCAAATTGACCTATAAAACACTTCTAATTGTTGAAATTGAAGTTTAAATTGAGTTCTTGCATGTTCATATGATTCTAAGAAACTTTCAGTCGTAGATTTTAACGCTGGAACGAGCTCAAACGGAGCTTCGCTAGAAAACAAACTGTAGAGAGAGAAAGCTTCGATTTCTCACCGGTGAGGGCACGACGGTTCGAGCTTTCGATTTGGGCAGATAGCTCTCATCTTGAGGATCATCCAGAATCAAGAATCGCATCAATTGATGCGAATTGAGTTAGAATTTCATCATTGAAATTTCGTCGATTCTCTCTCTAGCAGTGGCCGGAAATTGCATAGGGGAGTCGAATTGATTTACCTTTCAGTCCTAATTCGGCCATGGAAGGGCTGAGGAAGTGTTGGGAGGCTTGGTTTGGTCTGAGGAGGGCTCAAAATGGCCGATTTTAGCTTCGTCGAAATAGGGCAGCTTCGGTCCAGCGATTCTCGGATTGACTGGAGTTTGCTATTAGATAGATGTTTTCTACTCGGTTCTAAAGAGCTCGACCTCTCCTTTTGAGGTTAAGAAAAATGTTCAAGTCGAAACTCTGGTTCGAGCTTCACCAGGAAATGGAGCAGGAGAGAGAGAGAGAGAGAGAGAGAGAGAGAGAGAGAGAGAAGTGTTAAGGTGTGAGGAGAATGAATGGGGATGACCTCTTTATATAGGTGTAAAATCGTGTATTAAATGGGAGAGATTTATTACTAGTATTAATATTGATATAAATTATTGGTATTAATTTTAATAATTTAATTTTGGTATTAAATTATTTGTATTAATTCCAATAATTTAATTTAGTTATTAAATTATTGGTATTAATTACAATAATTAAATATATATATTAATTTATGGCTATTTATGACAAGGGTAAGCTCGCATAAAAAGTTTTGACCGAAATTTCGGGTTACAAAAAAAATCATACTTCCCAGGAGATCACCCATCCTCACACTACAATAATTAAATATATATTAATTTATGGCCTTTTATGATAAGGCGTACGTTCACATAAAAATTTTTGACCCATCCTCACACTACTCTCGAGCAAGCACGCTTAACTTCAAAGTTCTTATGAAATATCGTTCACATGAACCAATTTGGTTTTTGTCTTTTATTTTATTTTAAGTTTCTTTTCCAAGGTTTAATGAACCTTTTGGATCACCCGGAAGTTGTAAATTTCCAAATTGCTTGTTCCCATATTATCGGGTTTGTAAACTAGCTCAGTTTTCTTACTCGGTTTGACCGGTTCTTTTCCCGGTTTTCCTTATCTCAAAAGTGCGAGGTTTACATGATGTGAGTAAGAATGGATTAAGAAAGCGAAGAGACCATAAAAAGGAAGGACGCCAGTGGGAATGAGGAATGAAGTAAGAAAGGAAGAGTTTTGGTATGTTAGTAAGTTATTGGGAAGCTCAAGGATTTGAAAGTTGAATGACCGAATAAAGAAGTCTGAAAATGATGAGTAAGTAAGGAAACTATTACGATTATAGGGATGTGAAGTCAAAGACAAGTTATGAAGAATGTCATGAAAAGCACTGTTCACTCTCCGGTCCGGTTCAGAACAGTGTCATCTTCTTCCTTCAGAAGACAACACTGTTCACTCGCCGAAAAATTGAAGCAGCGTCGGTGGAGAAGAAACGTTTCTGTTCGATACATTTTAGGCCATTAATGTCTATCATAAAGGTGCCAAACGGATGGCCAACGAGTCCTCGAGCTACCTATATAAAGTGCCCCTCTCCATTCATCCTCTCCACACCTGAAAAGCTCACTCTCTCTTAGTTGCTTAGTTTTCTGATGAAGGTCAAACCAGAGCACCGATATAGGGTCTTTTTTAAGCCAAAGAAGGCTAGGTCGGGTTCTTTAGAACTAGGGAGAAGTTAGCTACACCCCTGTAGTCTCCATTTTCTTCGAGGGTCACTGGAGAAGTGTCGGTGTGATGGAACAGTGAAGCTGCTTCGGCGGACCGAAGCTTCACTATTTCGGCCGAGTTGAAATTTACCATTCCGAGCCCTCCTCAGGCCAAACCAAGCCCTCCCAACACTTACTCAGCCCTCCCACGGCTGAATTAGGACTGAAAGGTAAGCCAGTTCGACTCTCCTCAACAATTTATGGTTAGTGCTAGAGAGAGAACCGACAGAATTTCGATGATGAAATTCTAACTCAATTCAACATCAATTGATGTGATTCTTGATTCTAGGATGAACCTCATGACAAGAGCTATTTGCCCAGATCGAAAGCTCGGACTGCTGTGCCCTCACTAGTGAGTAATCGAAGCTTTCTCTCTCTACAGTTCATTTAAAACTTGTGATTCAAATTGCTAAAGAATCGTATGAACATGTAGAAACTCGATTTCAACTTCATTTTCAACAATTGGAAATGTTTCATAAGTCAATTTGATGAAATAAAATTCAACTGTGTTAAGAAGTTGGAATTGGGGGAAAATTAGGGATTTTCAAAAATTCGAAGGACCGAAATGCAATTTCCTAAAATTGAGAGTCAATTGGGCATGATAAAAATATTAGAGGGCTAATTGAGGAATTTTAGAATTTTTGGGGTGAAATTTTCCATTTTTATAAAGGCCTCAAATGGTAATTTTGGAAAAGTTGGGGGACCAAATTGGAAATTTGGGAAATTAAGCCCCTTTTTGTGAAATGGAATAAATTGAGGTCCTATGATAAATTTTATATGTTTCGGGACGCAATTTGAGGAAAAATCGCCATTAGGGACTTAAAGTTAAAGAGAAATAACTTTAGGGACCTAATTGCAAATAAATGAAAGTATGATTTTCTCATTCATTTGGAATGAATGAAGGCTATTAGGCCGAAGGATAATGAACCGAGATTTTCAAATTGTGTAGGAACACGAAGTATCGGGAACGCCAATAAGGATAAGCTCGCGCAAATATAAAGAACCGGTCTAGTGGAATTCACTACATTAACGGATGAGTGGGTTTACCAACGTCATACTCGATTGGAATGATGAGCACAACTTAAAGTTAAAAACCACTTATCAGTTATGAGTGGGATTTTATATCATACCTGGTTGGGGATGATAAGTACCTTGAAATGAAAACCCACTACCAAGTGGTATTTTAAACATTACAACTTAGAGGAATGATGTGAAAATCATGCGAAAAAAAAACTACTTACCGGTTGTAAGTAGATCATACCCGATTGGTATGATAAAACTTACTCGAGTGAAGTTGAAAACCTTTTCATCAGTTATGAGCTGAGATGTCCTTATACCTAGTTGGTATAATAGACAAATGAAAAGTTAATTTCGTCGGAAGTGCTCTACCTTGATTGTGTGCCAATGCTTAAACTATTTGGGAGACCTTCTTGATGGGAGGTCGAATAGCTCTTATATGCCAGGGGCCTCAGTTTTGGAAATTGTGGGCCATTATGCTTGGTTTTGAAAATCTCGAACAAGTGGGCTATAGTCCAGTGGGCACGAGGAGGAGCTCGTAAAAAAATATGAGATATGTGCCATAAAACTTTAATAAATGAATTGTTTGGCCATGGTACCAAGACATGACCGACATATTTAGTCAACTAGCGGCAATGCGACATGACAGGTCTCCGGACCAGTCAAGACAAATAGCTGTAGATTGAACTAAGAGTCAAGGCTGTTGGACCAGTGGCACCACAAATTATATGGCATGATAAGAAAATACTATTTGTGCATGCACTATGATTATGAGATCATCAAGATGCCCATGAGGGGTTGTGATGCATCCTAAGGGCCTTGGATGACCCAATAAGTATAAGGGCAGTTCATCGTACTAGGTGACTGTGCGAAATTTGAGGTGGGCAGTTCATCGTACTAAGCGCATGAGACCGGGGTGGAGACGGGATGAGGTCTCTATCCTCATATGGAAATGAAGAATTGATTTCAGGATTGAGGGCTAGATGTCACGTATATCCACTCATTCTCAAGGTAGAAGTAGACGTACTTCTATCTAGGTGGCCGGTAAAGTCGCTCCAAAGCCACAAGTGGGTTCAGTGGTCGTGTTGGCCTACGAATGTGTGTTAACCTTCATGATGAAGGTTATGTGTTGGGTGATGACACACCGTGATTAAATAAGGAAATGGTGGTAAAATCCCAAGATTTTAAATGAAATGATTTTTGAAAGAAAGGAGTCTGGCACACTCCAATACAACTCTTTTCCTCAAAGATATTTTCTTGAAAAACCCATTAATTAAGTAGTCGTTCTCACCCCTCCCTTATATCCCTTTTTCAAGAAAATTTCGGAAAGTCTACTCATAAAGACCATTAACCTAGATACCTGCGAGACAGGTATGATAAAAATTTAAAATATTATGCAGTTTTGATTTATGTTATTACAAGAAAAGTGCAGGTTTAAAGGACACCTTTCTCTTTACAGTTTATAATGAGGGGAAACCCTTTAATAAACCGAGAGAGTGGCGGGTTGATCACGGGGATCCGACCAAACTGGGTCGGGGTGTGACAACTTTAGTGGTATCAGAGCCTATTTCCTCGAATACATAATAAAGACTAGAAAATATAGTAACTAATAGGATTTATCTTAAAATTTACAGATGGCTCCTAGAAGAGTAACCAAGAAAACTAGGAATGACTGTACTCAACACCCTGTCCTTGTTGGAAGACAACTCTAGAAGCTTCCCAATGCCCAAGATATATTAGAAGCCTCAAAGGACCAAATGGGGAAACATCCAATACCGCCAAGGAGTACGGTGCCAGGGCTTAGGTCACAGTCCCGTGTACAAAGGGAGCCAAGCCTAAAGCCAGGAATGCTAATACTGACATATAATCTCACCAAGTAGGATACTTGCCAAGAAAACCATAGCTTCCTATCTATCTTTATGTGTTAGGGCTAAAATCCCAACCTTTTGTGTCCCCTTGTTAATGAAATACTCAAATTTCTTAAATCTCTAGCTCCCAATGATGTGATCTTGCTTGGAAGATGGCCTAAGGCAAATAAACCAAACAAACCCACACTATCTTAGAAACTAAGGAAAAGTTACATTTCAATCATGGAAGATGAATCAGGGAATTAAGAAACCTAGGAGCACTCTTACCATGACCCTTTAGCAAAGTAGATTCAGCAAGAAAACTCAAAGACGGTGAAGCACCAAACCACCAGTAACCCTGGAAAAGCCCCACTCAAAGGAAAGAAGGAACCACCACAGTCCATGCAAGTGAATAACCTATTACAAGTATGAACGGTGAGGACATTACGTGAAGGAGTACCCAACCCTACTAAGGACAAGTACCAAGATAAACTATTATAGGTGTAAGGAAAGAAGGAGTGTCCCGCACCTCATAGATTTAGGGCAAGACCTCCTCAAAGATCACTAAAGACAAGAAGGACTAGAGACCGAAACTATGGAGCAGGTTAAGTAAGCGGTTCACAAAGAGCTCAAGAAATGATGAGGTGAATGCCATATTTAAACTACTTCTTAAGAAGGTCAAACCGAGAAGGATACCACAAGAATAGAGATAAGGTACATGGGAAGTATACCTAGAACCCTCTTATAAGGGAGAAAACACACAAAAACATCGTCCAGAAACTCTAGGGAATGGCACAATGAGAGTGAAGAAGAGAAGGAATACGCTAGAAAAGGGATCTCTGGAGGGATGCATACAACTGAGTACCTTGAAGGAATCATTAGATTGGCAGATGGACATAACGTGGAGTGCAAGGCACTGATCCACCATTAGAAACTTCTTGAAGGAAGAGTAATAGAGCCAAATAATGGGATGTATTGAAATTTTAGGAATGAATCACCTTGGAAAAAGTAATAAAGCCAAATAAGATCAAAGAGAATAAATGACACCCTAAGAAAGACTAGGTGGTAAAAAGGGCTACACCCTAAAAAAGTCAGTGAGATGGACGTTAAGGATATGAGGACTCGAGAAACAGCAACCCTATGAAACTTAGACCAAACGAATGGTGGAGGCGAAATAGTTAACAAACTAATATTCGGGAAAGCCATTATTTGAGTTCCAACAAAGAAGAGAGAGTCAAAAAGGCCAAATATTTGGGAAAAGAAGGATGAAAGAAATCCTTAAAAGGACCAAAGGCCAATTAACAACTAAACTCAAGCCAAGAAAGGAATAAGCAAGCCTCTCACACAATGGTCAAGAAATCTTGAAACAAGGAAGATTTGTATGCCCCCTAAAGAAATAGACAGGTAGTGGGTACGAATGAGGTTGTGGATAGATTATAAATGATGTGCCTACAAGATTTGAGAAGTAAAGGTAAATAGGAGAAGATGACATCAAGGGATGTCATTTAAGGGTAGAAATCCCCTAGAGCAAATGTAAGAAAACAATATTAGGAGAAAGGCAAAGAATCCTACCAAGGAAGGAAGCCCCAGAAAGACTTGCGTATCCTAATTAAGAGGAAATGGAAAGAACGATAAGCTCACAAATAAAATGATGGTTGAGATGGAAAGATTGAGTACCAAGGAAAAGTACTCATGATGTCCTAAGAAGTAAGTTAAACCAAAGGAATGGATAAATAGCATGGTAGAATCAAGGAATGCCGTAACGAATAGGAGTGGGTGGATTACAATAATAAGAGAGTAAAAGAAAGAATATATGAGGAATCTTAGAGAAGTAAGCCCTCGATTAAGAAATCAATTAGGGAAAACGACCACTGACATTAGGACGGGTTGTGGTCCATGCTCACTTAATGGAGCCTAAAGAATGGACGGATGAGCATAGTGTAGAGTATATGAAATAAGACCAACAATTAGAAATTCCTTAAGATAAGGAATGAAAGGAAATTTTAAGATGAATAAGGATTCAAAGTGGGAAAT
Organism: Trapa bicornis; assembly: GCA_030064425.1. Lineage (NCBI taxonomy): Eukaryota > Viridiplantae > Streptophyta > Magnoliopsida > Myrtales > Lythraceae > Trapa > Trapa bicornis. Next base: position 10,115,719 of record CM057741.1, on the reverse strand, counting down.
TGCCTCAACATAGAAGAAGGTGTAAGGAAATAAAGGAAGGAATCACCAAAGGATGGTAAGAAGGTTAAACATGTAACTCTTAAGGTTAAAACCTGTACTTTGAGGAATATAGTAGAGAATGAAATCATAAGAAGGGAATTCCTTAAACAAAACAATCAATACATCGACCAAAAAGAGATCAACTCGAAATAATGAATCATGAAATGGTCACGAGCAAGTAAGAGTGGATTAAGAAAAAAAAGAAGAAGTCCCTAAATAAAGGATGCCACTAAAGAAGAGAGAGGACATAAGCTGGGAAAAATCCTCGTATATCAATAATCATCAGGAAACCCAATGATTGGAATTGAAAGGACCCAATAAAGAAGTTGGGAAAGGAGGAGTAGGTAAGAGAAATCCATGCAGTTATGTGAGACATAACTTCAAAGGCATGATGGATGAGAGGATAACAGTAAAAAGGATAATTAAGGAATGCTCTTAAAAGAAAAGAGGGATGAAGTTATACGATCCTTGAAAGGTTGAAAAGCTAAGAGAGACCCTCAAGGGATACAGGTCCTAGAAAATGATTTGAGATCCTAAGATAATCAAATGATTTGATGTTCTAGAAAACTAATGGATGGATACAGGTCCTAGAAAATGCCATGCTGTAAGGGGCATGTAAACTCAACAATCCTGAGGAGAATATGACTCAAAGTAAAGAAGAGTCAGCTAATAAGCATGACGAGGTCGAATATAAAATTTTTTTGGACCGAAGTTATAATAGACAACAAATGGAGGAAGGGTCAAAATAGGACGAAAAAGTGATAATAAAGAGAACCATGGAAACAAGTACATAACACTCTAAAGGACGTCGAGCTAAGGGTTACAACGACCAAGAGGTTATCTGGACAAGAGAATGGTTTGGTATCTTGGAACTCCCAATTTTGAGTACGTGACCTCAAAGGGGAAAATGTTGCTCTAAGCAAAGAGAGATGTGAATCTAAGGATATACCTTTAAGTAAGGTATATCTAGTTATGATAAAGTCCATTAAGGGAGTAAATGATATAAAGGAAAAGAAATTCCTTAGGTGAAGGATGTAAAAAGGGCCAGTTGGAAGAACAAGAGAAGAGTTTGCATGTTAAGCAAATACCAAATAGATATCAAAGGAAATGATTCCTCATGCAAGGTTGCTAATTAAGTTTTGGGGACAAAACTCCTAAAAGTAGGGGAGAATTGTAAACCCCACCCTTTTGAGTTAAGGAAAACTAGGAAAAGAACCGGTCAAACCGAGTAAGAAAACCGAACTGTTTCACGTACCCGATCAATTGGAAACAGGCAATTTGGAAATTTACAACTCTCGGGTGATTCGAAGGGTTGATAAAACCTTGGAAAAGAACCTTAGGACAAATTGGAAGAGAAAAACTAGACTTGTTTAGATGAACTGGATCTGATTGGATTGAACTGGTTTATGAAACGAGTCGATTCATGAACCGGAACTGATAGCGAAAGGGCAAATAGAGAAATTTATGGATACCTTGAGATCCAAAGAGCTTTATAAACCTTGGGAAGGAACATTAGAACAAAGTGGGAGAGAAAAACTAGATCGATTCGAGTGAACTAGACCTGAACTAGATTGAACCCGTTCAAAGACCGAGTCAATTTATGAGTCGTAATTGATAAAAAAATGGTAAACCGGGAATGTTATGGACCCTAAGTGACCTAAGGAGTCACAAAAGTCATGGAAATGGACTTCTGAAGGAATTGGGAATGAAAACCAAACCAGTTCAGGTGAACCAGATCTGAACCGGTTTGGACTAATTTGAACCACTATTGAACCAGATACTAAATTCATTTTCTAGGTGGCATAAATAATTCAAATTTGAGATTTGAGACCACCATTGGATAGAAAATGAATTTAGATTAATTTAGAAATTTTTAAATTTGAAAAACTCGGTCGAATGAGGGGTGAATTGGTTGGTTTAAGCTTCGAACTTGGTTCGGACCGGTCCGATCCGGTTTAGAACAGTGTCGTCTTCTTCCTTGAGATGACAGCATGGTTCACTCATCGGAAAATTGAAGCAGTGCCGACAGAGAAGAAACATTTCCATTTGATACATTTTAGGCCATCAATGTCTATCACAAAGGTGCTAAATGGATGGCAAATGAGGCCCCGAGCTCCCTATATAAAGAGCCCCTCTCCATTCATCCTCTCCACATCTGAAAAGCTCACTCTCTCTCAGTTGATTAGTTTTCCAGTGAAGCTCAAACAAGAACTCCAATATAGGGTCTTTTCTAAGCCAAAGAAGGTGAGGTCAGTTTCTTTTGAACCGGGTAGAAGTTAGCTACACGCCTATAGTCTCCGTTTGCTCCGAGGGTCACTGGAGAAGCACTGGCATGATGGAACAGTGAAACAGCTCTGGCAGACCGAAGCTGGCCCATTTCAGTCGAGTTGATATCGGCGATTTCAAGCCCTCCTCAGGCCAAACCATGCCCTCCCAACACTTCCCTAGCCCTTCCACGACCAAATTAGGACTGAAAGGTAAGCTAATTCTACTGCCCTCTACAATTTCCGGTTGGTGCTAGAGAGAGAATCGACAAAATTTCAATGATGAAATTCTAACTCAATTTGGCATCAATTTATGCGATTGTTGATTCTAGGATGAACCTCACCGACGAGAGCTATCTGCCCAGATAGAAAACTCGGACCTCCGATGGCCCACTTGTTCGAGATTTTCAAAACCGGGCATAATAGCCCCCAGTTTCCAAAACTAAGGACCCTAGCCTATAAGAGTTATTCGAGCTCCCATCAAGAAGGTCTCCCAAATAGTTTAAGCATTGGCACACAGTTAGGGGAGAGCACTTCCAACAAAATTATCTTTTCATTTGTCCATTATACCGACTGGGTATAAGGACATCTTCGCTCATAACCGATGAACGGGTTTTCAACTTCCCTCGAGGAAGTTTCATCATACCAACCGGGTATGATCTACTTACAATTGGTAAGTAGTTTTTCTGCATGGTTTTCACATCACTACTCCAAGTTGTGATGTTTAAAATGCCACATAGTAGTGGATTTTCATTCCGATATCTTTATCATTCCCAACCGGGTATGATATAAAATCTCACTCACAACCGTTAAGTGGTTTTTAACTTTAAGTTCTGCTCATCATCCCAACTGGGTATGATGTTAGTAAACCCACTCACCCATTAATGCCGTGAATTACACTAGATCGGTTTTTTGTATTCACATGAGCTTGTTTTTGCTGGCGTTCCCGGTACTTGATGTTCCTACACGATATGAACATCTTGGTTCATTATCCTTCGGCCTAATAGCCTTCATTCATTCCATATGAATGAGAAAGTCAAACATTCATTTATTTTCAATTAGGTCCCTAAAGTTATTTCTATTTAATTTTAAGTCCCTAATGCTAGTTTTTCCTCAAATTGAGTCCCGAAACTTTTAAAATTTATCATAGGACCTCAATTTATTCCATTTCACAAAAAGGGGATTAATTTCCAAAATTTCCAATTTGGTCCCCCCCAACTTTTCCAAAATTACCATTTTGCCCTTCATTTACAAAAATGGTAAGTTTCATCCAAAAAATATAAAATTCCTGCATTGGCCCTCTAACATTTTTATCATGCCCAATTGACCCTCAATTTTTGGAAATTACATTTCCGTCCCTCAAATTTTTGAAAATCCCCACTTTCACCCAAATTTCCCCCAATTACAACTCTTTAATACAGCCAAATTTGATTTTATCAAATTGATCGATCAAACACCTAATTATTGAAGGGCAATACCATAGAACTTTGAATCACAAGTTTTAACACTGGAATGAGCTCAAATAGAGATTCGTTGGAAAATAGACTATAAAGAGAGAAAGCTTTGATTACTCACTGGTGAAGGAACAACAGTCCGAGCTTTCGATCTAGGCAAATATCTCTCATCCTGAGGTTTATCCTAGAATCAAGAATTACATCAATTGATGTCGAATTGAGTTAGAATTTCACCATCGAAATTCTACCGGTTTTCTTTCTACACCGGCCGAAAATTGTAGAGGGGAGCCGAATTGGCTTACCTTTTAGTTCTAATTCGGCCGTGGGAGGGCTAAGGAAGTGTTGTGAGGGCTTTGTTTGGCCTAAGTAGGGCTAAAAATGGCCAATTTCAGCTTGGACAAAATAGGGTAGCTTCGGTCTATTGGAGCTGCTTCACTATTCCATCATGCCAGCGCTTCTCCAACAATTCTGGGATTGACCTCTCCTTCCAAGGTTAAGAAAAATGTTCAAGTCGAAGCTCTGGTTTGAGCTTCACTAGGAAATGGAGATTTATATAGGTGTAAAATCGTGAATTAATTTTAAGAGAATTATTACTAGTAAATTGTGTATTAATTTAAGTATTAAATTATTAGTATTAATTCTAATAATTTAATTTAGGTATTAAATTATTGGTATTAATTATAATAATTAAATATATATTAATTTATGGCTATTTATGATAAGGCGTACAAAATTTTTGATCGAAATTTCGAGTTACAAATAAAAAATCATAATTCCCAGTATGTCACCCATCCTTGCTTAACTTCAGAGTTCTTATGGGATCTCATTCACCTGAACTAATTTGGTTTTTCTATTCTAATTAGTCTTAAGTTTCTTTTCCAAAGTTTAATAAACACTTTGGATCAACCAGAAGTTGTAAATTTCCAAATTGCTTGTTCCCAAATGATTGGGTATGTAAACCGGCTCGGTTTTCTAACTCGGTTTGACTGGTTCTTTTCCCGGTTTTCCTTAACTCAAAAGTGCGGGGTTTACACCAAGCCTTACCCTCTATCGGGTATGCTTAATTTATTTTAATCTTGCATTTTATTTTATATATGTTATTCTAGGGAACAAGGCTGAAATTATGCCTGGCTCATCTTGAGTTAAAGAAGGGGGAAACCCGTCTTGAACCAAGAGAGAGGCGGGTTGTTCACGTGGATCCGACCAAACTGGGTTGGGGTGTGATAAGAATGAATGGTATTAGATCTAAGTTCCCTTTAAAATTATCAATATTATGCCCTAACATTAATCAACCTTTAAACTATCATGTAGGAACGAGAATTCCTATGAAGTTCGTGGTGAAATCCAACCCTCCACCCATAACCCTAAAAAAGACACCCAACCCAAGGGAGGAAGCCGTTCAAAGATTTCTAAAAAGTGAGAAAAGAGTACCCAAAGACATGGTAGAAGACTACCATAAACTGGTAGGAGCCTTATTGGAACCAGAAGGCATCACATACCCTCCTCTAAGACAAGAGGAACTGGTATTTCCTCCTAGAAGCCCAACTCCTCCTCTAGTGCCACAACAACCGGAGAGGAATCCAACCAAGAAGGAGGCTTGGGATAACTACTAGGATGCATATGCCACCTTCATAAAAGTCCACAAAGTACCTCCACCTACTCAACCTAGCTTCAATCCCTCCCAATGCATGAAGTGGATCTATGAGTGTGAGGTCGAGGTATTAAGGCGATACGGATTGGAGGCCATAATGAGATTCGTCCTATAAGGGAATACGAGTGGACTCTAACTAGTTCCTTTGAAACTTCTGATCAAGAATCCCACAATCACTCTAGGGTTAATTCTTGGCCTATGAACCCAAGGGATTAGAGGGTAGAAAATTCTTATAATAAGCCAAGTATGGAAAGAAAATATTTCTTGAATGAATGAAAGTAAAATTTTTGATAAAACTTATGTGTTCCTTGATTAATTCAAAGCAAAAAGAGTGTGATAATAAAGATTAAAGTAAAAGGTAGGAAATCACCTAAGGAAGAAAAGATGAGTTATTTATAATTTATCTCAACCCTTAGGACTTTCCCTCAGAAGCACAATAAGGAAGAATTCATCCAAGGGAGATCTTAACTAAGAAAAGGAAGAAGAAGTTGGAACAAAAGAGAAGTGAACATCAAAGGGTATGAACTTCTAGAGAGTTCAAGAAGTTAGGAAAAGGCTCAGAGAATAAGAGTAAGGAAAAACAAGTAGTAGAATATCCCAAAGGGAACCAAAGGAATGGAAGCTAATCAAAAAGAAGAGGAAGTAAGTTGTGGGGGAACACCATGGATTTCAAGGCCACTAAGGTAGGATGAGAAGAAAATCTGACAACAAGAAAGCCATGTATAACACCTACTTGTAAAGAACTAAGACAAAATTTCTTAGGAATTCCATAAAATAAGGAGACTTGTGGAAAGCAGAGGTATGGAACCAAAAAGGAAGAAAAGCTAGAGTGAATGAACCATACAAGGTCCTTAAGTATTAGTGAAGATTAAAAAGGGAGAACTTCTAAGGAACGATAGGGTGGTCAAACATAAGAACCCTAGAATGGGAGACATTAGAAGAAGGACGAGAATAAGAAGTTAGATTGAGGATGGAGAAAGCTCCAAGTTAAGAAAATCAACCGAGGAAATGTCGCAAAACCTGAGCCGAAATAAGGACCTCAGTAAGAGGTACGAGTGGCTAAGTGAGTGTTTGGGGAGGTTAAGTATGATATACTTGCAAGAAGACATGGAAACCCAAATAGGAATTTTAGATGGACCTAATTGAAGAAAATAACCCATAGCAACCAAATCATCTAGGAAATAAACTACACTTCAAGAAGGATTGGAAAATAATAAGGATCTTACCCAAAATAGGGTGAAGGGATGAATAGCAAAGATAAGAGAATTCGAGAAATAATTCTCTCAACATGAATAATGAAGAGGATAAAGTGAATGAGATGATCAACAAATCGATCCTTGTGAAGATCATAGACCCATTAAAGAAGGAACGTATAGAAAGGAAAAAACCTTTGAGACATGAGGGCAGAGAAAAGCCATGAAGACACCAATGGACAAGACAGGAGTAACTTAATCAAAAACTTTGAAAAAGCTAAAAAAAAGGCATTAAGAAGGGTGATCAAGAGATGGGAGAGATAAGGGAATGTGAACTCCACCCCAGAGAAATAAATTAAGTACTAGAAAAAGGAGTAAGAATGAGAGCGATATATACAAGAAGTATCCATAGGGTCACAAGAGTAACAGTAAGCAAGGGAGAATGGTAGCAAGGAATGCCATTTAAGTCTCAACATTCACAACGATAAAAATAGAAAGAGATTTCGGGAGAAAATGAGGGTAAAACTTACCAAGGAAAGGAATCTTGGAAAAGCATAGGTGTACCGATTAGGAGGAAATGGAACCAACGGAATTGGAAAGAAAATAAGCTACTCAAAGACAAACTACTGTAGATGAAAAGGATCAAGTACAAAGGGAAAGTAATCGTGAAGATCCAAGGGATAAGTCAAACCCAAGTAACGGGTAAGTAGGAAGATGACATCAAAAGATGTCATAGGAGTATGAAAGGAACTAACCAGAATAAAGGATCATGAAATGATCATGATGTGAGTAAGAATGGAATAAGAAAGAGAAGAGAACTTAAAAAGGAAGGACGCTAGTGGGAATGAGGAATGAAGTAAGAAAGGAAGAGTTTTGGTATGTCAATAAGTTATTGGAAAGTTCAAGGATTTGAAATTTGAATGACCAAATAAAGAAGTCTAAAAAAGATGAGCAAGTAAGGAAAGTAATACGATTATAGAGATGTGATGATAGAGACAAGTTCCAAAGAATGTCATGGGGCGAGGGACATGTAAGCCTAATTGTCCCAGGGAAATATGACTTAGGTAAGGAAGAGTCTATGATTAAAGTTTGACGAGGTCAAGCGTTAAAATATAGAACGAAGAAGTAATAACCAAAGAATGGGGAAGAGATCCATGTAGGATGTAAAGGTGATAATGGTAAAACACATGGAAGAAAATAATCAGAACTCCTAGTCGTTAACTCTTAGGTAAAGGAGTTTAGAATGGAGAAATGGTGCCTTGGGAAAAGATGGATGAAAACTTAAGGATATGATTCTAAGTCTTTCAAGGAGATATGCTTAGCTAAAGTAAGCTCTATGGAATGAGAAAGGGGTGTGAATGAAACAAAAATCTTAGGTATGTAATGTAAGGGATAAATGGAAACAACATAGAAGGTTGTAGGCTGATAAACTAGAAAAATTTATATCAACGAAAATTTATTCTAGTACAAAAAGTGTGATATAAGTTTTGGGGACAAAACTTCTAAAAGGAGGGTAGAGTTGTAAACCCTGTTCCTTGGAGTTTAGGAAAACCGAGAAAATAACCAGTCAAACCGAGTGAGAAAATTGAATCGGTTCACAAACCTGATCATCGGAGAATGGGCAATTTGGGAAATTTACAACTCCCAAGTGATCCAAAGGGTTCATAAAACCTTGGAAAAGAAAAATAGGACAAATTGGGAGAGAAAAACTAGACCGGTTCAGGTGAACTAGATCCGAGCCGGATTGGACTGGTTTATGAACCGAAACTGACAAGAAAAGGAAAATTGGGAAATTTATGGATCCCAAGTGACCTAAATAGTCATAAAAGTCATGAAAAAGGACTTTAAGATGAATTGGAGATGAAAACCAAACCAGTTCAGGTGAACCGAATCTGAACTGGTTTGGACCAGTTTGAACCACTATTGAACCGGATGCTAAATTTATTTTTCTAGGTGGCATAGAAAATTCAAATTGCAGAATTGAGGCCACTATTGGATAGAGAAAGAATTTAGAAATTTTTAATTTTGAAAAACTCGGTCAAATCGGGCTTGAACCAGTCGGTTTAAGCTTTGAACCTGGTTCAGACCTGTCTAGTCTGGTTCGGAAAATTGTTGTCTTCTTCCTTCAAATGACAACACTATTCACTCACCGGAAAATCGAACTAGCGCTGGTGAAGTGGAAACATTTTTGTTTAGTACATTTTAGGCCATCAATGACTGTAATAAAGGTGCCAAACAGATGGCCTATGAGTCCCCGATCTCCCTATATAATGAGCACCTCTCCATTCATCCTCTCCACATCTGAAAACTTCACTCTCTCTCAGCTACTCAAGTTTCTAGTGAAGCTCGAACTAGAGCTTCGATATAGGGTTTTTTCTGAGCTAAAGAGGGCATGGTTAGGTTCCTTAGACTTAGGGAGAAGTTAACTACACGGTGGTAGTTTCCAATTGCTCTGAGGGTCGTCGGAGAAGCGCCAGCGTGATCGAGCAGTGAAGAAGCTCCTTCGGACCAAAGCTTCTCTATTTCTGTTTGGCTGAAATCAGCAAATTTGAGCCCTCCTTAGGCCAAAGCAAGAGCTACCAACACCTCCTCAACCCTCCTACGGTCGAATTAGAATGAAGAGGTAAGTCAATTTGGCTTCCCTCTGAAAATTCTGATCAGTGCTAGAGAGAGAACCGAGAGATTTTCAATGACTAAATTCTCACTTAATTTGGCATCAATTGATCAATTCTTGATCCTAGGAGAAACCTCAAGATGAGAGCTCTCTGTACAAATCGAAAGCTCAGACCATTGTGCCACCAACATTAAGCATTCGAAGCTTTCACTATCTATGTTAAGTTTTCTGGCAAAGCTCCGTTTGAGCTCATTCCTGCATCAAATCATGCAATTCAAAGTGCAATTGAATCGTATGAAGATGTAAGAACTCCAATTTAACTTTAATTACAATAATTAAACTCATTTGATTAGTAAATTTGATGAAATCAAATTCGGCTGTCTTGGAAAGTTGAAATTGGGGGAAAAATTGGGGATTTAAAAAATTTGAGGGACTAAAATGCAATTTCATAAAATTGAGGGCCAATTGGGCATGATAAAGGTTTTGGAGGACCAATTGGGCAATTTTTGGGGTAAAACTTACCATTTTTGTAAAGGAGTGGCAAAATGGTAATTTTGGAAAAATTGAGGATCAAATTGGGAATTTGGGAAAGTTGAGGTCTCAAAGTATAATTTTGAATTTTCTGGACTCAATTTGGGGGAAAATCGACATTTGGGACCTAAAGTAAAAGAAAAACTACTTTAGGGATCAATTTGCAAATATTTGAAAAGTTTGGAATTTTTATTCATTTATAATGAATGAAGGCTATCAAGCCAATGGATAAGGAACAAAAATGTTCATACCATGTTGGAACACGAGGTATCAGGAACACCAGTAAATACAAGCTTGTATGGTGGCAAAGAGCCAAATAAGAGAAATTCACTACACGATCCGGTGAGTGGGATTTTATATCATATCGGTTGGGATGATAGGCACCTTGAAAATGAAAGCCCACTACTAGGTAGAATTTTAACAATCACACCTAAGTGGAGTGATATGAAAATTATGTGGAAAAACTACTTACAGATTGTAAGTAGATCATACCTGGTTGTTATGATGAAATTTCTTAGAAGGAAGGGGAAAATCCACTTATCAGTTATAAGCGTAGATGTCCTCATAATCAGTTGGTGTGATAAACAACTAAAAGTTTATTTTTTTCGGAAGTTATCTCCCTTAACTATGTGCCACTGCTTAAACTTTTTGGGAGACCTTCTAGACGGGAGCTCGAATAGCTCAAATAGGCCGGAGGCCTCTTTTTTGGAACTTGGGGGCTAATATGCCTTATTTTGAAAATGTCGTACAGTGGGCCCTAGGAAAGTTTTCACGAGCAGGAGCTCGTAAAAAAAATATGAGTTTAAGCCATGAAAAGTTTAATTGAATGAATTGTTTGGCCATGGTACCAAGACAGGACCGACATACTCGATGGACTAGCGGACAGAGCGACATGATAGGTCTACGGAGCAATCGAGACAAATAGATGCAGGTCGAGTTGAGGGTTAGTGCGGATGTACTAGTGGCTCCACAGATTAAATGGCCCATGTTGAAAATCTATTGTTATGTGCATGCACTGAGTTACGGGACCTTCAATACACCCAAGAGGGGTAGTGATGTGTCCTAGGGTTTACTAAATGACATGGTGAAGATAAGGGCATTTAGTCGTGCCAGCAGTTAGGGAAGCTCGACGTAGGTTCATGCCCATGAGACTGGGGTGGGGTCGGGATAAGGTCTCTGTCCTCATATGGACATTGAGTTTTATTACGAGATTGATGGTTGGATATCGCGTACATCCACTCATTCTTAGGGTAGAAGTGGACGTTGTAAACCCCACACTTTTGAGTTAAGGAAAACCCGGAAAAGAACTGGTCAAACTGAATAAAAAAAACCAAGCCGGTTTACATTTGGGAACAAGCAATATGGAAATTTACAACTTCCGGGTGATCCCAAGGGTTCATTAAACCTTGGAAAAGAAACTTAAGACAAATTAGAAAATAAAAACTAAATTGGTTCAGGTGAACTAGATTCCATAAGAACTTTAAAGTTAAGCGTGCTGAATTTTTTTAACCCAAAATTTCAGTAAAATTTTTTTGAACGTACGACTTATCATAAATAGCCATAAATTAATATATATATTTAATTATTATAATTAATACCAATAATTTAATAACCAAATTAAATTATTAGAATTAATACAAATAATTTAATACAAAAATTAAATTATTGGAATTAATACTAATAATTTATGGTAATATTAATACTAGTAATAAATCTCTCCTATTTAATACACGGGTTTTAAACCTATATAAAGAGGTCATCCCCATTCATTCTCCTCACACCCGAACACTTCTCTCTCTCACTCTCTCTCTCTACTGCTCCATTTCCTGGTGAAACTTAAACCAAACCTTCGACTTCAACATTTTTCTTAACCTCGAAAGGAGAGGTCGGGCTCTTTAGAAACGGGGAGAAGTCAGCTATCTGATAGCAAACTCTAGTCAATCCGAGTATCACTAGAGAAGCGCCGACATGATGGAACACTGAAGCAGCTCCGGTGGACCGAAGCTGCCCTATTTCGGCCGAGTTAAAATTGGCCATTTCGAGCCCTCCTCAGGCTAAACCAAGCCTTCTCAACACTCCCTCAGCCCTCCCACGGTCGAATTACGACTGAAAAGTAAGCCAATTCGGCTCCCCTCTGCAATTTCCGATCGGTGCTATAGAGAGAACCGACAAAATTTCAATAATGAAATTATAACTCAATTCGGCATCAATTGATGTGATTGTTGATTCTAGGATGAACCTCAAGATGAGAGCTATCCGCCTAGATTGAAAGCTCAGACCGTCGTGCCCTCACTGGTGAGAAATCGAAGCTTTCTCTCTCTATAGTTTATTTTTCGGCGAAGCTCCGTTTGAGCTCGTTACGGCATTAAAATCTGCGATTCAAACTTTCTTAGAATCATATGAACATGCAGGAACTCAATTTCAACTCCAATTTCAACAATTAGAAGTGTTTAATCAGTCAATTTGATGAAATCAAATTCAGTAGTGTTGAAGAGGTGAAATTGGGGGAAAAATTGGGGATTTTGGAAATTCAAAGGGCCAAAATGTAATTTTATGAAATCGAGGGTCAATTGGGCATGAAAATAATGTTGGAGGACCAATTGAGGAATTTTGGAATTTTTTGGGCAAAACTTACCATTTTTGTAAAGGTAGGGCAAAATGGTAATTTTGGAAAAATTGGGGGACCAAATTAGAAATTTGGGAAATTAAACCCCTTTTGGTGAAATTGAATAAATTGAGGTCCTAATATAAATTTTAAAGGTTACGAGACTCAATTTGAGGAAAAATTGACATTTGAGACTTAAAGTTATAGAGAAATAACTTTAGGGACCTAATTGCAAATAACTAAAAGTTTGGGTTTACTCATTCATTAGAAATGAATGAAGGCTGTTATGCCGAGTAATAATGAACAAGGTTGTTCATATCGTGTAGTAACGCGAAATACTAGGAACGCTAGCAAGGACAAGCTCGCGTGAATACAAAGAACCGGTCTAGTGGAATTCACAGCATTAAGGGGTGAGTGGGTTTACTAACATCATACCAGGTTGGGATGATGAGCACCACTTAAAATTTAAAAACCACTTAACAGTTATGAGTAAAAATTTTATATCATTCCCGGTTGGGAATGATAAGTACCTCGGTATGAAAACCCACTATTAAGTGGTATTTTAAACATCACTACTTAGAGGAAGTGGTGTGAAAATCATGCGGAAAAACTACTTACCATTTGTAAGTAGATCATACCCGGTTGGTATGATGAGACTTACTCGAAGGAAGTTGAAAACCCATTCATCGGTTATGAACGGAGGTGTCCTTATACTCGGGTGGTATAATGGATAGAGAAAACATATGTTTTGTCGGAAGTGCTCTCCCCTGACTATGTGCCAATGCTTAAACAATTTGGGAGACCTTCTCGATGGGAGCTCGAATAGCTCTGATAGGCCAGGGGCCTCGATTTTGTAACTTGGGGGCTAAATGCCCAATTTTGAAAATCTCGTACAGTGGGCCCAAGGCTAGTTGACACGAGCAGGTGTTCGTAAATGAACATGATATATGTGCCATAAAACTTATTAAGTAAATTGTTTGGCAATGGTACCAAGATAGGACCAACATGCTCTGTCAACTAGCGGTAGTGCGACATGACAGGTCGATGGACCAGTCAAGACAAACAACTGCGGGTTGAGTTGATAGTCGGGACCGTTGAACCAGTGGCACCACATATTACATGGCAATATGAGAAAACATTGTTTGTGCATGCACTGTTAGTACGGGATCATCAAGACACCCATGAGGGGTAGTGATGCGTCCTAAGGGCACTGGACGACCTGGTGGCTATAAGGGCAGTTCGTCGTTCCAAGTGTCTGTGCGAAATCTGGAGTAGCACCAAGCGCATGAGACCGGGGTGGGGACAGGATGAGGTCTCTATCCTCATACGGACATGAAGAAGTGATTTTGGGATTGTGGGTCGGATGTCAAGTACATCCACTTATTCCCAGGGTAGAAGTGGTCGTACTTCTATCCGAGTGGCGGGAAAAGTTGCTCCGAAGCCACTAGCGGGTTCAATAGTGATATTGACTTGCGAATGTGTGTAACCTTCATGATGAAGGATGTGTGATGGGTGATGATACACCATGGTAAATAAGAAATGGTGGAAAAACCTGAATTTTTAAATGAAGGGATTTTTTAAAATAAAGGAGTCTGGCACACTCCATATAAATATTTTTCTTAAAAGTGAAAAGTAGACATTTTAAAAACCCATTCACTAAGTAGTCGTACTCACCCCCTCCCTTATATCCCATTTAGGAAAAACCGGAAAGCCTCCCATTAAAGACCGTCAACTAAGATGTTTGTAAGACAGGTATGTAAAGTTTTATATTTCATGCAGTTTTGATTATGCTATTCCAGAAAAATGTGCACGTTAAAGGACGCCTTACTCTTTACGGTTTACAATAAGGGGAAATCCTTTAATAACCCAGGAGAGTGGAGGGTTGATCACGGGGATCCGACCAAACCGGGTCGGGGCGTGACAACTAGAATGGTATTAGAGCCTGTTTCCTCGAATACATAATCAAGACTAGAAAATATAGTAACTATTAGGATTTATCCTAAAATTTTTAGATGGCTCCCAAGAGAGGAACCAAGAAAACTTGCAATGGCTCTCCTCAACACCCTACCTCTGTAGGGAGACAACCCTAGAAGCTTCCCAAATGCTTGAGACCGGGGTGAAATATCAAGAGACCAAATGGGGAAGTATCCTGGAGAATGGTGCTAGGACCTATTGGTGGCACAACTCTAAGTATGGAGGAAGACGTTTATCAAGAATTCCATAGCTCCTTAGTTATTTTGCAACCATTTCCTGTGATAGGGCTGAAAGCCTAATCTTTTGTATCCCTCTGTTAATAAAATACTCAAATTCTCAAAACTCTCTCTCCTGATGATGCAATCTTGTTGGGAATATATCCTAAGGAAAATAAAGCAAACCCACACTATCCTGGAAGCTAAGGAAAAGTTACATCTAGGTTATGGAAGATGAATCAGGGAATTAAGAAACCTAGGAAGACTCTTACTATGACCATTTAGCAAAGGAGATTCAGTAAGAAAACTGTCAAAGTGATTAGACTTAAAGAACGGTAGAGCACCAAACCAATAGTAACCCTAGAAATGCCCTACTCGAAGGAAAGAAGGGACCACAACAATCCATGTAAAGGAATAACCTATTACAAGTACGAACGATTGAGACATTACTTGAGGAAGTGGCCAACACTACTAAGGACAAGTACCAAGATAAACTATTATAGGTGTAAGGAAAGAAGGGGTGTTTCACACCTCATAAATTCAAGGCAATTACTCCTCAAAGGGCACGAAGGACTGGAGACCGAAACCATGGAGCTGGCTAAGTAAGCGGTTCACCAAGAGGTCAAGAAATGACGAGGTAAATGCAAAATTTAAATTTCTTCTTAAGAAGGTCAACCTGAGAAAGATACCTCAAGAGTAGGGATAAGGTACATAGGAAGTATATCTAGAACCCTCTCATAAGGGGAAAACACAGAGAAACGTCCTCTGGAAACTCTAGAGAATGGCACAATGAGAGTGAAGAAGAGAAGGAATACGCTGGGAAAGGAAACTCTGGAGGGATGCATACAACTAAGTACCTTGAAGGAATCATTGGATTGGCAGATGGACATAACATGAAGTGCAAGGCACCAACCCACCGTTAGAAACTTCTTGATGGAAGGATGTATTGGAATGAACCACCTTGGAAAAAGCAACTATGCCAAATAGGAAGTTCGGACCAACAGGACAAGAGAAAGCAAGTCGTTACAACAAGATAGTCAGAGGGAACAAATGACACCCTAAGGAAGACCGAGAAATAGAAGGGACTACACCATAAAAAGGTCAGTGAGATGGACGTTAAAGACAAGAGTACTCGAGAAACAACTGCCCTAAGAAACTTAGACCAAAGGAATGGTGGAAGCGAGGCAGTTAACAAACTAATACATGGGAAAACCATAATTTGAGTTCCAACAAAGAAGAGAAGGGCGAAAAGGCCAAATACTCGGGAAAAGAAGGATGAAAGAAATCCTTAATAGGACCAAAGGCCAAATTAACCAAAAAAAAATAGGCAAGCCTCTCATAGAATTATCAAGAAATCTTGAAACAAGGAAGATTTGAACGCTCCATAAAGAAATACACTATGAAAGTAAACTTTAGAGGGATGCATACGACTAACTACCCTTGAAGGAATTTTGATGGGCAGATGGACATAATGTGGAGTGCGAGGAGCCAACCCTAAATTGAGAAATGTTTTAAAGGAAGGAAGTATCGTGATGGCCTGGTGTGACCTACTTGGAGAGAGCAGGAGAATCAAACAATAATTTTTGGAGAACAGAGTAGAAAGAAGAAACGAGTATCAACGAAATGGCCAAAGAAAATAAACAAAACCCTAAGAAAGGCTGAGATGTAGTAAAGACTACACTCTATGAAGGACAAAGGATGGGCATGAAGGATGAGTGATATAGCTGCCCAAATGATTGGATCATAAAAAAAATGGAGAAAAGGAGACAGTTGAAGAATTGGTCTTCGAGAGAACCCTGGACTTAAAACACGACAAAGAAGGGAGAAGTGAAAAGGACAAAACATTGGAAAAAGAAGAATGAAGGAAAATCCTTAAATGGCCAAAACCGGATTTCTAGTTTAAAGTCTTGAGACGGTTAAGTGAGCATCACGAAGGACGAACAAGAGATTTTGAAACAAGAAGGATGTGAACCCTCCTTAAACGGAAATAAGTTAATGGGTTAGCATCAAAAAGATGTTGTGACAAGTATGAATGAGTGGACAACCCATACTAAGGTAATATAGTAAAGAATGTTCGAGAAACATTAGGAAAGTAAGTCCTCCAAATAAGATGTGGCTAAGGAGGAATAACCGCAATTGGTAGGATGAGTCATAGTCCCCACACACATATGAAGCTTAAAGAGTGGATGATCGAGCATAGGGTGGAATGCACGGAATAAAACCAATAATCGGAAGTAACCCATCTAAGGAATAAGGGATAAAACAAAAGTTGTGGATAGAAAAGGATCCAAAGCAAACAGATGCCCTAACATAGATAAGGGTGCGAAGAAAGGGAGAAAGAACCATACAATGAATGATAAGGAGGTTGAGCCTGTAACTCCTAAAATGGAAATCTCTATTGTAAGGGACATAGTAGAGAACAAAACCGGAAGGAGGAAACCTTCCCAAGCAAAGTAATCGACGCATAGATCGAAAGCAATTATTGTAGAATGAAGAACCATGAACTAATTGTGAGTAAGTAAAAGTGGAGTTAATAATGGTAAAAAAGAAGATAGTTGAGGAATACTATCAAAAGAAAAGATAAATGAAGTTATACGATCCCTGAAAGGTCTAAAAGCTAAGAGAGACACTTCAGGAGATATTCTAGCAATCAAATGGACAGAGACGGGTCCTAGAAAATGCCATGCTGTAAGGGCATGTAACCCCAACAACCCAAGGAGAATATGACTCAAAGTAAGGAAGAGTCGGCTAATAAGCATGACAAGGTCAAATATAAAAATTTGGACCGAAGTTATAATAAACAACAAATGGAGGAAGAGTTGAAATGGGATGAAAAGGTGGTGATAAAGAAATCCGAGGAAATAAGTACGAAATGCTCTATAGGACGACGAGCTAAGTGTTTCAATGATCAAGCGTTTAACTAGACACAGCAATGGTTAGTTATCTTGGAATTCCCAATCTTGAGTACAGGATCTCAAGGGGAAGAATGTTGCTCTAAGCAAAGAGAGAGATAAAATCTAAGAACATACCCTGAGGTAAGGTATGTCTAGTTATGAGAAACTCCATGTAGGGAGTAAATAATATTAACGAAAATGAATTTCAAAAGTGAAGGTTGTAAAAAGGACTAATTTCAAGGATGAGAGAAAAGTTTGTATCTTAAGCAAACACCAAAGGGACATCAAAGGAAATGATTGATCATGCAAGGATGTTAACTAAGTTTTGGGGACAAAACTCCTAAAAGGAGGGGAGAGTTGTAAACCCCGCACTTTTGAGTTAAGGAAAACCAGGAAAAGAACCGGTCAAACTGAATAAAAAAAACCGAGCCAGTTTACATTTGGGAACAAGCAATATGGGAATTTACAACTTCCGGGTCATCCAAAGGGTTAATTAAACCTTCGAAAAGAAACTTAAGACAAATTAGAAAATAAAAACCAAATTGGTTCAGGTGAACTAGATTCCATAAGAACTTTAAAGTTAAGCGTGCTTGCTCAAGAGGGTTTGATCAGTCAATTTCAACTCCAATTTCAACAATTAGAAGTGTTTGATCGGTCAATTTGATGAAATCAAATTTGATAGTGTTGAAGAGTTGAAATTGGGGATTTTCGAAATTCAAAGGGCCAAAATGTAATTTTATGAAATTGAGGGTCAATTGGGCATGAAAATAATGTCGGAGGACCAATTGAGGAATTTTGGAATTTTTGGGGCAAAACTTACCATTTTTGTAAAGGTAGGGCAAAATGGTAATTTTGGAAAAATTGGGGGACCAAATTAGAAATTTGGGAAATTAAACCCCTGTTGGTGAAATTGAATAAATTGAGGTCCTAATATAAATTTTAAAGGTTACGAGACTCAATTTGAGGAAAAATTGACATTTGGGACTTAAAGTTACAGAGAAATAACTTTAGGGATCTAATTGCAAATAACTAAAAGTTTGGGTTTTCTCATTCATTAGAAATGAATGAAAGCTGTTATGCCAAGTAATAATGAACAAGGTTGTTCATATCGTGTAGGAACGCAAAATATCGGGAACGCCAGTAAGGACAAGATCGCGTGAATACAAAGAACCGATCTAGTGGAATTCACGGCATTAACGGGTGAATGGGTTTACTAACACATCATACCCGGTTGGGATGATGAGCACCACTTAAAATTTAAAAACCACTTACCGGTTGTGAGTGAAAATTTTATATCATTCCCGGTTGTGAATGATAAGTACCTTGGTATGAAAACTCACTATTAAGTGGTATTTTAAACATCACTACTTAGAGGAAGTGATGTGAAAATCATGCAGAAAAACTACCTACCATTTGGAAGTAGATCATACCCGGTTGGTATGATGAGACTTCCTCAAAGGAAGTTGAAAACCCATTCATCGGTTATGAACGGAGGTATCCTTATATTCGGGTGGTATAATGGATAGAGAAAACATATGTTTTCTCGGAAGTACTCTCCTCTGACTGTGTGCCAATGCTTAAACAATTTGGGAGACCTTCTCGACGGGAGCTCGAATAGCTCTGATAGGCCGGGGGCCTTGGTTTTGGAACTTGGGGGCTAAATGCCCAATTTTGAAAATCTCGTACAGTGGGCCCAAGGCCAGTTGACACTGATATATGTGTCATAAAACTTAATAAGTGAATTGTTTGGCCATGGTACTAAGATAGGACCGACATGCTCTATCAACTAGCGGTAGTGCGACATGACAGGTCGACGTACCAGTCAAGACAATCAACTGCGGGTTGAGTTGAGAGTCGGGGCCGTTGGACCAGTGGCACCACAGATTACATGGCAATATGAGAAAACATTGTTTGTGCATGCACTGTGAGTACGGGATCATCAAGACACCCATGAGGGGTAGTGATGCGTCCTAAGGGCACTGGACAACCTGGTGGCTATAAGGGCAGTTCGTCGTTCCAGGTGTCTATGCGAAATCTGGAGTAGCACCAAGCGCATGAGACCGGGGTGGGGACAGGATGAGGTCTCTGTCCTCATACGGACATGAAGAAGTGATTTCAGGATTGTGGGTTGGATGTCAAGTACATCCACTCATTCCCATGGTAGAAGTGGTCGTACTTCTATCCGGGTGGCAGGAAAAGTCGTTCCAAAGCCACTAACGGGTTCAGTAGTGATACTGATTTGCAAATGTATGTAAGCTTCATGATGAAGGATGTGTGTTGGGTTATGACACACAGTGGTAAATAAGAAATGGTGGAAAAACCTGAATTTTTAAATGAAGGGATTTTTGAAAATAAAAGTGTTTGGCACACTCCATATAAATATTTTTCTTAAAAGTTAAAAGTAGACATTTTAAAAACTCATTCACTAAGTAGTCGTACTCACCCCCTCCCTTATATCTCTATCAGGAAAAACCAAAAAGCCTCCCCTTAAAGACCGTCAACTAAGATGTTTGTAAGATAGGTTTGTAAAGTTTTAAATTTCATGCAGTTTTGATTATGTTATTCCAGGAAAATGTACAGGTTAAAGCACACCTTACTCTTTACAATTTACAATAAGGGGAAATCCTTTAATAAACCGGGAGAGTGGCAGCTTGATCAGAGGGATCCAACCAAACCGTGTCGGGGCGTGACAAATGTGCTTCTTTCTAGGTGGCCGATAAAGTCGCTCCGACAAGACAAGTGGGTACAATGGATGTGATGTCCTTAGAATATGTGTTCCCTTCATGATGAAGGGTGTGTTGGTTGATAAACACACTGGTTATGATTGTGGATTGAGAAATGGATATGGAAAAAATACCCATTCACTTGGTTGTAGAAACTCACCCACCTCTTTATATCCCTTTTCAAGAAATAGAGAAATGTCTAGGGATAACACCAAGCCTTACCCTCTGTCAGGTATGCTTAATTTCTCTTAAGCGCATTTTATTTGATATATGTTATTCCAGGGAACACGGTTGAAATTACGTCTTGCTCATCTTGAGTTAAAGAAGGGGGAAACCCCTCTTGAACCAAGATAGCGGCAGGTTGTTAATGGAGATTCGACCAAACCAGGCTAGGGCGTGACAGGAATGATTGGGTATTTTGGAACTCCTAATCTTGAATTATTAAGTAAAGAATCTCAAACAGGTGAAATAGTGTTTTAAGGAACAAAGGATGTGAATTTAAGTATATGACCCTAAACCTTCCAATGAGATAGGTTTAATGAAAGTAAGCTCCATGGAATGAGAAAATGATGGAAAAGAAAAGGAAATCTTAAGTGTATGTTATATAAGAGAGAGATGGAAATAATAGAAGGGATTATTTATCGAGAAATGACAAGTTGATATCAAGGGAAGTTCATTCTAGTACAAAACATGTGAAATACGTTTTGGGGACAAAACTCATAAAAGGAGGGTAGAGTTGTAAACCCCGCCCTTTTGAGTTAAGGAAAAACCGTGGAAAGAACCGGTCAAACCGAGTGAGAAAACTGAACTAGTTCTGCAAACCCAAACACAAGAGAATGAGAAAAATTGGGAAATTTACAACTCTCGAATGATTCAAAAAAACCAGACTAGTTCAAGTGAACCGGATCCCAACTGGATTGAAGCAGTTTGGACCGGTTTGAACCACGATTGAACCAAATGCTAAATTCATTTTTCTAGGTGGCTTAGAAAATTCAAATTGGAGAATTAAGGCCACAATTAGATAGAGAATGAATTTAGAAATTTTTAATTTTGAAAAACTCGGTCAAATCGGGCCTAAACTCGGTTTAGGTGTTGAACCCATTTCGGACCGGTCTGATTCGGTTCGAAACAGTGTCGTCTTCTTCCTTAAGATGATAGCACTCTTCACTCGCCGTAAAATTGAACATCGCTGGCAAAGATGAAACATTTTTGTTCACTACATTTCAGGCCATCAATGATTGTCATTAAGGTTCCAAACGAACAGTTGGAGAGTCCTCGAGCTCCCTAAATAAAGAGTCCCTCTCCATTCTTCCTCCACACACTTGAAAACCTCACTCTCTCTTATCTACATAGATTTCTAGTGAATCTTGAACTAGCTCTGACTTGGGCATTTTTCTGAGCCAAAGAAGGCGTGGTTGAGTTCTTTAGATTCGGGGAGAAGTCAGCTACATGACGGTTGTCTCCATTTTCTCTGATATTCGCAAGAGAAACACTGGCATGATAGAATAGTGAAGCAGCTCCACTGGACCGAAGTTGCCCTATTTCGGCCGAGCTAAAAAATGGCCAATTCGAGCCCTTCTCAGGCCAAACCAAGTTCTCCCAACACTTCCCCAACCCTCATACAACCGAATTAGAGTAGAAAGGTAAGCCAATTTGGCTTCTCTTTGTGAATTCTGATTGTTGATAGAGGGAGAACTCACAGATCTTTATTGACCAAATTCTCCATCTATTCGACATGAATTGACCCAATTCTTGATCTTAGTAGTAACCTCAGGATAAGAGCTATCTGTACAGATCGAAAGCTCGAAGCGCTGCGCCTCCAACAATAAGCTTTCTCTCTCTACGCCCAGTTTTTTGGCGGAGCTTCGTTTGAGCTCATTCTAGTGTCAATCATGCGATTCATAGAGCAATTGAATTGTATGGATGTTTAGGAACTCAAATCCAACTTCAATTTCAACAATTAACTTCGATTGATCGGTCAATTTGATGAAATCAAATCTGGTCAGGTTGAAAGGTTGAAATTTTGGGAAAAAGGGAAAATTTTGGGAATTTCAAAAATTCAAGGGAGAAAAGTGCAATTTCCTAAAATTGAGGGCAATTGGGCATGGAAAAGTTGTTAGAGGACCAATTGGTCAAATTTTGGAATTATTGGGGTCAATTTTACCATTTTTGTAAAGTAGGGGCAAAATGGTAATTTTGGAAAAGTTGGGGACCAAATTAGGAATTTAGGAAATTTGAAATCTTGAATAAATTGAGGTCCCAAAGTAATATTTTGAAGTTCCGGGACTCAATTTGGGGGAAATTTTGAATTAGGGACCTAAAGCTAAATAAATAGAACTTGATGGACCTAATTGCAAATAATTGAAAAGTTTAGGTATTTTATCCATTCGTGATGAATGAAGGATATTAGGACAAAGGATAATGAACAAGTATGTTTATATCGTGTAGGAACACGAAGTACCGAGAACGCTAGCCAAGACAAGCTCGCATGAAGGCAAAAAGCCGATAAAGAGGAATTCAAAACATTAAGGGATGAGTGGGAATTTTCACATCATACCCGGTTGGGATGATGAGCACCTCGGTATTAAAAACCCGCTACTATGTGTGTTTTTAATATCACAGCTAGATGGGGTGATGTTAGAAAATACACAGAAAAACTACTTATTGGTTGTAAGTAGATCATACCCGATTGGTATGATGAACTTCTTAGAAGGAAGTAGAAAACCCGTTCATCGGTTATGAGTGGAGATGTTCTCACACCCAGTTGGTGTGATGTATAGCTGGAAAATTATTTTGTCAGAAGTGTTCTCCCGTGATCGTGTGCCACTCCTTAAACTTTTTGGGAGACCTCCTTGACAGGAGCTCAAATAGCTTAGATAGGTCGGAGGCCACGGTTTTGGAACTTGGGGGCTAAAATGCCTAATTTTAAAAATCTCGTACAGTGGGCACAAGGCCAGTTATCATGAGGAGGAGCTCATAAACAAACATGAGATAAAGCCATGAAAACTTTTATGAATGATGTGTTTGGCCATGGTACTAATACCGGACCAACATACTCGATGGACTAGCAATAGTGTGACAAGATAGGTCGATGGATCAGTCGAGACAAACAGCTGCACGTCGAGTTGAGCGTTGGGGCCGTTGAACTAGTGGCACCAAAGATTAAATGGCTTATGAGAAAAACTATTATTTTGTACATGCACCGAGGTTCGGGATCATCAAGATGCCCAAGAGGGGTAGTGATGTGTCCTAGGGGCTACTGGACGATATGGTGGAGATAAGGGCAATTTGTCGTGCCAACAGTCAGGGAAGCGCAATGTAGCTTCATGCGCATGCGACCGGGGTGGCGTTGGGATGAGATCTTAGTCCTCATATGGACACAAAGTTTCTTTACAGGATTGAGGGTTAGATATTGCATATATCCACTCATTCTGAGGGTAGATGTGGACGTGTTTCTATCTAGGTGGCCGGTAAAGTCGCTCCAATGCCATAAGTATGTCCAGTGGACATGTTGCCCAGCGAATGTGTGATCCCTTTGTGATGAAGGGCTTGTGTTGATTGTTAAACACACCAATTGTGATTAATGAGTAATAATGATTTTGAAAATCGAGATTTAGAGGATGAAATGACTTAAAGAAAATAAGGAGTCTAACACACTCTAATTCAAAAACTATTTTATGGAAACTTTATTTTTAAAAAAAATGAAGTTTCAATAAAATAGTTTTTAAATTTGAGTCTGCCAGATTCCTTATTTTCATTAAATCATTTCATCCTCAAATTTTTGGTTTTCATAGCCATTTCTCATCATAAAACAAAACCAGTGTGTTTATCAACCAACACACGCCCTTCCTCATGAAGGGAACACACATTCGTAGGGCAGCACATCCACTACACCCACTTGTGGCGTTAGAGCGATTTTACTGACCACCTAGATAGAAGCACATCCACTTCTACCCTAAGAATGAGTGGATGTACACGAAATCCAACCCTCAATCCCATAAAGAAAAACTCTGTGTCCATATGAGGATAGAGACCTCATCTCGACCCCACCCCAGTCTCATGCGGATGAAGCTATGTCGAGCTTCCCAGATTGCTGGCACGAAAAACTACCCTTATCTCCACCATCTTGTCTGATAACCCCTAGGACGCATCACTACCCCTCTTGGGCATCTTGAAGGTCTTGTACCTCAATGCATGCACAAAACAACAATTCCTCATAAGCCATTTAATCTTTGGTGCCACTAGTCCAACGGCCTCGACCCTCAACTAGACCTATAGTTGTTTGTCTCGACTATTCTGTCGATCTGTCATGTCGCACTATTGCTAGTCCATTAAGTATGTCGGTCTTGTCTTGATACCATGTTCAAAAAAATCATTCATT
The DNA here is from genome assembly GCA_030064425.1 of Trapa bicornis. Lineage (NCBI taxonomy): Eukaryota > Viridiplantae > Streptophyta > Magnoliopsida > Myrtales > Lythraceae > Trapa > Trapa bicornis. The sequence continues at coordinate 10,091,181 of CM057741.1, read as the reverse complement.
TAAATTTTTTAGGGTTTAAACTCATTTTTGTTTACAAGCTCCTACTCGTGCCAACTTGCCTTGGTCCCAATGTACAAGATTTTCAAAATCGGGCATATTATCCCCCAAGTTCCAAAACCGAGCCCTCCAGCCTGTCTGAGATATTAGAGCTCCTGTCAAGAAGGTCTCCCAATAGTTTAAGCAGTGGTACACAGTCAGGGGAGAGCACTTTCGACAAAATATTCTTTTCATCTATCCATCATACCAACTGGGTGTGATGACATCTCCGCTTATAACCAATAAGCGATTTTTCTACTTCCTTCCAGGAAGTTCATCATACCAACTAGGTATGATCTAATTACAACCGGTAGGCTATTTTTACGCATAATTTCCACACCATTCCATTCAGGAGTGATGGTTAAAATTTCACATAGTAGTGGGTTTTCATTTCCGAGGTGCTTATCATCCCAACTAGGTATGATATAAAAATTCCACTCACCCGTGAATGCCATGAATTCTTCTTCTTAATCGAATTTCATCTCCTCATGAGCTTTGTCTTAGCTGGCATTCCCAATACCCCGTGTTCCTACATGGTATGAACATCCTTGTTTATTATCCTTTGGCTTGATAGCCTTCATTCCTTATAAATGAATAAAATACCAAACTTTTCAAATATTTACAGTTTGGTCCCTAAAGTTCTTTTTCCTTTACTTTAGGTCCCAAATGCCGATTCTCCCCCAAATTGAGTCTCGAAACTTAAAAAATTTACTTTGACACCTCAATTTATTCAAAATTATATAAAGGGGTTCATGTTTCCCATATTCCCAGTTGGGTCCCCAATTTTTCCAAAATTAACATTCTACCCCATACTTTACAAAAATGGTATGTTTTGCCCCAAAAATATCAAAAATTGACCAACAGATCATCCAACATCTTTATCATGCCCAATTGATCCTCAATTTTAGGAAATTGCACTTTAGTCCCTCGAATTTTTGAAATCACCATTTTCCCCAAAAATTTCCCCCAATTTCAACCTTCTAACTTAGTCTAATTTGATTTTATCAAATTGACCGGTCAAATGAGTTTAATTGTTAAAATTGAAGTTAGATGTAAGTTATTACACCTCCATACGATTCAATTGCAGTTTGAATTGTAAAATTTGATGCTAGAATGTGCTCAAATGGAGCTTCGCCCAAAATTGAACGTAGAGAGAGAAAGCTTCGAAAGCTTACAGTCAGAGGCACTGCGGTCCGAGCTTTTGATCTGTGCAGATAGCTCTCATCCTAAAGTTACTCCTAGAATCAAGAATCACCTCAATTTATGTCAAATCAAGAATCACCTAATTTTGATCTGTGCAGATAGCTCTCATCCTAAAGTTACTCCTAGAATCAAGAATCACCTCAATTTATGTCAAATTGAGGGAGAATTTGGCTAGTAAAGATTAGTCAGTTCTCTCTCTAGCACCTATCGGAATTCATGGAGGGGAGCCAAATTTGCTTACCTTTTTGCTCTAATTCGGTCGTAGCAGGGCTGAGGAGGTGTTAGGAGAGCTTAGTTTGGCATGAGGAGGGCTTGAATTGGCCGATTTCATCTTGATAGAAACAGGTCAACTTTGGTCTGCTGGAGTTGCTTCACTATTCGATCACCTCAGCCCTTCTACGGCAACCCTTGGAGAAATTAGAGACTACCACCATGTAGCTGACTTCTCCCCGGTCTAAAGAACTTGACCACACCTTCTTTGGCTCAGAAAAGACACTATATCAGAGCTCTGGTTCGAGCTTCATCAGAAAACTTAGTAGCTGAGAGAGAGTGAGGTTTTTAAGTGTGTGGAGGATGAATGGAGAGAGGCTCATCGACCGTCCATTTGGCACCTTAATGGTAGTCATTGATAGCATGAAACGTATTGAACAGAAACATTTGCTCTTTAACGGCACTGGTTCGATTTTTCAGTGAGTGAAAAGTGTTGTCATATGAGGGAAGAAGACAACACTTTTCCGAACGAGATGAGATCGGTCCGAACTAGATTCAATGCTTAAATCGGCCGGTTTAGGCCTAAATCGACCGAGTTTTTCAATATTAAAAATTTCTAAATTCATTCTCTATCCAATGGTGGCCTCAATTCTCCAATTTGAATTTTCTAAGTTACCTAGAAAAAAGAATTTAGCATCTAGTTCAATAGTATTTAAAATCGGTCCAAACCGGTTCAATCCGGTTCACCTGAACCAGTCTGGTTTTCTCTACCAAATTGTCCTAAGGTCCTTTTCCAAGGTTTTTATACCCCTTTGGGTCACTCAGGAGTTGTAATTTTCTCAATTTTCCCATTCTCTAATGATTGGGTTTGTGAACCGATTCGGTTTTCTCACTCAGTTTAACCAATTCTTTTCCCGGTTTTCCTCAAGTCTAAAGGGTAGGGTTTATAACTCTCCCCTCCTTTTAGTTGATTTATCCCCAAAACTTATTCCACATCCTTCGTACTGGAATTAACCTTCATTGACATAAATTTTGTAGTTTATCGACCCGTAACCTTCTCCATTGTTTCTATTTATCCCTTATATCACATACTTAAGATTTTCTTTTCATTGACATCCCTTTCTCATTCCATGGAGCTTACTTTAGCTAAGCATATCTCACTAGAAGGTTTAAGGTTATATAATTAAATTTACATCCTTCATTTTCCCAAAGCACTATTCCTTCATTTGTGAAATCCTTTACTTAACATTTCAGGATTAGGAGTTCCAAAATACCCAATCCTTCTTGTATTTGTTTATTTTTTTTATTGTTGACCTTCTTAGCTTAGTGTCCATTCCAACATCACGTACATACTTCTACAAGTGTTGGGGTTATCACCTTTTCATCCTACATTGATCCTTCGCTCATTCTTTGGTTATTATTTCTTCGTTCCACATTTTAACGCCTGACCTCATCATGCTCTAATCATAGACTCTTCCTCTCTTACGTCATTCCTCATTCCTAGTGGCATCCTTTCTTTTAAGGACTCTTTTCTTTCTTAATCCATTCTTACTCACTTGTGATCTTTTCACAATTCTCCTTTTTGACTTAGTTCCATCCTTACTCATACGACATCTTTTATGTTGTCTTCCTACTTACCCATTCCTTAGGTTTTAACTTGTCCCTTGGACCTTTACGATTTCTTCCCTTTTGTATTTGATCCTTTCATTTCCAACAGCTTGTCTTTGAGGAGCTTATCTTCTTTCCAATTTCGTTGGTTCCATTTCCTCCCAATTGGAACACATATGTTATTTGAGGGTTCCCTTCCATGGTAAGTTTAACACTTCTTTTCTCTTAGAATTTCCTTCTAGTTTTACCATTGCAAATATCCAACCTTGAATGATATTCCTTGATGCCATTTTCTCCTACTTACCTTTAGCGTTGAGATCCTATGAGTACTTCTCGTCTATCTCATCTCATTCTCACTTGCTTCGAGTACTCATCTATTCCTTTGAGGTGGAGTTCACATCCCCTTTGTGTCAAAATCTCGCGTTCATTCTGCAAAAAATCTATTTAACATTTTCATATCCTTTGGTTCGTTACTCTGGTCTTAGCCATTGATTTCATTAGGGCTTTCCTCTTCCCTTAATTCCCAAAGGTTTTGTTCTTTCCATCCTTTCCTTCTTTACTAAAATTGTGACTTTCACAAGGGTCAGTTCGTTAACAGCCCCCACTCGTATTATCCTCTTAGTTTAATTGTTTTGAGATGATTGTCTCTCGAATCTTCGTGTCCTTGATATCCATCCCTTTGGCTTGTTTTGAGTATAATCCTTACTACTTTCCCATATTTCTTGGAGTGTAGTTTATTTCTAGGAGGATCTAGTTGTCATGGATTATTTCTTTCCATTGGATTCGTCCAAAATCCCTATTTGGTTCCATGCCCTTTTGCATGTAGCTCATGATTGGCTTTCTAGGTATTTACTTAATTGCTTATGTCCTTTAATGAGGTCTTGGTTCCTACTCTAGTTTATTATATCTCCTCTGTTGATTACCTTAGTTTGGAACTTCTTCCTTTTCATGATTCCACTTCCTATCTTCATTCTTCTTCTTGGGACTCCCTTATTGGGATTTTCATATTCATTTTCCCTACTGCTCCTTGAAAGTTCTCCCTTTATTCCTTTCTTATACCTTCTAACCTTCGTATGGTGATTCACTCTGGCTTTCTCCCTATCTTCTATTCCTTTTTGTTTCACATCCTTATCTCCAAACAAACTTCCTTACTACTATCGAATTCCTAAGGATGTGTGTCCTAACTCCTTCATAGTATTGGTATTATTCCTAGGGTTTCTTTCTATCGTACTTCTTCCCATTCTCTTTTCCCTATCTTATCTTGGTTGTCTTAACATCTTCAGTGCTCCCCTAACCTTCCTTCTTTCGTCTTCCATTCCTTTGGATTTCTTTAGAACAATTTATTTATTTTCTTTACTCTTATCTTTGAACCTTTCTTAACTCCTTAGACTAATCCCCTGTTCTTTAATGCTCACTTCCTTTTGTTCTAACTTCTCCTTCCTTCCCTTAGTTAGGATTTGTCTTATGTGGGTGAACTCTAAGAGTTTCTTTCTTGCCAAATTTCATTCTACTTCTGAAGAAAATTTTAAGGGTTAAGGTTAACTTGAAATAACCCATTTTTTTCATTTCTTTGGTTATTTTATATCCTTTTATCTTTATTAGCATACACTCATTGTTTGAATTTATCAAGGAAACTCTAAAGTTTTATCAAGAAGAATTTAACTTCATTCATTCAAGAAATTTTCTTGCCATACTTGGCTTATTATAGAAATTTTCTACCCCCTAATCCCTTGGTGTCATAGACCGAGAGTTAGCCTTAGAACAGTTGTGGGATTCTTGATTAGAAGGCTCTAACGAACTAGTTGGGGTCCACTCGTATTCCCTTATGGGATGAATTTCATGTATGGCCTCCAATCCGTACTGCTTTAGTACCTCTACCTCACACTCATAGGTCCACTTCATCCACTGGAAGGGATTGAAGGTGGGCTGAGTAGGTGGGGGTACTTGGTGGACATTCATGAAGGTGGCATATGCATCCTAGTAGTTGTTCCATACCTCCTTCTTGGTTGGATTCCTCTCAAGTTGTTGTGGGGCTAGAGAAGGGGTTGGGCTCCTAGGAGAAGGTACTGACTCCTCTTGTCTTGGAGGAGGGTATGTGATGTCTTCTGGTTCCAATAAGGCTCCTACCAGTTTCTAGCAGTCTTCCACCATGTCCTTGGGCACTCTTTTCTCGCCTTTTAAGAATTTTTGAATGGCTCCCTCCCTTGGGTTGAATGTCTTTTTTAGGGTTATGGGCGGAGGATTGGATTTCACAGTGAACTTCCAAGGGATTCTCCTCTCTACATGATAGTTAAAGTTTGATTAATGTCAGGGCATAATATTGATAATGTTTCAAAGGAACTTGACTCTAATACCACTTAAGTTATCATGCCCCGACCGGTTTGGTCGAATCCCCGTGAATAACCGCCGCTCTCTTGGTTCAAGAGGGGTTTCCCCCTTCTTTAATTCAAGATCAGCCATGCGAAATCTCAACTTTGATCCCTAGAGTAACATATATCAAATAAAATGCAAGTTTAAGAAAAATTAAGCATACCTGATAGAGGACAAGGCCTGGTGATATCCCTAGTCATTTCTCTAATTCCTGAAAAAGAAAAAAACTGTTTCTCTAAAGGGTGAGTTTCTACAACTCAATGAATGGGTATTTTAAAAATAATGAAGTTTCAATAAAATAGTTTTTAAATTGCACTGTGCTAGACTCCTTATTTTCATGAAATCATTTCATTCTCAAATTTTCGGTTTTCATAGCTATTTCTCATCATAAATCAAAACCGGTGTGTTTATCAACCAACACACCAAGATAGAAGCACGTCCACTTCTACCTTGAGAATGAGTTGATGTACATGACATTCGAATCTCAATCCTGTAAAGAAAAACACTGTCTCCATTTGAGGACAGAGACCTCATCCCGACCCCACCCTAGTCTCATGTGCATGAAGCTACGTCGAGCTTCCCTGACTGTTGGCACGACAAACTACCCTTATCTCCACCATGTCGTCCAGTGGCCCCTAGGACGCATCACAACCCCTCTTGGGCGTCTTAAAGGTCTCGTACCTTAGTGTAGGCACAAAACGACAATTTTCCTCATAAGCCATTTAATCTTTGGTGACACTGGTCCAACAGCCCCGACCCTCAACTCGATTTGCAGCTGTTTGTCTTGAATGGTCTATCGACCTGTCATGTCGCACTGCTGCTAGTCCATCGAGTATGTCGGTCCTGTCTTGGTACCATGGCCAAACATATCATTCATTTAAAGTTTTTATGGCTTAAACTCATGTTTGTTTACGAGCTCCTGTAAGTGCCAACTTGCCATGGGCCCACTGTACGAGATTTTCAAAATTGGGCATATTAGCCCCCAAGTTCCAAAATCGATGCCTCCGACCTATTTGAGCTATTCGAGATCCCATCAAGAACGACTTCCAAAAATTTTAAGCACTGGCACATAGTGAGAGGAGAGCACTTCCGACAAAATATTCTTTTCATTTGTCCATCACACCAACCGGTGTGAGGACATCTCCGCTTTTAATTAATAAGCGAGTTTTCTACTTCATTCCAAGAAGTTCATCATACCAATCGGGTATGATCTACTTACAATTGGTAAATAGTTTTTTCGCGTAATTTTCATATCACTCCATTTAAGTGTGATGATTAAAATTACACTTACAAGTGGTTTTTCATTTCTGAGGTGCTTATCATCCCAACTAGGTATGATATAAAACTCTCACTCACTTGTGAATGTCGTGAATTCTTCTCCTAATCTTCTTTCATTTCCTCGTGAGCTTTGTCTTAGTTGGAGTTCCTGATACCTCATGTTCCTACATGGTATGAACATCCTTGCTATTATTCTTTGGCTTGATAGCCTTCATTCCTTATGAATGAATAAAATACCCAACTTTTCAAATATTTTGCAGTTTGGTTACTAATGTTCTTTTTCCTTTACTTTAGATCCCAAATGCCGATTCTCACCTAAATTGAGTCCAGAAACTTCAAAAATTTACTTTGAGACGTCAACTTATTCAAAATTACATAAAGGGGTCCAAGTTTCCCAAATTTCCTATTGGGTCCCCAATTTTTCCAAAATTACCATTTTGCCCCTACTTTACAAAAATGGTAAGTTTCACCCCAAAAATTTCAAAAATTGAACAATTGGTCGTATAAACCCCGCCCTTTTGAGTTAAGGAAAATCGAAAAAAGAACCGGTTCACAAACCCGTTTATTGGGGAATAGGAAAATTAGAGAAATTTCAACTCACTTGTGAGACAAAGAGATTTATAAACCTTCGGAAGGAACCTTAGAACAAAGTGGGAGAGAAAAACCAGACCGGTTCGGGTGAACCGGATTAAGAACCGAGCCAGTTAATGAACCGGAACTGATAGTGAGATGGTTAACCAAGAAATTTATGGACCCTAAGTGAACTAAAGAGTCATAAAAGTCATGAAAAAGGACTTTAGGGTGAATTGGAGATGAAAACCAAATCGGTTCAAGTGAATCAGATCTGAACCGGATTGAACCGGTTTGGACTGGTTTAAACCACTATTGAACCGGATTCTAAATTCATTTTACTAGATAGCTTAAAAAATTCAAATTTGAGATTTGAGGCCACCATTGGATAGAAAATAAATTTAGAAATTTTTAGATTTGAAAAACTCGATTGAATGGAGGGTGAGCTAGCCAGTTTAAGCTTTGAACTCAATTCAAACTAGTCTGGTCCGGTTCGGAACAGTGTCGTCGTCTTCTTACTTCAGATGACAGCACTGTTCACTCGTAGAAAATCGAAGCAGCGCCGACGAAGAAGAAACATTTCCATTCAATACATTTCAGGCCATCAATGTCTGTCATAAAGGTTTCAAACGGACAGCCAACGTGTCCCCGAGCTCCCAATATAAAGAGTCTCTCTCCATTCATCCTCTCTACACCTAAAAAGCCCACTCTCTCTCAACTGCTTAGTTTTCCAGTGAAGCTGGAACCAGAGCTCTGATATAGGGTTATTTCTGATCCAAAGAATGTGAGGTCGAGTTCCTTAGATCCAAGAAGAAGTCAGCTACATGCCCTGTAGTCTCCGTTGGCTCCGAGGGTCACCGAAGAAGTGCCGACATGATGGAACAGTGAAGCAGCTCTGCCAGACCGAAGCTGCCCTATTTCGGCCAAGCTAAAATCGGCCAATTTGAGCCCTCCTCAGGCCAGACCAAGCCCTCCCACGGCCAAATTAGGACTGAAAGGTAAGCCAATTCAGCTCCCCTCTACAATTTTTAACCGGTGATAGAGAGAGAACTAGTAGAATTTTGATGATGAAATTTTAACTTAATTCGGCATCAATTGATGCAATTCTTGATTCTTGGATGATTCTCATGATGAGAACTATCTGCCCATATAAAAAGCTCAAATTGTTACACTCTCACTATTGAGAAATCGAAGCTTTCTCTCTCTACAATCTATTTTCTGGCGAAGCTTCATTTGAGCATGTTCCGGCGTCAAAACTTGCGATTCAAAGTGCTATTGAATGGTATGAAGATGTAGGATCTCAATTTTCACTTCAATTTCAACAATTAGATGTGTTTGATCGGTCAATTTGATGAAATCAAATTTGACTATGTTAAGTAGTTAAAATTGGTGGAAAATTTGGGGAGAATTGGAGATTTTCTAAAATTTGAAGGACCAAGATGCAATTTTATAAAATTGAGGTTCTATTGGGCATGATAAAAATGTTAGAGGGCCAATTGAGAAATTTTAGAATTTTGGGGGTAAAACTTACAATTTTTGTAAAGGAAAGGCAAAATGGTAATTTTGGAAAAGTTGGGGGACCAAATTGGAAATTTGAGAAATTAAACCCCTTTTTCTGAAATTGAATAAATTGAGGTCCCAAGGGAAATTTTAAAAGTTTTGGGACTCAATTTGAGGAAAAACCGGCATTTGGGATTTGAAGTTAAAGAAAAATAATTTTAGGGACCTAATTGCAAATAAATAAAAGTTTGGTTTTCTCATTTATTTGGAATGAATGAAAGCTATTAGGTCGAGGGATATTGAACATGGATGTTCATATTGTGTAGGAGGTCATAAACAAACATGAGATGTGTTCCATGAAACTTTAATAAATGAATTGTTTGGCCATGATACCAACACATGATTGACAAACTCAGTCAACTAGAGACAATGCGACATGATAGGTCAATGAACTAGTTAAGACAAACAACTACATGTTGAGTTGAGGGTCGGGGCCGTTGGACTAGTGGCACCACAGATTATATGGCATGATAAGAAAATACTGATTGTGCATGCACTATGATTATAGGACCATCAAAATGCCCAAGAGGGATAGTGATACGTCCTAAGTGCCCTAAACGACCTGTTGGGTATAAGGGCAGTTTGTCGTAATAGGTGACCATGCAAAATTTGGAGTAGCATCAAGCGCATAAGACCGGGGTGGGGACAAAATGAGGTATATGTCCTCACACGGACACAAAGAATCGTTATGGGATTGAGGGTTGGATGTCGTGAACATCCACTTATTCTCAGGGTAGAAGTGGACATGCTTCTATCTAGGTGGCCAGTAAAGTCGCTCTAACGCCACAAGTGGGTTCAGTGGACGTACTTGCCTGCAAAGGTGTGTTTGACCTTCATGATAAAGGATGTGTGTTGGGTCATGACATAACGTGATTAATAAAAAAGGGTGTTAAAAACCGAGATTTCAAATGAAAGGATTTTTGAAAGAAAGGAGTCTGGCACACTCCAATACAAATCTTTTTCCTAAAAGTTAAAAATTTTGAAAACCCATTCACTAAGTCGTTGTACTTACCTCCTCCCTTATATCCCTTTCAGGAAATTCTGGAAAGCCTACCCTTAAAGACCATCAACTGTGACGCCTTTGAGACAGGTATGATAAATTTAAAATTTTATGCAGTTTTGATTTATTTTATTCCAGGAAAGGTGCAGGTATAAAGGACGTCTTACTCTCTACGGTTTATAATAAGGGGAAACCCTTTTATAAAGCGGGAGAGTGGCGAGTTGATCACGGGGATCCGACCAAACCGGGTCGGGGCGTGATAGGTCCTCTAACATATTTATCATGCCCAATTAGCCCTCAATTTTAGGAAATTGCACTTTAGTCCCTCGAATTTTCGAAATCCCTAATTTTTCCCAATTTCAACCTTCAAACTCAGCTGAATTTGCTTTAATCAAATTGAGTGATCAAATGAGTTTAATTGTTAAAATTGAAGTTAGATTTGAGTTCTTACACCTCCATACGATTTAATTGCACTTTGAATCATACAATTTGATGTTGAAATGAGCTCAAACAGAGCTTCGCTAGAAAATTGAACGTAATGAGAGAAAGCTTCGAAAGCTTATCGTCGGGGGTGCGATAGTCCGAGCTTTCGATATGGGCAAATAGCTCTCGTCCTGAGCTTTCTCATAAAACTAAGAATCACCTCAATTCATGTTGAATTAAGGGAGAATTTGGTCAGTAAAGATCTCTCAGTTCTCTCTCTAGCACCGATCATAATTCACAGAGGGGAGCCAAATTGGCTTACCTTTCTGCTTTAATTCGGTCGTAGGAGGGCTGAGGAGGTGTTAGGAGAGCCTGGTTTGGCTTAAGGAGGGTTCGAGTTGGCTGATTTCAACTCGACTGAAACACGGCAGCTTTGGTTCGTCGGAGCTACTTCATTGTTCGATCACACCATCGCTTCTCTGTCGACCCTTAGAGAAATTGGAGACTACCACCGTGTAGCTGACTTCTCCCCAAGTCTAAGGAACCTGACCACACCTTCTTTGGCTTAGAAAAGATCCTATATCGTTCAAGCTTCATCAGAAAACTATGTAGCTGAGAGAGAGAGTGAGGTTTTCAAGTGTTTGGAGGATGAATGGAGAGGGCCTCTTTATATAGGGATCTTTGGTACTCGTCGACCTTCCGTTTGGCACATTAATGACAGTCATGGATGGCTAGAAACATACTGAATAGAAACATTTCCTCTTCACCTTTGCTGGATCAATTTTTCAGCGAGTGAATAATGTAAACCCCACCCATTGGAGTTAGGGAAAATTGGGAAAAGAACCGGTAAAACTGAGTGAGAAAAATTGAACCAGTTCACAAACTCGATCATCAGAGAATGAATAATTTGGGAAAATTTATAACTTTCGAGTGACCCAAATGGGGGATCATAAAACCCTCTGGAGAGGGCCTTAGGACATTCTAGGAGAGAAAACAAGACCGGTTGGGTGAACTAGAACCCAACCAGATCGAACTGGTCATTTTCAAAGAGAAAATCGGGTTGGTTTATAAATCGGAACCGATAGAGTAAGGGTAAACTGAGAAATTTATGGATCTCAAGTGACCTAAATAGTCACAAAAGTCATGAAAAAGGACTTTAGGATGAATTGGAGGTGAAAACCAAACTAGTTAAGGTGAACCAAACCTAAACTGGATTGAATTAGTTTCAACCCCTATTGAATCGGATGCTAAATTCATTTTTCTAGGTGGCTTAGAAAATTCAAATTATAGAATTGAGGCCATCATTAGATAGAGAATGAATTTAGATTAATTTTTTAATTTTTAATTTTCAAGAACTCAATATAATCGGGCCTGAACTGGCCAGTTTAAGCATTAAACCCGGTTCAGACTAGTCCGGTTCGATTTGGAATAGTGTCATCTTCTTCCTTTAGATGGTAGCACTGTTCACTCATTGGAAAATCAAACCAACATTGTCGGAGAGGAAATGTTTCCATTCAATACGTTTCAGGCCATCAATGACTGCAAAAAAGGTGCCAAACGAACGACCGATAAGTCCCCAAGCTCCCTATATAAAGAATCCCTCTCCATTCATCCTCCACACACCTGAAAACCTCACTCTCTCTTAGCTACTCAATCTTTTGAGGAAGCTCCAACTAGAGCTTTGATATAGGGTCTTTTTTGAGCCAAAGAAGGAGTGGTCGGGTTCCTTAGACTCAGGGATAAGGTAGAGAGGTAAGCCAATTTGGCTCCCCTCTATGAATTTTGATCAGTGCTAGATAAAGAACTGACAAATCTTTATTGACCAAATTCTCCCTCAATTCGACATTAATTGAGGTGATTCTTAATTTTAGGAGAAACCTCAGGATGAGAGCTATCTGCCCAAATCAAAAGCTCGGACCACTGTGCCCCCGACGGTAAGCTTTTGAAGCTTTTTCTCTCTACGTTTAGTTTTCCAGCGAACCTCCGTTTGAGCTCATTCTGGTGTCAAATCATGCAATTCAAAGTGCAATTGAATCGTATGAAGGTGTAGGAACTTAAATCTATCTTCAATTTCAACAATTAAAATCATTTCATTGGTCAATTTGATGAAATCAAATTCGGTGAGGTTGGAAGGTTGAAATTGAGTTAAAATTTTGGGGAAATTTGGAGATTTCAAAAAATTCAGGGTCTAAATTGCAATTACCTCAAATTGAGGACCAATTGGACATGATAAAGATGTTGGAGGACCAACTGGCTAATTTTTGGAATTTTGGGGTAAATTTTACCATTTTTGTAAGTAGGGACAAAATATTTATTTTGGAAAAATTGAGGACTGAATTTGCAATTTGGGAAATTTGAACCCCTTTATGTAATTTTGAATAAATTGAGGTCTCAAAGTATAATTTTGAAGTTTCAAGTCTCAATTTGGGGAAAAATCAGCATTTGGTACATAAATTAAAGGAAAAATAACATTAGGGACCAAATTGCAAATATTTAAAAAGTTAGGTATTTTATTCATTTATAATGAATGAACGCTATCAAGCCAAAGGATAATGAACAAGGATGTTCATACCGTGTAGGAACACGAGGTATCCGAAACACCAGCTAAGACAAAGCTCACAAGGAGATGAAAGTTAATTAAGAGGAATTTACGACATTCACGAGTGAGTGGGTTTTTATATCATACCCGGTTGGGATGATAAGCACCTTAGAAATGAAAACCCACTATTAAGTGGAATTTTAACCATCACACCAGAGTGGAGTGATAGGGAAATTACAAAGAAAAACTATTTACTAGTTGTAAGTAAATCATACCCGATTGGTATGATGAACTTTCTGTAAGGAAGTAGAAAACAGAGCTTCACCGGAAAACAAACTATAGAGAAAAAAAAGCTGCGATTACTCACCGGTGAGGACACGTCGATCCGAGCTTTTGATCTGGGCAGATAGCTCTTGTCCTGAGGTTCATCCTTGAATCAAGATTCGCATCAATTGATGCTAAATTGAGTTAGAATTTCATCATTGAAATTTTGTCGGTTCTCTCTCTAGCACCAACCGAATATTGTAAAGGGGAGCTAAATTGGCTTACCTTTCAGTCCTAATTCGACCGTGGGAGGGCTGAGGAAGTGTTGGGAGGGCTTGGTTTGCCCTGAGGAGGGCTCAAAATGGCAGATTTCAACTCAACCAAAATAGGGCAACTTCGGTCCACCTGAGCTGCTTCACTATTCCATCACATCGGCGCTTCTCCGGCGACACTCGGAGCAAACGAAGACTACATGCATGTAGCTGACTTCTCCTCGGTTCTAAAGAACATGACCTCACCTTCTTTGGCTTAGAAAAGACCCTATATTGGAGATCTCATTTGAGCTTTGTAGGAAAACTAAGCAATTGGGAGAGAGTGAGCTTTTCAGGTGTAGAGAGGATGAATGGAGACGGGGTCTTTATATATGAAGCTCGGGGACTTCTTGGTCGTCCGATTGGCAGCTTTATGATAGTCATTGATGGCCAAAAATGAATTGAACAGAGAAGTTTCCTCTTCGCCGACGCTGCTTCAATTTTTTGGCGAGTGAACAGTGGTGTCATCTGAAGGAAGAAGATAAAACAGTTCCAAACCAGATCGGACCGGTCCAACCCAGGTTCGAAGCTTAAATTGGTCGGTTCACCCCTCATTCGATCAAGTTTTTAAAATCTAAAAATTTCTAAATTCATCTAAATTCATTTTCTATCCAATGGTGGCCTCAAATCTCTAATTTGAATTATTTAAGCCACCTACAAAAATGAATTTAGGATTCAGTTCCATAGTGGTTCAAACCGGTTCGAATTTGATTCACCTGACCTGGTTTGGTTTTCATCCCCAATTCCTTCACAAGTCCATTTCCATGACTTTTGTGATTCCTTAGGTCACTTAGGCTCCATATAATTCATGTTTTACCATCTCTTTATCGATTTTGGTTCATAAATCGACTAGGTCCTTAAAATAGTTTAATCTGATTTGGGTCTGGTTCACCTGAACTAGTCTAGTTTTTCTCTCCCACTTTGTTCTAAGGTTCCTTCCCAAGGTTTATAAATCTCTTTGGGTCACAAGGGATCCATAAGTTTCCCTGTTTTCCCTTTCTTTATCGGTTTCGATTCATGAACTGACTCAGTTCATAAATTGGTTCAATCCAATTGGATCCGCTTCAACTAAACTGGTTTGGTTTTTCTCTTCCAATTTGTCTTAAGCTTCATTTCCAAGGTTTTATGAACCCTTTGGAACACTCGAGAGTTCTAAATTTCCAAATTGCACATTTCTTGATAATCGGGTTTGTGGACCGGTCTGTTTTCTCACTCGGTTTGACTGATTTTTTTTCCTGGTTTTCCTTAGCTCAAAAGGGCGGGGTTTACAACTCTCGCCTCCTTTTAGGAGTTTTTTCCCCAAAACTTAATTATCAACCTTTCATGAGGAATCATTTCCTTTGATGTCCCTTTGGTGTTTGCTTAACATGCAAACTCTTCTCTTGTTCTTTCAATCAGCCCTTTTTACATCCTTCACTTAAGGAATTTGTTTTCCTTTATATGATTTACTCCCTCCATGGGGTTTATCATAACTAGACATACCTTAACTTCTAGGTATATTCTTAGATTCATATCTTTATTTGCTTAGAGCACATTCTTCCCTTTGAGGTTCTGTACTCAAGATTGGAAATTCCAAGATACCTAACCATTCCTATGTCTAGTTAACCCCTTGGTCGTTTAAACCTTTAGCTCAATGTTCTTTTGAGCGTTACGTACTTGTTTCCATGGTTTTCTTTATAATCACTTTTTCGTCCTATTTTGACCCTTCATCCATTCGTTGTCTGTTATATCTTCGGTCCAAATTTTTTTTATATTTGACCTCATCATGCTTATTAGCCGACTCTTCCTTACCTTGTGTCATATTCCCCTTGGGGTTGTTGGGCTTACATGCCCCTTGTAGCATGGCATTTTCTAGGACCTGTCTCTATCCATTTGATTTCTAGAACATCTCCTTGAGGGTCTCTCTTAGCTTTTAGACCTTTTAGGGATCATATTACTTCGTCCCTCTTTTCTCTTGATAGCATTCCTCAACTATCCTTTTTACCATTATCCTCTCATCCATCATGCCATTGAAGTTATGTCTCACATAACCGTATGGATTTCTCTTACCTACTCATCCTTTCCCAACTTCTTTATTGGGTCCTTTAGATTCCAATCATTGGGTTTCCTGATGATTACTGACATACAAGGATTTTTCCCTTCTTATGTCCTTTCTCTTCTTTAGTGACATCCTTTATTCATGGACTTCCTTTTTCCTTAACCCACTCTTACTTGTTCGTAATCATTTCATAGTCCATTATTTCTGTTTGACACTTTTTAGTCTATTGTTTTGTTCAGAGAATTCCCTTTCTACGATTTCATTTTCTAATATGTCCCTCATGTTAGAGACTTTCATTCTAGGAGCTACATGCTCGACCTTATTACCATTCCTTGAAGGTTTCTTTCTCCCTTTCTTCACACCACTATCTATGTTAGGGTATCTATTTGCTTTGGATCCTTCTCTATCCACAACTTTTGGTTTATCCCTTATTCCTTACATGGGATAATTTCAATTATTGGTTTTATTTCATGCATTCCGCACTATGCTCAGTCGTCCACTCTTTAGGCTTCATATGCGCATGTGGACTATGACCTGTCTTACCAATTGTGGTTATACCTCCTTAGCCACATCTTATTTGGAGGACTTACTTTCCCAACGTTTCTTGAATATTCATTTCTCTATTACCTTAGTATGGGTTGTCCACTCATTTATACTTGTCACAGCATTTTTTGATGCTAACACTTTGACTTATTTCCGTTTAAGGAGGGTTCACATCATCCTTGTTTCAAAATCTCCTATTCATCCTTCGTGAGGCTTGCTTAACCATCTTAATACTTTAAATTATAAATCCGGTCTTGGCCATTGATTTCTTTAAGAATTTTCCTTCGTTCTTTTTTCCAATGTTTTGGCCTTTTCACTTCTCCCTTTTTGTCGTGGCTTAAATCCATGCTTCTCTTGAAGACCAGTTCTTTAACTGTCACTTTCTCTTTATTTTTCTGGTCCAATCGTCTGGATGGCTGTATCACTCGTTCTTCATGCCCATCCTATTGTCCTTCATAGAGTCTAGTCTTTACTAGACTCATCCTTTCTTAGGGTTTTGTTCATTCTCTTTGGATGTCTGCCGTTACTAGTTTCTTCTTTCTACTTGGTTCTACTGAAATTATTACTTGGTTCTCCTGCTCTCTCCAAACAGGTCACGCTAGGCCATCACGATACTTCCTTCCTTTGAAACATTTCCTAATTAAGGGTTGGTTCCTTGCACTCCACATTATGTTCATCTGCTCATCAATAATTTCTTTAGTTTAATTTACTTCTTAGGACCTAATGAGTACTTTTCCTTGGTGCTCGATCTTTCCATCTCAACCAACATTTCATTTGTGAGCTTATCGTTCTGTCTATTTCGGTTGGTTCCATTTCGTCTTAATTGGGATACACATGTCCTTTTAGGGCTTTCTTTATTGGTAGGATTCTTTCCCTTTCTCCTGACATTCCTTTTTACATTTGCTCTAGGGGATTTCTATCCTTAAATGACATGCCTTGATGCCGTCTTCTCCTGTTTACCTTTACTCCTCAAATCTTGCAGGCACATCTTTTATACTCTATCCGCATCCTCATCTATACTATGTACCTATCTATTTCTTTAGGGAGCATACAAATCTTCCTTGTTTAAAGATTTCTTAACCATTATTTGAGAGGCTTGCCTATTCCTTTCTTGGCTTGAGTTTAGTCGTTAATTAGCCTTTGGTCCTTTTAAGGATTTCTTTCATCCTTCTTTTCCCGAGTATTTGGCCTTTCTGGCCATCTCTTCTTTGTTGCAACTCAAATTATGGTTTTTCCATGTATTATTTCATTAACAGCCTCGCCTCCACCATTCTTTTAGTCTAAGTTTCTTTGAGCAGTTGTTTTTTGAGTACTCCTGTCCTTAACGTCCATCTCATCGACCTTTTTAGGGTGTAGTCCTTTTTACCTCCCGATCTTCCTTAGGCTATCATTTATTTTCTTTGACTATTTTGTTGTTATGGTTTGCTTACTTTTGTTATGTTGCTCCGAATCTCCAATTTGACTTCTCTACTTTTTCCAAAGTAAGTCGTACTTGAAATCCCAAGACATCCCTTTTGTCATGAAATGCCTGGCTTGTCTTCTCTTGTGGATGCACTCCCTCCTTTTCTCCTAAATTATTGGAAATTTCTTCTTTAAGGGAAAGTTCTCTTCAATGACTTTTTGTTCTATTTATGGTTTTATCGAGGTCCTACCTTCAACCCTTTTTCCTTCCTGCCACTTTGTTGTGATCTCGAAAAGTTTCCTCCTATTTGTGGTTGAAATTACAAGCAGGAGTTGTGTTCCTTGGGATGATATCCTTTTTGATTTCCTATAGTTGTGGGGTGTTTATTCTTAGACAGTATTGTTCTAAATCCTAGTGGTGTGGGACAGTCCTTCATTTCATGTCCTACTTTCTTTGTACTTTATAATAGGTTGTTCCTCGATTAGTTACCCCCAAAGTCTCCTACACTCCATACCATGACAGTTTTCTTGTCATGCATTCTTTGCAAAATAATCTCCTTGATTTATTCCTTTATCCTTGATATTCGTGGTGTCTAGGGAATCGTAGTTTTGTTTGGTTACTTTTTCTTGGGCCATCTTTCTAACAAGAATGCATCCTTTTTGGGAGACAAGGTTTTTAGGAATTGGGATTACATAATTAGTAGAGGAGTACAATATGTTGGGACTTTTCGCCCTATTACAAAAAATGATCACCAAATGACTAGGGAGCTACAGGATTTGTCACGCCCCGACCTAGTTTGGTCGGATCCCCGTGGTTAACCCGCCACTCTCCCGGTTTATTAAAGGGTTTCCCCTTATTGTAAACCGTAAAGAGTAAGGCATCCTTTAACCTGCACCTTTTTCCTGGAATAGCATAATTAAAACTATATGAAATTTAAAACTTTACATACCTGTCTTACAGGCATCTTAGTTGACGGTCTTTAAGGGGAGGCTTTCCGGGATTCCTTGAAAGAGATATAAGAGAGGGAGTGAGTACGACTACTCAGTGAATGGACTTTTAAAAGCTTTTAACTTTTAAGAAAAACATTTATATGGAGTGTGCCAGACTCCTTTGTTTTCAAAAATCCCTTCATTTAAAAAATTTGGATTTTTCCATTATTTCTTAGTTACCGGTGTGTCATCACCCAACACACATCCTTCATCATGAAAGCTACACACATTCGCAAGTCAGTATCACTACTGAACCCGCTAGTGGCTTCGGAGCGACTTTTCCTTCCACCCGGATAGAAGTATAACCACTTCTACCCTGGGAATGAGTGGATGTACGTGACATCTGACCCACAATCCCGAAATCACTTCTTCATGTCCGTATGAGGACAGAGACCTCATCATGTCCCCACCCCGGTCTCATGCGCTTGGTGCTACTCCAGATTTCGCACAGACACCTGGAACGACGAATTGCCCTTATAGCCACCAGGTCGTCCAGTGCCCTTAGGACGCATCACTACCCCTCATGGGCGTCTTGATGATCTCGTACTCACAATGCATGCACAAACAATGTTTTCTTATATTGCCATATAATATGTGGTGCCACTAGTCCAACGGCCCCGACTCTCAACTCAACCCGCAGCTATTTGTCTTGACTATCCCGTCGACCTGTCATGTCGCACTGCCGCTAGTTGACTGAGCATGTCGGTCCTATCTTGGTACCATGGCCAAACAATTCACTTATTAAGTTTTATGGCACATATATCGTGTTCGTTTACGAGCTCCTGCTCGTGCCAACTGGCCTTGGGCCCACTGTACGGAGATTTTCAAAATCGGGCATTTAGCCCCCAAGTTCCAAAACCGAGGCCCTTGGCCTATCAGAGCTATTCGAGCTCCCGTCGAGAAGGTCTCCCAAATAGTTTAAGCATTGGCACACAGTTAGGGGAGAACACTTCCGACAAAATAGGTTTTCGCTGTCCATTATACCAACCGGTATAAGGACATCTCTGTTCATAACCGATGAACGGGTTTTCAACTTCCTTCGAGGAAGTCTCATCATACCAACCGGGTATGATCTACTTACAACCGGTAAGTAGTTTTTTTTTTTTGCAAAATTTTCACATCACTTTCTCTAAGTGGTGATGATTAAAATACCACTAAACAGTGGATTTTTATACCGAGGCACTTATCATCCCCAACCGGGTATGATATATAATTTCCACTCACAACCGGTAAGTGGTTTTTATCTTTAAGTTGTGCTCATCATCCCAACCGGGTATGATGTTAGTAAACCCACTCACAATCGGTAAGTGATTTTTAACTTTAAGTTATGTTCATCATCCCAACCAAGTATGATGTTAGTAAACCCACTCACAACCGGTAAGTGGTTTTTAACTTTAAGTTGTGCTCATCATCCCAACCGGGTATGATGTTTGTAAACCCACTCACAACCGGTAAGTGGTTTTTAACTTTAAGTTGTGCTCATCATCCCAACCGGGTATGATGCTAGTAAACCCACTGACCCGTTAATGCTGTGAATTCCACTAGACTGGTTCTTTGTATTCACGCGAGCTTGTCCTTGCTGGCGTTCCCGGTATTTCGCGTTTTGGTGAAGGCACGGCGGTTCAAACTTTCGATCTAGGCAGATAGCTCTCGTCCTGAGGTTCATCCTAGAATCAAGAATTGCATCAATTGATGCGGAATTAGATTAGAATTTTGTCATTGAAATTCGGTCGATTATCTCTCTAGCACCAATCGAAAATTGTAAAGGGGTGCCGAATTGGCTTACCTTTCGGTCCTAATTCGGATGTGTAAAGGCTGAGGAAGTGTTGGGAGGGCTTGGTTTGGCCTGAGGAGGGCTTGAAATGGCCAATTTCAGCTTGGCCAAAATAAGGCAGCTTCGGTCCGCCGGAGTTGCTTCACTATTCCATCATGTCGGCGCTTCTCCAACGATTCTCGAATTGACTGGAGTTTGCTATCATATAGCTGTCTTCTCCCTGGTTTTAAAGAGCTCGACCTTTGTTCAAGTCGAAGCTATAGTTCGAGCTTTACCGGGAAATGGAGCAGTAGAGAGAGAGAGAAATGTTCAGGTGTGAGGAGAATGAAATGGGGATAACCTCTTTATATAGGCGTAAAACCTCTTTATATAGGTATTAATTCCAATAATTAAATATATATTAATTTATTGTTATTTATGATAAGGCGTACATACAAATTTTTGACCGAAATTTCGGGTTACAAAAGAATTTATACTTCCTAGGAGGTCACCCATCCTCACACTACTCTTGGGCAAGCACGCTTAACTTTAAAGTTCTTATGGAATCTAGTTCACCTGAACCACTTTGGTTTTTGTTTTCTCATTTGTCTTAAGTTTCTTTTCCAAGGTTTAATGAACCCTTTAGATCACTCGAGAGTTGTAAATTCCCAACTTGCCCGTTTAGAAATAATCGGGTTTGTGAACCGGTTCTGAATCCTCACTTGGTTTGACCGGTTCTTTTCCTGGCTTTCTTTAGCTCAAAAGGGCGGGTTTTACAGGATTCTTGATAAGCATCCTCCTATATAAGGTTATATGCCCCCTTGTTGGCGTTTATGGCTTCACGCTTGACTTCCTTTATACATAGAGTTGTGACCTCAATAGGTCCTAGCACCATTCTCTAGGATACTTCCCCATTTGGTCTTTTGAGATTCTTGCCATACTTCAAGCATTTGGTAAGCTTCTAGGGTTGTCTTCCTACGAAGATAAGTTATTGTGTAAAGCCATTCCTAGTTTTCTTGGTTCCTCTCTTGGGAGCCATCTGAAAATTTTAAGATAAATCCTATTACTCACTATATTTTTTAGTCTTGATTTTGTATTCGAGGAAACAGGATCTGATACCACTCTAGTTGTCACGCCCCAACCTGGTTTGGTCGGATCCCCATGATCAACCCGCCACTCTCCCGATTTTTTAAAGGGTTTCCCCTTATTATAAAATGTAAAGAGTAATGCGTCCTTTAACTTGCACCTTTTCCTAGAATAATATAAATCAAAACTGCATAATAATTTAGATTTATCATACCTGTCTCACAGGCATCTTAGTTGATGGTCTTTAAGGGTAGGCTTTACGAAATCTCCTAAAAGGGATATAAGGGAGGGGTGAATACGAATACTCAGTGAATGGGTTTTCAAAACTTATTATCATTAGGATAAAGATAAATTTTGGAGTGTGCCAGACTCCTTTTTTCAAAACCATTTCATTTGAAATCTCGGGTTTTATCACCATTTTCTTATTTAATCACGGTGTGACATCACCCAATACACATCCTTCATGATGAAGGTTAAACACACATTCGTAGGTATGTACGTCCACTAAACCCACTTGTGGCTTCGGAGCGACTTTACCGGCCACCTAGATAGAAGTACATCCACTTCTACCTTGAGAATGAGTAGATGTTCACAAATCAATTCTTCGTATCCATATGAGGACAGAGACCTCATCCCGACCCCACCTCGGTCTCATGCACTTTCGTGCTACTCCAAATTTCGCACGGTCACCTAGTACGACGAACTGCCCTTATACTCACCAGGTCGTCCAGTGCCCTTAGGACGCATCACTGCCCCTCTTGGGAGTCTTGATGGTCTTGTACTCATAGTGCATGCACAATCAATATTTTCTCATTATGCCATATAATCTGTGGTGCCACTGGTCCAACGGCCCCGACTCTCAACTCAACCCGTAGTTGTTTGTCTTGACTGGTCTGTCGACTAGTCATGTCGCACTGCTGCTAGTTGACTGAGTATGTCAGTCCTATCTTGGTATCATGGCCAAACAATTCCTTTATTTAAAGTTTTATAGCATATAATTCATGTTTGCTCGTGCCAACTAGCCTTGGGCCCACTGTACGAGATTTTCAAAATCGGGCATATTAGCCCCCAAGTTCTAAAACTGAGGCCCCCAGCCTATAAGAGCTATTCGAGCTCCTATCAAGAAGGTCTTCCAAATAGTTTAACCATTGGCACATAGTTAGGGGAGAGCACTTCTGAGAAAATATATTTTCAACTGACAATTATACAGACCAGATATGAGGACATCTCCGCTCATAACCGATGAACGAGTTTTCAACTTCCTTCGAGGAAGTTTCATCATACTAACTGGGTATCATCTACTTACAACCGGTAAGTAGTTTTTCCATATGGTTTTCACATCACTCTTCTAAGTTGAGATGTTTAAAATACCACATAATAGTGGGTTTTCATTCTGATATACTTATCATTCCCAACTGGGTATGATATAAAATTTCACTCACAACCGGTAAGTTGTTTTTAACGTTAAGTTGTGCTATTCATCCCAACCTTGTATGATGTTAGAAACCCACTCACCCGTTAATGCCGTGAATTCCACTAGATCGGTTCTTTGTATTCACGCGAGCTTGTCCTTGCTAGCGTTCCCAGTACTTCGTGTTCCTACACGATATGAACATGTAGATTCATTATTTTTTAGCCTAATAGCCTTCATTCATTCCAAATGAATGAGAAGGTCAAACTTTCGTTTATTTGCAATTATGTCCCTAAAGTTATTTCTCTTAAACTTTAAGTCCCTAATGCCGGTTTTTCCTCAAATTGAGTCCCGAAACTTTTAATATTTATCGAAGGACCTCAATTTTTTTCATTTCACAAAAAGGGGTTTACATTTCCAAATTTCCAATTTGGTCTCCCAACTTTTCCAAAATTACCATTTTGCCCTTCCTTTACAAAAATGGTAAATTTTACTCCAAACATTCTAAAATTTTTCAATTGGCCCTCTAACATTTTTATCATGCCCAATTGACCATCAATTTTTGGAAATTGCATTTCAGTCCCTCGAATTTTCAAAAATCCCCAATTTCCCCTATTCCAACTCTTTAACACAACCAAATTTGATTTAATCAAATTGACCAATCAAACACCTCTTATTGTTGAAATTGAAGTTGAAATTGAGTTTCTCCATGTTCATACGATTCCATGAAACTTTGAATCGCGAGTTTAAATGCCGGAACAAACTCAAACGAAGCTTCGTCAGAAAACAGATTATAGAAAGAGAAAGCTTCGATTACTCACCGGTGAGGGCATGGCAGTCCGAGCTTTCAATTTGGGTAGATAGGTCTCGTCCTGAGGTTTATCCTTCAATTAAGAATCACATGAATTGATGCCGAATTGAGTTAGAATTTCATCATTGAAATTCTATCGGTTCTCTCTCTAGTATTGGCTGGAAATTGCACAAGGGAGTCGAATTGGCTCACCTTTCAGTCCTAATTCGGCCGTGGGAGTGCTGAGGAAGTGTTGGGAGGGCTTGGTTGACTTGAAGGTTGGGGTCGTTGTGACAAATGGCACCACATATTATATGGCAAATTTAAGAAAAACTTTGCTTGTGCATGCACCATGAGTACGGGATCATCAAAACACCCATGAGGGGTAGTGATGTATCTTAAGGGCCCTGGACGATCCGGTGAGTATAAGGGTAGATCATCGTTCTAGGTGTCTATGCGAAATTTGGAGTGGCACCAAGCACATGAGATTGGGGTGGGGGACAGAATGAGGTCTCTGTCCTCATACGGACACGAAGAAGTGATTTCGGGAATTTGAGTCGGATGTTGCATGCATCCACTCATTCCCAAGGTAGAAGTGGTCGTACTTCTATCCTGGTGGCAGGAAAAGTCACTCCGAAGCCATTAGCGGGTTCAATAGTGATACTGACTTGCGAATGTGTGTAACCTTCATGATGAAGGATGTGTGTTAGGTGATGACACACCGGTAACTATGAAATAATAGAAAAACCTGAGAGAAATTTTAAATGAAGGATTTTTTAAAAGAAAGGAGTCTAGCACACTCCATATAAATGTTTTTATTAAAAGTTAAAAGTAGACCTTTGAAAACCCATTCACTGAGTAGTCGTACTCACCCCCTCCCTTATATCCCTTTTAGGAAATCACGGAAAGTCTACCCTGAAAGACCATCAACTAAGATGCATGTAAGACAGGTATGTAAAGTTTAAAATTTCATGTAGTTTTGATTATGCTATTCCAGGAAATGGTGCATGTTTAAAGGATGCCTTACTCTTTACAGTTTATAATAAGGGGAAACCCTTTAATAAACTGGGAGAGTGGCGGGTTGTTCACGGGGATCCGACCAAACCGGGTAGGGGCGTGACAACTAGAGTGGTATCAGAGCCTATTTCCTCAGATACATATTCAAGACTATAAAATATAGTAACTAATAGGATTTCTCTTAAAATTTACAGATGGCTCCCAAGAGAGAAACTAAGATAACTAGAGATGACTCTGCTCAGCACCCTATCCTCATTGGAAGACAACTCTAGAAGCTTCCCAAATGCCTGGGGCATGGTAGAAATCCCCAAGGACAAAATGACAAAGTATCCAAGAGGATGATGCTTGGACTTGTTGAGGTCACACCCCGAATACAAAGGAAGCCAAGCCTGAGACCAGGAACACCAGTTAGGGCTTATAACCTTACCATGGAGAATGCTTAGCACACACCCCGTAGTCCTCTATCTATTTCATGACCACCTCTTTGTAATATGGTTAAGACTCTAACATATTATACTCCTTCTCCAATAATGAAGAATTCCAAGTTCCTAAAACCATGTCTCGAAACAAGGATGTAAGCCTACGTCTCAACTGTAGGAAGATTGCCTTAAGAAAAGTAACCAAACAAACCCCGGGGACCGAGGAGAATCCCATCCCAAATAAGGAAATGAACCAAAAGACTAAAGAGTCTAGGAGAACTCTTAGGGGAAAATTAGTAGGCAGAGAAGGCCCGCCAAGAAAATCGACAAGGAGATGAAATAGTGAGAACTCTAATAGTGACTATTGGGCAAGAAAATGATATGCTACAAGGTCAGGACAATAGTAATGCTACTTGAGAAAATGCTCAACACTATTAAGGACAAGTACCAAAACGGACTAGTATAAGTATAAGGATAGAAGGGGTGTTTCACATCTCATAGATTTAAGGCAATACCTCCTCAAGGGTCACGAAGGACATCAAGGATTGGTGACCAATACCATGGAGCAGGTTACGTAAACGATACATGAAGGTCAAGAAATGATGAGGTAAATGCAAAAACTTTTTAAGAAGGTCAAACCAAGAAGGATACCTCATGAATAAGGATAAGGTACATGAGAAGCATACTTAGAACCCTTCCATAAGGGGCAAACACGGAAAATCGTCCCCCGGAACTCTAGGGAATGACACAGTTCGAGTGAAGAAGAGAAGGAATACACTATGAAAGGGAACTCTGGAAGGATGCATACAACCAAGTTCCTTGAAGGAATTATTGGTTGGTAGATGGACATAATGTGGAGTGCAAGGAGCCAACCTCTCATTAGAAACTACTTGAAGGAAGAATGTACCGAAGGCCGAGACTAACCTACTTTGGAAAGGTGATAGAATGTTAGGTACAACTTCCTTTGGAAATATAGAGAAGTCAAAGTTGAGATTCAGAACAACAGAAGTAAGCAAACTATGACAATGAGATGGTAAAAAAAATGAACGACACCCTAAGGTGAACCGGGAAGTAGTAAGGAATACACCCTAAAAAGGAGTACTAGAAGGATCATTAAGGACAAGGAGATTAGAGAGACAACTACCTCAAGAAAACTAAACAAGGTGAAAAGTAGGGGCGAGACAGGTAACAAACTACTCTCGTGAGGGTGATAGAGTAAACTCCAGTAAAGAAGGAAGAGGTGGAAAGGCCAAATATTGGAGAAAAGAAGGATGAAAGAAATCCTTAAAAGGACTAAGGGCCAATTAACGACTAAAACTCAAGAAAAGAAAGGAATAGGCAAGCCTCTCACATAAAGGTCAAGAAAACTTGAAACAAGAAAGATTTGTACGCTCCCTAAAGAAGTAGACAGGTACTGGGTACGAATGAAGATATGGATAGAGTATAAAAGATATGCCTGCAAGAATTGTGCAGTAAAGGTAAACAGGAGAAGACGACATCAAGGGATGTCATTTAAGGGTAAAAATCCCCTTGGGAAAATGTAAAAAGGAATGTCAAGAGAAAAGGAAATAATCCTACCATGGAAGTATTATGATGTCTCAGTATGATCAGTTTGGAGAAAGAGCAGGAGTATAAAGAAATAATTCCAAAAGAACTGAGTAGAAAGAAGAAACTAGTAACGGTGGACAACCAAAGAGAATGAACAAAACCCTAAGAAAGGATGAGATGTAGTAAAGACTACACTCTCTAAAGGACAATGGGATTGTCATTAAGAACGAGTGGTACAGCTGCCCAGGCAATTGGACCAGAAAAATAAAGAGAAAGAGATAGTTAAAGAACTGGATTTCGAGAGAACCATGGATTTAAACCACAACAAGGAAGGGAGGAGTGAAAAGGCGAAAATGTAGGAAGAGAAGAACAAAGGGAAATCCTTAAAGAAATCGATGGTTAAAATAAGAATTATAGTTTAAAGACTTGGAACGGTTAAGTGAGCCTCAAGAAGGGCGAACAAGAGATTTTGAAATAAGGAGGATGTGAACCCTCCTGAACAAAAATTATTTAATGGGTTAGCGTCAAAAGATATTGTGATAAGTATGAATGATTGGACAACCCATACTCGGGTAATAGAGGAAAAATGTTCGAGAAGATGTTGGGAAAGTAAGTCCCCTAATAAGGTGAAGCTAAGAAGGAATAACCACAATTGTTAAGACAGGTCATAGCCCACACACGCATATGAAGCTTAAAGAGTGGACAACCAAGCATAGTGTGGAATGCACAGAATAAAACCAATAATCGGAAGTGTCCTATGTAAGGAACAAGGGATAAAACAAAAGTTGTCGATAGAGAAGGATCCAAAGCAAAAAAGATACCCTAACACAGATAAGGGTACGAAGAAAGGGAGAAAAGGAAACCTTCAAGCAATGGTAAGAAGGTTGAACATGTAGCTCCTAGAATGAAAGTCTCAACCTTGAGGGACACATTAGTGAATGAAAATGTAAAAAGGGAACTCCCCGAAACAAAACAATAGACTGAAAAGGGTCAAATGAGAATAATGAACTATGAAGTGGTTACAAATAAGTAAGAGTGGATTAAGGCCAAAGAAAATCCTTAAGTAAAGGATGTTATTGGGAGTGATGATGAACCTTAGAATGGATGAGTCCCAGCATGTCAGTAAAACATCTGGGGATCAAATAATTGGAACCGGAAATACTCAATAAGGAAGTCAAAAAGGGATGAGTGGGTAAGGAGAACAGATACAGTTGTGTAAATTGAGTTAATAACGGTAAAGGTAGTTGAGGAATACTACCAGAGGAAAAGAGGGATGAATTTATGCAATCTCTGAGAGGTTGAAAAATAACCATAAAGGAGGTGTTTTGGAGATCTAATGGATATAGAGATAAGATCTAGAAAATGTCATGCTATAAGGGACAAGAAACCCAACGATCCCGATGAAAAAATGACTCAAAATAAGGAAGAGTCGGTTCATAAGCATGATAGAGTCAAACATAATTTGGACCGATTTGTAATGAACAACAAATGAAGGAAGAGTCGAAATGGGATGAAAAGGTGATGATAAAGAAATCCGTGAAAATAAGTACGAAATGCTCTATAGGACAAGAGCTAAGGGTTTCAATGTTCAAAAATATTATCATTATACTTGTTAATTTCCCTTCCACTTTGTTCTAAGGTTCCTTACCAAGGTTTATGAATTTTTTTGGAGTACAATGGAGTTGAATTCCTTTGTTTTCCCCAATCTCTATTAGTTCCAGTTCATGAACTGACTCCATTCATAAACCGGTTCAATCCTATTGGACCCAGTTCATCCAAATCGGTCTAATTTTCCTCTTCCAATTTGTCCTAAGGTTCTTTTCCATAGTATTTTGAACCCTTTGGATCACTTGGGAGTTGTAAATTCCTAAATTGCCCATTCACAATTATCGGGTTTGTGAACCGATTTGGTTTTCTCACTTGGTTTGACCGGTTCTCTTTCCAATTTTCCTTAGCTCAAAAGGGCGGGGTTTACAATAGGTAAATACATGATAAGTTCAAAAGTTATTTTAAGAGAGAAATAAGACAAAATGTCACAAAATTGAATTTCAAAAGTGTCTTCTCCAATGTTGTGTAGTATGCCTTTTATAGGCACAAATAACAACTGAATAGCCTAAAAACAAGGAAAAATATATCTTATGGTTACATGCCATCCATATCTAATCTAAATAACTATAATATTTTAATAACTACTTTAAAAAACTAAAGTTGACTAATTAAATATCTAATATTATTATTTAATATCTTAAAATATTTATTATATGAATAAATCTCTCCTTATTAATTGAATCTAGACCTTCTCTTGGGCTCTTCAATTGGGCTTCTACTTGAATTTTCTATAATCTCTTTAATCAGACCATATAAAGCATCTTTGAATTTGTTAGCACTTAGTATTTTGATTGGGTCCTCTTGTAGTCTCAAATGATCATTCATCTTATTTGGTGACAGACTGTTCAGCTCTATTGCACGTTTAGTTGATTGGACTTGTGAATTTATAGTGTTTTTAGTCGGATTCACATCATTCTCCCCCTCTTGAAAATGATTTGTTCTCAAATCTTTTATTCCTTCATCATCAGCATCATAAGACATTAAATCAGAAATATTTATGCTACAGCTAATAGTATATTTATCAAATAACTTCATATTGCAATTATTACTAATAAGTTTTAACACTTTAAATAATTCCTTATATGTAGGCTAATCCAAATCCCTAGATCAAAAACAACATTCTTAAAACTCTTGTTGGCTAGATTAATATTTTCTTAAGTCTGTCATTTTCTATCCAATGGATTTAAACCATAGATAATCTTCAATGGTAATAACTTAGTCACTCAATAAAAATAATGATTATATGCAAACACAACATGTGGTAAACATGCAGTTGAAAATAGAAGTTTTGTATCCAACAAAGTATTCCAAGCAAAACTAAGCAATTTAGTATCAATGATTATAAGTAAAATGTACCTTCCAGATAATGTATCAGCAACTACATTTTTCATACCTTGTTTACACTTGATCACATAAGAAGGTGTATCAATGAATTCCAACCACATTGCATTATATTTATTTAGCATGTGTTGCCCCTTAATGTGTTTAAGATATTCATGATCTGTGTGAATCATAAACTCTTTCGACTATAAATTATGCGAAATATGCATTGGCCAATCTCGAATTGCCTTAATTTACTTGTCAATGCCAATCCCTTTAGAACTTACCACATTTCTAGTAAAAACAAGCTTATATGAACAAATTATAAATATCTTAAAATTCTCAAATAACATTTCCTTAAAACTTCTAACATAATTTTCAAATATTCCACAAGTTCATCTAAGATCTTATCATATACTAGGATGTTATCAAAATATATATAGTCAAACTTTAAAATGATAACATGCAAGATATGGTTCATTGATCTCATGATAGTGCTAGAGGCATTAGTCAATCCAAAAATCACTACTAACCAATCATTTAGACCTGGTTTTGTTTCAAATGTTGTTTTCAAATCATCTTTTTCTTTAATTTGAAATTGATGATATTCACTCTTAAGATCAAGTTTTGAAAAAAAATAGTATCCATGCAACTCAATAATAATATCTTATAAATGAGAAAGATATCGTCGATACTTTATCGTGATATTGTCAATTACTCAACAATGGATGCATATTTGCCTAGTTTCGTCCGTCAAGGGTACGACACATGGTCGCTTGCTCTTACGTATATATCTCCTTTCCAACAGTTTTAGGACATGGTGTAGACTTTGATTCTTGATTCTTGAACGGGTGGCAAACTAGTAGTTATCTTCTTTGGAATGACATTATTGAATTCTTATAGAAGAAAAATACTAATTCTCGGTAAATATCCGATAATATGGTTAGTAAAATATAAATCATTGTACATAAGTATTGTAAGGATAGAATGTGAAATTATATCTCTCTTGATCTCACTTTTTCTCTTCATAAAATTGTTTTTACTCTCTTTTCTTTTTATTATGGTTTTTCACTCTTCTTTTTCAACCTTGCATTTTCTCTCATCATTTTCAATTCTGGCTTTTCTCTCTTCTTTTTCAACTTTATTTTTTCTTTCTTCTTTTCCAATGTTGCATTTTCTCTCTTCATATTTAGTTTTGGCTTTTCTCTCTTCTTGTTTTTCTACTATTTTCTTTTCATTTACCTTTTTCTTTTTCAATTGATCCTGAAAAACTTGTTGTAAAGTCAAAGGTACAAAAGATATTAATCTATTATCCATCACAAATGAGTACCTATTTGTTAATCTATCACATGTAACTTGACGATCTAACTTTCAAGGTTCTACTAATAGAATATGACATGCATGCATTGGTACTACATCACATAATACTTTATCCTAATATTTCCCAATAGAGAATGATAATATCACCTGTTTGGTTACCTCGAGTTTGGGTTGAACATTCAGCATTTGAATTTTATATGGCTTTGGATGCATCGTTGTATGTAATGCCAACTTCTCCACAAGCTCGATGCTAGCAAAGTTAGTGCAGCTTTCCCCATCTATGATAATATAACAAACCTTATTTTTCATTGAACAACAAGTATGAAATAACTTCTCACGTTGGTTGTCCAAGATATCATCAATCCATGGTTTATCCCAAGTAGTAAATTGATTGAACGAATTGAGCCTGGGGTTGTCACAATTAACTTGGAGATCATCGAACGCCTCCACTTCCTATGGATCGAGATTGAATACTCCATGGTCGTTTAGTGGAAATATGTTGATATGAGCATCGCCTCACACCTCCCTCCAAGCGATCCAATCGCGTACAAAGTGGCTCAAATTCATACTTCACTATTTGTTTCATTTCACTATTTATTGCTTTCTACTATAGGTTTTGAATGGGTGGTATGAAACCTTTTTCTTTCATAGTATCTCCTCGTTGTTGGGCCTTATGATCCTGCCAATTGGTAGAAAGAAAAGAACCTCGCAACTATCCCTCACATGTTTCTCCCAAACACTCCTATTTCATACTAAAATGGCTTTTTATTATAAATTTAAAACACTATTGCATTTTTCCACTCATTTACCTTCTTTCAATCTTAATTGAACTTAAAAATAAATTATTTTTTATGAATCAGTTCAACTTGAGAAATAATCAAGATAAATTAATAAGGTTATCAAAAAGCAATTCCAAAAGAATTTAAGTGGGAGGTACGAATAGACTCGGTCGGATAGGAAAGAATTAATGAAATTTAGATAAAGAAGAAAAATAAGAAACTTAGATAGAATGAAGAAATAAACTCAAAGGGTAATAAATAAGAATAAAATTTAGATAGAGATATACTCTAATAAAAATAAAAATTAAGATAGAATTGTGTGCCTCGCCTTTTTTGCCATTTTTGCACGAATTTTTTTCTTTTTTTTCCTTTTTTTTGTTTGTTTCCCTTTTTTTTGCACAAATTTCTTTGGGCTTTTTTTTTGCACAAATTTCGTTGGGCTTTTTTTTTTGCACTTACTGAAAAGAAGATACATAGAAGAAGATGAGACTTTTTTTATTTTTTAAGAGAATAGAAATAGATAGAGAAGATAAAAAAAAAGAAATAGATATATAAGATAAAATGAAACTTAACGTGCAATCATGTGCTCTAATACCAATTGATGTGAATCTCGCCAATATGATGACGACACCCTACACCAAATATGGCAAGACCCCAAGACTTTCACGACGCAAGTACGAAAAGATAAAAATATACCTTGTTTATCACATAAACAAGTATGAAATATGTAGGCGCCACACCTAAATACTTTAAGAAAAACTATTAGAAAATTCTGGTGATAAGTGTTGATTGCTTAAATGCCACAGTTAAATACTGATAAGTTCAAAAGTTCAATCGAGAGAGAAAGAAGACAAAAACTCACAAAATTAAATTTCAAAAATGTTTTCTCCAATGCTGTGAAATATGTCTTTTATAGGAACAGATAACAATTGAATAGTCTAAAAATAAGGAAAAATATATCTTATGTTACATGTTAACCATATATAATCTAAATATCTATAATATTTTAATAACTACTTTAAAAATTTTAACTTGACGCAAATAATTGTCACACCCCCTACCTCCTCCCTCTATATGGACGCAAATAATTGTCACACCAATCTCAATACTACAGTAGGAATACACTCGCTACTATTATTTCAACAGTGTATAAGTATCAACATAAAATATTTTTAAAATATTTTACATAAAATTTTAAATATTTATAAAAAGATACATTTGTTTACCAATTTCATAAAAATATTGGGAAAACAAGAATTATTAATAAAAATATATATCTTTGTAAATTTTTTCTAGAGACTTATACTTGATTTGTACCACTAATATCTCAATGGTAGTTTGTTCACTTTCTATATTCCCAGGTTAGGAAGTGGTAAGCTTAAAGCTCTATGAGTGCAAAAATTAGTGTTAATATGTCATGTTTCATCCTCCATCCTTATTAAAAATGTCCTACAAAGGTAGCATGTATAAAAAGTTTCAAGTTTATTTATTAGAATATATATGTTTCTAAATTATTCATTAACTAATAAAAAATTAATTACAAGTCGTTAATTCATAAATATAAACTTTAATGAGTACTCATTTCAAACTCTAAGTTATAAAATCAATTATATAGTTTAGTAATGTATAAAAAATAGCTTTGTTGTTCAGAAGTTTATAACTAATACCAATGAACTAATATTAAGTCATAACTCAGTTTTAGTAAAAAATAGTTTTGATAGTCGGAGATTTGTCAACAATACTAACCAAATAGACCATTAATTAATCAACTTTTGATCTACCAAAAAAAAAATAGACCCGCGCCCATTATCCCAAATTAATGGCACATTAGACTAAAAAGTCTCATTTATGTCATTATAGTGCTATTGCACCTCTCTCTAGGGACTATATTATCATCCTATGTCTTTTTTTATATATAAATAAAATATTTGTATAAATGTAAAGTTAGTATCGAATTCAAATGTCAAAATCAATCATTTTTATAATGTAAATCCGAGCTCTACTCACGTCGCACGTAGACTCCACGAATTCGATCAATGTTCACCTCGCAAAAATATAAATACTTATGAATTCAGGTTTGTGCACATCATATTTAAAACACAATTATTACTCATAAAACGATTAAATATTCGTCCATTCTTTTAAAATTATATCAGGCTCTACTATTTTTTTATGATATTAGAACATTCATTTATTCTTTAAAAAATATCAGTCTCTAGCATTCTTTTAATACATCAGGTCTTAGTTTCATTACTTCAAAAATACCACTTTCTCAAAGTATTTTCAAGCCTTAGTTCGAATTTTTAAAATGAGTTTTGGTGTAAGTCCACTTTTTAAAACTTATTTGAGATGTATGGTAAATATAATATTTATAGGAGGTTTATGTGCTTTCATATTATTTTATAAAAATAACATAGTATTTAATATTTTTTTAAAACCCTAAAAAGTTTCCATTGGTTCAATTAAATTTGAAATCGGTAAATTTATTCACTCGAGTTAGAACCTTAGTCATTCTAATATTTGGGTATAGGGATTATACAAGGATCCTAAATTTTTAAAACTTAATTTGCATTGCATTATGCTCAAGGGAAATCCAATTGCTAAAATGATCAAAGTTCCTTAACATAAAAATCTAATCCCAACAATTTGAAATCCAAGTTCATCTACCTGTAAGGTCAAGCCAGTATCTACAATATTCAAGCATGTCTAATTAAAAATGATCTAAGTATAAATTTCATGTATGTATGTGTATATATATATATATATATATTCAACTTATCTTATTTAAATTATTTATGTATAATGTCTTCTCTTTAATAATATTCAAGCCTATTTTCTTATAAAACATGGAGTCTATTTTATTTAAAAGTATCTTAACTCAATTCTATACAAATTTTAATTTATCTTATTTAAAACGCTTGATCTCATCTATTTTAAAAATATTTAATTTCATCTAAATCAATCTTTTAAAAACATTTAAATTAATATATTTCAAACATATACAAATTCACATTATTTAAATATTTAAACTAATCTCTTAACAACATTCATACTATGTTTTAAATATTTAAGAGAACTAATTTATTTTAACGTATTTAATTTAATCTTTACTTATCTTAACATATCAAATCCACATCATTTAGCACATATATTTTAACACATCTAAATTCAATAAAATATTTAGAAATTTCAATCCAACTAATAGAGGAAAATTGGAGATCGACACATGCGGGTGAGTATTCAACTCTAGCACCTTCGAAGCTATGTTAGGCATTCTATTCCGTTGAGAATCTTGTGTATGCAGATTTGATGCTTCCTTCATCTTGGTCAACTCCTTCTTCATGGTCTCCACGAGAAAACCAATATTTATCCAGGATCGCTCTGGAGTTCCTCCGTTCTACTCATTTTTTGTTGGAGACACGATATTGATCTCCACGAGAAAACCAATATTTATCCAGGATCGCTCTGGAGTTCCTCCGTTCTACTCATTTTTTGTTGGAGACACGATATTGGTCTCCACGAGAAAACCAATATTTATCCAGGATCGCTCTGGAGTTTCTCCGTTCTACTCATTTTTTGTTGGAGACACGATATTGGTCTCGTGAAGGAATGGTTGATGCGGGTGAGGGAAGAAGAGATAAAAACTTGAAGACTGCAGCTCCCATCCTTCCAAATGAACATGAAGGCATTTCTCGAACTCACTATTGGTTCCTTCCATGGATGGAGGAAGGTCATCCATCCATTCCCGGACAATGCCCAATTCTTTTATTTCAACACTATGTTTTTATAGGAAAGGTATATGAGTATTTTTGTTTATTTTAAATTTAAGAACTTAAATAATAGAAAAAATATAATAAATGTATATTGCTTCACTCGTGTGTTATAATAATTAAATTATCCTAAATTTATAATACATATAAAGGTATAAATATTAGAGACATTTTTTTAATATAGACATATCTTTTGGTATGAACATATCTATTCATTTATTTTCTTGAATTCGAGTAAACTCGAGTATTTTACCAGAGAATGTGATTGAATCTGATATTGTGTAATCTGTAGATTTCTTGGTGTAATCCGTAGATCTCTTAGTGTAATATATAGATCTATTAGTGTAATCTATAGATTTCTTGGTGTAATCTGTAGATCTCTTAGTGTAATTTGTAGATCTCTTATTACTCCCCCGCAAGCACAATGGAAGATCTCGAACATTGAGCTTGAAGCAAAATGTGCCAAATCGGTGTGAAGAGAGACCTTTGGTAAATATATCTGCAATTTGAGCTTATGTGCCAATGAAATGAATGTAGAGTTCCCCGTGATTAACTCGTTCATGAACGAAGTGATAGTCTATTTCAATTTGTTTAGTACAAGCATGAAAAACTGGATTATCACTAAGATAAATTGCTGACATATTATCACACTAGAGAGTTGGCGGAGATGAAGAATGGAATTTGAGTTCTCGAAGTAGTGACTAGATCTAAATGAGTTCAGCGGTTGCATTTTTTATACTTTTATATTCTGCTTCAGTACTGGAACGGGCAACTGTGCACTGCTTCTTAGCACTCCACGAAATTAAGTTATTTCCAAGAAATACTGAAAACCCACTTATGGAACACCGATGATCAAGGTTGCTAGCCCAATCGGCATCAGAGAAACAATAGAGATGTGGCTGAGAGTTTTTCCAGAAATATAATCCGTGATTGGACGTTCCTCAGAGATAACGTAAAATTCTCTTGGATGCAGCCCAATGAGTTGCTATTGGCTTGTGCATAAATTGATAGCATATGAAATGTTTGGTCGAGTCAATGTTAAATATTGAAGAGAACCAACGACTTGCCTGTAGATTCGAGGGTTATCTAATGGAGTGCCGTCATATAGAGATAGTCTAGCTTGGGAGTTACTAGTGTAGAGACAGGTTTGCAGTCGGTCATTGATGCTTTTCTAAGAATATCATGAATATACTTCTGTTGAGTTAAGATGAGACCTCCAGAATGGGAATATACCTCAATCCCAAGAAAATGATGAAGGGACCTAAGATTCTTAATAGAAAATTCCTTCAGTAGAAGAAATCAGGCCCAAGGAGCTTGCTTCAATCCATATAATAAGCAACGAAGGAGACAGAGATGATCAGGATATGATGGATCTGTGTAGCCTAGTGGTTGTTTCATATAAACTTCCACATTGAGATGGCCGTGAAGAAATGCATTATAAACATCAAGTTGTCAAATGGAACAATTATAGGAGACGACAAGTGAAAAAATAACCCGAATGGTGATTGGTTTAATTACTGGACTGAAATATAATCATAGTTGAGTCCTTCCTGTTGAGAGAATCCTTGTACTTCTAAACGAGCTTTATAATGTACAAGAGTACCATCTGGATGGTGTTTGAGTTTGTAGACCCACTTACAGCCGATAAATATGTCTACCAGGTGAAGGGGACACTAAATCCCATGTGTAGTTCTTCAAAAGAGCTGCATATTCAAAATCCATAGCATCAACCTAGTAGGGTTATGTTTGAGCTTGTTAAAGAGTTCGTGGCTCCTGAATAAAGGAAACAAGTAATGCAATAGGATCAATGTTAAATCATCATGGAGGTAAGGTGCCATCTTGAGACCTGGTGAGCATGCGACAGGGTGAAGAGACTGGAGAAGACCCGTCAACATCGGCGGAGATTATGTCTGGAGATGTAGGTGGGGGTGGAACACTAGGTGTTGACGAGGATAACTCATCAAAAACTGTCACTGGTGCAACATGTTCAAGTAAATAAGGAAAGAAATATGGAAATAAAGGTACAGAGGGAATAGAGTTACCAAGAGTTATAAGGGGTGCACTACCTGCAAATGAACATTTATCAAAAGGGAATCTAGTCTTATTAAAGTGAGCAGTTCGACAAATGAATATACGTCCTATTTGAGAATCGAGACAATGATATCCTAAAAATTCAATAGGATAACCAAGAAAAACACATGTCTTATGTTGAGAATAAGATCTAACATTGGATAATATAGAGAAGTGTTGTGGGTTTATAAGGTTGGAAAGGTACCATTACTTACAAGTCATAGCTTTTAAGTAGAAATGGGTCCGACCCCTTATCGGTCCACAATACCTTCTCTTACACCTTGAAACAAGGTTGAAGTTTATGATCTTGGTATGGACGTAAGTATGGAAAACACAGACATCAAAAAACTCATAAAAATTTATAATTAGGTGGTGTTTGATGAAGAATGTGATATGGAGATTTGAAGTTAAGGGAGCGAGTGGGTAGTCGGTTAATGAGATATACAGTTTCAAATGCAAAATCCCAAAATTTCATAGGAAGATGAGAATGTAGCAAAAGTGTAAGTCCCATATAAACAATATGTCTATGTTTTCTTTCGGCGAAACCATTTTGTTATGGTGTATGTGGGCAAGAAATTCAATAAGTAATCCTATTAGTGTGTAATTCATTTTGAAAGGCAGATAACAAAATTTTCTTTGCACCATCAGTTTAAAGAGATTTAATTTTTCTATTAAAAAAGTTTTCAACTCGTAAACAAAAAGTGCGAAATATTTGGAGAACATCAGAACGATTTTTCATAACAAAATACCAGGAATATTTGCTATAATCATCAATAAAATGAATATAATAAATATGACCAGTATGTGATTTGATTGGTGCAGGTCCCTAAATATCAGTATGCACAAGTTGAAAAGGATAAGTACTTTTATGATGAGTTAATGGAAAAGATTTGTGAATGATCTTACCAAAGTAGCAGGAATTACAAAATTGAGAATCAATAGAATTACTTTTTATTGAATTCTTAGATAAGACATGGGAAACAATATTAGGGGTAGAATGCCCAAGTCTAATATGTCAAACAGTACGGGGTAAACGAACACTTAATACACAAGTACTAACTCTTGATAAATGTGTCACACACAGGTAGCATAATCCACTTTTACGAGCTCCCTGGAACAACTCTTGATGAGTGAGATGATCCTTTACAACAAAAAAAAGATGATGAAATTCAAAGTAGCAAGAATTGTCTTGGATAAATTGAGAGACTGAGAGTAAGTTCATGGCTATACTAGGGACATAAAATACTTTATTTAGAGAGAATTGTTTAGTGGGAGTGAAAAATTAAGTAGAACTGACATAGGAAATTTTTAAACCTGAACCATCGTCTATGAGCAATTGATCTGGATGAGTTATGTTCTCTTGTAATGACAAATGTAAGATATCATTAGTTACATGATTGGAGGCACATGAATCAATGTACCAATCAAGGGTGTGTGCGCCGACATTTGTGTTTTGGACAACATTGACATGAGGATTTTGATAATTGGTCAGGAATTATGGACATTCTGTAGCTATGTGTTCGGGTTCTTGACAAACTTGACAGATAGGTGTACAATTCTGGGTTTGAAAATTGTGTGCACGGGGTAGAGGAAAATTAGATCCAGTTGATGATGGAATATGTCTATTTCAATGAGGTGGCATAGACTATTTTTGTTGTTGAAGTCCACGAGAGCCAGAAGAACCCTAGAAATTGTGATTTTGGATAAATGTGCAATCTATCTTCCCATTGTGGCGATTATTACGTCTGAGTTGTGTGGGAGTGCCCGATGAGTAGCGTGGTCGACGGTTAGATGAGAACATAGAAGCTTGATCTCGTTGGTGTGTGCACGAAAAGATAGCATTGGCAAATTGATGAGTATCAACACTTGGGAGACCAAATACTGATCCTGAAATAAGTCATTGAGTTTTCTTGTAATCTTTATTTGCTTATGCACTCAATAGCATAGATTTGAGTTTGTCGAGACTGAGGTATGCAAGAGTCAGTGTGAGGGCAAGACAAAGTGTCTCCCATTCATCATCTAGTCCATGTAATCCTTGATTTGATCTTCAGTTTTAGGACGTCCAATTTGAGTGAAACTAGTAGCCAAACTTGCAATCACAGTGAGATAAATGGCCATGGTGCAATCATCTTTGTACAAATCCCGCCATTGATCATCAAGTAAGTTGGTTTGGGCAAGAACTTGGCTGGAGTAGAGAGTTTCCAATTTTGCCCAAATGTCAGCTGAATTTTGAATGTTAATAACTTGAAAATTAACTTGAGTAGTAAGAGATCCCAAAATTGTAGATAAACAAAGACGATTATAGATTTTTCAAGAAGTATAAGCAGGATTGATAATAGTAGTTGAATCATCTTCTTTCTGACCAGAAAGACTAAGAAATAGTTGGTCTTATCCAATTTGATTGGTAAAGTCGGGATATTACTTGGAAGATTGATAACTAGTGAACTCATATTTGGTATAGAGACTTATGAGATGATTGCTTCATTAAATAGAAAACTAAAATAGGAAAATTGTCTTACAAAAACTTTAGATCATAAATGTTGGACAAATACAGTATCACATTAATTGTACTTGTAGTAGTTGGAGACAATTTCTAAAATAGGGGCTTGGTGATAGCGGAAAATTTAATTGAACATTTTAGATTTGATATTAGTCTTTAATTGACATTTTGGTAACGTAAAATTAAAATGCTTTAGAGCAATATGGATTTGATACCATAAAAAATAGAGAAAATATATTAAATGTATATTGTTTCAATGATTAAATTGTACTAAATTTATAATACATCTAAATATACAAATATTAGGAATATGTATTTTAATATATACATATTTTATGGTATGTGCATATTTATTTTTTTATTCTCTTGCATTCGAGTAAAATTAAGTATTTTACCCGAAGATGTGACTGAAACGAATATAATGTAATATGTAAATATTTTAATGTAATATATAGATTTATTGCGGTAATATATAGATCTCCTATTATAATAGACATGTATTTTTGGTGAGTCAAACTTATCATCTCTTCTTTCCTACATTTCCTCGAATGTCCAAAATTTTATTAATAAATAACTCCTATAAAGTTTAATAGCATAATACATTTTTTCCTTTGAACACCTTAATATAAATAATATTAAATATAATAATATTAAATAAAAATACTACAATTATAATAGAGAAAATAATGGGATTGTATAATATATATATATATAATTAAATACGACATATTAATACTATTATAACTAATATTACGATTTTCTAACTATAATTTCTACTTTTACTATTTTTATATTCAATATTATTTTTATTACCCCTAATAATTACTTAAGTTAAATTTCTTTTAACTTTAAATTAATGGCTATTATCTAAACAATACTAAATAAATTATAAATACATTCTTTTATTTAATTGCCATTCATTTTTTTTTAACTCCAACATCATCTTGATAGACTATTTTATTTTTAATTTACACTTTTAATCTAATATTATCACCCTTCATTTATAATTTATTTGGAAAAATATTATGCTGTCTTTATAAAGAAAAGAAATTTTAAGTTATTAATTCACAATTATACACCACCATATTCATATCTTAGTTAGTTAATGATTTAGCTATAGATCATCTAGGACAACATTGGCCCAATACACCATACATCTTCAAGGCCTATAATCAATCAAAGAAGTTGCAGTTGACGCCGCCGTGGCTCCTGACTACAGGCTTGTCTTTTCACCGGATGGTAATGTTAAATCCGGAGAATGGCACTTTCGGAGACGCTTTCCTTGATTGTCTCTCCTCCTGGCTGTCCTCTTCAGGGCTCCCGAAGACATCCCAGAACTGCAGGTTCTCATCTCCGGCAGCCACCACCGTGCGCCCATCTGGGCTCTGGGCCATGTGGAGGACCCTCGAGGCATTGTCGTCGCCCAGCTCCGCTATCTTCTGCATCGACGGGTATTTCCATAGGAGGAGCCCTTTGCAGTTGTCGGATCCATGCGAGCTGAGCAGCTCCAGCTCATGCCGGTTCCACTGCAGCGCGCTCACCTGGGAGCCGGTATCGACCGATTTCAGCATCGAGCCGGTGGTTGTGTCCCAGAACTTGATGGCCCGGTCGGTCGATCCGCCTCCCGATGCCAGCAGACCGCTCTGGTATGGGCTCCAAGCCAGGGCTCTGACGGTGGAAGAGTGATCTGTGAACCTGTAGATACCAACTCATCCATCCGGTTCCATACCAATTTTAATCCTACATGGATATTGGACTTAAATCAAACCTAACCATGAATGCACTTGCCTGTGGATCCAAGGATAAGATGATGAGGATGGATGATGATAAGAGGAATGGGGTCTTCTTCTCATGGACCTCTTGTCCCATATGTGTAGAAGGTTGTCATATCCTCCACTTGCCAGAAACCTCCCTGAACCGGACCACTTCAGCCCGCATATCTGCTTCCTGTGGCCATTATAGTACCCGATGATATGCTGTCTCATACGAACATCATTATTCACAACCTTACAGTCCATTCCTCCGGTCGTAATCATGTCATGGTTCCATGAAAGTGAGCCAACCCCTGCCCTGTGACAACCCCTTAAGGTCCTCAACTGCAGGAAATGAAAGAGATGAACCCATAAATTATGGGTATGTACCAGTATTAGATATATCCACAACCAGTTGGAATAATTACGTTCTAGATACTCAGACATACCCGTACACCTCAGTAATTAGTTTGCAAATTTTGGTATTAGGAGGGTAGTAGAAAACCATACCAGTTTCTTAGCTTCAACATCCCATATCTGGACCTCGGAGTTGTACAAGCCAACTGCGAGATTGCGACCATCCGGGGCCCAGCTGAGGCTAGTGATATAGTTGTCCTCGCCACTTGCACAGACCATATCCGAGATGGCTAATGTGGAGGCGTTCCATAGGTATGCGGTCGTCGTAAGTCCGATGGCTACGACGTTTGACCTTTCGCTCCAGTCGAGCAAGTTTGTGTGGTAGTTCTCTAGCAATTCTGGAGCGTCCAGTACCCTGGCAGGATTCTGCTAATGACAGTATATTACTGTATCAAATTTAAAATCATAACCACATACATATTGGGCAATTGGTTGACTCAAAATGATTATATCGTGTATAGAACACACAAACAAGAATTAGAGGTACAAGTATCATTACCCCAGGAATCTCACGTCTACGTATTTTGAACTCCGGCGAAAGCGTGCCTCCGGGAAATGTATCGATGACCCTAATTGGCGATCTTCGCTTGAAAGCCAAGATCCTGCCCCTGCTCATGTTGAATGTCTCGATTAGCTTCTTCTGATATGCATCCCGAGATAAAGAGAAGATCCCATTATTCTGTTTACCCCCCACCTTCCCTCCATTAAGCAAGTATCGAGCATAATCGAAGTCCATAGATGAGCGATTAGGAATGAATCTGTCCAACTATCGTAGATGCATCAAAGAACAATTCGTTAACTCACAAGATAAGCTAAAACACGGAGGAATACAGAAGCTAGTTTCAGGGTTGGCCGTAAGCACGATCACATATGCGAGATAGAAGGAGAGGTAGATTTCCACTTACATCCTCTGAACTCCTCATTCCGCTTGATGATTTCATGATCGTGAGACAGCACCTCAAAGCACTATGCCGAAGAGCAGATGAGGTAACATAGAGCACCCGTGTCCGGCCGTCACCACCACCAGAACGAATCCTTTGCAACTGTGGTGACGAAAATACACACATGCAGAGAGATAGTCAAAATCTTAAATTAATAACGAGCCATGCAGCATACAAGTTCCTATTTTCCCTCATTTACGAAACTCATCTCCGACTGTCAAAGTTTATAAGATGACCCCAAAACTTTCCACAAGTTCCCCTCTTGATCCCGTGATCAATGCCAATATTCGAATTTCATTCAGATAGATAGTTGGACGAACCAAACATATAACAGTGTTAAATAAACTTAAATCTCATCCATTATTAATGATTAAAATTCATATATAACACCATTGATCAATAAAAAATAAGTTTAATTAAAAGTAGTATTAAATTATTTATAAGTTATTTTAAATTTTAAAAAAATGAAAAAAAACGTCGGGACTAGTGAGTCAAATTTTATTTGTAAAAAATGAAAATTTAGAATTTTGACGATCAACAAATAAATAAAATTAAAAATATCACACCTTGTAAATATATAAAAATTACTTCAAAATATAAATAGAATTTAAGGTTAAAAGTAGAAAAAAAATAAGACTAAGAGTATTTAATAATTGTGTGGTAGATCGAATTTCAATAGTATTTAATGATTGTATGAAGGTTTTTATTTAGATAGTAGTTTCCACGAATTATGCCCCAACTTTAGAGCAAAATTAATTTGATTGTTATGGAAGAACTCAATTTTGATTATACCTCCAAAATAAAATTAGTAGTGAGTGATAGGCATTTATTTTTCATTAATTTCATTTTAATGGTAAAATGTGATTTCACTATATCTCCAAAATTAGGAGTAGCCATGAAGGATACACAATTTTTGGGTTAATTACATGATTAACATATGTATTATTTAAAATAGTTTAGGTAATAATCTATTAATTAAATGTATCAAAAAAATTTTACACTCATAAAATGTATCAAAACTGACAATTTGTACGAGAAAGTGCAATTTCAAGAGTTATTTGTACTATTGTTAATAATAAAAAAATGTGTACCAATTTAAAGTATTTATAATAATTTACGTATTAACCATGTAATTAGCTGTAATTTTGTTATTATAGTAAAAATCCTAGTATGGTGGCAAGATTAAGTCCCGCTCAAGCTCGACCAAATAATAATGTATAGGCCAAAATTTAATGGACCATTATTTTATTGGGCAGGTCGACGCCATAGCTTTCACTTATCCTTTGGAGCCTCTTCAAATTACCGCTCCGGGCGGACGGCCGAATATATGATTTTTTTGTCAATTCTATGCCTAAAAATGTTATCGGGTCTAAGCAGGACCATGCAAGGCAGGCCCGGATGGGAGAGGCCAGCGAGTTATTTTTGTTAGGCTTATTCATTCATAAGTTAGAAATGATAAAAAAAGACAACTGATTAAAAGATATAAAAAATTATAATAAAAAAAATTAGATACATGTCAACACCACATTCACTACCAAAATCTAAGAAAAATGGGAAGTGAAAGATAATATTACAAAATAATAACATAAATAAATTTAAGTGGGAGACAAGATCACATTATTTGTCAAAATGCTAGCACTAATTTTGTTTCAAACAAAAATATATTAACTACGGTAACTTATATTTGGTAGAAAATAGTGGTTCATCTCCTAATTGAGTATTGATAATCTTACTGCAATATTCTCTAAATTTATTTTTTTCTATTAAAATTCTATATATTTTATCTCATTTAGAAGTTATAGCGTCTATCTCTACTTATTTATTTTGTTTAGGGGTGGCAATAATACTTAGTCACACACCCCGATTTTGGATCCGATAATAATACTTCACATACAATCAATACTATAATAGATAATATTAAAAATATAATCATTTATCTAATAAAATAAAAAAATACATTGTATTTATAAAATAGTAAAAAAATAATTATTTACCTATTATAATTTTAAATATATATATATCTAATATTTTATTATACCAAAATACCAATTTAAATAGTTAACACTTATACTTTACCCTAAAATAAAAAAATC
Source organism: Trapa bicornis (assembly GCA_030064425.1). NCBI lineage: Eukaryota > Viridiplantae > Streptophyta > Magnoliopsida > Myrtales > Lythraceae > Trapa > Trapa bicornis. Next base: position 10,046,244 of record CM057741.1, on the reverse strand, counting down.
GATTTATATTTTATTTAAGTATAAAAAAATATATAATTCAAATTCGTTTATACCGAAATAATAATATTTATTTTATAAATAATTATTGATTACATATTTAAAATAAAATTTATAAATTTTAAATAAATATTAATTCAATTAGTATGTTTCCAATACTTTCTCATATATTTACTTAAAAAATTTATTAAATAATTATAAAATACAATAACTGATAAATATATAATTAAATATTTACCTATTTACTTAAAAATTAATAGGTAAAATTTTGTAAGTTTTATAAATGATATTCACAATTTAATAATTTAGTAAATGACGGTTGCCGTCAAATTAATTTATAAAGTCTATTATAAACTTCAATCAAAACATTTATAAATTAATGATTCTATTATAAATTTTGTATTATGTTATTTTCATAAAACCCTACTTAAAATTAATTTAATTGTTATGAAGAACTCAATTTTAATTTTAACTTCAAAATTAGTATTAAGTTAATGTATCATAGATATTTCATTTTCATTAATTTATTTGTATAGTAAAATGTGATTTGACTATATCTCTAATATTAGGAGTAGTTATGAAATATACCAAAATATTTTGGTTTAATTACGACATATGTACTATTTACATATTTTTTATTTCAGATTGGTACAAAAACTCGACCAGCTTTACAAACTTACTACAAAAGCTATTTAAATTGTAATGAGAATCATTAGTACAAATTATTGATTTTAATTTGATTATTTATATAATTAGTACATAAACTATTATTAATCTTTTGAATTATTTCAAATGTTATATTTTGCACTTTATTTGTTTAGAAGCTGTATTTTTGTCCAATTATAATTAGAATTTTCTACTATAAAATTAAAGAGTTTTTGTAATAATAAATAATGAAAAATAAATATTTGTACCAATTTAGAATATTTAAAATAGCTTACGTAATAATGAATTAATGAAATGTATCAAAATTGACAATTTGTACGAGAAGGTGGTGCAATTTCAAGAGTTATTTGTACTATAGTGAATAATAAAAAAAAATGCACTAATTTAAAGTATTTATAATATTTTATGTATTAACTAAGTAATTATCTCTAATTATTTGTTATAGTAAAAGTTATAATGTTGTGGCAAGATTAGGGAGGCCCAAGCTCGACCCAATAATATTATATGGGCCAAAATTTAATGGGCCTTTTATTTTATTGGACCATCAAATTTCCAAGTCGAGTGAACGCCATAACTGTAATGAATAAAATAATATAAATATTATATTCGTTATTCATTTATTATTTATATTTGTATGATTTTGAGATATCAAAATTGAATTATAGATTGTACTTAATAAGGTTGTCACTTATAAGCCTCTACAAATTACAGGGGTGCATCCCAGTTCTATGCGTAAAAATGCTAACGGATATAAGGCGGGACCATGTAAGGTGGGTCCCGGTGGGAAGGCTAGACCTGTCATTTTTGTAATCCTTGGGATGAGTTTAAAAATTAATAAAAGGAAAAGTGATTAAAAGATATAAAAAATTATAATGTAAATCAAACTCATAATTTCTTAATTGATATTAGATGCATGTTACCTGATGAAGGCCACATTCACTATCAAAGTCTAAGAAAAATGTAATTGCATATAAGAGCTTTTAGTAACTCTAATAGTAAAATGTGTGCAAAAAAAAAAAACTTGTAAAAGATAATATAAGAAAAATAACAATAACATAACAGATGACAAGATAGCATCACTTACCAAACTGCTAGCACTCAATTGTTTTTCTCTACCTATGGTAACTTATATTTGGTACAAAATAATACTTCATCTCCTAATTGAGTATTGATCATCTCAGTAAATGTGATCTGCCGTAGTATATTCTTGCTACCATAATTTATCTTTGTTATCTCATTTCCACAACAAGTTTTCCCTCTTAATACTAAGATTGCAACCTCGGCTTGTTTATTTTATTTATGAGTGACAATGAGATTCGGTGTCGCATTATGGGCGAAGCTAAAAAAACAACCTGACACGTTACTTGATCCTATAATGATATATACATTTACTTTTTTTTTTAGTATTGACAAAAAAATATTTAAAATAAAACATAAATTAATTTTAAGCAAAAAAATAAATTCTATTTTAAAAACTTGTATAATGATAAAATAAATATAATAACAGATAATAATATAATTAAACATTTATATGTATACTTCTAGATTTATATCTTAACTTTTGTAAGTTATATAAGTTATGTTCCACTAATTAATTTTCCACGTATCTTTGCTTTCACTTGAATTTTGTTAAAGTAGTAGTTGAGTTCACAACTCAATAAATAAGATTATTAACATCACTTCTCGTCAAGAGAGATCAAATTTCAACTTTTTGATAATCTCAACAATTTGAATTTGATTTAGTAAAATTTCACAATTTTCGTTCTATAAATTTACTATTCTGGCAAATGATGGCAATATAACTTATCTCTTGGGCTCAGGGAGGACTAGGATCAGTCGTAGAGGGTTGGAGGATGGTTGATTCAATTGTAGGGGGTTCAAATGTATCCCAAAACAAGCTCGACTCGTTAAGTAAAGGTTCGGGCAGCGGGGCAAGATTACTGTGCGATCCCACCAGAGCTTCTTTAATGATTCTTGGGCTGAAAGGAGTGTGTGGGACATTAGAGAACTTACTCAGGATTCCAGATAACCCAATTTTGCATTCAAAAATGAAGAAATGGGTTGATGTCGGAGCTTTAGTTTAAGAATGATTGAAAATCAGAGTAGTTCGAGTTTTCTAAACTTTGGAGGTGTCAAGATGACGAATGGAGTGAAGCTCTTTATATAGGGAGCTCAGGGACTAACTATTCTTATCCATCCATCCATCATCAGCCATTAACTCTCCAATTTAAGGTCTTGTCAGAGAGATTTAAAGCTCGCTAGAGTTAAGGCTTTCTCCATTCTCTCACTATTCAAATGTATAAAGGAAGAAGACAACACTATGCATGAGTGTGCGAGCTGCCATGTGGGGTGCACAATGATTGGCTAGTGTTGCCGATGCAATATTCCACTCAACATCCAAGTCACCTTTAACTCATTGATTGGACACGTGGCAATCTTCCATTGGTTACTCTATCTAACATGACGGTCGATCAAATTTGATCGTTAGATGATCGTTGTTGACTTTGTCACGTGTGATGCGAACCTCACCAATATGTTGACGACACCCTACACCAAATATGGCAAGACCCCAAGACTTTCACGACGCAAGTACGAAAGGATGAAATATACCTTGTTTATGTGAGAAACAAGGTATCGGATATCTAGACACCATACCCAAATTCTCTGAGAAGAACTCTTAGAAAACCCTGGTGATAAGTCTTGAATTGTTTGAACGCCACAGATAAAAATCTGATAAGTTCAAAAAGCTATTTCAAGAAAAGAAAGAAGACAAAACTCATAAGATTGAAATTCCAAAGTGTGTCTTCCAATGTTGTGGAGTATGCCTTTTATAGGCTCAGAAAACAACCGAATAGCCCACAAAATAAGGAAAATAAATCTATTATGGTTATAAGCTAACCATATCTAATCTAAATATCTTGGATATTTAATAACTAATTTAAAAATCTGAACTACCTAATATTATCCTGAGAGATTTATTAATATAATAAATCTCTCCTTATTAATTAAATATGGACCTTCTCTTGGGCTCTTCATTTGGGCTTCCATTTGAATATTCAGCAATCTCTTTAATCAGTCCATATAAAGCTTCTTTGAATCTTTTAGTCCTTAATCTTGTGATCGGGCCCTCTTGCAGTCTCAAATGATTATTCATCTCATTTAGTGACAAATTGTTCAGCTCCATTGTAGGTTCGGTTGATTGGACTTGTGAATTCGTAGTCTTTTTAGTCGAATTCACATCAACGTGGCATTCTCTAATTTGCTTATTTAAATCTATCAGCTTTCCCACCTAATGTAGTGTTCCATTGCTACATGTCATTTTCTAGTTAGTAGTTGTCACACCCCGACCCGGTTTGGTCGGATCCCTATGATCAACCTGTCGCTCCCTTGGTTTAAAAGGGGTTTCCTCATTTTAAACTTAAGAGGAGCTAGACGTAATTTAACATTTTTCTCTATAAAACATAAATCAATAAAAATGTGAGCTTAAAATGACTTTTAAGCATACCTGACAGAGGGTAGATCTGGGTGTTATCCTTAGTCATTTGTTCTACTCCTGAAAAGGGATATGAAAGAGGGGTGAGTTTTTACAACTCGGTGAATGGGTGTTGGGAGTGAGTTTTATAAACAAAATAATTTTAATCGGAGTGTGCGAGACTCTTATTTTCTTAAAGAATCAAATTCTGGTTTTCAAAACACTTTTTCATCATTTTTTCCATTAGGTGTATTTAACTGTCAACACACGCTCTTCATCAGGAAGGGGATCACACATTTGTAGGGTAGCCCGTCCACTGCACCGACTTGTGGTTCAGAGTGACTTTACCGGCCACCAAGATACCAGCCCGACCACTTCTACCTTAGGTTTGAGTGAATGTTCGCGACATCCGACCCTCAGACCTGAAATCAACTCCGTGTCCATATGAGGACAGGGACCTCATCTCGACTCCACTCCAGTCTAGTGCGCATGAAGCTACGTCGAGCTTCCCTAACTACTGGCACGACAAACTGCCCTTATCTCCACCATGTCATCTAGTAGCCCTTAGAATGCATTACTACACCTCTCGGGCATCTTAATGGTCCCAAACCTCAAGTGCATGCACAAATAATAGTTTTCCACAAAACCATTTATCTTTGGTGCCACTAGTCCAACGGCCTCGACCCTTAACTCGACCTGCAGCTATTTGTCTAGATCGGTCCGTCGACCTGGCCCTAACACACTGCCGCTAGTCCATCGAGTATGTCAGTCCTATCTTGGTACCATGTCAAAATCACATAATCCATTCATTAAGAATTTTCATGGCTTTAATATATCATATTTGTTTACGAGCTCCTGCTCATGCCAACTGGCCTTGGACCCATTGCACGCGATTTTCCAAAACTGGGCATTTCACCCCACAAGTTCCAAAATCGAGGCCTCTAGCCTATCTGAGCTATTCTAGCTCTCATCAAGAAGGTCTCCCAAAACTTTTAAGCATTGACACACAATTTGGGGAGAACACTTCTAAAAAGATCATCTTTTAATTTATCACACCAACTGGGTATGATAATACCTCCGTTTACAATTGACAAGCAGATTTTCTTCTACCTTCAAGGAAGTCCTTCATACCAATTGGGTATGATTTTCTCTACTTATAACCGGTAAGTAGGTTTTTGCATAGTTCTCAAATCACTCCAATCAGGTGTGATGTTAAAATCCCACATAGAAGTGGTTTTTCATTTCCGAAGTGCTAATCATCCCAACCGGGTATGATGTGAATAGACCCACTCACTTGATAATCATGGTGTATCCTTATTAGTTGGTTTTTGCCTCCACGCTAGCTTATCCTTGTTGGTGTTCCAGCCCTTCGTGTTCCTACACGATTTGGACATGCTTATCTATTAATATTTGGCATAACAACCTTTGTTTCTCACATATGAATGACTAGTGGTTCAAACCGGTTCAATCCTGTTCACCTAAACCCCTAAAAACACTAAAAACCCTACAAAGTGAGGAGATTTCAGGTGTGAGGAGGATGAATGGAGAGGAGCTCTTTATATAAGGAGCTAGGGAACTCTTTGCCCGACCATTTGGCATCTTAATGGCGCTCATTTATGACCCTAAACGGTCTGAATGAAGACGTTTCATCTTCTCCATTACTTTTCCGTTCATTCGTTGAATGAACAATGTCGTCATATGAAGGAAGAAGACGACACTGTTCCGAACCGGACAAGACCAATTCAAATCGGGTTCAATGCTTAAACTGGTCAGTTCAAGCCCAATTCGATCGAGTTTTTCAAAATGAAAAAAATTTAAATTCATCTAAATTCATTCTTTATCCAATGGTGGCTTCAATTCTCCAATTTGAATATTTTAAGTCACCTAGAAAAATAAATTTATCAACCAGTTCAATGATGGTTCAAACCGGTCCAAATCGGTTCAATCCGGTTCACCTAAATTAGTTTGGTTTTCTCTTCCAATTTGTCCCAAAGTCCATTTCCATGGTTTTTATTACCCTTTAGGTCACTCAAGATTTGTAAATTTCCTAATTTTCCCTTTCTTGAACGGTTGTGATTTGTGAACTAGTTCGATTTTCTCCCATGGTTTACAGTAGTGGTCATCCAACTTGGATTTGCCACATAATAGTCTCTAATTGGTCGATCCTTTCCGATCATCATGGTTGGCTGCTAACCTGACACACTTTCTTTGTGTTACCCTCTCATTGGTCAACCCGACAAACGAGGATTTTATTCAGTTGACTATTGACTAAGGACATGTGTCACACTCCAATTAGTCAATTCCTGATGCTGTGGAATTTCTTTAGTTTGACTATTGATGATGGACAAGTGTCAAGCTCTAATTGGTGATCTCTTTCAAACGTTGACCTAGTAGTTAACAGGGCACACTTCACCATGCATCGTGCGTGCTAATGGTTTGCTGACTTGGTAGGTAGCTCGTTGACCCGGACGGATCATTGTCCGGTTCGGTTGGACCAAGTTTGGTGACCCAAAATAGAAAACCATTCAGTTCAGGCACGATTTGACCGATTTTCTAAAAATTAAAAATTAAAAATTTCTAAATTTATTTTCTAAATGATGGTGACTTTAATTTCATAATTTGACATTTTTAAGTCTATTATAAAAATGATATTTGATCCAGTTCTTCTCGATTTAATCAGGTTCAGACCGGTTCAATTCTAACTCACCCTAAATTGGTCTGGTTCTCTCTTCCAATTTACATTTGAATTGTTTCTATGATTTTTTGGAACTTTAATAGTCACTCGAGATCACCTTTTTAGTATACTTTAAACCGCAATTTCCTCTTTGAAAATTTTCGATTCTTTGATTTCAGCTTATTTGACTTTGAGAAAATGGGGTTTACATGTGAAGCCATTATAATCAAATGTATACCTTTTATTTAGTACTTAATCCTTGTGTCTTTTATTGAACATGTTTTTCATATTTCTTTAAAAGATATTCTAACATATTTTTATTCTAACCCTTAAATCCTATCGAGATTACAAAGATAAGGTGCGTCTATAGGTCCAATCGGTGAACTAAGTCGGGGTGTGACAAGGTTGGTCTAAATGGGTTCTTTAACATGCAAGTCGAGCAAATCTAGCCCAAGGGGGGCAAAAATGTAATTTTGAAAAATTATGAGACAATACGAGTGAACCCCAAGGAAATCAAATTTGACTCAGTTATATGATTTGATTCATGTAGAGTAACTCGACAAGATATCATATGCAGGTTACTTATCCTGAGGCAAGTGGAAATCTAACAGGATAAATAAGTTCCGATTATAACTATGAGTGTGATTATTGATGGCAAGTCCAATTGAACCGACCGTTGCAATTTACAATGTTTATAAAGAATGTATGCATATTTTTAGAAAAATATTTTATGAATTATAAGAAAAATTACACTAAGTTATACTTTATAGTAGATCCCAACATTTATGAAATGGCATAGTGTCTAATGTTTATGAAATGGGCTAAAGGCTCGATGTGTACCAAAAGGGGCTAATGCCCAAGTTGTTTTAACATATGGGTAAATGTCCAACTATTTTATAATAAAATGGTAATACCCTTGTTTTGGGAAAAATGGGTACCAATCTAATGTACACTTTTAGAAAATATACTTCCTCATTATGATGTGATTGTCCTTATTATCTATTGTGAATTTCTATAAAAATATGAGTAGTGGGACTGACCAGACAACAAGTTGAGCGTTGACTAAATAATTCACTATGTTATATAAATTGTTGTTTGATGGAATATACTTGTTCATGAAGACAATATGGGTGATTGAAATCATATCTATGGATGTGTGTCAATGTTAGGGATCGGTTGGAGAATTAGATAAGAAGGGATTAACTTGTGCTTTCATAACACTAAGGGATCCTTATGAGGGGATCTCAGTATACCTGAGTGTGTGGTAGAAGTGGATAGTCAGGGTATATATATACTTGAGTGTGAGGTAAGAGTGGATAACTAGAATATACGTATGATCGAGGATATGTCCTCGACATCCATATGAGTCATGTATGTATGGTTGGAACATGGTGGGTTATGTTTGTTCTGATGGAAACATTTACTTAATTGATTGTTGTGAATTGGTAAGCAGAAGCTCTACAAAGATAAATCTAATTGTGGAACCCTAAGGTAAAAGCTCCCCAACTCAAATAATCCTACCATGCGATTACGACATCTTATGGTCTACCAACCCTATCTCGTTTTGTCACTTTGGAAAATAGTTACTCTTAGGGATCATGCATCCATGTCATTTTTCAATGATTTTGAAATTATTTTCCAAGTCATGTATCATGTGTTTTAGGGTATTATAGAAAAGCAATAAAGCTCATTCAGTCAATTCAATTAGATTCATCGTCACTATTTTCACTCACTATTTTTATCGAAACTTGTTCATTCTGATTAATTTTCCCTTTTTCCTTGGGTTGTGAGATTACTCACTAGAGCAACTGTGTATTCTCTCTACAAGAGTCATAGTACCACATTGGGATCAATTTAAGTACTTAGATCAACACATAAATGCTACCCCGTAACTTTCCAAATAAATTATAGTTTTGCCCCTGAGACTCGTTTTAATCGACTTACTTGTCAAATAACCATTCTCTATAACCTTCTTCTAAGGTTTATTGCACTTACTTAGGGTCATAACCTTCTGTGGTTATACTTTCCACATGCTTAGAAATCCTTAAACTACCACTTAGGTACTTTACTTTCCTAAAATTGTATTTTGGTTCTTAAGTTGGGCAAAATTATGACTTAAAATCTATCATTTTTGGACCCTAGACTTTTCTAGGTCTTTTACTCAGGTTCTCAAGTTTCTTTGGGTCTCATTTTGGTCCTCAAAGTGCCTTGGGATATTTTCTGTCCCATTTTCTCACTATTTGGAAATTAGTCCTTAAGTTGGGCAAAATTACCATTTTGCTCCAATACTTTAAAACTCATCTTTTAGGAACCTTACATTTCTCCAAACAATTCATTTGGCTAGGCTTTCTTTAGTCTCATTTATGTCCTTAAACTTCCCAAAAATTACTTCTAAGAACACAAATATCTTATTTTTCACTTTAGTCCCTAAACTTTCTCTTTTATCACATTTTGGTCCTTAGGCAATCAAAATATATAATCCATGTTTCAAACCTTTACCAATCTTTCCTAATGGTCATAAAAGCTTTTTTAAACCATAAAAATGACCCCAAGAAAACTTATTCTCAAATGGGTCATCTAAATTATTCATATTTATATTTTGGTCCCAAAATTTGATCCCTAAAAAAATAATTCCTAATATTCTCAAACTCTAATATGATGTCCCTAAGTACTCCCCTAAGTCATTGTGGCCTCTACCCAACTAGGTTTAGTTGTAGTAGTGATGATCGAATACTAAGGAAGTATGAACCCGATCCAAGGCATGTGTTGGATCAACCCCCACTTGAGTAAGAAGAAAACTTTGTCCTACACCATGTAACTAGTGAGCATAATGGATCGTCAGGAGAAACAACTTCTAAATAAGAAGATCAAAATGGTGAAGGTATTATGGCGTAACGACCGAGTATAAGAAAAAACTTGGAAACTTGAAGCTTCCGTAAAGGAAAAGTACCCTTATTTTAGACATAAGTAAGAATGTAATTTTGAACTCCTAACATAACTAATAAATGAATGTTTTGGGGAAAAATCTCCTAAAAATGAGGGGAGAAGTTGTAATACCGAAAATTTTTAAATTGAAAAAGAATCTGATGAAGAACTACAAATGAAGACCCGATAACTGATAATTGAACTCAAAACTGATTGGGGACTGATTATATCACGCCTTGATTCAAATTCTCGAGTCGGGGTGGCCGCGACAACCGCCACACCCCCTCGATACAATAATGGATAGTACCTTAACCAAAGTAGATCCAACAAGATGTAAGGCTTAGAAAAAATATACAAGTTTTTCAGTGAAAATTTAAACTTTTTATAAAATATACAGTGAGCCCCCAAAATTTAGTTACAAATCACCCTTAGGAATAATAAAACAGATTAATATAGATTAACCTTCATGCAAGCCCTCTAAGTCTTTTACCTCGTTAGCATGTTTTGGAAGTTGAAGCTGACAAATAAACCTTTGTGCTCCCTTGCATGTATCTAAAATGTTTTGGGGGATGGAGTGAGTTCACATTCTAATGAGTGTGTTTACTGACACTGAGCCACAAGATTGCTTATGATCGGATCTTTACCAATTTCCTTTTTATGGCTTATCTACAAGTACATAGATTTCACCCATTTTACTTATCAGAATTTCAGGTATTTGAATATCTCATGTTTTTATCTTGTATACCACATTTAATTTATAACATCAAATAAATATAACATCCCCGGAGGTCACTCATGTGTTACCTCGAGGTTGGAGGGGTAATTGTGCATACGTATTCTACATTTGTGGAGTCATCCTAGATGACATCCCCCCTCGTGCCATCATTGATGGAACTCATGCCATGCTGACATCACATATGGTGGCTCAACCACCGTATCCCTTGAGGGCTCACACACGAGCAACTCAGGGCTATGAGAGCATTTTGCATTATATAACAACACTAACTTGGAACATCCCTAATAATTGTCTCCCTCATATGAATGCCGATGATGTGTCATCCGACATTTTGCATCCCTTTGATCCTCTCAACTTACACTAGGATCGAACATGATGCATGTACCCCAACCATAAGCCTCCTTGGTTCCTCAAAATTTTCATAAACCACTCTTCCCTTGTATCACCACTTCCATTATTCCCGATATGCCAACACCATCTCTTATTTCTAGTGCCATGCTAATGTCAAAACTAGTTCTTCCAAACATAATCAATCATGTGAATCAATAGCAACAACAAGATTTTTATTCTGGGGAATGCTATCTTACTGACCCCAATTCTCATATTTTCATGCAAGCATCACATTTACATATTGAAGTGTTTTAATTCACGAGGTGTTGTATGCTATCTGACCGACCCCACTACTCATGTTTTTATGTACTCAAGGAGTTTATCATTATTTTCCTTCTTTACTTAATTGAATATCATGGATCTGAGCTCCCTTTTTTCTTTTAGAAGTTCACGGTGTATTAGTCTTTCTAAGAAAATTACCTCCAGAATATAGTTTCGATTTTTCTTATCATGCCCCAACCCGATTTGGTCAGATCCCCGTGAACAACTTGCAACTCTCCCAGTTTATTAAAGGGTTTCCCCCTTATTATAAATTATAAAGAGTAAGGCGTTATTTGTACCTTTTCCAGGAATAACATAAATCAAAGTTGCGTAGAAATTTAAAATAATCATACATGTCTTGCAGGCGTTTAAATTTGCAGGTCTTTAAGGACAGACTTCTCGTGACTTCCTGAAAGGGATACAAGGGAGGGGGTGAGTACAACTACTCAGTGAATGGGTTTTTCAAAAGTCTACTTTTAACTTTTAATAAAAATATTTATATTGGAGTGTGCCAGTCGCTTTTCAAAAATCCCTTAATTTAAAAATTCAGGTTTTTCACCATTTCTTATTATCACAGTGTGTCATCACCCAACACACATCCTTCGTCATGAAGGTTACATACATTTGTAGGTCAGCACGACCACTGAACCCACTTGTGGCTTCGGAGCGACTTTACCAGCCACCTAGATAGAAGTATGACCACTTCTACCTTGGGAATGAGTGGATGTATGTGACATCCGACCCTCAATCCTGAAATTGATTCTTTGTGTCCATATGAGGATAGAGACCTTATCCCGTCCCCACCCCAGTCTCATGCACTTGGTGCTACTCCAAATTTCGCACGGTCACCTAGAACGACAAACTGCCCTTATACTCATCGGGTCATCTAGGGCCCTTAGGGCATCACTACCCCTCATGGGCATCTTGATAATCTCATACTCATAGTGCATGTACAAACAATGTTTTTTTTTATTATGCCATGTGATCTGTGGTGTCATTAGTCCAATGGTCCCGACTTTCAACTCAACCTGCAGCTGTTTGTCTTGACTAGTCTGGAGACCGGTCATGTCGCACTGCTGCTAGTTGACTGAGAAAGTCGGACCAGCCTTGGTACCATGACCATACAATTTACTTATTAAAGTTTTATAGCACATATATTATGTTTGTTTACAAGCTCCTGTTCATGCCCATTGGCCTATAGCCCACTGTTTGAGATTTAAAAAAAAAAAGGGCATATTAGTCCCCAAGTTCCAAAATCGAGGCCCCCGACCTATAAGAGCTATTCGAGCTCCCATCGAGAAGGTCTCCCAAATTGTTTAAGCATTAGCACATAGTCAGGGGAGAACACTTCTGAAAAAATATGTTTTCACTGTTCATTATACCGATCCGATATAAGGACATCTCTGTTCATTACCGATGAACGGGTTTTCAACTTCCTTCGAGGAAGTTTCATCATACCAACTGAGTATGATCTACTTACAACTGGTTAGTAGTTTTTCCGCATGGTTTTCACATCACAACTCTAAGTCATGATGTTTAAAATACCACATAGTAGTGGGTTTTCATTTCGATGTGCTTATCATCCCCAACTGGGTATGACATAAAATCCCACTCACTCGATTGTGTAGTGAAATTCCACTTTGTCGAGTTCCGTCCCTAGTAACCTGGGACCTCGACTGGCGTTCCCGATGTCTCATTCTCCTACATGAAATGAACATAGTTGTTCATTATTCTTTGGCCTAATAGCTCTCATTTGTTCCAAATGAATGAGAAAACCCAACTTTATACATTATTTGCAATTAGGTACCTAAAGTTATTTTTCTTCAACTTTAAGTCCATATTGTCGGGTTTATCCTCAAATTGAGTCCTGAAACTTTTTAAAATTTATCTTAGGCCCTCAATTTATTAAATTTTGTAAAAGGGGTTTAATTTCCCAAATTTTCAATTTGGTCCCTCAATTTTCCCAAAATTACCATTTTTCCCTTCCTTTACAAAAATGGTAAATTTTGCCCCAAAAATTCTAAAACTTCTTAATTGGCCTTTAATATTATTATCATGACCAATTGACCCTCAATTTTAGAAAATTACATTTTGTTCATTCAAATTTTCAAAAATCCCCAAATTTCCCCAATTTCAACTCTTTAACACAACCGAATTTGATTTTATCAAATTGACCGATCAAACACCTCTATTCATTGAAATTGAAGTTGAAAATGAGTTTATACATGTTCATACAATTCTAAGGAACTTTGAATCATAGGTTTTAATGTCGGAATGAGCTCAAACATAGCTTCGCCAGAAAACAGACTATAGAGAGAGAAAGCTTCGATTTCTCACCGAGGAGGGCTCGGTGGTCTGAGCTTTCTATCTGGGCAGGTAGCTCTTCTTCAAAGGTTTTTCCTAGGATCAAGATTGACATCAATTTATGTCGAATTGGATTAAAATTTCGTCATTGAATTTCGGTTGAATCTCTCTCTAACACTGATTGGAAATTATAAAGGGGAGCCGAATTGGCTTACCTTTTAGTCTTAATTTGGCCGTGGAAGGGCTGAGGAGGTGTCGGGAGAGCTTGGTTTGGCCTAAGGAGGGCTCGAATTGACCAATTTCAACTCGGCCGAAACATGGCAGCTTCGGCCCGTCGGAGCTACTTCACTGTTCGCTTACTCTGGTGCTTCTTCGGCGACTCTCGGAACAAACAGATATCACCACCATGTAGCTGACTTCTCTCAGGTTCTAATGAACCCGACCTCACCTTCTTTGGCTTAGAATTGACCCTATATTAGAGCTCTAGTTTAAGCTTCACCGAAAAACTAAGTAATTGAGAAGGAGTGAGCTTTTCAGGTGTGGAGAGGATGAATGAAGAGGGGCTCTTTATATAGAGAGCTTGGGGACCCATTAGCCGTCTGTTTGGCACTTTTTTTATAGGCATTGGAGACCTAAAACGTACGGAACGGGAACGTTTCTTTTTTTTTTTTCCGGTGAGTGAACAGTGCTGTCATCATAAGGAAGAAGATGACACTGTTCTGAACCAGACTGGACCGGTCCGAACCGGGTTTAAAGCTTAAATCGACCGATTTACCCCTCATTCGACCGAGTTTTTCAAATCTAAAAATTTCTAAATTCATCTAAATTCATTTTCTATCTAATGGTAGCCGCAAATCTCTAATTTGAATTATTTAAGCCACCTAGAAAAATAAATTTAGGATTTAGTTCAATAGTGGTTCAAACCGGTCTGAACCGGTTTGGATTTGGTTCACTTAAACCGGTTTGGTTTTCATCCCCAATTCCTTCACAAGTCCATTTCCATGTCTTTTATGGCTTCTTGGGTCACTTAGGGTCCATAAAATTTCTAGTTTACCATCGCTTAATTGATTCTGATTCATAAACCAACTCGATTCTTAAACCGATTTAATTTGATTCGGGTCCGGTTCATCCGAACCGATCTGGTTTTTCTCTCCCACATTGTTCTAAGGTTCCTTCCCAAGGATTATAAACCTCTTTGAATCACAAGGGATCCATAAGCATCTTGGTTTACCCATTCTCTATCGGTTCCGGTTCATGAATCAACTTGGTTCATAAACCGGTTCTATCCGTTTCAGACCTGATTCTCTTGAACTGCTTTGGTCTTTCTTCCTCATTCCGTCCTAGGCTTCTTTTCCCAAGTTTATGAACCTTTTTGAGTCAGATGGGAGTTAGAAAATTTCAAATTTGCTCATCCCCTAACAATATGGTTTTTAGACCAATTCGGTTTAAAGATTCCAATTGACTATTTTTCCCCGGTTTTCTCATTACTAAAGTACAGGGTTTACATTTCTTTTCTAACATCATAATCACTAGTCCAATCACAATTTAGCATGCACTTTAATAACACTATTTATATTTAGGTAAGCTCTATCATGTTCTCTTTAATTTATGACATTTAATATAGAAATGAGTAAAGCACCATGATCAGTCCCGTAGTACTCATCATCTATAAACCTACTCACCTCTATTTCCGAGACTTGTTCGTCCCGAAAGATTTTTCTATCTGACTTAGGATGTGCGTACTCCTGCGTTGTTTTGGATGATTATTTCACTACAAATTCCAAATTGTTTGAATGATGTCAGATCCGACTTCCTTAGTTAACCATAGTGTCACCCCATAATATTTCCAAAAAATAAAATTTTGCCCCTCAGGTCTGGTTCACTCGAAAAGCACATCGATGAACCTGCTTAAACTAAGCCTCCTTCCATGGTTTCATTCCACCTATCAAAGGTAATATCCATATTAGGTTTTATTAGCCAAAATACCTAAAGTTTCCAATGTTCCCACTTATATATTCAACTTTTCTAAAGTTGCATTTTGGTCCCCAAGTACGGAAAAATACCATTTTGCCATTCACTTGCAAAACTAACATTTTTGCCTCCTTTATTTTGAAAATTTTCTCTTCTTCCTCTCTATGCTTCAAAAAGAACTATTTTAACCAACTTTGAGTATAATTAACTATTGTTTCTACATTTTTGGGCAAAATTATGCTTTTGCCCCTAATTTACCGAATTTAGGGTTTGGCGGTCAAACATCCGAAAAGAACATTAAACATCCTTGCATGTCCCAAAAATAACTTTCTAGGCCCTTAGGCTACCCTTGGGACAATTTCCACAAGTTTCCCATTTTTGAATATTATCGCAAACTTTTCAAAATTGCACTTTAGTCCCCAAACTTTAAAAATCAACTAAACCAAGGTTCATTTTTACTAATCCCTCCCAAATCCCTTCATTATATTCCTAATGGCTCATAGGGGGAATGTGTGTGTGTGAGAGGGGGGGGGGTCTTTCCCCAACTAAATTTGGCCTAAATCAGCCAAGTGTTAAAACTACATGAAATTGGGGCACTTAGGGAGTTATTAGAAATTCTCACCAGTGGTGGGAGAATTTAGTACTTGACTAGACGCAATCAAACGAAACCTCATAGACCCACCAGTGGAAATCAGCTCACGGTGTATGATTTTCCTCTTGATAGAGTTCGACCCTCGCCATGGAGAGGTAGAGGGAAGACAGGCAGTTATTTTGGCACTGATTTCGCTTGAAGTGGTGGCAGAAGGTGGAAACATTTGCCCCCCACAAGTCACTGACCGAGCGGTTGACAAGGCGCTCTTTGCCACACATTGCGCACTAATTGGTCGTGCGTGTTGATTGGGCATTAACCTGTCAGTAGTCCGTTGACCGGTAAGACTATTGACCGATACAGTCCGAACGAGTTTGGTTACCCGAAATAAAAAATCGGCTAGTTCAGGCCCGATTCAACCGGTTTTCTAAAAATTAAAAATTTCTAAATTAATCTAAATTTATTTTCTATCAAATGATGTCATCAATTTCCCAAATTGTTCTTTTAAAGCCACCTAGAAAAATAAATTATTGAACTGATTCACTACGGTTTAACCTGGTTCACCCCGAACCAGTCCGATTTTCTCAACCAATTTCCTTATTGGTTCTTCCCCATGATTTTTATGACTTCTTGGTAACTTTGGATTTTTAATTTTCCCATTTTAACCTTTTTTTTTACTAGTTTTGGCTTACTAAATGGCTCGATTTTCTCATAAAAATTGCCCGGTTCTTGTCCCGGTTTCATTGGTCCAACAGGATGGGTTTCACAAGTCTTTTGTTTGATTAACATCTTAATCGATATAATACTTGGATAAATGCCCTTCAAACTTTTCATTCTTGCCTCCCTTTATTTCAGCCTTATTAATTTCACCCTTCAAGTTTCATGCTGGTCCCTAAATCTAACATTAACTCTCCTTTCAATATGTTCGTAAAATAATCCTCATAAGAAATGTATAGTCATTCTATGACCCATCTTTTACTTCCTTATTTGTTATGATTTTAATCTCTCCATATATCATTTTCCAAAAATCTGATCCACCATTTCCCTTCCTTAGGGGTTATCCTTTACTTAATATAATAAGAATAGTGTAGATTTCCTTCCACTTTCCTTGCCTTCATTATCCTTACTATTGTCATTGGTTTTTCTATAACTTTTTCATCAATCCATTTTGAATGTGGTGTGCATTACCTAGGTACCAATTGTCTCTTTAAGTTTAGGCAATCATAACTAAATCCTTCCTGGTAACGCACCATCCTTACATATTGTTTTCCTTTTCCAATTTACCACATGACATCCTCTTAGTTTACCTTGTTGGCTCTTATCATCTATCATCAAAATCCTTCTTCTAGCATGTCAAGACCTTCTTTCCTAGAAGTCCCATTTACTGCTCATACTTACACCTTTATGTCTTGGTGTACTTGTATATAGGCATTCATTTGTCACATTTAGATCTACCCATTGTACTTGATTCCTTATTCTAGGAATTCATATTACCGGGATCTTATTTTGTATTCTCCATGCTATGCCTCTCCATCCAAATTGAGTTGTTTAAGGTGGAGGTGGAACTTGACCACTCCTCCTTTATCTCCATAATTTCTTTATTGGATCAAAATGGCTCCTTTGTTGGAGTACGAGTTTTCTCCGAGATTTCCTTCCTCGGTACATCTCATTTCTCATCCTCGGAAGTCGCTTCCTTTAATCCATCTTTATAGATATATATCCCATCAAAAGTTTTATGACATCCTTTGATGTCTTCTTCCAAATTTGCCTCATCTTTGAGGTTAGTTTCCTTCTTGGAATCTCAAGAATACACCTTCTTTTCAATGTCTCCACTTGTATCCCATTTACAAGTCTATTCTTTAAGGTGGAGGTTTTGGGTATTCTTTCCCATATTTCCTAACTTACTCGTCAAGAGCATCAAAAGGTTTTATTAACTCATCCTCATGTTTTAAACTTGTAGTCCAAGTTCAATTTCTTCTGAAATCTTAGGGATTTTTACTTTTCCCTTAATACTTTGGTATTAGTATTTAGGGTATTAACTCTTTTGGCTTTTAGTTACCCTAAGTATTTTCTTTCATCATTCTTTTCATGGTGTTTTAACCTTTTCAACCTTTTTTACTAAATATTTGAGCTTTTTGGTTAAGGTATAGAATCATAAAAGTTTTGGCATAAAGTTTAATTTTATTAATTTCACTAGCCGTAAATATGGCATAGTACATAGAAAAAGAAATTACACCAACTTTCTCACTATCTATTACTATAGCCATTCTTGTTGACTGACTTGGAGTTTATGACTGGTAGATTACGAGATCCTTCCTCTGAAGGCTCAGGAGTTGGTGGGTTACGCTCCGACCCAATATTTTTTGGTCAGTACCCGTGCACCCTACCGATTCCCTCGATGTTACAAAGGTAGGATCTGATTTGAACCCTGCCAATATATTGACGACACCTTACACGAAATATGGAACATACCCTAAGACTTTCACGACGTAAGTAAAAAGAATGGAATATATCTTGTTAGGTTGAGAAACAAGATACAAATAGATGTAGACGCCACACCCAAATCCTTTAAGAAGAGCTCTTAGAAAACCTTGGTGATAAATCTGATTACTTGAATGCCACAAGTAAAAACTTGATAAGTTCAAAAGTTCTCTCAAAAGAGAAAGAAGACATAAACCTTACAATATTATTGAAATCAAATATCTATCTTTACAATGCTCTACAGTTAGCCTTGTATAGGCACTTATGAATATTAGCTATTCTATAAATAAGAAAATAAAATATTATGGTTGACATGCCAACCATTAATTATTAATATAGAAAATATTGCTAATGTATTTCTTGTTCATTTATTATTATCTTATTCAAAATTCTAGAAAATTTATGATATTAGTAAATCTCCCATTCGAATGGTATCATTATTTTGGGCTCTTGTTGTACTCTTCTATTGGGTTTCCAGCTTGCCTTTTTGCAATCGCTCCAATCAACCCACACATTTCTTCTTTATTTCTTTTGACCATTGACCTTGTGATTGAGCCTTGCGAATTGGCAGCACCCTTTGTTGGACTCACTTCATTCTCCCTCTCTTGAAAATGATTTATCCTCAAATCTTCGATTTTCTCGTCACATACATCAAAGGGCATTAAATTAGTGACATTGAAACTTGCGCTAACACCATACTCACCTGGTAACTCCAACTTATAAGAATTATTGTTGATGCGTTCCATCTCCTCTTGGAAGAAGTTTTGACCACCTTTGTTTTGGAAATCATTCCTTACTTAGATGAAGCCAAACCTAATACCCAGGTTTAAATGTAATATTTTTGCAACCATTGTTTGCTTGATTTTCATATGCTTTAGTCTACTTTTAAATGTGCATCTTTGTCTACTCATGCATTTGTCTTACGAACTCTACTTTTCTCTCTCCATCAAAATTTACTAGCTCACCAACAGGAAGTGGAGTTATATATAGAGGGGTCAATGGATTAAAACCATATACAATCTCAAATTTACTAGCTCACCCGGTTTGGTCGGATCCCCATGAGCAACCCACCACTCCCTTGGTTCAAGAAGGGTTTTCCCCCTTCTTTAATTCAAGAGGAGCCAGGCAAAATTTCAACCTTGTTCCTTGGAATAACATATATCAACAATAATGCAGGCTTAAGAGAAATTAAGCATACCTGACAGAGGGTAAATCCTAGTGTTATCCCTAGTCATTCTCTATTCCTGAAAAGGGATAAAAAAGGTGGTTGAGTTTCTACAACTAAGTGAATGAGTATTTTAAAAATAA
Source organism: Trapa bicornis (assembly GCA_030064425.1). Lineage (NCBI taxonomy): Eukaryota > Viridiplantae > Streptophyta > Magnoliopsida > Myrtales > Lythraceae > Trapa > Trapa bicornis. The sequence goes on along the minus strand of CM057741.1, from coordinate 10,026,470 downwards.
AGTTTCAATAAAATAGTTCTTGAATTGGAGTGTGTCAAACTCATTTCCTTTAAAATTCTTTCTTTCTTAATTTCTCGGTTTTCAAAGCCATTTCTCATCATTAACCACAGTCAGTGTGTTTAACAATCAACACACGCCCTTCATCATGAAGGGAGCACACATTCGCAGGGCATCATGTCCACTGCACCCACTTGTGGCATCAGAGTGACTTTACCAACCATCTAGATAGAAGCCCGTCCACTTCTACCTTGAGAATGAGTGGATGTACACGACATTCGACCCTCAATCCCGTAAAGAAACTTTGTGTCCGTATGAGTACAAAGACCTCATCTCGACCCCACCCCGGTCTCATGCGCATGAAGCTACATCGAGCTTCCTAGACTACTGGCATGACAAACTACGCTTATCTCCACTATGTCGTCTAGTAGCACCTAGGATGCATCACTACCCCTCTTGGGCATCTTGAAGGTCCCGTACCTTAGTGCATGCATGGAACAATAGTTTTCCTCATAAGCCATTTAATATTTGGTGCCACTAGTCAAACGGCCCCGACCCTTAACTCAACCTACAGTTGTTTGTCTCGACTAGTCCGTCAACCTGTCTTGTCACATTGCCACCAGTCCATCGAGTTTGTCGGTCTTGTCTTGGTACCATGGCCAAACACATAATTCATTTAAAGTTTTCATGGCTTAGTCTGATGTTTGTTTACGAGCTCCTGCTCATGCCAACTGGCCTTATGCCCATTGTACGAGATTTACAAAATTGGGCATGTTAGCCTGCAAGTTCCAAAACCAAGGCCTCCGGCCTATCTAAGCTATTCAAGCTCCCATCAAGAAGGTCTCCCAAAAAGTTTAAGTAGTGGCACATAGTTAGGGGAGAGCATTTTTGACAAAATATTCTTTTCATCTATCCATCACACCAACTTTGTGTAAGGACATCTTCACTTATAACCAATAAACGACTTTTTTATTTCCTTCTAGAAAGTTTATCATACCAACCGAGTATCATCTACTTACAACTGATAAGTAGTTTTTCGGTTTAATTTCCACATCACTCCATCCAAGTGTAATATCTAAAATTCCACTTAGTAGTAGGTTTTCATTACTAAGGTACTCATCATCCCAATCGGGTATGATGTGAAAATCCCACTCACTCGTTAATGTATTGAATTCTTCTTAACCGGCTTTTTGCTTTCACGCAAGCTTGTCTTGGCTGGCGTTCCCGGTACTTTGTGTTCCTACACGATATGAATATCCTTTTTCATTATCCCTTTGCCTAATAGCCTTCATTCATCATGAATGAATAAAATACTCAAACTTTTCAATTATTTGCAATCAGATCCCTAAAGTTCTTTTTCTTTAACTTTAGGCCGCTAATGCTAAAATTTCCCCAAATTGAGTCTCAAAACTTCTAAAATTCACTTTAGGACCTCAATTTATTCAAAATCATGAAAAGGGGTTCAAGTTTCCCAAATTCCCAATTTGGTCCCCAACTTTTCTAAAGTTACCATTTTGCCTCTACTTCAAAAAATGGTAAATTTCACCCCAATAATTCCAAAAATTGACTAATTGGCCCTTCAACATCTTTTCCATGCCCAATTGGCCCACCATTTTGAAAAATTGCAGTTTAGTCACTCGAATTTTCGAAATCCCCAATTTCCCCCAAAAGTTTCCTCAAATTTCCCTCCTTTCAACCTGACCGAATTTGATTTCATCAAATTGACTGATCAATCGATGTTAATTTATAAATTGAAGGTAAAATTGAGTTCCTACACTTTCACACGATTCAATGGAACTTTGAATTGCGTTATTTGGATCCTAATTGAGCTCAAACAGAGCTTCGTCAAAAAACTAAACTTAGAGAGAGAAAGCTTCGAAAGCTTACTGTCGGAGGTGCGATGATCCGAGCTTTCGATCTGGATAGATAGCTCTCGTCCTAATGTTCCTCCTAGGATCAAGAATCACATCAATTCATGCCGAATTAAGGGAGAATTTCGTCAATGAACTTTCATTGGTTATCTCTTGAACACTGATCGAAAATTACAGAGGGGAGCCAAATTAGCTTACCTTTAAGCTCTAATTTAGTCGTATGAGGGCTGTGAAAGTGTTGGGGGAGCTTGCTTTGGCCTGAGAATGGCTTCAATTGGCTATTTTTAGCTTAGCTAAAACAAGGTAGCTTCGGTCCGCCGGAACTGCTTCACTATTTTATCACACTGGCATTTCTCCAATGATTGTAAGCCCCGCACTTTTGAGTTAAGAAAAACTAGGAAAAGAACCGGTCAAACTAAGTAAGAAAATCGAGTCGGTTTACATTTGAGAACACGCAATATGGAAATTTACAACTTCCGGGTGATCTAAAGGGTTCATTAAACCTTGGAAAAGAAATTTAAGAAACTTTAGAAAACAAAAACCAAATTGGTTCAGGTGAACTAGATTTCATAAGAACTTCAAAGTTAAGCGTGCTTGCCTGAGAGTAGTGTGAGGATGGGTGAGCTCCTGAGAAGTATGAATTTTTTTTGTAACCCGAAATTTCGGTCAAAACTTTTTATGTACGCCTTATCATAAATAACTATAAATTAATATATATTTAATTATTGGAATTAATACAAATAATTTAATACCTAAATTAAATTATTGGAATTAATATAAATAATTTAATATTGAAATTAAATTATTGGAATTAATACGGAAATTAAATTATTGGAATTAATACCAATAATTTATGTCAATATTAATACTAGTAATAAATCTCACCAATTTAATACACAGGTTTTACGCCTATATAAAGAGGTCATCCCCATTTCATTCTCCTCACACCTGAACACTTCTCTCTCTCTCTCTCTCTACTGCTCCATTTCTCGGTAAAGCTCGAACCAGAGCTTTGACTTGAACAAAGGTCGGGCTCTTTAGAACCAGGGAGAAGACAGCTATCTGATAGCAAACTCCAGTCAATCCGAGAATCGTTGGAGAAGCGCCGACATGATGGAATAGTGAAGCAACTCCGGTGGACCGAAGCTGCCCTATTTCGGCCAAGCTGAAATCGGCCATTTCAAGCCCTCCTTAGGCCAAACCAAGCCCTCCAAACACTTCCTCAGCCTTTCCACGACTGAATTAGGACCGAAAGGTAAGCCAACTCGGCTCCCCTTTACAATTTTCGATCGGTGCTAGAGAGAGAGTCGACCGAATTTCAATGACGAAATTCTAATTCAATTCCACATCAATTGATGTAATTCTTGATTCTATGATGAACCTCAGGATGAGACCTATCTGCCCAGATCAAAAGCTCGGACCGTTGTGCCTTCACCGGTGAGTAATCGAAGCTTTCTCTCTCTATAGTCTATTTTCCAGCAAAGCTCCATTTGAGCTCGTTTCGGCGTTAAAATCTACGATTCAAAGTTTTTTAGAATCTATGAACATGCAGGAACTCAATTTCAACTCCAATTTCAATAATTAGAAGTGTTTGATCGGTCAATTTGATGAAATCAATTTCGGTAGTGTTGAAGAGTTGAAATTGGGGGAAAATTTGGGGATTTTCGAAATTCAAAGGGCTAAAATACAATTCTATGAATTAAGGGTCAATTGGGCATGAAAATAATGTTGGAGGACCAATTGAGGAATTTTGGAATTTTTGGGGCAAAACTTACCATTTTTGTAAAAGAAGGGCAAAATGGTAATTTTGGAAAAAATTGGGGGACCAAATTGGAAATTTGGGAAATTAAACCCCTTTTTGGTGAAATTGAATAAATTGAGGTCCCAAGATAAAATTTAAAAGTTACGGGACTCAATCTGAGGATAAATCAACATTAGGGACTTAAAGTTAAAGAGAAATAACTTTAGGGACCTAATTGCAAATAACTAAAAGTTTGGATTTTCTCATTCATTGGAAATGAATGAAGGCTTTTATGCCGAGTAATAATGAACAAGGTTGTATCTAAGAAATAATGGAAAAATCCAATTTTTTAAATGAAGGGATTTTTTTGAAAAGAAAGGAGTCTAGCACACTCCATATAAATGTTTTTCTTAAAAGTTAAAAGTAGACCTTTGAAAACCCATTCACTGAGTAGTCATACTCACCCCCTCCCTTATATCCCTTTTAGGAAATCCCGAAAAGCCTACCTTGAAAGACCATCAAATAAGATACTTGTAAGATAGGTATGTAAAGTTTAAAATTTCATGCAGTTTTGATTATGCTATTCCAGGAAATGGTGCAGGTTTAAAGGACGGCTTACTCTTTACAGATTATAATAAGGGGAAATCCTTTAATAAAATGTGAGAGTGGCGGGTTGTTCACGGGGATCTGAACAAACTGGGTCGGGGTGTGACAATGATCCTCGGAGCAAATGGAGACTACCATCGTGTAGCTGACTTCTCCCCGAATCGAAAGAAGCCGACCTCACCTTCCTTGGCTCAGAAAAATTCCCAAGTCGGAGCTCTGGTTAGAGCTTCATCGAAAAATGGAGCAATAGGGAGTGAGTGGAGTTTTCAGGTGTGAGGAGTATGAATGAGGAGGGGCTCTTTATATAGGTAGCTCAGGGACTTCTTGGTCGTCCAATTGGCGCCTTTATGGCGGTCATTCATTGCCTAAAACTCCCTAGCTTGATACTTTTCATCTTCGTTGGCACTGCTCGATTTTCCAGTGAGTGAACATTGTTGTCATCTGAAGGAAGAAGATAACACTGTTTTGAACCGAACAGGTCTGAACTGGGTTTAACGCTTAAACTGATCGGTTTAGGCCCGATTCGACCAAGTTTTTCAAAAATTAAGAATTTTTAAATTCATCTAAATTCATTCTCTATCCAACGATGGCCTCAATTCTCCAATTTGAATTTTCTAATCCACCTAGAAAAATGAATTTATCGTCAAGTTCAATGGTGGTTCAAACCGATCCAAACTGGTTCAATCCGATTCGGATCCGGTTCACCTGAATCGGTCTATTTTTCTTTCCGAAATTGTCTTAATGTCCCTTTCCAAGGTTTTTATGACTATTTGGGTCACTCGGAAGTTGTAAATTTCCTGATTTTCCTGTTCTCTAGTGGTCGGGGTTCATGAACGGGTTCAGTTTTCTCACTCGGGTTGACCAGTTCTTTTCCCGATTTTCCTTAACTCAAAAGGGTGGGGTTTACAGCGGTGGTCTGAGCTTTCAATCTAGTTAGATAGCTCTCATCTTGATGTTCCTCCTAAAATCAAGAATCACCTCAATTCATGTCGAATTGAGGGAGAATTCGGTAAGTAAAGATTTACTGGTTCTCTCTCTAGCACCGATCAGAATTTATAGGGGGAGCTAAATTAACTTACCTTTCCACTCTAATTCAATAGTATGAGGGTTGAGTGAATGTTAGTGGAACTTGGTTTGGCCTGAGGAGGGCTCGAGTCGGTTGATTTTAGCTCGACAGAAATAGGGCAGCTTCAGTCCACTGGAGCTACTTCACTGTTCAATCACGTCGATGCTTCTCCGGCAATCCTCAACACAATTGGAGACCACCATCGGGTAGCTAACTTTTCCTCGAGTCTAAAGAACCCGACCATGCCTTCTTTGGCTCAAAAAAGACCCTATGTTGGAGGTCTGGTTCGAGATTTATTGGAAAACTGACTAGCTAAGAGAGAGTAAGGTTTTCAAGTGTGTGGAGGATGAATGGAGAGGGGCTCTTTATATAGGGAGCTCAAAGACTCTCCGACCGTTTGTTTGGCACCTTAATGGCTGTCATTGATGGCCTAAAATGTACTGAACAAAAATATTTCCTCTTCGCCGATGCTATTCAATTTTTCAGCGAGTGAATAGTGTTGTCATCTGAAGGAAGAAGACAACACTATTCCAAACTAGACCGGACCGGTCTGAACCATGTTCAACGCTTAAACCAGCCAGTTCAGGCCCAATTCGACCAGGTTTTTCAAAATTAAAAATTTCTAAATTAATATAAATTCATTCTCTATCCAATGGTGGCCTCAATTCTCCAATTTAAATTTTCTGAGCCACCAAGAAAAATGAATTTAGCATCTAGTTCAATAGTGGTTTAAACCAGTCCAAACTGGTTCAATCCGTTTCGAATCCAGTTCATGTGAATCGGTCTAGTTTTATTTCTCAAAATTTCCTAAGGTCCCTTCACAAGGTTTTTATTACTCTTTGGGTCACTTGGAAGTTGTAAATTTCTCAATTTGCCCATTCTCTGGTAATCGAGGTTTGTGAACCTGTTCAGTTTTCTCACTCGGTTTGACCTTTTCTTTTTGCGGATTTCCTTAACTCTAAAGGGTGGGGTTTACACACTAGGAATTGGAAGAGGTGTATACAAACCTGAGATTGTTGCCTAGACTTAGACTCCTTACATGTAATATATCGGGAACATGTGTTCTCAACATTCTTTTTCATGCAGGGCCAAAAAAAATGTTCATACAATATTACCTTAATCTTAGCTACCCCAAAAATGTCCAATAAGTTCTCCAGCATGTGATTTCATAACAAGTAACTTACACAAAGAAGATTGAGGGATACATAATTTATTTTCTCAAAAAATAAACCCATTTTGCAAATAAAATTTTCCAAACCCACAATTTGTACAATTTTTAATCACATAAAAAAATTAGGATCTTTTGTATACAATTATTCCTTAATATAATCAAAACCAAGCAATTTAGACTCAAGGATTGCAAGCATCACGTACCCTTCGGGATAGTGCATTAGTAACTATATGTTCCTTACCTTATTTATACTTGATTACATATGGAAATGTCTCAACGAACTCCATCCACCTAGCGTGACACATGTTCAACTTGTGTTGCCCCTTATTTGAATTACAAACTCTTTTGGCCATAGATAGTGCTACCATGTTTGTAGGGTTTGAATTAGGGCATACATCTCCTTGTCATAGGTAGGATAGTTGAGGATTGCTACACTCAACTTTTCACTAAAATATGAAATTGGCCTTCCCTCTTGCATCAATACACCTCCAATACCTACCCTTGATGCATCACACTCAATTTCAAATGTTTTAGAAAAATTAGGTAAGGCGAGCAATGGGGCACTTGTCAGTTTATCATTTATCAATTGGAATGCGTTTTGTTGCTCAAATTCCCAATTAAATGCTACATTCTTCTTTATAACACTAGTAAGAGGTGCAACATAAGTACTAAAATTATGAACAAAATGTCCATAAAAACTAACCAATCCATGAAAACTTCTTACCTGACTTACATAATTAGGTGTTGGCCAATCTCGAATTACCTTAATCTTTTCCCCATCAACTCCAATCCCTTCGGAACTTATAACATACCCAAGAAACATAAGTTTATCCGAAGAAAAAACACATTTCTTCAAATTGCCAAACAACTTATCTTTCCTTAAGTCTTCAAAAACAATTGTTAAGTGTCCTACATGTTCATCCATGGTCTTGTTGTAGATTAGAATGTTATCAAAATATAAAATTACAAACTTCCCAATAAAAGCACGAAAAACATGGTTCATTAATCTCATGAATGTACTGGGTGCATTAGTCAATCCAAAGGGCATAACTAACCATTCATATAAACATTACTTTGTTTTAAATGCATTTTTCCTTTCATCTCCTTCTTTCATTCTAATTTGATGATATCCACTTTTGAGATCTATTTTCAAAAATAAACAAGATCCATGCATCTCATCTAACACATCATCCAAACGAGGAATAAGGTGTCGATACTTTATCGTGATATCGTTAATAGCTCAACAATCGTTACACATTCGCCAAGTTCCATCCTTCTTAGGGACGAGTAGCACATGGGCTCATACTCTCTCAAACATACCCCTTTTCCATTAGTTCCATGACTTGGCATTGAAGTTAATTTGTTTCCTTAGGTTACTTTTATACGCATGCCAGTTCAGAATTGTCGCTCCAAGGATCAAATCAATTTGATGTTCAATTCCTCGAATTTGTGGCAAAACTAGCGGTATCTCTTTGGGAAAAATATCCATAAATTCCTACAAAAAAGTAATAATATTGCTCGACAAAGATCTAACAAGGTCGTTAGTACTAAAAAATGCATAATTGTACAAAAGTACAATAATAGCATGTTATGAATATATAGCTCCCTTAATCTCACTTTTTCTAGGAATAAAATTATTTTTACTCTTTTTTTTTTCAAATTCAGGCTTTTCCATCTTTTTTTCAACTCTTTATTATTTTCTTCTTCTTTCTTCTTTTCTTCTTCTATCTTTTTTTCATTTGCCTTTTTCCTTTACATTTGATCCTAAAAAACATGCTTTGGAGTCAATGGTATAAGAGATATTGGTCTTTTATTCATCACAAATAAGTACTTATTTGTGAATCCATCATGCTTAACCGGATGATCAACCTACTAGGGTCGTCCCAAAAGAATATGACAAGCATGCATTGGTACCATATCACATAGTATTTCATCCTGATATTTTCCAATAGAAAATGAAACCAACACCTGCTTGGTTACCTTGAGTTTGTCTTGATCGTTCAGCCATTGAAGTCAATATGGCTTTGGATGCTTTAATGTCGGTAATGCCAATTTCTCCACAAGCTTAGTGCTAGCTACATTAGTGCAACTTCCTCCATTTATAATAACACAACAAATCTTATTTTTCACACAACAATGAGTATGAAATAAGTTCTCAAGCTGGTTGTTTTCTTATTCTTGGGCTTGAGCACTAAGAGTTTGCCTTGCTACTAATAACTCTCCTTCTTCAGCATACTCACTAGCATCCTAAAGTGGTGGCATATCAGGATCGTTTTCTTTTTCTTCATCCTCAGTCTCGATCTCTCCATCAATATTGATCACCATAGCCCACTTATTTGGGCATTGACTTGCTACGTGACCCTTGTCTTGGCATCAGAAACACTTAATATCACGATATTTGGAAGTTGTGATATGAGTGTTACCTTGTTTTTGGGTCAAAACTTGCTTGGTTGTCTCCTTTGGAAGGGTGGGCTAAGATTGAGTCGACGACATCTCAACTTGCCTAGGGGTTGGTTTCCATGTGTTTGAGTGACCATTGTTTAATCCCCTTTTGTGTAAATTCTTCCTCTTCAGTTGTTGTTCAACTTTGATAGCTTGGTGCACCATGTCTTGAAGCTCAATATGATATTGCATTCACCACATTAGCTATCTCATGGTTTAGACCATGCAAAAATCTGGCCATTGTAGCCTATCTATCTTCCTCCATAATAGCACGAATCATAGCAATTTCCATCTCCTTGAAGTACTTGTCAATACTTTTGGATCCTTGGGTAAGCTTTTGAAGTTTATTGAATAAATCCCAGTAGTAGCAGGTGGGAACAAATTGTCATCGCATGATTGCTTTCATCTCATCCCAAGATTCCATAGGACATTCATGATATCTTTTCCTATCCTTCACCAACTGATCCTACCATATTATAACATAATCAGTAAATTCGATAGCAGAAAATCATACCTTTTTCATCTCAGAGTAATTATGACATTAAAAAACCATCTCAATCCTCTTTTCCCATTCAAGGCAGGCTTTTGGGTCACGTTTTCCTTGAAAAGAGGGTGTATTCAGTTTGATGTTGTCTAAGTTGTCATCAATCTATAGCCATCCTCTATGAGCATATTAATCGATAGAATCGCGTCCAAGTCTGTTACGATTGCCTTGGATTTCATCAAACTCCTCGACCTCTTATGGATCAAGATGCCTAGATTGAAAATTTCAAGGTTGTTATTCAGTAGGGGTATATTGACGTGAAACCATTACTCCTTCCTCCAATTGATCCATCCGCATGTGAAGTGGCTCCAATTCAAACTTCATCAACCGTCTCATCTCATTTATTATAACTTGTATTTGTATGTTTGGAATGAGTTGTGGGGGCTCCTCCTCATTTGGATCTGTCTCCTCTTCGATGAGCCATGTGTTCCTACAATTGTTAAAAAAGAACCTCACTACACTCATGTTTCACACTCAACTGGCTTTTCTTATGGATTCAAACACTATTGTCTTTTTCCTCTCGTGTGTCTTATTTTCAATTTTAATTGAACTTAAGAACAAATCATTTTTAGGAAGCAGTTTAACTTGAGGAAAAATCAAAATAAATCAATAAGATTTTAAAAGTAATTCCAAAAGAATTTAAGTGAGAGATACAAGATAATAATAGCGATATAAAGAAAAAAAGATTAAAAATCTAATAGAATAGAATGACTAACGTATTGAGTATAAACTTTTGTGCTTATTCTCCTTTTTTTAGCCTTTTTTAATTCTTTTTTTTGCCTTTTTTTGTTCTCAAAATTTTTTTTGCACGCCTTTTTTTAACAAATTGTTTTTTTTTGCTTTTTTATGCAAGTTTTTTTTTTTGTCTTTTTTACACTTTTTTTTTTACTTTTTTCCTTTTTTCTGTAAAGAAAGTAAATAAAAAAAGATGAGATTTTTTATAGAGACGAGAAATAAAAAGAATATAATGAAAACAGAACTAGATAGAACAAAAAAGAGATTTTTTTTTAGTTTTTGTATAATTAATAGAAATAGGTAGAGGATAAAAAAATAGAATGAAATTTGAAAGGATAGTATGGAACTTGCTGTGTAACCATGTGCTCTGATACCAACTGATGCGAATCCCACCAATATACTGACGACACCTTACAACAAATATGGAATAAACTCCCAGACTTTCACGACATAAGTAAAAAGAATGGCATATGCCTTATTTGTTTGAGAAACAAGATACAGATAGATGTAGACGCCACACCCAAATCCTATAAGAATAGCTTTTAGAAAACCTTGGTGATAAGTATGATTGCTTGAAAGCCACAAGTAAAACCTGATAAGTTCAAAATTTCTCTCAAAAGAGAAAGAAGACATAAACCTTATAATATTATTGAAATCAAGGATCTATTTTTACAATGCTCCGAAGTTAGCCTTTTATTGGCACTTATGAATATTAACTATTCTATAAATAAGAAAATAAAATATTATGGTTGATATGCCAACCATTAATTATTCATATAGAAAATATTACTAATATATTTCTTGTTCATTTATTTAGAGACATCTAAGATAATAAATATTCTATACTTAGCATATTATCTTAGACATATCTAGAAAATATATTATTTTCTTATTAAATATTCTAGAAGATTTATGATATTAATAAATCTCCAATTCGAATTGTATCCTTCTTTTGGGCTCTTGTTGTACTCCTTCTATTGGGTTTCCAGCTTGGCTTTCTGCAATCGCTCCAATCAGCCACGCTTTTCTTCTTTAGTTCTTTTGGCTATTAACCATGTGATTGGGCCTTGCGAATTGACAACACCCTTAGTTAGACTCACATTAGGATCCTTCACCAAGATAAAACCAACGAAATCTAAGCTTAGCTCAAAGAACCATTTAGAAAAAACAATGAAAATTTGTAACTTTTTCATATAAGAAATATAGTATGATCCCATTTGCTTGATTAATGTAAAAACTCGGGAACCTTAGAAACATGATAAGAACTGTCCTTCATGTGTAGGTTATGAGGTTACATTGGACAGTGAGGTGCCTTGGGAGTATGCTTCTCTATCCTCACCTCATGCTGCTTAGGCTTACCTACAACATGGTTTGGAGGAGGGGGTGAGCTCACAACTCAGTGAGATGGATTCTAACGTCGTACCACTACATGTCTTTTGACAAAGACCTTTCCCATAAACCACCTAGTAGTAATGTCTACTCTTAATACTCATATTGCCCTTATGAGCCATGTGATTTATTTTTTTCCCTTGAGACGAAGTCTTGGGCCTTCCGCTCATCTCTTATTCCATGGTCGGGTTATCCTTAGTCTTCCCCTTTTTGGGTATCCATGATTTTAATTCATTGAGTGCAAACATGGGACATGGCCCCACACACAAACATGGCCTATGCTTGGGAGACACTTCCCGATTATGCATGACCCGTGCATCAACCCGACAACATAGGCATCAATATAAAAAGCAATGGGCAACTCATGGCTTTAAAGCACATAATCACATTCCACCCGGAATGGATCACCACTCATGCGATCCCAGACCGGGAGCTAGAGTGTGGGAGGCCCTAGGGCTCTCTTCCCACAATCGATACCTCACTTGTGCCACTTCACAGCTCAGTGCCTCAGCACCCCGGGGTCCTAGCAGCCTTGCAGCCGCTCTCTTGCACAACGTGACACTCAGATCTGCACAACAATTTTGGTTGCTTGGGTCCCACATATAACTTAAAACCTTCCTAGAATGCACCGCCCTCATAGTACAACACCAAATAGGGAACTAGAGTCCGGGGGTCACGAACCGTCATCGCAACCAACACCCTCACATGTCATCTCACAGCCAGTGTATCAACACTCAGGTTATGGCTGCATATCAACACTTAGTAATGGCCATGAGTGCTACATTATGACATGTAGTCATATGAATGTTATTTTGAATACTGGTATGTGGAAACAAAGATGGTGGATGGACGCCTTTGTGTTTGTGTCATCGCTCATATGGAAAATGGAAAGGAGATCACGCAGTACATAGTGTAATCTGCCATGTTTCCCGGGACACCCGAAATACGTCCAAGTACCATCCCTATACACCTTTACGATGGGTAGTTGGTAGAGATGAGTGGTATGTGTAGGGGCCATAGGTCGACAAGAGGCAATTATGTGCATATTACTTAGGTGCTAAGACACTAGTTGTTAGACAACACATGAGGGTGTCGGTTGCTGTGAGGGTTCATGACCCCCGCACTCTAGTTCCTTGTCTGGTGTCGTCTCGAGAGGGCCGTGCATTATGGGGAGGTTTTTATGTGGGGCCTGAGTTGCCCAAATTATTGTGTAGGCCTAAGTGCCACATTGTGCAGGAGAGCTGCTGCAAGGCTGCTAGGACCCCAGGATGCTAAGGCATCGAGCTGCGAGGTGGCACATGTGAGGTGTTGAATATGGGAAGAAAGCTCTAAGGTGTCACACACTCCAGCTCCTTGTCTAGGATCACACAAGTGGTGATCCATTATGGGTGGAAATGCAAATGTGTGTTTAGGGACATGAGTTGACCCTTGTTTTCGTGTTTGTTGCCTAAGTTGTCCAGTTGGGGCACAAGTCACGTGTAACCTAGGAGTGTTGTCTGAGCGTAGGTTGTGTTGTGATGCGGGACCATGTCCCCCATTTGAAATCAATGAAATTTAGGCATGAATACCCAAAAAGTGAGAGAGCGAGTATAACCCGTCTATTGGATAAAGACTTGCTGGAAGGCCCGAGACTATGTCTCAAAGGGGCAGAAAAAACCTTGAGGCTCTCATGGGTGATGGGAGGGATTAGATTAAAACTTTAATGATCCGTTTGTGGGAAAGTCTAGGTCATGAGCCATGTAGTTGCATGAAATCAACGTCCCACTCACTAAGCTATGAGCTCACCCTTTTCCCCAAAACATGTCATTGGTAAAATTAAGCAATTCGAGGCCAAGGGGAAATGAGCATAGTTCTGAAGCATCCTATTGCACAAGGTAACCTCGTAACCTACACATGATGTATAATTCTTATCATTTTGCTAACATTTCCAAGGTTTTGATGGCAAATGCTAATGGACTCATGTGCTATTTCTTGTATGAAAAGTTTGATATTTTTACTATTTTCTTTAAAGGGGTTCATTGAGATAAGCATGGATTCCACTAGTTTTACCTTGACGAAGGATGCCACCTTTGTAACATTGAGGGGATCGGTGGGGTTTCACAGGTCCCCAGTCTAGGGAAATTGGGCCAGGGCGTGACAAGTAGCCCATGTTTGTTTAAGGCCTGAGTAGCTGGGTTGAGGCCTAGACTAGGAGTAACCTGGAGATGCCACCCGAGTGAAGGTCATGCTTGTGTACGGGACATGAGTTCCCGGTGTGTGCATATATATTGCTAGTCATGCACAACCAAAGTGGGAGACCAAGGATATACCGACCGTAGCATAGACTATGAGTTGGATGGCCCGAGATTTGTCTCTAATGGCAATGTAAACCATGGGATTGAAATTGTGGAGTACATGTATAGAAATTGAGAAACATGCTAGGTGGTTTACGAGAAAGATTCGGGTCGTGAGCCATGAGCTGTGAGCTAATCCCCTCCCCAAGTTATGATTTGCTAGTTGAGTCAATGAGGGGTGAGAAGTAAAGGCAAGGATCTTCCAAGACGTACATTCACCTAAGGTAACCTCGTTCCCTAGACACAAAGGTTTCCATTCTTATCATGCTACCATTATTCTCAAGTTATTGGTGTAAACTATTTTTGGCTTCCACAAGATACTTTGAAAGACAAGTTTTAAATTACTACTGCTTTTTGTCATAAGTGTTTTCTAATTATGAGTCTTAGTCCTGTCGGTTTAACCATGATAAAGGATCCCTCCACTATAACATCAAGGGGATTTGCGAGTTGCATGGGTCCCCAACCGATATAATCGGGCCTGGTATGACACTCCCCTTCTCCATCAGTATATTCCTACCTTTTTTGAGTTATTTAATGGTCATAAATGTGCCTTTTATCCTCACTGTCCTATTTTCCTCCCACTTTTTCAAAATTGTTTTATATCAAATGTGTATTTGTTTCACCTTCAAGTATATCATTGTCCTTCCAGAGTGTTCACCCTATAGCTTTCTTGCATAGAGTGTCTACCCTTAGTTTAACTACGGTAAATCTATCTTAGTAACTGCCATGGATTATACAAGAGACTTTCCTCCTTGTACATCAGCTTCTTTCTAAGTTGGGTTATTTAATACCCTTCTTGGGTACCCTTTGCCGTATAGGGTTGTTTAGACTCAGGCCATAGTCTAGTATCTTATTTTGGCTTTCAATAATAGGCTAACATTGTTGACCTCTTAGGACACACGTGTCTTGTTGTTCTCGAGCCATCTATTATGGTTATTACGTCCTTCTTGCCTCTGAAGGATTCCCATCCATTGGAAGACTCCAAGAAATTTAGTGAGATTTTAGAGTAAGGTCCTTCCTGACCCTGTATCGAGATGTTTCGTGGAATAGTGTGCATCATAGTTGACTCTCGACGTGATTAGAACGAGTTTTGGCAATATTTTTCTTTTGTTAAACCCTTGGTCACATCTTGAATCGTGGAGTAATGCTACCTCCATTTCATGGCTTCACATGTGGTACTTTAACAAACCATCACTACCCTTTTCTTTTATATATATATGGTAACCACTCTTCTTTATCATTATTCATTACATGAAATTTTTTACCTAAAGCATTCCATGTCACATACCGTGATGTTGCCTTCTTCTAGTATTGACACCTTCAGCAACCACTTCGCATCATTTATTTATTTATATGTATACTCCCCCACTTCTTTATTTTGTCGGGTAATTTTACCCATGCTCTATATCAATGTGTTTGCTTAGAGTTGTGCACATATTAACAACTCTTCTTTTTGCATCTTTGTATATGGTCATAAGTTGTTGTGTCACATTCTTTATTATTTAGGATCCTGCATTAGATCCCTCTTCCATGCAGACTCTGTTGTCTACCTCCTTAGTTTCTCTGAGTGGTGTGATCCACCCACTCTATGGTGTAGTTCTCTCGATTTTCTACTTAGTAGTTCTTATAATATGGTCCTTCATTTAGGAGTATTTTAAGAAAATTTTAAGTATTCATTAGTAATTATAATATTTAATATTTTAAACAAAAATATTATCAATTATTATTTTTATTTTTCTCATTTCCTAAATTATTTCAATTTCAAAGAACATGCTTTAAAATAATGGGCTAGGATGCCACTTAATTTGTAACTCTTTAATCCAATTACCAATTGGGTCCCCTACTACTACAAAGGTGAGTATTACCACCTTGTTACTACAGGTGGACGTAAAGCATAAAACATAAAAATATTTTCACATATTATCAATTTTTTTTAAATAATTCAATATTCCTAAATAAATAAAAACTTTCTAGGAAATAATAATACTTATAACAATTTAAATTATAACTTTAGTTATGAAGTCATCTTCAATTTATTTTATTTTACATGAAAAATAATTGGGAAGGTATAAGATGTTGGCTCAGTCGGTAGGTTTCTCTACATTGAGCTACTTTATGGCACGAACCTCAATTTTCTATCCCAAACTTAATGTATAAATTATTTTCATATTTATTACTAACAATCTTAGTTATTATACTTAGAATTGTATGTATACATTTTCATATCCAAAGTTCATCATTCAATTTGCAATCTTATATTATTTATATGCTTACTATCATGAAAAATCAATTACTCATGCTTATCCAATGCTCATAACATAATCACAATCATCACAATGTATGGCTTCGCCTTACTCTCTCCCACCGACATCTCACACATGAGGGTGTTCGGGGTGAAGAGGATATGTGTATCATGCTACATATTCTCAAGGTACCATATATGGCATTTCTCATCATCTGGAGGTAGAAATTGTGACCTCTAAGTATCCATATACCAACACGGTTCACCCCACAATGTGGTATACTTTTGCCAGGACATCCCACAAACTCCTCACACTTTGGTACAAAGGGACCTCTCATTATTTCGTGAGTGACTTGTAAATCTTCCAAATCACATTCACTTTATCTCCCCATACCTAGTCAACCTCGTCTCACGATACTATATCTCTCGGTGTCCTATAAAGGCCCTCATAGCTACTTCTCACATATATATAACACATACATGTCAATCATACTAAAGCACATCAACAATCACAATTCATAACAAGTCACACTTGTCTCATGCATCATGATTCATGTAACATGCTCATACTCATTCTACATCATGCTTCATGCATGGCTTATCACTTCCTAACTTCATAACATGTCATGATATCATGTCTAATCATGTTTCGTAGTATGATCATGCTCATATGATAACTCATGCACCACATATTAAACATAAATTTATTATCTCATCATGCTATCATTTTTTTTATATAAATCAATAAAATGCATGATTTGATGCTTTACTTCCTACATGATTGTTGTCTATCATTATTATGCCAATTTTTTCATATCGGTATTTAATTCTTTAAATTGTTCTATTTTTAGATTATTCTATGTAAATGATTATGGATTGTCCAATCAAACTCGCCACCGGTCATTCTACTCACCTTGGAGTTGGAATGTGTTCGTCCCAACTCAAATTTCAAAGACTAAGGACCTAGTTCCATTGTACGGAACTCGGTAAGCTACATAACACAATAATTATGTGGTCAGCTGATATCCATGATGTTTAGAGGGTCTAACTCCCAAATTCATGGGTCCTTATTAAGTGCATTGGTCTCATCTAACTATTTAAGTCCTTTAAATTACCTTATTTCCCCTCTAGTTTCATAAGACTTCACTTAGACCCTTTACTTTTTATTTATTATTTCAGCCCTTATATTGCCTTCATTGAACCACGCCATGAAGAATGCCCTCTCATACCCTCTAAGGTACGGACCATCCACACCTTAGGAATATGGTAACCATCTCCAACCACTACCTGATCAATCACTGGACACTACAATATGACTCCCATGTCCTGGATATGTAGGATAAAAATATCTCTCCCTTATTACCCATCTTCTAGATATCCCTTAGTACTTGACACTACCCCTTCGTACAAGCATCTACTAGTATTGTTTCACATCCGCCAAAAACACAAACAATGTATACCAACAATCACAATTGCCATAGAAGTTGGCTTGCTATCTAGCCAACCCCTCAATGACACAACAACATAAATACTCGCTTGCTAGCTGGCCAACCCCTTTAAAACACAACAAATACAAAAAAAACATAGAGATTGTCTTGCAATCTAGCTAACCCCCTCTAAAACGAGTTTTTCCAAGGCCCTCGATTTTTGTGCTCGAAATCAGAACCCTAATCCGATCAGATCCCTACTCGAATCATGACTCGGGTTCCATTCTTAGTTTGTTATTCCATTCTCGATTTGGTTTTCATTCTCAATTTGGGATTCTAATCCTGACTTCGACTCTCATTCTAAGTTTGGGATCTCATTTCCTAGTTTAGGTTCTTATTCCTAGTTTAGGATTCCATTCTCAGTTTAACCTTGAATTTTGGTTCACACTTAACCTGGGTCATGGAAGTTTTAGTGTTACACTCCCCATAAAATAGACACAAAGTCAGGTTTTGGTCAGAAACTCACTGGAGAGGAAACGATAAAAGTTGAAGCTAGTGGGGTTGGGTAGCTAACTTTGGCATGATTTTGTGGATATCTTAATCACCTATTGTAGAGGTCTGAGTTACTTGTAAATCCTAATTTACAAAAAGGTGTCTTAAATCGAAAGTTACTAGAGATTCTCATATTTTCATGGCCACTGGGCTTACCTTTAGCCTCAACGACCACTGGGGTTAGCGAAATGGTACAGCAAGTGCTTCCATAATTAATTTGGGGCATGGTTGTCCATCGAGGAGGTTGGGGCAAGGTTAGAAAGATCCTGCCCTATTTTTGGTTGAGGGAGCAATGGTACTATTTTGTCACGTCGTCATTGGTAGATGGCACATCAATGTCAGGGAGAAGTGCTATTGGACATTAACCTCTGCCTGGTTCTAAGGACACCTAAGTGATTGAGTTTGGTGGTCCGAGTAAGAAATTATAATCTCTAGTATGGAGGTCACTAGAAAGTGGAGAAAGCTTAGTTTTAGTGGGAATTATGGCCAACCGTCATTGAGATGAAGGCTGACACTTATATCCGAAGCTCGAGGGACCAGCTCTCTATCAGACCATGTTCATAGCCAACAAGATGGGATATGTTAGGCCTCCCTCACCATTTAATTTTCTTGTGGCCATAAATGAAGAAAAATATCACTCACATCTGGGTTAGTTTTGGGTCTAGGTTGGGTATTCAGGTCGAGTATGAGGTGAAAGAAATGATATGCGCATGAACATGCATACACTTAGTGTGGTGCGCTAACCAATTCGTACAATTGTAAATCGGTTTCTAACTAATTAATTAGACAATTTGACAAATTGTCATTTCCCTTGCTAGTTCACCTCTAATTTAGTCAATTCTTGGCACAATTTATTTGTATAAAAATTCTTCATCCAATTCCCTATAATTTGGGCACAAGAACATCAATTTTTTAATTTGTGTAGCCCCTTCTATAAATTCGGAGGTTTTACTGCTCTATGTTGGTTTGATCGGTTTGAGCCGTTTTTTGGCTGATTCACCACTAATTCAACAAGTTTTTAACCTGCTTCCTTTTTGTCAAAATTCTTCATCAAATAACACATTGATTGGGCTCAAGATTTCCCATTTTTTTTATTTGTCTAAATCCTCTAAAATATTGGGATTCTTTTTACCTCAAGTCAGTTCTATCACAATTCAAACTGATTTTTACCTGGACCCTTCTTGATCCTTGATTTTCAATCAAAGAAGGTTTTTTAGGGTAATTTCATGAACTTACCCATTATCCATGTTCACTTTTTGAACTAGTTTCCAAGCTAGTTTGATTCCTAGTCTGGGTTCTCGTGTTTTCATTCTCGGTTTAAATATTATTTTCCAGTCCATTTGAGCCTAAATCCCTATTTCAAAATTTATGATGTTACAATAGTTATAGGAGCAAGAAGATAGAATCACTATAATACCAATTATATAAGGTAAAGTATCATGGGAAACCTTGCACATGGGTCTGCTAAGGAGAGAGGTACTATAAGAAAGCCTCCAGTTAATTTGTAATAAAGAGAACTTGATATCACCTGAGTGATGTTTGTGATGGGGGAGCATTACACAAAAAAAGGTGAGTATTAGGAAAGATAGTGACTTACCTAATACCAAACAACCAAAAGATAATGACATCAACAACCCAAAGTCGAACTCTTTTGGTGGATCGATTATAAATGTGTAAGGAACAAGTCGAAGAAATGAGGATCGTACATATATGATGAGAAACGTATGACCATGACTAGGATGTTGTGAAAGATTGTACTAAGATATTAGGATGAGATTGGAAAATGAAATTGAGTCCAAAAGATAATTTGGAATACAAAGACTGTGAGGAAACATGCGAGTAATAGATGGAAAATAATTGACAATTTCAAAATATAGTCAAAGCCTACTAGAAAGGACTCTAAAAGGACAATAATGGGTAATGACGTGATGTTCTAAGGAACAAGTAGGAATAATGGGTGGAATAAGCCCAAATGACGGGACAAGACAAATACAAATAGGGCAATAAGACAAAAAGGTCTGAGGGATTTAGTAAATGGAGATTATCATAATGCACAACGGTATGATAACTAGATCAAATTAGAGAAAATAGGGAGACTTGAGTGGACCTTTATAGAAGATAGTTTCCCACCGAATAGAAGTTTTAAGGACAAAAGTCCTAAAAAGGAGGGAGGGTAATTGTAACATTAGAATTTTTAAAATCGGGTTTTGAACCTAATTAGACGAGAAACCTATGTGAAATGGAAACCAAAACCCAAACCTACATATGGGAATTGAACATAATTATAGAAAATGGATAAGTGGCATGAATTACCCCCAAAAGACCAATTAGTAATCAAGGACCAAGAAAAAATTGATTGAAAATCAATTCAAAACAGGATTGAACATGGTGAGTACTAAATCCTCTAATTTTTAGAATGTGTTTTATAAATTAGAAAATAGATATTCTTGAGCCTAATTTGTAGCAAATTGGACAAAACATTTAAAAAAATAATTTGGGCCAAGAATAGGTTGAATTATTGGTGAACCGTCTAAGAAATGGCCAAAATTTATTGAACCGACTTATTTATTAATTGAAAATTGGTTTACTACAGTGCAAACCGTGCGATGTGTACGTCAGATGCATGGCACACATCGCACATGTGGGGTACCACGCACACGCGTGTCATCTTTTTTGCTCAACTCTGAACCTGAATACGACCAGAAACTGACATAATGATCCATGTTTTGTGCGATTTCTGATATCCTGCTCTTAAGGAAAATTAAATGAAAAGTGGGGTTCATGGGGGTCCAATACGACCAGCTATGAAAATGGAGTGATTTATTAGTCCCCCTAGCTGATCATATAAGACTCGACCCTACTCTAGCTGATCAGTGACTAAAATTCTATATGGAATTAAGTACCAGAGTTTATAACATTCGTTTCGCACCACCGAACTTGGTCATTACAGTCATGTTAGAATTGACAAAAGCTAGCTTTCAAATCCTACCACTCTCCAACACTGAGGTGCCTTCAACTAGCACTAGCGGGATAAAATAGTAACACTACCCCTCGACCAAAAATAGAGTTGTACCTTCTCGAGCTTACCCTGACCTCCCCGATGGCCAAGCATGGCTCAAATTAATTTCAGGGACTCCTCTTAATCCCTCTAGTCAACACCACCGATCATTCAAGCTAAAGGTAAGCCTTGTGGCCGTGAAAATTTTGGGAATGTTTGGTGACACCACATATATAAACTTTCTCTATAAATTTTGTTTTTCAGGTAACTTAGACTCGAGTTTGGGGCCATTCAAGAGGCCACACCATGACCCAGTTTGTTGGGAACCATGTGAACAACCCCCCACTTCTCCTAATATTATAATAGAAATAATTTCATCTTCATTGTATTGACAGAATCAAGGCTCAAGACTCATAATAAATCTATATATAAAAAAAGTTTCCTAAAAATATGTCACAATAGATATTGTAATAATTAAATATTTTTAAAAGGGTTAATTACTTACCAAATTGGTAAATGGTTTTCTAGCATTCTTTGCACCATTTTGGATATGACAACTCAGTGAGCAGGATTTACTGAACATCATGACTTTTTGTACATGATTTGGTATGCACTTAGGCAAAATTTTCCTTTCTTAAAAATAATGTGATAAACAATCTACTACTTGTCTCATAAATCTATTGGCTCATGTCATCAATTCTAAGGCAGGTACCTTCCTAGTTGGAGGGATTTAATTGAATAAACCTACCATGGTATGTTTCACACAAACACAAAAATACACAAGCACCCTTTATCCCTAAAGGGATCAAATAGTTGCATAACAAAATATCAGAGGCAACAACCTCAACCACATCCTCTGTGTGAGTACCTTGGCCCGGAGCACCTTTATCGTCCACCCTGGTGTGAGGCCACAACCTCCACCACATCCTCTGTGTGTGCACCTTGACCGAACCCCCAAGACTTATTGATACTTCGATCCCCAAATGTAGGGGTTAGATCTCATTCTTCTATCTCCTCGGTCTCAATGCGCACAAAGCTTCCAAAGCTCTATGACTTACTGGAACAACATAATTGCCCTTGTGCCAACCATACTGTCTAGCAACCCATAGAACCAACACTACATCGTACCGGGTGTCTCTTTAGTTCCACACAATTGCAATCACATACAAGAGTCTTTTTATTTAAGACATTTATCTTTGTGCTACTAGCCCAATAAGCTGCGACCTAGCTTCGACATAGTAACTTCAACAAACATTATCAAATTGTGATAATATTTTACATGCTCTTAAATCAAACTTATTTATAAGACTGTACCTGTTTCCATTGGCCTAGGGACAACTTGTACGAGTTTTCAAAACATGGCCTTAGGCCCACTTCACCTTCTAAAGTTGTGCCCTTGGGCCAACTTGCACAAAACTAGATCTACCCACCATTATCGATAATGGGCCTTGCCCATATCCTACATCAACGGTCGAACTAAACTATATCCCTTGAGGTGTATCCATACACTGTTCATGGATTGTTCTAATAACATACTTCATGCTTTCTTCAAAAATATAATCCCAAAAAGTTTAAGCAGTTTCACACACAAATTAGATTATATTTCTAGAAATATGATTTCAAAATAAATTATGATCTAAAGTATGGGTATAGTTAGTCTAATCGGTCCCAATGTTAGAAATCCCACTCACCTTTTTTCTGAGACTTTTTTGTCATGGGGATTTCCAAGCTTGGCATGCCTTTCCTTTGTACGAACTTGTAGGTGATTTGTTCTTATAATAGATTGGGCAATTAAGTCCCAAGTAATAAGGTAATTACACTTATGACCTGTAACTTTCCAATAATTATGATTTGGCCCTTAAGGTATACCTTAATTCCAATTAGATCACTAAAATTGTCAAATCTTCCATTTTGATCCCTAATTTCTCAAATTTCCAATTAGGTACAATATTTCTCACTAATTATAGAAAATCCCCAATTTTTCAAAAAATTACAATTAAGCCACCAAACTTTTAAAAATTGTAATTTAGTCCTTCAACTTTGAATATCAACAATTCAATCTTAATCCTTCCCAATTAAGTCCTAACATGCTTCTAATCATCTTCCCTATGTCCCTAGAATTATTTCAAGCTTTAAATCACTAAAATTGGCTTAGAAATGAGTTTAAATGGATCTTCACTAGAAAATCATTATAGAGAGAAAGCTTCAATTACTCACTGGTGAGGATCCGACAATCGGAGCTTTTGATTCCAATGGGTTGCTCTCTTACTAAGGATCCTCTATGGATCAAACTGCGCCTAAATTGGTTGTCTGAGTAGTGCGAGTTTCTTAGCTTAGTTTTTGGCAAAATAAATGCACTATGAATAGTAAATTTGGGCGAAGGGCGATAGAGAAGGCTTACCACGATAGTTCAAGGAAGGTGTGGACTACTCTATGGAAGGTCTTGAGGGCTTGGTTTGGTCATGGTTGGCCTGAGTGTGGCTTGAATTGAGCTTGATCAATTTTGGTCGTAGACTGCCGCCAACACTTCTCCGACGATCATCAAGGCGAACGGAGTATGCAGTCGTGTAGCGAACTTCCATAGGATTCTAGGGAACCCAAATTCACCTTCGGAGGTGGAGAAAAGTACCCAAGTCAGAGCTCTAGTTCACGCTTGATCGGAAAAAAGAGCAATTTGTTTTCTCTAAGCTTTCGGGGTTTAGAGAGGATGAATGGAAGGGAACTCGGGTGTCACGCCTTGACCTAGTTTGGTCGGATCTCCGTGAGCAACCCACCACTCCCTTGATCCACGAAGGGTTTTCACCCATTCGTGGACCGCGAGGAGTAAGGCATCCTTTTACCTGTCATTCTTGGAATAGTATTATACAAAATTGAATATTTTAATATAGGCGTACCTGTCTTATAATTCCTATAAAAGAGAGTCTTTAGATTGTCTATTTCCCTCAGTTACCTGAAAGGGATAAAAGAGAGGGGTGACTTCTACAACTCAGTGAGCAGGTGATGGGATTGGGTTTTCAAAATAGCTTATCTGAACTATGCCAAGGTTATCATTTCCTTTAAATAGGATTTTTCCTCAAATTAGGTTTTCCAAATGTTTTTCCATTTCCGTATTAGGTGTGTTTAGCTCTCTTAGCCCATCCCCTTGTCTTAGGAGGCTTATAGTAAACAAACACACACCCTTTATTAGGAAGGGTACAGACATTTGCAAGTGCAGCTCGTCCAATGTACCCACTTGTGGATCAGAGTGTCTTTACCATCCACCAAGATAGAAGCCCATCCACTTCTACCATGGGTCTGAGTGGATGTTCTCAACATCTGACCCTTAGACCCAAATGCCACTCTATGTCTGTATGAGGATAGAGACCTTACCCGACCCCACCACGGTCTCATGCATAAGAAGCTACTCTGAACTTCAAGACTGACTGGCACGACGAACTGCCCTTATCTCCACCATGTCGTCCTGTAGCCCTTAGGACCCATTACTACCCCCTAGGGCGTCTTGATGGTCCCATACCACAAGTGCATGCGCAAACAAGAGTGTTCCACATAAAGCCATTATCTTTGGTGCCAACGGTCCAACGACTCCAATGCTCAACCCGACTTGCAGCTTTTTGCTTAGGCTGGTCTGTCGACCTAGCCTTGGCGCATTACCGCCAGTCCATCTAGCACTGTCGGTCCTGGCTTAGAACCGTGACGAAATCATACAACCAATTTCATTAGAATTTTTTATGGCTCTTTCTTAAATAAGTTTGTTTATGAGCTTCTGCTCATTCCCACTGGCCTTGGGCCCACTGCACGTGTTTTTTCAAAACCGGACATTTAGCCCCATGAGTTCAAAAACTAAGGCCCTTGGCCTATCTGAGCTGTTTTAGCTCCCATCAAGAAGGTCCCCCAAATATTTTAAGCATTTTCACACAATCAGGGTAGAAAACTTCTGACAAAAATCCATTTTTCAACTCATCACACCAACTGGGTGTGATGATATCTCTGCTTACAATCAGTAGGCTAGTTTCTCTTTTCCTCAAGGAAACTCATCATACCAACCAGGTATGATTGTCTATACTTACAACCAGTAAGTAGGTTTTTATCAGTTAAAGATAGTACAACTCATCCCAACCATGTATGAAGTTAGATGATCCCACACACCCAATGACCGTGAGGTGTTCGTCCCCAGTTGATGTTTCACTTCCACACTAGCTTTTTCTTTGTTGGCATTCCGGTCTCTCGTGTCCCAACACGATTTGGGCATCCTTATCAATTAAGATTTGGCATGACAGCCATCGTTTTCTCACATATGAGCGGCTAGGCTCAAAATTGTTGGTTTATTGCACTTAGGTCCCTAAAGTTTATTTTCTATAACTTTAGGTCCTTAATGCTAAATTTTCCTATAATTGAGTCCGAAGTCTTTCAAAATTTTCTTTGGGTCCTCAGTTTACTCAAGATTGTATATGGGGATGAAGTTTTCCAAATTTTCAATTTGGTCCCCAACTTTTCAAAAATTACAATTTTCTCTCTACTTTCCAAAATTGGCAATTTGACCCCAAATGTTTCAGAAATTGACCAATTGGTCCCTCAACATCTCTCTCATGGCCAATTGGCCTTCAATTTTGGGAAATTGCAAAGAGGTCCCTCAATTTTTAGAAATCCCCAATTTTCCTCCAATTTTTCCCTACAATCTGACATAATTTGATTTATTCAAATTGGCCATTCAATCAGGGTTAATTGCTCCAATTGAATGTATGGATCTGTTCCTACACTTCCATATGATTCAATTGAGCTTTGAATCGCAGCATTTGGGTCCGAATTGAGCTCAAACGGAGCTTCACTGAAAAATTGTTCATAGAGAGAGAAAGCTTCGAAAGCTTACCGTTGGAGGTGTGACGGACCGAGCTCTCGATCGAGGGAGGTTGCTCTTGTCTGAGGTTCTTTCTAGGATCAAGAATGCTACAATTGATCTCCAATTGAGGTGAATTTTATCAGTACAATTCATCACTTTCTCTCTCTAATGTCGACCAGCAACAATAGAGGAGTGTCGAATTGGCTTACCTTTCAGCTCTGTTGAGGCCGTGTGAGGGTCGTGGGGGTGTCGGGGAGACTTGTTTTGGCTGGAGGAGGGCTGAATTTGGCCAAATTCAGCTTGGCCAAAATAGGGCAGCTTTGGTCCGTCGGAACTACTCCACCGTTTGATTCTGCCGATGCTTCTCCTGCAATCCTCGGGTCGAACGGAAGTTGTTATTAGATAGGTAACTTCTCGCGAAGTTTGTAGGACCCGACCTTGCCTTCTGAGGCTAGGAAAACTGCCCAAGTTGGAGGTCTGGTTGAGCGTCACCGAAAAATAGAGCAATTAATAGAGAAT